>VTFQ01000001.1:68453972-69691472 GCA_036281575.1 Ancherythroculter nigrocauda | reverse complement strand
CCATTTACAGTCATAAAACAAACAAACAAAAAATATTCTTGGAATCTTATGTGAATTCTTTAAAAAATCTATATTCCATGGAATAGAAAGCTCCTGTAGCAGGTGCATCAGAGTACAAGTTACATGACACATTTTATTAATATTTATTAATATTACACTTTTACTTAAAGCTCGATCACCATCGAGTATTTACATCATATTCCGTTAATGAATTCTGAACAACAATAATCTGGAGCCGTCCATGTGAAAGGGGTACAAAGAAAGATATGATAAAAAAAGGAAAATTACAGTAGTTTACTTTACTATTTACAATACTATAGTGGCTAAATTGTGATTTTTTTACAGTAATGCTTTGACTACTGTGATTTCAACTGTAATGCTTGGACTACTGTGATTTTTACAGTCTTTCTGTAAACTTTACAATATTCTACTGTAAAAATCTTATACAGTAATGTTACTGTGAAATTGACAGTAAATAACTGTAGATTTCAAAGCCATTTTTTACAGTGAATATACAATTTTTATAGTATAAAAACCATTATGTATATGGAAAGTCCCCATAAAACATGAAAGCACAACGTGTTTGTATGTGTGTGTACAAAAATAACATAACGATATCCAGAAATCAATTTTAATTTATCAACATAGAACTCAAGTTTAATGTGATTTCATCATTCACCCACTAAGTGTGGGTTTTCTGTGGGGCTGTGTGGGCAAGAGCAAACTCTTTGGGGCCCCATGAAAACCCACACAGGCCCCCAGTTGGTTAGCCCATGTGGGGACCTTAGCTCTGGGGCCCATAGCAGGTTTACTGTGGGCAACCCCCCATGTTCACAGCACAGTACAAGTTAAATCATTGTTTTATGATTAAATGCTCTAGGCACAGGGTTAATCAAACTATTTTTAACAATCTAGTAAAATGTCACCAATGTCATTACATTCAATTGCCCATCCCATAACTAAAACTGCACACAGTCAACAAGATAGCAAGACAAGTACTGTCTTTACCTGTTTGTTTGTAGCTGCGCCCAGACCAATAAAGACTGAGACAACTGTGTGTGTATACATATATACATACTACCGTTCAAAGGTTTGGGGTCAGTAAGATTTTTTAATGTTTTAAAAGAAGTATCTTCTGTTCACCAAGCCTGCATTTATTTGATTAAAAATACAAACAAAAACAGTAATATTGTTAAATATTCATTCTGATATGATGATTTGATGCTCAAGAAACATTTATGATTATTATCAATGTTGAAAACAGTTATTTACATTTTTATTTCATGATGCTATGATGAATAGAAAGCTCAAAAGAACAACATTTGTCTGAAATCTAAATCTTTTGTAACATTAAACACTACCATTCAAACGTTTGGGGTCAGAAAGAATTTTAATTTTATTTTTGGGGGGATAGAAATAAAATTAATCAATACTTTCATTCATCAAGGATGAGTTAAACTGATCAAAAGTTACAGTAAAGACAATTATAATGTTAGAAAATATTCTATTTTAAATAAATGCTGTTCTTTTGAATTTATTCATCGAAGAATTTAAAAAAAATTCGTACACAACTGATTTCAACATTGATAATAATGAATGTTTCTTGAGCATCAAATCATCATATTAGATTGATTTCTGAAGGATCACGTGACACTGAAGACTGAAGTAATGATGCTGAAAATTCAGCTTTGATCACAAGAATAAATTAGTTTCAAATATTAAAATAGAAAACAGTCATTTTAAATTGTCATAATATTTCACAATATTACTGTATTTTTTATTTTATTGTTTTTATCAAGTAAATGCAGCCTTGGTGAGCAGAAGAGGCTTCTTTTAAAAACATTAAAAAATCTTACTGACCCCAAACTTTTGAATGATAGTGTGTGTGTGTGTATATATATATATATATATATATATATATATATATATATATTATACACACACACACACACACACACACACACACACACACACTACCGTTCAAAAGTTTGGGGTCAGTGTATATATATATATATATATATATATATATATATATATATATAATACACAAACACAATATTAATATATTATTTTTCTGAAATGGCATTAAATAAATAAAAAAATACTAGTAATATGACATCACGTGATTAATTCTAACCAATGAGACTGCTGGAACAGCATCAATGAACTGTCATTCCGGAATCGACTGGTACCCATAGACCCATAGACTGTATATGTATAGACATATAGTCCACTATATGGAGAAAAATCCTGGAATGTTTTCATCAAAAACCTTAATTTCTTTTCGACTGAAGAAAGAAAGACATGAACATCTTGGATGACATGGGGATGAGTAAATTATTAGGAAAAGTTTATTTAAAAGTGAACTAATCCTTTAAAACCTTTTCACAAAGCTGCTAAAACCAACCATTACAAACAGTGAGAAATCTTAAGCTAAGAGAAAGGGTGGAGTGGACCTCATTGCTATGGATGATGTCATCACACTTATTAACTATGCACTAGGGGTTGAACTGACTAGTCGACTTTAATGCTCTGCCGTGACACTTTAAAGTCCCTGTAAAGTCAATTCTGAGAATTGTTTCTAAACACATTATAAATGTGACAAATGTATTGCTGCAAAAACATTACAAAGACTGAACTATGTAGTACTGAATTGTGAAGTTAGAGTGTTAAACAATTTTTCACCAATTCTGTGCTCAGGATTTTTTGGGCGGAGCTAAAATGGGGGCTCGATGACACACTGGAGCCCCTGAGCATGGCCCCACCCCTAACACTATATAACTGTCTGACGCACTAGAGTAACCGAGCATGGCCCCGCCCCTAACACTATATAACTGTCTGACGCACTAGAGTAACCGAGCATGGCCCGCCCCAACACTATATAACTGTCTGACGCACTAGAGTAACCGAGCATGGCCCGCCCCAACACTATATAACTGTCTGACGCACTAGAGTAACCGAGCATGGCCCCGCCCCTAACACTATATAACTGTCTGACGCACTAGAGTAACCGAGCATGGCCCGCCCCAACACTATATAACTGTATGACGCACTAGAGTAACCGAGCATGGCCCCGCCCCTAACGCTACAGCAGCTCGCCCGCTTAATCTCGAGTGTCAATACTGTTAGTTATACAGCCTACATTTTGCTAGCTAGTAATGCCTTCATCACGCAAATGCATGGTTGCGATAATAAACAAAAGAAGCTTGTTCTCCTTATTTAAATTTCCTAAAAAACGATGATATGAAGAATGGGTGGACTAAATTAGTCTCTGCAGTGATAATTTTACACCGGAGAGTTTTACAAACTTTCATCAGACAGCTGGGATTCACTGACAATCTGCTGTTATTGGTGAATGGGGCTGAACAGACTATCTCCCGCCTCGGCCTTCATCCTCCCGTCCCACCGACAACTGATGATATGGGGCCGGACAGAATCTCTCCCATCCTGGCCTTCATCCTCCCGCCTCACGGCGCCGTCACCTGTCGACTCGACAACAGTCGGCAGTACGTGCCTTGTGTGCTTAATTAGTAGGCAGTCCACAGTATCTACTAAATTTTGCAACCCTCTAACGTGATTCTTTTGTTTATATGCATCAGTAAGTTTGACTGATTAGACAAATAAGTTGAGGCGGCAGCTCTCACGAGTGGGTGTGGTTTCAGCGCCGACAGCGGACACGCCCCCAGCATGTGGGAGCAGAGAATACTGCTAATTTTTTCAAGATTTTGATAATTTATTTAATTTACTTGGCGTTTTTTTTAATCATTCAAATTTGGCTGGGTGGTTAATAGCACATTTTACTGTAGTGTGACAAACTCAGAACACAGACTTTAATAGGGCTTTACAGGGACTTTAAGCTTGACGTCGACTAGTCGCTGGTCCTATAGAGGGCGCAGCAGCATAAGAAATCTTTGATGTTCACATTTACGCTTCGTTTCCAAAATGGTTACGTTGCTACAGCCCTCATATTGTAACCATATCAAAGACCCTAAAAAAATATGAAAATAGATATTCCCAAATATTTAATATAGGCTATAGGGAATTGCACGCAACATATATGGATTTGTTTTTAATTTTTGTTTTTAATGACCCGCCCCGCAAATAAACCGACAATTTCTTATCCCGCTCCAACCCGACCCGCGGGTCCGCGGGTTATGAGACGACCCGCGCATCACTAATCTACACCTGGAGAAGGTTAAATAACAGATAACTGTCATGCTATGAACCTGACATGACTAATGGACAAAATTCAAGATCTTGAATCTGCTCAAAGTACACCCAAATATGTTGGATGAAATAATGAAGTTTTGTCAACAACTATGATCTTGCAACTTCTTTGAGAGTCCCATATAAATATACAATGTATGGATAATCTCATGTACTGGTAATGTGGTTTAAGAGGTACATTGTCCTAATGAATTCTCCTCCTTTTTGCAGGTCTAAGCCAGCCACAGTGGATACAGTGAAGCCACAAACACAGTTCATAGTTCTTGTATTTCTATTACATATTAAGTAATAAAAAAGATCATGTTAATAATTTTTGTCAGATGTTTATTTCCAGCTGGGTTTAGTTAAAAAGATGGTCTTGATCCAAGTATAATTTTGATTTCAGTTGTTCTTAATTCTTTGCAAAACACAACCTGGGCTGCGTTTCCCAAAAGCATCGTAAGCTTAAGTTGATCGTAGCTCCATTGAAACCAATGGAGCTACGATCATCTTAGGCTTACGATGCTTTTGGGAAACGCTACCGTGAACAGTTAGCTATTGAAAAGTTGGTGTGCAGTTTATATCAATTAAAATGATATAGGCCTATTCTTGAGCGTTTTTTTTTTTTTTTTTTTTTTAAGCCACAAGGACAAAACCAGTGTATAATTGTAGTAATAATTTAAATTATTGAATTAATCATTGGCCTTATTAACAGCTACCAGTTAAACATACAAAACAGAACCAATACAAAAACTGCAATGGAAACCATTAAATATTTGCAAATAAAGACCAATGCAAATTTGTAATGGAACCATTAGAACCAAATTGACCCTAATTGGATTCTATGCAATTCTTCAAAAATCACACTATGAAAAAAAAAACCATACAATCATGTTTAAATAATTAACTTTTAATATCAATATTTTTCACACATTACAAAGAATAAATATCTGAATTTATGATTAATAAAAATATTTTTAACCACTATTTTTAAGACGGCCCCTCCCCTGACCTGTGGGACATTTACCATTGTACATTTATAACAATAATATCTTAGTTTAAACCTAAAGTAATCTTGACAAACTATATATCGTTTGAAAGCTTTCAGACTCTAGTTTTCATATTTTGTGACTGATTTTCAAAAGAAATGACAGAGCAATAGATAAATAGCGATAGATTCTTCATTTGTGATGCGGTGCCAAACAATAACATGCTCTGATTCTTTCCTTATGTATTTTTATGTGTTTTAGGGATCGAATTCAAATCAAATAGTAATATTACTGCCCAAACTTCTAATGAATAGGATGTCTACTTCATAAATATTTTGAAAAGTATGGAAAATATGGTTCAGATCACTCAAACCATATATGGAAATCGAAGAGTCACCGGTGGAGTCTGGATGTCATCTAGTGAAAAAGTTTGGTACTGCGCACAAAAAGTCTTACTAAAACTTGTTTTTTTGAGATATCAACCTAAAATTCGGCACAGAACTTGTTCAGATATTTAACTTAGATTTTCTTGATGTTTTAGAGTTGAAAATGTTTTGTAAAATATATATTTTATATAAAATATAAAAAATATATATTTTATATATTTAAAATTTTCATAAACTTCTATTACTTTTTTAAACTTTACTTTTACAACTTTTTTCTTCTACAATAATCTGTGAAGTTTTCCCTTTAAAAAGATACCGAACTTAAGTCTGTGCTCTGAAGTATTCAACATTTTTAACAATTTAAGTTAGAAAAGTCATTTTAATATCTATGCTCAAAAAGTGGGATAGATAATTAACAGGTAAAACAACTTTATATTTCCGCAAACTTTGAAAATAAAAAGCAGTTAAAGTCATTAAGACACTGACACATCAGTACTAGAGTTGAGGAGTTCTGACGTACAACACAGAAGTGTTTTGAATTTAGGGTCTGTAGTTGATTTTGAATGGTTGTCTATATGGGTCAAATTGACCCATGAACAGTACGAACGTGTAAAATTTCTGTATGCACATTTCACAACACATCAGTGTGTTGAAACTTTGCATGCATGTTCATGACCCTAAATGAGAAAAAGTCACAAAATTTCAAGAAAAAAAAAACAAAGGTTTAATATTATATCAGGTAGCTTGAAAAAATAAATGATAGGTCATTTTTACCATCTGTGGCTAACAAAATATTTTTCTGTATTGAAATAAGTGTGGAAAACCTAATTTTTTAGCTTCATAAGGTAGTAAAAGAATAAAATAACAAAATATAACCAAGAAATGTTATTATTTTGGGTCAGTACAGTTGCCTTAGAGCGTTAAAATATGCGGGTCAAATTGACCCGCGAACATCACGAACGTAATAGTAATTTTGTTTTTATATGTCAAAAAACACCAGCATGTTGAAACTTTGCATGCATGTTCATGATGATAAATGAGAAAAAGTCACAAAATATCAAGAAAAAACAGCATTTATAATAGTAACAGTATTTCCAACAACTAGAAAATCTAAATGGGTCAAATTGACCCGCAACATAACACAAGGGTTAAGTGTTTACATTCTTGCTAAATAAAACTTAATATCTTTTTATGCATATGTACTTAAAGGCCTTAAATGCCTGAACCCTAACAAATGCTACTTGCAGCTTTAATTATTAGAGGCCAAGCACTGAAGGTGCTAAGGCACCAATTGTATTTGTTTGTTTACTTTATTATGATGCAAAAACTTGAGAAAATGAGATCCAGGCAGTCCAGCAATGATTATGTCAGAGATCAAATTTGAATAAGGAATAATAAAAATTTATTAATTATTAATTATATAAACAAACAAATTCATTAAGTAAATAATAGTTAATAATAAAATCCAGAGTATTGTATCTAACAGATGAAGATGAAGAAGGAACAAAATTAAGACATACGCAGGATGAAATGAGAGGTAGAAAAGAAGCAGAAGATGAAGATGCAGAAGAGATGTAAGAAGCAAAGGAACAAAGAAAAGCAAAGGAAAGCTAAACTATCAAAGTCTCAGAGCATTTATACCATAAGCATAGGAAAACATCCCACTCAAACTTATGTTTTGGTCTAATAAGAAAAGGTCAAACAGACTTATCCATTATGTCATAGTTGGGGTAACGGCTAGGTCAGAGTGACTGGTCAAATGTCAAAGATAGATGAAAATAGATGCAAAAGGGGTTGTTTTGACATAATTAATGGAATTTTGCTGATCTTACATTCTCACATGTCTGAAGAAATGGAAATATATTTTGATACAAAGGTACAAGTCAAATGAGCAACTAATTCTGAAAACATGATCACTTCTGCAGTACTTGGCAGACATCCAATATCTAACCACAAATGTGTCCACATGACCTGTCACATTAAAACACTTTGAAGAAAAATTGAATATAATAAGAAAACATACTCTTAAATATAAAAGAAACATAACCATAAAGGGTACAATAAAGAGTAAATATTTGAAAATATGATGAGGATTAATATATGGGGTAGGAGTACATGAATATATGAAATCAAAAGTAATATTGATAAATCATAAGACATAAATGATTAACATGAAATATGAATATGAACATACTCAGATACAAATGTATAGTATAATGCAATGTAAGTCGCTTTGGATAAAATCGTCTGCCAAATGCATAAATGTAAATGTGAATGTAATGAATAAAATGCATGAATATGAATATCGACCATTTTGGATCCACCAATTATTACAATGTTCAGATGATCTTTGTACTGAACTGTACAGAAATGACTCAACAGATTTTTTTTTTTTTTAAATTCATCTTTGTTTAAAAGTTATGTCATGAAGTTAACAAGGTCAACCCCAAATTTTTTTCAGAGGCTGTATCTCAGTCAAACTGAGCACATATACACAAAAATTGGTACGCTTCATCAGATTCATAATTTGAGGGTCTGTGCCAAATTTGGGAATAGCGCCACTTACAGGTCATGAGATCTGATTGCTGTGCTGCTATGCTTGATGTTCTGCTCTGCTTGCAGTGCCTTCAGGGCTTTGCCCCGCATTGCTGCTTGCAGCTATATTTAGCTAACCCATATTGTATCTGTTAGTTAGCCCCGTAAGGGCTGTAACGGCTATTGTAATTGTTAGGTTTCTTCTTATTATTTTTTCTCCCGAATGGGAGCCTATGGCAGCCCTATCAATGGAACGTGAGCAAATTATGAAATATGGCACAATTATAGAGATGGTCATGAATAGTGATTGGACCAAATTTGGAGTCTCTGGGCCCAACTCTATAGCACCACCACCCATCCAAAATATTCGGTTTTCTAAAGGTTATAACTTTTGAACCATTTGTTGTAGAAAAATGAAAATAAGTATGTCTGATTTGCCTCCTTATGCTGGTACTATTCATACATTAAGTCTCCACCCATTACAGTAGTGGCCATTTTGAAAAGTACAGTATGCAGTTTTGTTTTTTTTTTGGACTGAGCTGCACTGAAATAACTGAACGGATTCATCTTTTTTCAAAAGTTATGATGTCATGAACAAGGTCGACCCAAAATTGGTTCAGAGGCTGTATCTTGGCCAAACTTTGAGCATTCGAAACAAAATTTGGGGGTCCATGCCAAATTTGGGAACAATGCCACCTACAAGTCATACGATCTGAAAAATAACAATAACTTTTGAACAGTTTGTCAGAATACTGATACTGATTTTGTCAACTTCGGATGAGTCACGTCCTACAATTTTAATTTTGACATAAATTGCAATATCTTTTAAACGATTTCACACATCTTTACAAAAATTTGTATGTATCATCATCAGAATGTCCTGAAGGTATCCTGAGAAGTTTGAACACAGCGCCACCTAATGTTCCAGAGATATAAGGTATTTTGCAAAAACGCTTAGAACTTTTGAAAACATTGTTTAAAATTTGTATGCTTTATGCAATTTTGTTCCCTGGCTTATTCCAATTCCAATAATGTATCATTTGTCATTTTCCTTAAATGTACCTGTCCACCATAATGAAGTAAAAAAAATTTTTTTTTGCTACTCCTCCTACAAATTCAGTCCAATTTTGTCCAAAATCGGCTCAGTTTATCTTTAGACCGAGCTGCACAGAAGTGACTGAACAGATTTTTGATATCCATTACCGTTCCCAAGAAATTCATCTCTGAATGTGACCTTGCTTGTGTTTGTTGCCTTATGCTAGTTAGCTTGGCATGCTAATTGCTTAGCATGCTAACAAGTTGCCATTCGTTCTAATGTGGCTCTTCATCTATCAGATTAACCATAAGCTTCATTAGCATTAGGTTAGCTTAGCATCTGGTTAACATGCTAAGTAATGCTTTTTTGTGTGCACATTCTCACACTAAAAGTTCTCTTCAGCAGCCTGGTGAATGTGCACCCTCAAATAGCTCTATGTATAAAGCCTGATTCCTGATAAGCACCTTACCCAAAGTTTGTGGGTTCGAAATCTAAGGTGGAGCAGTTTTATGAAATTGTGCCTTTTGATTCCTTTATTACCCGGGTCAGCATGTACTGAACTTCATTTCTCTTGGATTAGAAATATTTTTTTATTATTATTATTATTTGTGCTGTGTTCATTGTCATTTAAACGTATGTACATTCAAGCTCATTCTCACCCGTAATTCTGAACCACCTGTTTATCATGTTTGTTTAATTTCTGCTGTTTTTGATCTTCCTGCTTGGCATTGCGCTACAGCATGATGAGCTGCAGAAAGTTATTAAATATAACATGCGGTACATTTTTTATTAAAAAAACTTCAGCAAGTGTATGAACACATGTCTGCTCAGCGGCACAACAACATTAGTGACAGGCACATGACCCAGAGATTGTGGGTTTGAATCCTGTCTGAAACAACTTTATACAATTGTGTGTAATGTTGTGTAATTTTGATTTCTTTTATTATCCAAGTAAGCATTGTACTAATCTTTATTCCTCTTGGATTAGACACAAGTGTTTTTTTTTTTTTTTTCATTCTGTGTTCATTCCCATCTGACCTTCAGTTCGTTTCGAGTTCATTCTCAAACATTTTTCTCATTATTTCTTATTTTCGATGCCTTCCGTGCTTGCCCCCCCACCCCCACCCCCAATTTCAGCTTGCAACTGTATTTATTATTATCATTGTTGTTATTATCATTATGTAATTACTCAGAAAATATGTGCCAAATCATATTTCTGTAAAACATTTAATGCGAATTTCTGTACCTTATTTAATTTGGCATATTAGGTAACACTATAATAACTCACGCTATGAAACATTAGTTAAGCATTAGTAAATAGTTAATTCATTACTTATAAAGCATTAATAGACTTTAGTAAGCAGTTTATAAATACAGCTATAAATGGTTTGTTCTTGATTTATATGCATATAATGAGTTTGATCATTATATTTTCATACTTTATTAATAATCAATTTATTATTTCTAAATTAAGAATTACTTGTGCGGTCTTCGGGGTATTTTGAGACCCCAAATGACGTTTGCTCAAATAAAAAAAAAAAGTTCCCTTTGTCCAAATGGCATGAGACTTTGTACGGTGGTTAACACTTTTAAGATCTACAAATAAAAAAAAAAATGGAGTGATATCTTGTTTTTATGTTAGTGTAAAAAAAATAGTAACACTCATGGTCTTCGGGGTCTCTGGAGACCCCAGGCAACAAAATGCAATTTTGTAACAATATAATATATTTTTTTAAAAACCAATGTAATTTTACTCTGTTTATTAATGTTTTTTCTCAACATTTGTGCAGTTTTTGGAGGATTCATGATATCTTTTAAATTTATATAAATAAATTAAAAATTATTTTTTAAGCATGAACAGCTTTTTATGTAAAATTCACTTTATAAAAGGCCCATATTTCTAACTTTCATTCATGTGGATAACATGGATAATTTGACATGGTTTAGTGTAAGTTTTTTGCCCATCTTTTGAAAAATGCAGTTTTAAAAGTAAAAAAAAAAATCAGTTTTTCAATAATAATTTTCTAATAAAAATAATAAAATAATAAAATAAATAATTTTTATTTTTGTGTGTGCGTGTGAGCATGTTCTTTTTGTATTGGGGATGTTTTTTTTGCATTTTTGGAAGTGTGCCACTTCATTTCTGTCTATGTGTGTTGTGCGTTGTTTCTGATTTTGAGAATGGATTTTGTCCAGTTTCTAAGTGGGGTCTCTGTGGGTTACATTATTGATGATATTATTGAAAAACTGATTTTTTTCAGTACAAAAAATGCTAAACTTTGACAAAAAGTAATTTTTATTGTTATAATTGTGATTTCATAACATTTAGATATGAATCCAACTGAAAAAAACTTGTAAAAAGACATCTTTCAGTCATTCAAATAGCACATAGCATATAGTGGAGCTTTACAGCCATCTACTGGTAAAAATTATAGTTTTTTTACTTTTATAACTGCATTTTCCAAAAGATGGGCAAAACTCTTACACTAAACCATGTCAAATTATCCATGTTATCCACATGAATCAAAGTTAGAAATCTGGGCCTTTTATAAAGTGAATTTTACATAAAAAGCTGCTTTTGCATAAAAACCTATTTTAAAAATATTTTTTTAATTTATTTATATAAATTTAACGGATATTACAAATCCTCCAAAAACTGTACAAATGTTGAGCAAAAACATTAATAAACAGAGTAAAATTACATTGGTTTTTAAAAAATATATTATATTGTTACAAAATTGCATTAAGACCACGAACGTAGTCCCCAAACGAAGACCGCACAAGGGTTAAATATATTACATAAAGTGTTACCGGATATTTTACTTAGTACTTAGTAGTTATTATCTAATAGGCAGAATCAGCATCCTTATCAGAGGGTGGAACAAAAGAAACAAGGAAACCCCACAAGGCTCCGATAGCAGTTCCAACAACAGCTCCAGGAACACTTCCAAAACAAGCTCCATAACCTGTACCGGTAGCACCATAAGCAGCAGCAGATATAAGATGATTATTATACTTATCAACAAATTTTTGAAATCCACTCTTTTCAGCCTCACACTGTGCTCTGATCTTATCTTCTATTTGTTTCTCATTTTGTTGTTTTCTCTTCTCTTCTTCTCTCTGTCTTCTCTTTTCCTCCTCTTGTCTGAATCTCTCAGCATCTTTAAACATCTGATTACTGTAGTATCCTCCTCCATTCTGCTCTATCATTGTGTCAATCTTCTGCAGTAGATCATTCACCTGCTCTCTGTTAGCACTCTGTAAAGCACTCTGATCTTCATTGTTGAAGACGTGATATCTGCCTCCACACTGATCAACTAGATCTCTTAATGCTCTGCTCTCCTCAATGAATTTCTCTATGGTCTTTTTCTTTAATTTATCTCCATGAGTGAAGAGAATGATGGAGTATTTTAACACTTCTTTACCAAACATCTTCTCAATCTCCTGAGGAATCTGCTGCTCATGTTCAGTAAATCTGTCACCTACTCTGAACACAATGAGAAAAGCGTGAGGTCCAGGACTAGATAAATAAACACTTTGTGCTATTGCTGTCTTTAACTCTTCAGGATTCATCTGTGTGTCGAAGAATCCAGGAATATCAACTACAGACACAGATCTGCCTGAAACATCACCGTGAGCTTCTAAACATTCACAGGTTACTGAACTTGCACTCATTTCAGATTCGAACTTTTTCTGTCCCAGTATTGTGTTTCCAGATGCACTCTTCCCAACACCAGTTTTACCCAGAAGAACAATCCGTCTGGATGAGCGACTGTCAGCAGGAGTATCACTGATGTTGATGGGGATCCTTGACAGTGTTTCTGTTGGCACTGTATTAAAAAACAATATAACAATAAAAAGAAATGTCAGTCATTTATAGCAAACACATAAATCACTGATATGGCACAAAAAAAGGATTTCAATAGCTTAACATTATGACTTAATGAAACCTCAAAAAAAAAAAAAAAAAAATCGCTGACATTTCTTTTATTAGTGACATGTTTTTCCAGATTAAGCAGAAAAATGGAAAAAGTTTGGAAAATACATTATTGGAAAATACATTACTAAAGGCAAGTGAACAGACTGTAAAAAGAACAAATACTGTACACCAATTACAAGCATAGATAAATACAACATAAATTTACAAATAAAGTATAAGGTCTAACTGTAGTATTAATTTACATGTACAGAAACGTAATAATTAAATGTAAAATGACACTGGTCACTGTATAAATTTAATATAGATTAATCTTTGTTAAAGCTGTGTTTTGTTGTTTGAGTTACATAACAGACAACAGCAGGTGTTTATAGGTTGATGTCACTTTAAGAGTAAGGCTGTGCCCCCTATACCCTCATTCACTATTCCCTACATTAGTCCACTAATATAGTCACTTGAAGAAGTGAATGAAAATGAGTGAGTGAATTCGGACTCTCTGTGCACCGGGAGGGCATTTAAAAATGTGCAAACTAGCAGCTCCAGTACTAGTAATGAAAAAAGCTCACACCAGCATGTGTAAACCTTAATTAAACAATTTAATAAGAAAGTTAAAACGGATTTATACCTCCCACACGTACATCTCGGAGACGTATATTTGATGTATGTGTTTACATCTGGAAGACGTATTTTTGTAGTGTAGTGTTCGTAGTGTTGCTCGTCTGCTATACGTCTATAGGACGTATCCTGTCAAATGTCAAATAGACATTTAGAAGACGTCTTTAAGATGTTTATGATTTAGAATGTATGTAAAACTGACATCTTAAAAATGTCTATCAGATGTTTGTAAACAGCAAATGCTTTCCAGATGAAGTGATCATTAACAGACGTCTTGCAGACGTACGTGTGCTATCTGGGCTGTATGATACACTGTAGGGAAGTGGATGGATGATTCAACTGCGTGCGCCATCATTGCCCCCTATACCCTTAATACCCTTAACGCCATTTGTAGTGGTGTATGAAACCATAGTGAACGTTGTCGAGTGCTCATTCAATCCCACAATGCACCGCAGTAACAAGTGTACAACCAATGCACGCTCAACGGCTGGATAATACCCACAATGCACCATGGTTTCACACTACACGAGTCAGCAGAGCGTATTTTTTTCGGCGCAGATGACAGTATTCAGCACCGCCCACTGCCTGTTGATTGGCATTTGTGAAATGTCCTCTATTATTATGAAAAGAATCTTTGGGAAAATCGTGCTTTGGAAATGCATGATTCGTCAAATAGGTGGCATTCGTAAAAAATGCAGCATATTATTATGAAAAACAGCTTTTTGAAAAAGCACATTTAATTATGATTTTTTTTTTTATATTTGAACAAAATAATATTGTGTGAAAGAGGATATTGTGAAATATATCAAACAATAAATGTTGTGTTTTCATGGAATTTTACCAAATAAATAGATACATTTATTTATTGACTTATTTAATAATTTAATTAATAATTAAATAAATTAATTATTTCAGAATAAACTGTTCCATTAAATTGTTCTTTTATTGAATTCATTATTTATTTAATTATTTCATTCTGAGTAATTTGGTCCTCCATAGACATGGGGGAGAGTAAATTATCAGGAAAAGTTTATTTAAAAGTGAACTAATCCTTTAAGAAACCTTTGCAAATACAATAAATGAGTAAATGCACAAATAAGGAAGGAAGCTTATTTCCTTCATCACTAATGTGATTGAAGGCTAAAAGTTTCCCTTTTGATCTAGTTAAAATATACTTACAATTCTTGAAGTTCCACTGACCAACTTTGAGTAGCAAATAATTATTTTGGTCACCACATCCTTCAATGTCTTTGTTGTTGAACACATGGAATCTGTCCTCATATCTCTGAATAAGTTTCTTCAGGGCTTCATTCTCCTTAATGACTTTATCTATAGTCTTGTTTTCTTTTTCCAGTTGTTCTCCATTAGTGAAAAGAATCCAGGTTTTCTTCAGGCGTTTTTCTCCAAGCAGCTTCTCGATCTTCTCTACAGTTTTTCTCTCTTCTTCAGTGAATCTGTCAGCTTTGATGACCAGCAGAAACACACAGACACCTGATTCACATCTCTGAAGAACTTCTTCATATTTTCCAAGCTCTTCCTTACTCTCTGCACCAGAAAACCCTGGTGTGTCATAAACAGTGATGTGTAAACCACAAACTTCACCGACTTCAGCAGCAACATTTTTTGTGACTGATTTTGTGGAGCTTTTCTTCAAACTGAAAGCTTGTCGTCCCAGTATTGTGTTTCCTGATGCACTTTTGCCGACTCCCATTCCTCCCAACAAGACCAAATTCAAACACTTATCTGGCATCATCTTTTTCCCCTCCATTTTATTCTGTAGCATAAAAAGAAAATGATATTATCAGTTTAAGAGGAAAAAAATGTACATGAAATAATTTACCATGGTAATGTCTGCTGAAAATATCAGTTGGCCTACACGCTTTTGTCACTATAATTGATAATTATAGTAACAATTGATAATTTCAAATCCTCCAATTAACAAATAAAATGTATGTGGCAAGGGGGGTGTGGTTTAGCGAACGCTGCATCGGGGGAGAGCGTCAGGAGACGCGCAGTGAGTGAGCGGGTTAAGCGCAAATAACAAACACCTGTCACTTGTTGCAGTAATTGGCGTGGAGAGAGTATTTAACACCAGTAGAAACAGGAGCGAGCGAGAGAGAGAAGGACTACTGGCTGCCACACTCTTGGAGACCAACTGAAGTTATTAGGAGTGGATTATTATTGTTTATGACTGTTTTGTGCCTGTCTGCACATCTTTTGTTTTTGGTTTTGCCAATAAAGCAGCCAGTAGTCATAGCCGATCCTTGTCGTCTTCCTTCCTATCTATACCAACTTTGTTACACTGGTGCCGAAACCTGGGAAGGAAGACGGACGCCGCCGCCATGCACCATTTGTGGAGCTCATCACGTCCCTTGCGGTCATGCAGCGAGAGCAACATCAAGCCCTGCTGGACTTGCGTCAAGACCAGGAGAGGCGGTTCCAAACCGTCCTCTAAGTCCAGCAGGAAGACCGTGAGAGGTTCCGGAGCTGGATGGACCGGGAGGTTCGGCCGGAAGCTCTGGAACAACGAGCTGTGCCCACCCATATTCCACTCCACAAAATGGGGCCTGAGGACGACCCGGAGGCATTCCTCAACCTCTTCGAGAGGTCGGCAGAGGTCTGTGGGTGGCCAAGGGACCAGTGGCCGATGCGCCTGGTCCCACTGCCCTCCGGGGAGTCCCAGGCAGCGGCACAGCAGCTGTGCAGAACTTCCTGGTGTTTGAAGATCTGAAGAGGGCCATCATCCAGCGGGTCGGCCGGAGCCCTGAACAACAGTGGTTCCGGTCCTTGGAGCTGGCGGAGTCCGGCCGGCCCTTCGTGATGGCCCAACAGCTCTGGGACTCCTGCCGCAAATGGTTGCTGGCCGGAATAGGGAATAGGTCGGGAATAACCACGTTCCCTTTGCGGCGCCACGAGCCCCGCCCAGGGGGGCGGGACTGCCGCCGGCCGTGGTGGACCCCGCTCCTGTTTCTCCACTCTCTCTTCACGCCAGCCACTTAACCCACTCTCTGCCACCGGAGCGGCGGGGAGGTCTGAGTCGGCCTGCTGGCGTTGTGGGGACCCGGACCATTTTGTGGACAGGTGCCCAGTTATGGAGGTGGGGACAATGATCCGGGTCCCGAATGTCCTGCAGGCTGCCCCTGGTCAGGCTGGGTGGTACCAAATACCTGTGAGTATCAAGGGGTGTGCCTATCAGACATTGGTGGATTCAGGATGTAACCAAACCTCGATCCATCAAAGTCTGATACAATCCGGGGCATTGGATACAAGCTGCATGGTTAAGGTGCAGTGTGTACACGGGGATGTGATGGAGTATCCTATTGTGCCAGTTATTATTCAATTTCGGGGTCAAAAACATAGTATTGAGGTGGCAGTTAACCCGCACCACCGGCATCCGTTAATTTTGGGAACGAATTGGCCAGCGTTTACGGAATTATTGGGGGTTTATGTATGGATGCTTCTTGGGAAAAAAATGCACTGGAAGGGAATGCGAGTGTGCAGGCAGGAGAGACTGAACCGGGACCACTGGGTACTGCCTCAGGGGAACAGAGTGAAATCGAGAGAATTATTCTCTTGGAGCGCGATGATTTTCCCCTGGAGCAGTCTCAGGATGAGACGCTAAAACGCATGTTTGAACAGGTCAGGACCATCGACGGTCAGCCTCTCCATCCTGGACAGCCGCTTACCTATCCATATTTTGCAATTTTATTAATTAAAGATAGGTTGTATCGAGTGACCCAAGACGCTCAGACAAAAGAAGATACAACCCAGTTATTAGTTCCTAGGAGCCGCCGGGAAATGCTTTTTCAGGCGGCTCATTCTAATCCAATGGCTGGTCATTTAGGAAAGGGGACGACACTAAATTGCCTCATGACCCGATTTTTTTGGCCGGGCATTCACGAGAATGTGGTGCGCGGCTTGTCGTGAATGTCAGTTGGTAAACCCACCGGCCACCCCAAAAGCGCCTTTGCGCCCCTTCCCATTAATGCAGGTCCCCTCCGAGAGAATTGGCATGGACCTCATCGGGCCATTAGAGCGATCAGCACGAGGACATCGTTTTGCATTAGTCATTGTGGATTATGCAACACAATATCCAGAAGTAGTGACTCTCAGCAACATTTCCGCTAAGAGTGTTGCTGACGCACTGTTTTCTATAATCTCCCGAGTGGGGATTCCCAAGGAAATCCTCACTGATCAGGGCACGGTGTTTATGTCACGGACGTTACGCGAACTTTACGAATTATTGGGCATTAAATCGATTCGGACCAGTGTCTTTCACCCACAAACGGACGGGCTGGTCGGAAGTTTTAATCGCACGCTTAAGACAATGATTCATAAATTCGTTCAGGAAGATGCCAAAAATTGGGACAGATGGTTGGAACCCCTATTGTTCACTGTGCGAGAGGTCCCGCAAGCCTCCACGGGGTTTTCCCCTTCGAGTTGCTCTATGATCGCCAGCCCAGGGGGGTGCTGGACGTCATAAGAGAGACTTGGGAGGACGGACCTTCTCAATCTTAAAACGAAATTCAGTTTGTGATGGACCTGAGAACAAAACTCCACACTTTGGGGCGGCTCTCTATGGAGAATTTGTTACAGGCCCAGGACAAACAGAGCCGGCTGTATAACAGGGGAACCAATCTGCGTAAATTTGCACCGGGAGAGAAAGTGCTTGTATTGCTCCCAACGTCAAGTTCAAAATTACTTGCAAGGACCGTTTGAGGTCCCACGGCAAGTTGGAGAGCTTGATTATGAGGTAATAGGCTCAGATAGGAGAGGAGAACTTCAGATTTATCACCTCAATCTCCTTAAAAAATGAAATGAGGGAGAATCAGTGATGCTGGCGATGGTGATTAGCGGAGAGGATGATCTTGGACCAGAGGCGAATATAAAAAAAACAATCTCTCGCTCTGGCCCCAGGGGGAGATCATCTCTCGCCCTCCCAGCTCATTGATTTAACCAAATTACAGGTGGATTTTGCAGACGTGTTTTCTCCCCTACCTGGCCGTACAAACCTCATTCAGCACCATATCGAGACAGAGCCGGGCGTGGTTATTCGCAGCCGGCCGTATAGATTACCTGAACACAAGAAAAAAGTAGTTCAGGAAGAATTAGGTGCGATGCTTGAAATGGGGGTAATAGAAGAATCCAACAGTAACTGGGCGAGCCCGATAGTTTTGGTCCCTAAGACGGATGGCTCAGTGCGGTTCTGTGTGGATTATCGCAAGGTGAATGCTGTGTCAAAATTCGACGCATATCCAATGCCACGGGTTGACGAATTGCTTGACTGGCTTGGTACGGCTCATTTTTATTCGACATTGGACTTGACAAAGGGTTATTGGCAGATCCCTTGTCTCCGTTATCCCGTGAAAAAAAAGCTTTCACGACGCTGTTTGGATTACACCAATTTGTTACACTTCCGTTCGGGCTGTTCAGGGCACTGGCTACCTTTCAGCAGCTGATGGACAGGGTGTTACGGCCCCATGCTGCATATGCCTATCTAGATGATATCATTATATTTAGTAATGATTGGCAGCGGCATATGCAGCATTTGAGGGCGGTCTTGAGGTCGCTTGAGGTCGCTCACGGCCAACCCGAAGAAGTGTGCGATGGGGCGCATGGAGGTAAAGTATCTGGGCTTCCACTTGGGGCATGGACAGATGCGTCTCCAAATTGATAAGACTGCAGCTGTTGCGACAAATCCGCTAAGACCAAAAAGGAGGTAAGACAGTTTTTGGGGCTGGCGGGATATTATAGAAGGTTTGTGCCTAATTATTCGGACCTCACCAGCCCCTTGACTGATCTTACTGAAAAGGAAGCGCCTGATACGGTCCAATGGACGGAGCCGTGCCAGCAGGCGTTTACCCAGGTAAAGGCTGCTCTGTGTGGCGGGCCGTTGCTTCACTCTCCTGATTTTTCTCTCCCTTTTGTGTTGCAGACTGACGCGTCGGACAGGGGGCTGGGTGCTGTCCTGTCCTGTACATTAGTCACAAGCTCTCTAAGAGAGAGACTAATTACAGCACCGTGGAGAAGGAGTGTTTGGCCATCAGGTGGGCTGTCCTCACCCTCTGCTATTATCTCTTGGGACGGGAATTCACCCTCTGTTCGGACCACGCTCCTCTGCAGTGGCTCCACCACATGAAAGATACCAACGAGTGATCTGCTAGCTTTACAGCCTTTTAAATTCAAGGTGGTCCACAGGCCGGGTGTTCAGATGGCTGTGGCCGATTTCCGATTCGGGCGGTGGGGGTATGTGGCAAGGGGGGCGTGGTTTAACGAACGCTGCAGCGGGGGAGAGCGTCAGGAGACGCGCGCTGAGTGAGCGGGTTAAGCGCAAATAACAAACACCTGTCACTTGTTGCAGTAATTGGCGTGGAGAGAGTATTTAACGCCAGGAGAAACAGGAGCGAGCGAGAAGGACTACTGGCTGCCACACTCCTGGAGACCTGCTGAAGTTATTAGGAGTGGATTATTATTGTTTATGACTGTTTTGTGCCTGTCTGCACATCTTTTGTTTTTGGTTTTGCCAATAAAGCAGCCAGTAGTCATAGCCGATCCTTGTCATCTTCCTTCCTATCTATACGAACTTTGTTACAATGTAATACTTGGTAATACATACCAATATGTTTTATAAATAAAGTATTGCTGGACCTTCCCAGTTATGAATTTTGATGAGATGTTGAGAGTTTGTCCTATTACACACAGTAGTTAACCATGTACAATGTACAATGGAAAGTAAAAATTTATGTTACTATATATAAATATGGCACTGTAGAAACATTCTCTGGGGGAAATTCAAATCGAGCACAGCGTTAGTTCAGTAAGGCCACGTAGATATAGTGCTGTGACCAGCTGACCCGGTCAGCTGTAAAATCGCTACAATCATTTCCATTCTCCTATTAGACAAAGGACATATATATATGGCATTGCTGCTCGGTAAGTATGCTCAAACTGCTCGCAACCCTCCCTCCCTCCCCATTATAAGCATTAGCATATTACATATTACAACCTTCTGGTTGTCGTTTTCTTTTGTTTCAGATCACTAAGGCTTTCAAGTCCTGGCTGGCATGGACCTCACTGCTGAGAGACACTCTTCCTCATAACCAAGCTACAGTATACGTCCCACTGCCATATCAACACGATTACCATGTTCGCTTTTAAAGACATTGCTAAGAGTCTCAATTGTCTATGTATTTCCAAGCTGATGGTTCCGGGGGGTTAATGTTGAAGCTCTTGTATGTTCAATTAATTTTGGAGCAAGAACCCCCATAAGGAACCATACCGCCAAAGATAAACTGTGTTCAATAAACTCAAGTAACTTGCCAAAGTGGTCCTGTCTGAAATGATCTTAAACAGGAGAAGACAAAAGAGTCACAGGGTCCCTAGTGAAAAGATAGTTTAAGCACAATTTATTAAGTTAAGTACTTTAGTATAACTAAATGTATTTGTGGCACACTATAAATTGGTATACTTAAAGTCTGCAAAGTAGGAGCAATTTTTTGGAGCTAATTTTGTACTAAAGGCATTTTAGTTGATTAATGCAGTGCTGAAGTTCAACTAAAGTTGTATAAAATATACTTGTTTATGCTAAAGTGGAACTATTCCAAGTATACTTAAGCAAAGGGAACATAGGCTTACGAGAGCTTGACATAAGCTTGTCTGGGACTGCGGGATAAGTGGATTTTTTGAAGTGAAAGAGAATATTACTTGCCTGACCAGATAAGTAGTTTGATTAAAATGACAATAATAACCAAAACGCGAGAATGATTAATTTGGCGATTGGTAGTAAATACTAGTAATGTACTGGTGGTGATATTGTGCTGTTGAGGCTCATGTAACCTCTTGAGGAGAATTTAAAACAAATTTGTTTGGAAATAGTTCCAAACAAAGCAGAACCAGCGCATCTCGCAGCTACGCTCAGCCGTTTCGAATGATTCAGTTTTGAACGAATCAGTTGAGTGAAGATTAAATTCCCCAATCATAAACAACTGCTTCATTCTTGATTCAGCCTTTTGAATGAATCAATTGAATAAATGACTCAGTGGCTCACTCATTAAGACTAGCTGGCTAGCTGGCTTGATTTCATTCATTGAATACGTTGGCTTGCGATCGACTAACGTACTTTACTCAATTCAAAATTCAAGTTTGCTAGCCCAGGGAACAAAGTGATACAATTTAATTTATGACTAGCAATATTTTCAAATCTAATTATGCATGCTTCATACTCCAGCCTGAACGTCGCGCTCATCAAAGTCACTGCTGCACATTTTAGCTTAGCTAGTTCTGTGGCATTCCCGCCATTTAACTCTCTGAGGTCTGAAAACGCGCTGGCGTGTTTTGCAGGTTTTTTTCACATTGCAGAAAAACAGACTTAAAATACTCCGTCATTTTTTGTCATAGAGACATAAGTAATATATCAATTGAAACTATAGAATATCTTCTTTTATTTGTGTACACTCAGAGTAAAAACAAAATGTTGTGCTTTTTGTAAAATAAAGAAAACTAACATGATGCATGATCTCTCGTCTCCCTCTGAACAAAGTCCAATCTGATAGTTCTCAGAAAATGATCTGTAACTTAGTGAATACTAAACACAAAAAAATAGACTTGTGTCTAAAGGAATTTTGAAATGTCAGGTTTTAAATCGTGTAAGTCAAATCGAAAACAAACATCCTGTGTTTAGTAATCTGTATGAAAAGAGAGCCATGTCAGACGCCCGTGATTCAGCTCATTACCCACTAATGCAGCAACGCCCACGGAGCCAGTGCTATTCACAGGCAAATTCAGAGGCAACACATGCATACATCATCTCAATTGTGTATTTATTGTCTTGAAAAGTGTTTATCTGGATGTAAAAGCCATGTTTAGCAACCTCTGGAAGACATGCAGTTAGTTCCTGTTTTCTTTTCTTCTATAGGTGAATTTTAGATGAGTTTTTGTTTCTTTAGCGCCCTCTGGCTGCAGTATGAATTGAAAACACCATTCATGGAATAGCCTCTTCTTCTTTAGATGAATTTGTGGACTAAAAATGCACAGAGAGCGCCCTCCGACTGCAAGTATGAATTGAAAACACCAGCGCTCATAGTGATGACAATGAATATTAAATAAATATAACTCCTCTGTATAGAAAATTGACATAAACATATGAGAATCCAATATTTCTCCAAATGTGCATGCTTTTAAACTAAAAGCCTATATTCAGACTCTTTACATCACAGAAATACAATATATTTTAAAGTATAATATAAAACCATTATTTTATATTGTAATGATATTTTTCTGTATGTTTCATATACCATGATGAGCTTGAGACATCACAGAAGCTTTTTTTTCACAGCCTACCTGACTGAAATGCCTCATTAATATGCAAGTCATTTCAGCTCATTACTATGTGATTCTTTTGTCTTCTCAGGTGAGAATGACCCATTATTCATGGTGATTCACACCTCCACGCATACCGTGTTTCTTGGCAAAAGGGGTCTTACAAAAACTAAATCAATATATTGTTATAAATGAAAGAGTAGTCAGCATAATTTTTACATAATTTTGAAGCAAAAACTCTACTCTACAACCTCCAATACCCTAAAGTATTGTAAACACAGATTTAATATACTTTTTTGGCCTTATTTCAGTGACTTAAGTTTTTTGTTTTTTCAATAACCACGCATAAACGTTATTCCTTCAAAAACACAAACATGTACATACATGTTCCTCACATATTATGGTAGCCTAGTTTGTGCTGAATACAGTGTAATGACACTTGTGTCATTAATATGTTTATGAACAACTGAAAAAAGCACAAATGTCAGGGCATGTCAAAACTTCTCCAGGCCCCAAATCAGCCTCAGACTCCAGAGGGTTAATAAAATCACAAACCCAACATATCTAGATTTTTTTGTTGTTTTTTGTTAAAATAATGGATCTGTGTCTCTGATGTGAAGTCTTGTGTATTTTTTTAATTTTCTATGTGTTAACCCTTTCAAGCGTGAGTTTAAAATATTTTAACTGTCCCCCCAGATTAAGTTTTTTTATGGCGACCGTTATTTTAGACCGTTTGCCTTTAATGTTTCCATAGCGATGCGTCTTGCGTGTCACGAGCGCTGAGCGCTGCCACAATAACACTGTGTGACAGGTGGATCGCTATTATTTTGTTTTTCCTTGTTTATTTAAAATATTCACAAACTTGCTTACCATGTTATCAACTATCTGATATTCCGATCCTCAATTATGTGTAAGTGAGTGTGTTTTGTCGTTTAAAAGCCTTTATAAATTATCTTTATCTTGATCTATAACGCGAGATGGGCACCATCTTAGTTTGCCCCGCAGTTCGCAGAGTCCTGTCAGTCGGATTTATAGCTCGTGAATTCATCAGTTTCTCCTGAAATATATGCAAGTAAGTGGCTGGTGAACTGGAAGAATAATAGACAAAACTTTGTAGTTACTTGGGTCCATTATGTGTGCGTGATATGAATAAATGTCGGCAAATTGTATTTGAATGGATTGTTATTGTTCCTTCCACTGATGTCTGACATTGTATTTTATAAACTCTAAATATATTGTTTTAATGGTGCTTATGCGTATTTAAATGTCTGAAACCTTGAAAGAAATGTTATGTGGCTGAAAACACTGCATAGCTGTGATATATGACAAGAGCTGCGCGCGCCAGTCTCACAGCCAAAGCGCGAAAGCACAGTTTGAATCTGGCAGTTATGTGACGTCGCTGAACGTTCGAAATCCCATATGTGGGACCGTACACCCAGGGGCACTGAAATAAAAATCCCATATGTGGGACCGTACTGCTCAAAGGGTTAAGGAACATCAGAGTTGGGACTCTGTATAAAATTTAACCATGCAATCAAAAGCATCTGTTTTCATATGTTAACGTTATTCAAATAAAATTTACATCTTTTTCACAGTTTGATGACGTCATTGAACATCATTGTGACTACCTCCTAGTGATAGTAAGTCATATTTGCTCAAATAATCTGATTTTTACATGTAATTTGTTAAATACGGTGTGTAATAATACTTTTATTCTTATTTTTAGGATTGTGAATGTGGCAGACACACCCCTCCACACAAAAAGTATGTTTTTTTTCTATTACTATTAGTGTCAGTCGGAAATATCAGTTCATTCATTCATTTAATTGTAATAATCCAGTGAAATTTTTGTATGCACAAGGAATCTGACAACAGCCGGCATGATCTGATCTCACCATCATCGAGTCTGTCTGTAATTACATGAATAAACATGAAGAAACATAAGATCTGAGACAGACTAAATCCAGAGGAACCACAGCAAGGTTTCTTCCAGTGGAGACGTTGCTGCAGTTCTTCTGGATTTAGTCTCAGTTCTTACTGTTTCTTCATGTAATCACAAGTGGAATTGATGATGGTAAGATCAGATCATATCAGCTGTTGTTAGACTCCTTGTGCATATAAAAATGTAAATTTCCTACTGACACACAACAGCAAAAGATTGTGAAGGTTGTGAAAATACTAGCCTTAAAGGTTATGATTATCGACACAATCTTCGACAGTAAGGCAAAAGGGGGGGGGGGGGGGGGGGTAATTTATAGTAATAATTTATGTAATTTATGTAATTTATAGTAATATTTACAGTATTAATAAAAAGTCTTTCGAATATAATTCCTTCGAAGTGATGGTGCTTTACATAACATTATGTAAGTTGACATTTGTGTTGGCTACTGTATACAGGCCACCAGGGTACAATACAGACTTTATCAAAGAGATTGCCGAATTTCTAGCAGAATTAGTACTAGCTGCAGACAAAGTTCCTTTTTGTTGGTGATTTTAATATCCATGTAGATAATAAAAAAAGACTCATTGGGATTGGCATTTACAGACATTCTAAACTCTATTGGTGTTAGACAACACGTGTCAGGACCCACTCATTATCGTAATCATACTTTAGATTTAATATTGTCACATGGAATTGATATTGATGCTGTTGAAATTCTGCAGCAGAGTGACGACATCTCAGATCATTATCTAGTCTCATGTATACTACATTTAGTTAAAGAGGCTAAACTGCCTCCCTGCCATAAATATGGTAGAACCATCACTTCTACCACTAAAGATCACTTTATAAATAATCTTCCTGATCAGTTTCATCGCCTTAGCATACCAGACAGTTTAAAAGACCTCGATGTTGCAACAGAAACTATTGCCTCTGTCTTTTCCAGCACATTAGATTCAGTTGCTCCTTTGCGTTTAAAAAAGATTAAAGAAATTAATCCAACACCATGGTACAATGAGCACACTCTGGCCCTAAAAACAGCAGCCAGAAATATGGAGCGCAGCTGGAAGAAAACAAAACTAGAAGTATTTTGCATTTCGTGGAGAGAGAGAGTGATTGAGTACAGAAAGACCTTAAAAACTGCCAGATCTGCCTATTTTTCAAAACTCTTAGAAGAAAATAAACACAACCCTAGGTATTTATTTGATACAGTGGCTAAATTAACAAGAAATAAAGCTTCAACTTCTGATGTTTCCAAAGAGCACAGCAGTAATGACTTTATGAACTTCTTTAATTGCAAGATTGATAAAAAATTATAACCATGCAACCGTCTACTACAGTATTGTGTCAGACAGTGCATTGTAGTGTCCCTGAGGAAAAATTAATTTCATTTACTGCTTTAGGACAGGAAGAATTGTCTAAACTTGTTAAATCATCAAAATAAACTACATGTATGTTAGACCCTATACTGACTAAGCTATTGAAAGAGATGCTTCCAGAGGTCATAGATCCTCTTCTTAATATTGTTAATTCATCTTTATCACTAGGATACATACCAAAAACTTTTAAGCTGGCTATTATTAACCCTTTGACGCATACGATCACACCAGTGTGATCAGTCTTGGCTGGCCCCTGGAGTGTATGATCACACCGGTGTGATTAGAACGTTCAGCGCATCACGTGATCAACTGCCAAATTCAAATGTGTGTGCGCGCTTTGGCTGGCGCTAACCAGAGACGGACGTGCGCAGCACTTTTCATTTCACCATCACATTTATGCAGTGTTTTCAACCAAATAATGTTTATTTTAGGTTTGAGACATTTAAATGCACATGAGTTCTAACAAAACAATACATTTAGAGTTTGTAAAATACACAATGATGTCTATAGAAGCGGAAATAACAGCCCTTTCCATAATAATTAGACGACACGTTTTATTCATATCAGATACACATTGTGAAAGTAACTTTAAAGCTTACTCTATTCTTCCCCAGATCACTGGCTCACTTACTTTCATGAATTTCGAGAGAAGTGGATAAATTCACATGTTGTAAATCCAACAGATCCGATTCTCTGTATGGCGCAACTAACATGGCGGCGCCCATCGCTCATATGGCTCAACTAACGCGATCGTTATAAAGGTGTTTAAACAGCAAAACACATCTACTTGCACATATTTGACAATCGGAATATCAGATAATTCATGCTATAGTTAACAAATTTGTGAATATTTTGAATAAAAAGGAAAAACGAAATGAAAACAGATCATCAGTCACACAGTGCTGTGCTGTGACAAACGATGACGTGTCACCATGGCAACAATAACTCATGCTGGGGGGTCAGCCAGAATATTTTAAACTTGCGTGTGAAAGGTTTAAACCTCTTATTAAAAAACCACAACTTGATCCTAAAGAATTAGTCAATTACAGTCCGATCTCAAATCTTACTTTTCTGTCAGAAATACTAGAAAAGGCAGTATCATCACAACTATGTTCCTTTTTAGAAAGAAATAATACCTGTGAGGATTTCCAGTCAGGATTTAGACCTTACCATAGTACTGAGACTGCTCTCATTAGAGTTACTAATGATTTGCTCTTATCATCAGATCGTGGTTGTATCTCTCTATTAGTGTTACTGGATCTTAGTGCTGCATTTGACACTATTGATTGTAGGGTCTGCACAGTCTCAAAGATGAGCAGGTCCCACCATAAACTGTGTTTCAGTCTCAATTCACGGAACTTTGGTTTGTAAATCTTACATCGATTCCGGCCCGGCAGACACTAATGGATCACGAGACTCTTTTTTTATGACTGTTTCGATAAGTCCCAAACCTCTCCTCTGTGACTTCAAAGGAGATGCGAACGCCACGGATCGGGTTTCGAAGACAGGCCCGAATTCCAAACGGTCATAAAAAGGAAAATACACGCACGCACCCACAGACACACACACACATACAAAGACTGTATACACAAATATTATACCTGCAAATATGAATGTATCTGCCATTGTAGTGCTCGCTGCATGTATGTGTTACTAGTGTAGAATCGTAGAATTGACTGTAGTAGGTTAGTTTTCATGTTAAACGATAGTAATAGAGTGTAAAGTGTATTTTCTTTATATGACGAGAGACACCTGTCGAGTTTGATCTCTCCGTAAAGCTGTGAATCCGAGCTATTCACTCATGTACGTTACATTTCTGTCAAATGCATCGTTCAATGTTTAATAATACTATGAAGAAAATGCACTGATTCAACATACCATAAATTAATTCGGGAGACAGGACAAAGGAATGTGGAAACCCGCCAAATTACAACGCTAGCATTGGAGGACGTTATCAAGAAGGCGTTCTGGTCTGTTGTCTTTAAAACACAATGACACGCGTCTTTTCGATGCACAAGTTCTTCTGCACACGTTCCTGCCGTAGAGACGGACTCTCTTCTTTATTTTCCGGTCATCTTACTTCCAGTTAGGCCTTCGCTTGAAACTTCGCTGAGAATCACCTCCTGAAGGACCAACCACCCCACTGAGCGCTCCGAAACTCCAAGCACCCTGACTAACCTATGCAAGTATAACGTTTTTACGATTTTAAATACTGAGTTTCCTTGCTGGCTCTTAAAGGTGAACTGTTGCAATTTGACCTGCTTTGATCATCTCTTTCGTTTCTGCCTTTTACTTTCACTTGTATGTATCTGTATCTACTTGTGTACATTTATCCGTATAACCTTTGTATTACCCGTTCTGTATATTAAACATATCATATCCACGCTTTTGTTCACTTGCTCCTTCAACCATAACCGAGTCACTTTAACGTTCTGATTCTAATATCCTAGCTTTACGTTTGGATGCTATCCTAGAAATTTATCCTTGTGGCCACTGGATAATATTTCTTTCGTAATAGTCTGTGAACTTACCGGTGTGCTGGATGGACCGGTAGTTCTCTACATAATCATTAAAACAGAACTAACCATATATGTGACTGATTATAATTCGTTGTAGTTAATTCACCATATATGGTTAATTCCCCCTTGGGTCGGTATGTGCATAACAATTCATAAGACTATATGAATTATTATATTCATATTCCACCCATAAATTGATTAATAAATGTGCAATTCGTCACATATATTTGGTGGAGTATTCGCGAGCATCGTTTTAAACTTGGTTTTTGGTAAAAGAGCAAGGTAGAATAATTTGTGTGTGAGTTAATGTACATGCGCGCTTTATTCAGTGAGAAGACGCACGAGTCCTCACTCTACGCACCGTTAACAAGCTGCTGTTGTGTCTAAAAACACTGCAGGCCTAGCTTTGGGTGACCGTGAAACTGCAGTTCATTAATATTCAGACTCGTATGCAAAAGGGCGACAGTCTTTTGCAATACAGTTTTAATATTAATTTCCGCTTGAATGAAACGAATTGATCGTCATTAAGCGTGTTCTGAAACGAGATTTTGTAGCGAGTTTCCTATTTAATCTCTGCAAAAGGCCTTATCTGCCGCTATTTTAATTGAATTATTTGTGTCGTCCAATGATTCAAAAATAGCGTCTCGCTCCCTTGGTAACTAATTGAACTAGCTACCCAAAATACGTTACCAAATACAAGTCTAATCTGAAAACAGTTTACCTGCTTTATCCGATTTGACTTGTAAAGTTAGAGCTAGTCGAAAAACGCCCTGATCCAGCGTGACTAATAACAGCAGCGAATTATCCTGCAGTTACATTGTTGTGCATTAAAATTTGCGCAAACAGGGGGTCACTAAACCCCGAGTTTCCAAAGTTGTATACTTGTGATAAAAAGTTGCATCAGTCCAGTGAACTGGCACAGAAGAATCCGCCGAGATTCTAAAAAGAGTTTGTATATGTGATATGTGCAGTTAGATCAGCTGAAACGCTAATTTAAAAATATCACGGAGGTGGATGCAGTAACGCTGACCAGACGCCAGAGGGCAGTCTGTCCAGGTGGGGCACCCCTCCCTACTTCATTGTTGTGTGGACTCAGTAACGCCACCGTGTGGACGTTCTGAGTTAAAGCTGCTCTCCGTACTTTGAACTGAATTGTCTCCAAATTCCCCCGTGACTACTTCAACGTTGCTGTTATAACTGTTTGTTGATGGTTATGCTTTTCAATCGTTTTTGGAAGGTGGTTTACTTATTTAAATTTGGTTTAAACACGTTTTAAATTTTTACTTTAGATTAAGTTGCCCTTCCAACCAGAGAATTCACTTCCTGGAAGTGCTCCCCCTTGTGGACGGATCCGGAAGTCAATTCCCTGCCATCTGTGTGTCCTTTCCTCTCCTTGGTTCCTTTGGTCACAGATTTATTCTATTCTATTCTATTCTATTTTTATTTTATGTTACTCCATTCTACTCCTTTGGTTTAACTCAGTTTTGTTTGTTCTTCTCCCTCTCTTTCTCTTGAGTTATTATTTTATTTTATTTTATTTTATTAGTAATTCTTTTTTTTTGTTTTGTTTGTTTTGTTATTTATTTTGCTTTATTTACTTCGGAAATTCTTTCCCTTGTATTACTTAATGCTGTATTCTATTCACTCTTAGTCCTGTGTCCTGTATGTTATTGGCTGGCAATAACATACACACACACACCCAAGCCTCCCTTATTTCATACACTTATTTTTAAATTTAATTGAACAACATTCAATTGTAATTTAAGATTAAGTAGTGTCAATCAGTTGGCATTCTGCTTACCAAGAAGCACTCCCCTTTAGGGAATTCACAAATAGGGAAGGCTTTCTCCTCTCTTTGCCCCATGCTGTTCTTCTGTGCATTTATTTCAATTTAATTGAACAAGAGTTCAATTCAAGTTTGAATCAAGTGCCTCTGAATTGTGTTTTTCTTTTCTCTCTCCTTTCCCATTCTATTTCTATGCACTGGTTTAAATTTAATTGAACAGGCTTTAATTCAAATTTGAATCAAGTGCATCTGAATTGTTTTGTTTTATTTCGCCTTTTGTCCGGCTTCCAGCTCATTTAAGACCCCTATTCTGTTATCCTACACACTTGATTATTTAAATTTAGTTTAAACAAGATTTAAATTGAGATTTGAATGTACAATTAAGTTGTGTTTACTTGACTGTTTGTGTACTTGCAGACAAGGCCCTCTAGCACCCGGTGGTGAGTTGACGGTTGTTCCAGTGGGTTCCAGTGAAGTGGAGTTGCCTGGCCTGGCGAATCTGACACGTGCCTGTGCGTGAATCGCAGGACGTTTCTGGCCTCACACCACGGGCAGCACGCAGAGACATTAGCAGGTTGGGTGTGTCAGGTGCAGGGAGGCGACGAGTCCAGTTGGAACCCAAGGCAATTTTGTTTAATTTCCCTGTTTCTGCTCGACAGAACCGCCCTTTGAGTAACTGCCTGCGGGGTCAGACTCAGGGGTTGGGAAAAATTCAATTTTGACCTGCCAACCTGGCCATCGGCGTTAATACCTCGCCTGAAAACGCAATTGTGCTGAAGGTCACTGTTTGAGAGGCTGTGTCGTGGTGCAAGGAGGGCAGGACGTCCGCGGACACCGCAGTCAGGTGTGGGAACGTCTAGGAGAGGCTGCCCCATCACTGAGTTCTCATCTGGGCACTCGCAATTCACCCCAGGCCTAGAGTAACAACGTACAGTCCCTTCCCTTAGTGAAAACTACAAAATATTACATATCTTTCATTCCTTTAGGTTCTGGCCAACGCTTTTACTCTTAAGCCATACCCTCCCTCTCAGTTTTATGACGCAACAGCACCCTCGCCTGGCCCCGTCATAATCCCAGAGGCGATAGGAAGTTTAAGCTTAATTTCTCCCCTTTAGCCCTTCACGTTTGTATTTTATTGCTATTCTACGTCTATTCCTTTCTATTTGTTGTCTGCTTTATTTTCTCATTTAATTGCATCCATCCCATTCTGTTCTGTTTGCCTTTCTGCTGTGTTTGTTTTTTTCAGTTCACGTAGAAGCAGAACCTGTGAGAGCCACCACGGAAGCTGAATAATAGATAAGACGGCCGAGCAGCCAGAGTCATTAGAGGACTTGCAAAGCCCCGCCTGTCAAAATTTATATTTCAATCCGGCACTCACTCACACGAATTGACCTACGGGGTCATCCTTGGTTCGACAATTAAGTGTCTAACCTACCTTCCATTAACTGTCTGCACCAGTTAACTGTAACCACACGAAAGAATTATCTAATTACGTATTACGTAACCGTTAGTCCCTGCGCAAGCTTGCATTGGTTCTTGTCTTTGTTGTGCTGTCTTTCTCTCGTCAACAGTAGAAGCCACTATGTCACGAGCATCCAGCCCTGACACCCACTGGGACCATCTCGAGACCTGGCTGGGCGTCATGACCAACCCGTTCCTGCCCAATGCCGCCGGCGACCTCCAGCACCTGAGCCGCGAGCAGCTGGACGGGGACTTGAATCGACTGATGGCCCACGATCCGATGCAGAGCTACAGTCACAAAGAATGGGCAAGACTCATCGGAGGCCTCGCCCACAACCTCATCGCCCAGGCAAGGCTCAATGAAAGGAGCAACGCACTTCTGGAGCAGGAAGTCGCGGCGCTCAAGCTCCAGGCTGAGGAAGCCCGGAGGAACCAGGCTCAGACCCAACATCGTCTTGATCAGCTACTCCTCGAGACCCCAGATCAGCGTAGGACAGTGGAGGAATCTGATCCTGAGCTACAGGAGGAAGTCGAGAGACTCCAAAAGGCCCTCGAAGAGCTCCACTTGGAGACGGGGCGCAGAGAGCAGATGGAGAAGCAATCCATAGAGGAACTAACTGGAAAACTCCAGCAAGGTGAAGCTCTCCTAGCAAGAGCAGAGATTGAACTGAAAGAAAGAGATGCTAAAGCCCGGGCCTGTGAAAATCACCTTAAACAGGCCCGAAGTGAGATCACTGCTCTGAAACAGCAAAGAGACTATCTTAGAGATGAATTGGACACTGTGCACCGAGAACTAAAGCATTCCTATAAACTGCAAAGCGAATTGGGAGGAGACTCGCATGCCATGCAGCTCCCTCTAGCCACTGGACCTAAGTGCCCCAGTCAAGAGTCCCTAGTTCGCGAGGGGGGTGAAAGCCCACTGCCAAAAACGTCCAGCCTCCAAGAACCATGGTCAGGAGCAAAGGGATGGGAGCCACCCCAGAAAAGCCGCGCTGCGAGCTATGGCGTGATTCCCAAAGAGCTGGACAAGCTAGCAAAGAATATCCCCACTTTCACTCCAAACCCAGCAGGGGGTGTCAACAAGCACGCGTATTTGCAAGACATTGACTTCCTGTTGCAAAATGTGGCCAACGTGAGTGCATGGGACAAGTTGTATCTACTCCGCATCACGTCCAGCCGTGACGTGCGCAGCTTCCTGGATCGGCAGCCAGAAGCTGTCAAATCAGACTACCAGCTGCTGTGACAGGCTCTGATCAAAGAGTTTTCTGACCCTGAATCGGACCAAGGGCTCCTCGCAGCCATGGATCTTAAACAGGGCCGACTGGAAATTCCACAAGCATATTACAACCGTATACGAAAGGCCTACTTCGGAGCACGCAACGAGCCAGGAATGGAGGAAGATTTCAACTTTAAGACTTTGTTTCTTAGAAACCTGCACACTGCAGTAAGTCATCATCTGGGAGTCCTGGCCTGCCCACGAAGTATGTCTATTCAACAGCTGCGAGATTTAGCCCACAAAGCTTATGCCAAGCAAAGGGCCATATCTGAAAAGACTGTTAAAAATCCAACCATCTACCCGGTCTCTGATCACTGCCCAGAACTGGCCCTAGAGGGCGCACACACACAACACAGTGACAGACCGTTCAACCGAGAGGCACAGCAGTTCCCAGTCAGCAGAGGGCAGCCTCACCACGAGGGCGCCCTTCCCAGGCACCAGAGCGGACACTCTGAAAGATTCTGGGACAAGCCACATCCATCCAGCAACCAAAGGGGCGGTGCCACATGGGAGACCAGCCGGCGACCCAGAAATGGCAGGCCTTCATCGGATAGAGCCCCAAGCCCCAATCGCCAAAGACAGAAGGCCTCTCGACGTGCATCAAACAAGTCCAAGTCCGAGCCCTCACAGGAGCCGAGCAATGCAGTTATGTCCGAGTCTGCAGAGATTCTGAAAGTTCTGAAAGAACTGATCCAGAAAAAGCCCAAAAAGGAAGACAAGAAGGACAAGTCAGACTCCTTATGACTAGAAGCAAGGTCTGCCCCTAGCGTCTGCCCTGACAGCCCTTTAACACAACCTCACACCCAACTCACAGTCGACCAGAGACTTACTCCACAGTCAGTTAGTGCATCACCGAGTGACCTCATCACACAGTCACCTCAGCCAACAACCGCACACTCAGAGCAAACCAACTCACATCAACCCACCGACGACCAGGTACGGTACCAGAAAGTGCTGTTTTGGTTGTCTGCCTCCCAAACAAATCACATGACACCAGCCCCACTTGCTTATCGGTCAGCACCCAAGCCCCGGTACCAAGACTCCTGGGAAACCTTATCGAAAAGGGGGTGGCCCGATAGCTGTACATAGCCATCACTGTGGAAAATGATGTGAGGATTGAGGCCCTTGTAGACACGGGAGCAGACCTAACTTTGATGTCAACTAACCTTTTTGAAAGACTCAGACATGAAGCAAAGAAACAAAATCGAACTCTCAAATCACAAAAATGTGAGCTAAATGTGCAGTCATACAGCCAAACTGAGATCCAACTTGAACAAATAGCTCCCATTCATCTAACCATCGGTCCAATGAGTTTGGTACACCCCGTATACATCTCACCGATGGACACGTTTCCCCTGCTCATTGGCAAAGACTTGCTAGATCGCTTTGAGCCCCTATTGGACTTCAGACAGCTGAAAATTTGGGCTCAAGTACGAGAACCGCGGCCTTTCCAGTCACCCAGGTCATCTGAGCCAGACTGTCAGGTCACAGAGGTCACGGGAAACCCCACAGCTAGCCGCGGGAACCCCGTCTCAGCACCAGGGCAAAGTTCAAGTTCGCTCCTCTGCACCCTTCAGCTCACCACAGACTCTGACTCCTTCTGCCCCAAAGTCACACCAGACCCGCAGCTGAATGGCTTAACAATAACAGACACTGTCCTCGCACTGTGGGCTGACAACTCAGCCATCAACCATAACGTGTTCAATGCTCTCAAGGAAAACGCACCGGACCTCCCATTCGTCAACAAGCGCACACGTTTCTCTTTAGACTCTCGCCTGTCAGCCATGACAACGGCCAAAGGCGTCTGCGCTCTGAACTTGAAATGGAACGGCCGGTTTCTAACCCATTACTTTCTGGTCCTCCCAGACCTAACGCATGATGTTTACATTGGAGCAGACCTCCTGATTCGCCTCAAAGCTCACGTGGACATGGTTAATGAGGTAGTGTGGGCACCAATGACTGTACAGCCCCCTGTTGTTCCGGTTGACCTTGAGAACCTCGTGTCTGGCCAGACCATTCCAGAAGTCTGCTTCCTGGTCAACGAACAGGAAACTGTAGTACCCGCTTATACCAAAGGGGTCGCTATTCGCCTCAACATGAGACAGGGCCAAAACCTGAATAACACACTGGGTTTCTTCCAACTTTCACCTGAAAGCGTGGAACTTGGACTCACCTTGGAAGCCACACCCCTCACTGAAGTGTCATCCCGTGTAATCTACATTTTGCTTAACAACTGCATGGCTACCCCCATCAGAATTCCCAAGGCCTACCGGCTGGGATGGCTAGTAAGCCACGACTTCCATGACTTTGAACTCACATTACCAGTCATCGGGTCAATACCAGCTGCTATGATACCAGAAGGGAGCCCAGACAACACGGTTTTAACTGCACCCTTCAAGACCATCTCCATCACTGCCATCATGCCGGTACCCACAGAACAGGTGTGCAGAACGGAACTGATGGAGGACCAACACCTTGCAGTATACACAGTCTCTAGCCAGCCTGCCTGTGAAACCCAGGAAAACATGGCACCACTGACAGCCAGCCTGACAGCTGACACCACCACAGAAGAGCCGTTCCCAGGGTTCGAGTCTCAAGTCCAACAAATCCTGAAGGATGCAGATGCCCTAAAGTACGAGGCAGACCGCCAGAAACTCAGGCAGGTCCTGTACAAATTTAAAGCATCATTTGCCAAAGACTCTTTAGACTGTGGACTCACTAACCTCCACACGGTGCGCATTCCAACGCGCCCAAACGCTCCTCCCACCTTTGTCAGGCAGTACAAAATTCCCATCGCCTCACACGAACCAGTGCAGGAGATTATCCGCTCCATGGAAGAGAAAGGTGTCATCCGTCCTTGCAACAGCACCTACTCAGCCCCCATCTGGCCTGTTCTCAAACCAAATGGCAAGTGGCGACCAACCATTGATTACAGGAAACTGAACCAGCAGGTGCCACTGTCACGGTGGCCCATGACACAGCTGGAGCAGGAACTACCTAGAGTCAAAGGGGCCACTATCTTCTCGACGCTTGATGTGGCATCAGGATTCTGGACCATACCCGTACACCCAGAGGATCAACACAAGCTGGCTTTCACTTTTGGCAACCGGCAGTACACTTTTACAAGGTGCCCATTCGGCTATGCCAACTCACCAGCTGAATTCAACATCTTCCTGAACAAAGCATGTCCAGATGCAAGGATGAGAGGGAACCTCATCTACGTGGACGATGTGCTCATGAAAAGTACGACTGTGGCGGACCACCTGATAGAAATAGACCATGTTTTGAACCAACTGACCACCGCCGGCGCCAAAATTGCCCTCCACAAAGGACAATGGTGCCGAACCAAGGTCAACTACGTGGGTCTACTTGTCGGTTCACAGGGCATTGAACCGCAGTCCAGCCGCATTCAAGCTATTCAAACCATCAAACCTCCCACTAACATCTCAGAGCTGCGTAGCTTTCTAGGTGTGTGCAACTACTCGCGACAGTTCATTGAGAACTACTCGGACATTGCAAGACCTCTAACTACTCTGTTGAAAAAGGACTGCCCGTTTGTCTGGACGGACGCCCAAACAAGTGCAATGAATGAACTGAAACGACATTTGTGCACAGCCCCATGTCTGGCTTACCCCGATCCAAAGAAGGAGTTCTACTTGGAAGCCGGATTCTCCAAGAACTGCCTGAGCGCTGGTCTCTACCAACGATACGATCAAGACAAAAGAGTCGTAGCGTATGCCAGCAAAACACTCCTGCCACCGGAGTGCAAATACTCAGACTGTGAAAAGGCTTTGCTCTGCACTGTATGGGCCATCCAAAGATTTTCCAACTACATTGGGGCACAAAAGGTTATCATAGAGACCTGTCACCAACCTGTCACCTTCCTCAACAGCCAACGCATCCAAGATGGCGTAGTCACCAACTCACGCATAGCCACATGGCTGATGGCCCTCCAGGGGCGCAACGTCGAGGCACGATATGCCCAAAATCAAAAGTCGGCTCTTGGCAACGGCTTGGCGGCCTACCAAAACTGCTCCAATGACACTCCAGCTTCGACACCGGAGATGGAAATACCCCAAAACCAGCAACCGACCTGCCACTGGTACTTCGAAGAGAATGCGTGCCAAGGTATGCCCACTGCCTACGTAGATGGATGTTCGTACAACCATGAGGGCATCCTAAAGGCAGGTGCAGGGGTGTTATGGTTAAACGACCAACCCTGCCCACCACAACACTTCAATTTGGGCCCCCAGTCATCGCAGTATGCGGAGGTAGCTGCGATCCTCATCACCCTCCAAATCGCACTGGCCCACAACATCAAAGAACTCCTCATTTGCACAGACTCAAACTATGCCCGACTCAGTTTCACATGCCACCTCCCAGGCTGGAAACTAAATGGCTTCAAGACCGCAAACAACAAGCCGGTCAAACACCAACACCTGTTCCAAGCATGCGACGATATCACGACGACACACAACATGATCATTTACTGGAAGAAGGTGAAAGGACATTCGAAGCTACCTGGCAGGGACAAAGACTTGAATGACCAAACTGATGCCCTTGCCAAGACGGGCGCACTACGGGGTAATCTGTGGTCACCCCCCACCCAAACACCCACCCCTGCTGTAGCAGCAGTCACCCGCAGCCAACGTACTGCTCCCGTCCTTGCTCCCACACCACAGCCGCTGTCACTAGCTCCACAAATTTCCAACAATGACATTGCCGACCTTCAAGCCTCGGACTCTGCCATACACACGATAAAAAACCTCCTCTCAAACCCCTCCTGCCCCCCGATCACGAAGTCCGACTTCGACAACAACCCCAGCCTCAAACGACTACACTACGTCAAGCACATGCTGCATGTGAAAGAAGACATTCTGTGGTATGCCCCTGATGATCTCACTGCGCCAAGGCTTGTGATACCACACGGCCAAAGGGGGGTTATGCTCATGTATGCCCACGACGCACCATGTGCTGGACACCATGGTACCAGAGCCATTTACGAGACACTGAAACAAGTGGCATACTGGCCTGGCATGCAGCAGGATGTGGCAGAGTATGTTAGAGGATGCCTGGTATGCTGCCAATTCCAACCGGCAAACCCAACTCACAGAGCTCCACTGCAACGCAGAGGAGTCACATTCCCATGGTCAGACCTCCAGATAGACTGGGTGGGGCCCCTGACCAGATCGACGAGAGGAAACAGGTATTTCCTCACGGTCGTGTGCCAATTCACCAAGTGGGTAGAGTGCCTTCCAGCACCGAACGACACGGCCCAGACTACAGCATACCTCCTGATGAACCACATTTTCAGGAGATTTGGGCTGCCATTGAGAGTCAACTCCGACAGAGGTACTCATTCTACCGCTGAGATCGTGCAGCAAATTTGGAGACTCCTGGGCGTACAGAGCCAACTGCACATCAGCCACCATCCAATCTCTTCAGGGCAAGTGGAACGGACCAATAAAACTGTGGTTAGCATGCTAAAAAAATATGTGTCAGACAACCAGAAAGACTGGGATGTGAAACTTCCACTGGTACTCATGGCTATTAGAGCCACTCCGCAGGAATCAACTCGGGTGTCTCCCTTTGAACTGATGACAGGGCGACAGATAACCCTGCCGTTGCACCTGCTGTACCAACCGGGAGATTCCAGCCTCGTCACCGCCTACACTACCCACCAGTATCTCGACGAGCTACACCGACACCTGAGAACCACGTTTGCTTTTGCTCAACAGCAGCTTCAACGAAGCGCAGAAGGCCAGAAAGCATACTATGACCGCAAGGCGTCACACCAGGAACTGGATGTGGGTGACCGGGTCTGGTACTACCTTTTCGCTCAGCCACCCAAAACAGCCTCCCAACGGCTGTCAAAGAAATTTCTTCCCCGTTGGACGGGACCTCATGAGATTGTGGACAAACTCTCCCCGGTTGCATACCGAATCAAGTTGAGCCGGGGGCAGAAAGAACCAATTTTCAAATGGGTCCACCGTAACCAGATTAAGAGACATGTGGCTGTTGACAGAGAAAGGCAGGGAGGGAACAATGCAATCTAATCCCAGTTGCAATCCTCGGAAAACTGTCCTCACCAACCACGGACATTCCCCGCTGACCAACCATGCCTCTCTCTCCCTCTCTCTCTCTCTCCTCCCCTCTTCTCTGTAACAGGATGCTGCTGTGGTTCACCCTCGTGTGCCTCCTGCCAACCAGAGGACAGCCGCAATCCGACATCACATCACCAGGTCCCGCATCTGGTATCGTACTGAGGGAACAACCGGGACTTCTCATCACCAACTGCCGGACTTACACTCAGAAAGTGTATGTGCGGTTGGACCCCCGCACCATCTACAAAGCACACTATCCCAGCCATGTCGCCCAATACAGCTGGGCAGGGGCCCGATGGACGGAGAACGCCCTCACTCACGTGGAAGCCGACGTCCAGCACATGCTCGCCCAACTGGAGAAAATGACTGTCACACAAGCCGAGTTAAGTGGACACAACCGACGCACCAAACGGTTCTTGGGAGCTCTGCTCGGAGCCGCCGCTGCAGTCGGGACCCTATTTAACCTCGGCATGTCAAGTGTCAACGCGGTGAGCCTAACCACCGTAAGGCGGCATGTGGCCGAAATCCAAACGGAGATCCCCCAGCTGAGAGAACAACTCACCACACAGAGCCAAACCCTTCAAAGCATCGGGAAAACTCTGAAAGGCACTGTAGTGGTTCTCAACACCCACAGTGTCCTGCTGAACCAGACAGTGAACTCAATGAAGCAACTGTTTACTGTCTTCCAAAATGACTTTGCCCAAACTCAGCTCGTCACTGCTCTAATGACAGACATGCTGCGGGAAGTGAGCTCCTCCATGGACAACCTGGCCATGGGAAGGATTCCCCCATACCTCGTACCCCTGAGCCTCGTACAAACTGTGCTGGCCTCTGCTGCCGTCAGACCCACGGACCCTATCCAAACCCACCTTGCCTACTCCCTGGGTAGTGCCATCCTACTGCATGTCGACCCCGAACAAAGGGAGTTGGCCTTCCTCCTAAACCTACCTATCATCGAACCAGATAACATCTACCGACTCAAAGACATTGTCAATGTCGGGTTTTGGAAGGGTAACACCCACATCAAGATACACACTCCAGCTGTGGTAGCATACCACGACAGCAACCCCCAACTGTACCTGGCTCCCAATTTACGCATGTGTATTTTGACCAAAGACATTCATTACCTCTGCCCTAGCAAACCTTTCCTCAGAGACAATACTGAAGGAATCTGCGGGTTACAGCCCATGATCAGCGACACACGCTGCCCTGCCGAGGCCAAGCCTCGCACCCAAATCGTCGGAACACAAGCTGAGATTGTGGGCAATCGATGGCTTGTTAACACTCCCACTCGCACCGCCACCCTGACTCAGTAGGGACCACCTGCTGTCCGACATCTGTGCCATCCGACCTCGCTACCGTCCAACGAGATCCGCACGGGGACCTCACTGGCCGAAAGGGGGAAACTGTAGGGTCTGCACAGTCTCAAAGATGAGCAGGTCCCACCATAAACTGTGTTTCAGTCTCAATTCACGGAACTTTGGTTTGTAAATCTTACATCGATTCCGGCCCGGCAGACACTAATGGATCACGAGACTCTTTTTTTATGACTGTTTCGATAAGTCCCAAACCTCTCCTCTGTGACTTCAAAGGAGATGCGAACGCCACGGATCGGGTTTCGAAGACAGGCCCGAATTCCAAACGGTCATAAAAAGGAAAATACACGCACGCACCCACAGACACACACACACATACAAAGACTGTATACACAAATATTATACCTGCAAATATGAATGTATCTGCCATTGTAGTGCTCGCTGCATGTATGTGTTACTAGTGTAGAATCGTAGAATTGACTGTAGTAGGTTAGTTTTCATGTTAAACGATAGTAATAGAGTATAAAGTGTATCTTCTTTATATGATGAGAGACACCTGTCGAGTTTGATCTCTCCGTAAAGCTGTGAATCCGAGCTATTCACTCATGTACGTTACATTTCTGTCAAATGCATCGTTCAATGTTTAATAATACTATGAAGAAAATGCACTGATTCAACATACCATAAATTAATTCGGGAGACAGGACAAAGGAATGTGGAAACCCGCCAAATTACAACGCTAGCATTGGAGGACGTTATCAAGAAGGCGTTCTGGTCTGTTGTCTTTAAAACACAATGACACGCGTCTTTTCGATGCACAAGTTCTTCTGCACACGTTTCTGCCGTAGAGACGGACTCTCTTCTTTATTTTCCGGTCATCTTACTTCCAGTTAGGCCTTCGCTTGAAACTTCGCTGAGAATCACCTCCTGAAGGACCAACCACCCCACTGAGCGCTCCGAAACTCGAAGCACCACAACGAACCTATATGCAAGTATTTGTTAAGATTTTAAATACTGGGTTTCCTTGCTGGCTCTTTAAGGTTAACGGTTGGAATTTTGGCCATCCTTTGATCATCTCTCTCTTTTCTGCCTTTTACTTTCACTTGTATGTATCTGTATCTACTTGTGTACATTTAGCCGTATAACCTGTGTATTACCCGTTTCGTATATTAAACTCATTATATCCATGCTTTTTGTTCACTTGCTCATTTTAGCAACAACCGAGTCACTTTAACGTTCTGATTCTAATATCCTTGCTCTATATTTGGAGGCTATGATAGAAAGTTAGTCTCCCGGCCCGAGAATAACATTTCTGTCGTGATAATCTGTGGATAATTTTCCGTTTCGGTGGACGAACTGATAGTTTTCCACATAATTATTAAACCAGAACTAATCATATATGTGATTGATTATAATTTGTTGTAGTTAATTCACCATATATGTTTAATTCCCCGTTGGGTCGATATATGAACGTCATAAAGCTTTCTGAATTATGATGTTCATATTTCATCCATAAATTGATTAATAACTGTACATCGCTACAGATCACAATATTCTTCTAAATAGACTCGAAAACTATGTTAGCATTAGTGGAATTGCATTGGCATGGTTCAAATCATACTTATCTGACCGTTATCAGTTTGTAGTAGTAAACTATGAGATGTCATATCAATCACAAGATCAATATGGAGTAGCGCAAGGTTCAGTACTAGGACTGTTGCTTTTCACTCTGTACATGCTACCCTTGGGAGATATCATTAGGAAGCATGGCGTTAGTTTTCATTGTTACGCTGATGATACTCAGCTCTATATCTCTTTGCGCCCTGATGAAACTTACCAATTCGCAAAATTAACAGAATGTATAGCTACAGCTCATGCAAAATGCAGCAGCTAGAGTTCTTACTAGAACTAGGAAGTATGACCATATTAGCCCAGTTCTGTCATCACTGCATTGGCTTCCTGTTAAACATCGTATAGATTTCAAAATCTTGCTAATTACTTACAAAGCACTAAATGGTTTAGCTCCCCAGTACCTAAGCAAGCTCTTAACACTAGAACCGCCACGGGGTAAATTTTAAGTTTTTCATTTTTTAAAGTTTTTTTAAATGTACATAACAGGTTTTCAATAAAACATTCAAATCTCACAATCATTGACTTTTACTAAAATTGTGTAATTTACAATCCCTTAGTGTTAAAAATTGTTTAGATAAAACCAGATCATAAAACGGGCCACGCGGGTCAAATTTACCCCCTATATAACGCCTGTATTTTCGTGCTGTCATTTTCGCGTCCCCTTATGTTTAAACATTGTACATTGCTAGGCAACGCCTTTCACTTACTGAACTAGCAGTCATCAGTTTCATAAATAAAGTCACAATGAGTAAAATTTATGGATTTATGGATGCAGAAGAGGTAGAAGCTCTAAATGCCGTGAGTGATGGAGAGTCTGTTGGTGGTGAGATCAGTGGTGCGTCCCTAGGTCAGTTCAGAATCTGACAGCGATCCAGAGCCTCTGAGAAAAATTTGACTGAGTCTGTTCTTCAGGACAGGATTGCTAATAGTTACAGAGGGTGAGCATCAATAAACTTTGGATATAAATAATTAAGGTGAAGCTGCACGCTTGAATTTGTCAGCATCATGCATCCTATGCAGTGTGGTGAATTATTATTGTTCATTATTGTCTATAGGCTATTTTAGTAATATAAATAAACATGGGTTATCTTAATATATGATTAATTATAATATTACACCACCCAAATATGTATTTACTTCCTTCTAATTCTCGTTGTCAGCGCAGACTTGTTTAGCTTGACCACTATGAAAAGTGATTACTGTAGCCTGCATAAAAAAGCCTTGAACATAAAACAACAGGACAAAAATATAGTTGATGATAAAACACAATCATTTCATGACTCTAGACACTTCTTTGTGAAGACAGTGACATAATACAGTGAAATAATATGTTCTTTAGCCATATAAAAACAGGTGTAATGTGCGTGGGTAAAATTTACCCGCATGGCGGTTTTAGGTATACAGCGACCCCCGGCGGTTCTAGTGTTAATGCATTATAGTCCTTCATGTTTATTGCGATCTCAGAATTCAGGCCAGCTGATAATACCTAGAATATCAAAATCAACTGCAGGTGGTAGATCCTTCTCCTATTTGGCACCTAAACTCTGGAACAATCTTCTTAGCATTGTTCGGGAAGCAGACACACTCTATCAGTTTAAATCTAGACTAAAAACACATCTCTTTAATCTCAATTTATATTTTCAAATCCGTCAAAGGATTATTAGGCTGCATAAATTAGGTCAGCCGGAACCGGGAACACTTCCTATAACACCAGATGTACTCGTTACATCAGAAAAAGAATGGCATCTACGCTAATATTAGTCTTTCTGTTTATCCCAAGGTTTACCGTAGTCAACCGGATCTGGGCCGTATCCAGGTGAGACCGAGGACCAGTGCCTTGACACGACCACAACGCAGCCCTGAAGTACCAGCAGAGATCGAGTCAACTAGATCGTCCATTGTGAAGGCCTCATCGACACGACAGCCAGTGCCACAGTTCCGTCTTCCGTCTTATTCCGTCTTTCCATAGACTGGCGCAACTGGATTGACACCGTTAGCCATCAAATACTTTTGTCTACGCTCTCATCGCAGGGCATCACAGGAACTGTACATTGATGGTGTGAATCTCACAGGTAGGTCTTAATCAAGCACTAGTCACGGCGGTACCTGAAGGGTCAGTTCTGGGACCCCTCTCTTCTCCATATACATTGCGTTCCAAATTATTATGCAAGTGACATATCAGTAAGATTTCAGTAGAATAAACATTCAGATTTTAGTTTTTCTAAGAAAATGTTTGTTTGTTTATTTATCCATGTCTTTTTAGATAACTGGTATCAATCTCAGACCAAATAATTTGCCAGATCTGTGGAAACCCTACTTAGACGTTGTTCCACATTATTAAGCAAGTCACAGTTCCCATGCAGTATGGGAGGAAAAAAGATCTTTCTGAAGATGAAAAGCATGAAATGGTGCAATGTTGTGCAAAAGGCATGAAAACAACTAATATTGTGTAGAAACTGAATTGATGAGCTGACCAAGGCGTGGTGTGCACCATACTCAGCTCGCTTACGTACTTCTCATCGGTCAGCTCTCACTTCAGTTGATGGCTCCTCGGAGAAGGGCTACGACAGCTTACCACCCCTGGACGAAGCAGTGGCAGCTCACCTCTGTCCCCCCACGGCCGTGGGGTGGAAAACCAAGAGGGCCCTTCCATCCAAGCCATGTAAGACCACCTCTGCCCTAGCGGGCAGAGTCTACACTTCTGCGGGCCAAGCCTCTTCGCTGTGAAAGACCCGTACTGAACTGTGAACGTTTTCACAGATCAGAATAGTGATGTACATGACTCTGGGATGGGTCAGCTGACCCGTACTGAACTGTGAAAGTTTTCACAGATCAGAAAAGTGATGTACATGACCCTGGGAAGGGTCAGCTGACCCGTACTGAACTGTGAAAGTTTTCACAGATCTGAATAGTGATGTACATGACCCTGGGAAGGGTCAGCTGACCCGTACTGAACTGTGAAAGTTTTCACACATCAGAATAGTGATGTACATGACCCAGGGAAGGGTCAGCTGACCAAAACTCAACTGTGAAAGTTTTCACAGATCAGAATAGCGATGTTAGTGACCCAGGGAAGGGTCAGCTGACCCGTACTGAACTGTGAAAGTTTTCACAGATCAGAATAGTGATGTACATGACCCAGGGAAGGGTCAGCTGACCCGTACTGAACTGTGAAAGTTTTCACAGATCAGAATAGCGATGTTAGTGACCCAGGGAAGGGTCAGCTGACCCGTACTGAACTGTGAAAGTTTTCACAGATCAGAATAGCGATGTTAGTGACCCAGGGAAGTGTCAGCTGGCCCGTACTGAACTGTGAAAGTTTTCACAGATCAGAATAGTGATGTACATGACCCAGGGAAGGGTCAGCTGACCCATACTGAACTGTGAAAGTTTTCACAGATCAGAATAGTGATGTACATGACCCAGGGAAGGGTCAGCTGACCAAAACTCAACTGTGAAAGTTTTCACAGATCAGAATAGCGATGTTAGTGACCCAGGGAAGGGTCAGCTGACCCATACTGAACTGTGAAAGTTTTCACAGATCAGAATAGTGATGTACATGACTCTGGGATGGGTCAGCTGACCCGTACTGAACTGTGAAAGTTTTCACAGATCAGAAAAGTGATGTACATGACCCTGGGAAGGGTCAGCTGACCCGTACTGAACTGTGAAAGTTTTCACAGATCAGAATAGTGATGTACATGACCCTGGGAAGGGTCAGCTGACCCGTACTGAACTGTGAAAGTTTTCACACATCAGAATAGTGATGTACATGACCCAGGGAAGGGTCAGCTGACCAAAACTCAACTGTGAAAGTTTTCACAGATCAGAATAGTGATGTTAGTGACCCAGGGAAGGGTCAGCTGACCCGTACTGAACTGTGAAAGTTTTCACAGATCAGAATAGTGATGTACATGACCCAGGGAAGGGTCAGCTGACCCGTACTGAACTGTGAAAGTTTTCACAGATCAGAATAGCGATGTTAGTGACCCAGGGAAGTGTCAGCTGACCCGTACTGAACTGTGAAAGTTTTCACAGATCAGAATAGTGATGTACATGACCCAGGGAAGGGTCAGCTGACCCATACTGAACTGTGAAAGTTTTCACAGATCAGAATAGTGATGTACATGACCCAGGGAAGGGTCAGCTGACCAAAACTCAACTGTGAAAGTTTTCACAGATCAGAATAGCGATGTTAGTGACCCAGGGAAGGGTCAGCTGACCCATACTGAACTGTGAAAGTTTTCACAGATCAGAATAGTGATATACATGACCCTGGGATGGGTCAGATGACCCGTACTGAACTGTGAAAGTTTTCACAGATCAAAATAGTGATGTACATGACCCTGGGATGGGTCAGCTGACCCGTACTGAACTGTGAAAGTTTTCACAGATCAGAAAAGTGATGTACATGACCCTGGGATGGGTCAGCTGACCTGTACTCAGGGGCGTCGGACTGGGGGGGTAAAGGGTACCAAGTACCCAGGGCCCGAGGCAGGGGGGGGCCCTTAGAAGTCAGTTTTCTATACATACATATACATGCACTAACATTTGTATAGCATCTATGTACAAATAAGAGTTACTGTGCAAAACTAAACTTGTAGTTAGGCACTGGTTTGGTATAAAAAAAGTCATTTTCATGCTGTGCAGGGCCCCACCACCCCTCTCGAATCAATGTAAATGGTACGACCCGCAGGTTAGGTGCTACGAGGCTTGTTCGAGATACATCGGCGCTGCGCAGACCGATCGGTGTATGACATCAAAGTACCGCGAGAGCGATTCAAAAGAATAAGGAGTCATCTGGTCTCCAATCACTCTCGCGGTACTTTGATGTCATTCGCCGATCGGTCTGCGCAGCGCCGATGCATCTCGAACAAGCCTACAGTCTATGGTGCTTCTGCTGCGGACCTGCGGTGATTCGTGAATCAGTTAATGAGACAGGAGCTGGAGTTAGCCGTGATATGAACTAAGACAGGGGAAGAGTCATGTCTTTCCTTAAGAAAGGAAAATCAGGGGCTCAAAAACGAAAAGAAAAGAAGATTAAAGAGAGAAAGGCAAATGAGGGCAAGCAGTTGCTCACTCAGGTTTTTGAAAAGAAAGGTGAGCTCCAAATGCATCATCGAGCATTGACATTGTTTTAACATAAATATCTACTCCAGGTAGAATAGCATACATTTATGTTCGTACTCTATTTGAATAATATACCAATACTTTATAATATTACACCCTACATAGCGAGCAAACAATATTTCTGGGTAAATAACGGAGTGAGAAGCAGACGGAGGCGGAGACTGCGCAGCTTGTCGTCTCTTCTGCTGCAGTTCTCCCGTTCTCCCCAGAGTCAGACGTTTACATGAAAACACTGTATATTTCCCTCCATTATCAAAATCTAACACCTGCGAAAACACAGATCGTTAGCGCCTATTTTACCACATTGTTATGCAAATTAGCTCGCGCACGCTCTTACATTAAGTACAGGATTGTTCTCAGTTTAATGCACATCTTAATGATTGAAAATGACTTATTTTAAAACGTAATTCAGAGACTGAATGTCTAGTTTGGCGGTTAGTGTACCCTGTGATTCTATAGTCTGCATTTATTTTAAACAGACAAATAATCAGCAATTAACTTGTACTTAGCCTACACTTTAAAAAAGGTATTGTGACAATAAAGGATATTTTAGCAAGTTAGTAGTACTTTTGACAATAAAACAAAAATATATTAATCATAGTGTGGCTTATTTTGTTTACATTTTAAGTGTTTTTATGATAAAAATGCAATACCCCACCCACTGGTATCACTATGGTATTTGGTACAGGGGCCCAGCAAGATGGTTTGTACCCAGGGCCCAAAATTTGGTGCTACGCCCCTGCCCGTACTGAACTGTGAAAGTTTTCACAGATCAGAATAGTGATGTACATTATCTGTACAAGGTCATTTATATATCATATTATATATATATATATATATATATATATATATATATATATATATATATATATATATATATATATAATATTATACAAAAAACGGTGGGCAGAGCAAAGAGAAACACGACCACGAGATAAAATGCTATTGTGAAAGTTGTCACAAATTGAGCTCGACCTAAAACAATGTTATTTTATTCCAGCAGTCTGCGTGTTCATTGGTAATAGACGTTAAATGAAGAACGCCTTTATTTCACATTCCTTACTGGCGGACTTACCAAGGGGTTTACGGACAAGAGCTTTGCTGTAAAAAAAATCACAGATCAAGCTGGTGAAGATGACACCAGTTTCATTCCTCTAAGTGTCCAACATTTGGAGCTATAGCCATTATAAAATTAAGAGTCGCTACGAAAAAAAAAACTGATTTCGGCCCAAAGGACAGCGTCACCTTAATTCACAAATCATGGAGAACGATATTCGGTATTATTTGCATGTATATGACAGCGCACTGCGTATTTATAGCCAAAAGAAATCTGAATATCAAACCGCAAACTATCTTGTCAACTGCGCGCCTTTATATTACAATAATTTGCTCAGTATAAAATCATTAGAGTTAAGGTAAAAAAAAAAAAAAAAAATAGATTGAGATCTCATCAGACTTACCTTACAGAAAAAAAGGATCTCGGAAATATTTTCGGAAAATGAATAGTTGATGCTATAGCTCGCGCTTGCAGTCGTCTGTCTGGCTGCCTCTTGAAAGCTAAATGTTGGCAGGGGCGGATCTAGAAAATTATTTATAGGGTGGCAAAGGGGTGGCATGATGTATAAGAGGGGTGGCAACACCAAAGCAAGTGCCCATGCACAGTTTTTGGAGATTTATGGACTTGCATACACAATTGTGTTCACAAACATTGCATTACCACAAAGTAGTCATATATACTGTTTAAAATTAAAAATAAATAACAAGATTTGAGTATCCATCATGGCACCAAGTAAAGACACTATATGAAAAACAGCACCAGGTTCTAAATGAGTCTGAGCTTGTATCACTAAAGGAGATGAGCAGTTTTATTAATATTACACAGGCTACTTCGATGGTATAAATCACATGTTTTAGTGCAAGTTAAAGAGCAACAAAAACTTGTTTTTTGCAAACAATTTTTGAGTTTCTGTTATTAAAACGTGGGAATGTCTGTGTGTGTTCACCCAGAATCTCCTAGCAACTACCTAGCAACACTTTAGCAATCATCAGAACATCTTTTTTCTGGCCTAAATTACCAAGCTTTTTACATTTTTTTTAAACTAGATTTTAAGTTGGCTTTATGACAAGCCAACATACATTTGTCTTTCAAACTTTTCATTCTTATTGTTTTTCTTGATTGTTAACACACAATTTATGAAACAATTCAACATTTTCTCACATCTATAAACACAATTTCAAAACTATACACCAACTTGTACAAAGTTCAGATCAGGTCAAAATAAATAAAATGTTCTAGTCAAAAATGTATTCTTGTCTGACAAAATCAAACTTTGGCATCAGATGACACAAAATGTAACAAATACACAGACTACTGCACTGCCCAGTGAACACTAGTGAGATCAATTCATTTAACACTGTAACAACAACAACAAAAAAAAACCTTTTATTGGGATTCAGGAATTATTTTGCAGCTCACTGTCTACACTATACAAAAAATACATTTACAGATGCAGATACAGTAAAATACAGCATGAAAAGCATTAGAAAATAAGTATGAACTTGGTATGCACCACAATGCAGTATACTGTCAATTACAGTACAGTTAATTCAGCATCCTCTGCACAATTGGCCAAATTTCAATACAGTATACAGTACTATAGCAGTGTATTGGTCTTCTGACACAAGACTATATCCCTAGGCAGTCATTTCTCAGTTCCGCAAAAATACAGTACACATAACATATGGCTACAGAGAAAGTTGACAATCACAATTTTGAGGGTGTACAACATGCTCCAGTTTACTGTACATGGTGTACATTTACCTCATCTAAAGTACTGTTACTGTGTAAGTTTAAAACTCCTGTAAATTATTCATTCCTCTCTCTCAGAGTGTCATCAGTTTTGCTACCTAATGTTGTCGTTAAAGGTTTTGAGAAGTGTCTTTGTTTTGAGAACTGAAACTGGGCCAACTGAATCACTCATAATGTGTTGCAATCGAGAAAAGCTAAAATACATTTAGATTCTTACCTAACTCTGCTATTAATTTCTGTGATCGTGTTTTTGTTTCATCGGATGGCAAAAATACCATTATCCATGATGAAAGTGGAGCTGTGACTGTCTGAGTTCTGTTTAGTTCATGTTTAGAGTTTGTTTTTGATTTGGTCACGTTCCCCTTTGTTCTCAGTTTCCCGCCACTTGTTTGTTACTATGGTTTCTGATTTGATATTGTAAGAAGAGTGTTTTTGTTTTGTGAATAAACCTTGAGTGCTGCATTTAGATCCTGCCTCCTTCCTTGCTGCAACCAGCTGTGACAGAAGAACTGACCCAATAATTTGTATCTAGCAGCTATAGGAAAGGATGACCCAGGCTGAAGACTGGCTTTGGGGACTGAGGCAGAGGGGTTGTCCTTTGTAGAGGTATTCCCTCAGTGCTTGTTTTCTGATGGGTCTGGATGAAGATACTATTCTGTATAGTGAACCTTGTAAATGCTGCCATTTAAATTGTGTATATAATTTATGCATAACTTTTTATTTTGATTTCTAAAATCACTTTCATAATTGATAATTTAAGTTGTGTTTGTTATTTATGTGTTTATTCATTATTTTATTTATTATAAGTTGCAGTACTTTTATTTTGAAAGCTTGGTTCAAGTTAATGCGCAAATGCCGTCAGATTCTTAGCTCCTGCAAGCAAGCGGCAAGCACAGACATTTTGTATGCTCCGATGAAAGTTTATTCTCATCAAAAAGGACTTGAACACTCATAAAGAAGATTATAAGATTATTTCCCTTTCATGCAGCATGCAGCCAACAAGGTATTTCGTTTATTTGTCTACATTTTGTGTCCGTAAAATGCCATTATATCTGTTGCACACACTTTCATTTTGTCATGCTAATATGATTTTGTATTGTCATTTATACTGTTTAGTTTTCACGGTGGCATTGAAGAAAAGTCTTCAATTAAACCAGTTAAAAGAGAACCACTTGTCTCTGCGTATGCTTGGAGGGAGATACAAACCTGCTTGTTATTTCACTCTAGTCGAGTCTATTAATCTTATTCTCTATTGAAATGGTTCTAATTTTGAAGTAGAAGAAGTTAAAGAGAAAAAGTTTCTTCCTCATCCAGCCCCGTCAGAAACGCACATGGCCTGGTCAGGTCACCCTATGCCGGTTCCCTCCACATACCCTTCCAATGGATACATCCATTTCTGTCCCCCTGTGTTCCCCCAGGGGCTAAAACCTGGGGACTAAAGTTACTGACCCACCATTTACATCTGTCAGGTCAGCGTTGAAGTCCACCTCCGTTCTCCCAGCCTGCAAGCCTGGTCGCAAGATGGCCGCCCCGAGCCCAGAGGGGGCTCCAGTCTCCGCTCCAGCCCACCAACCCGCTCAAGCCCCCCGAACAGCCCTGGCCCTCTGAATTGCTGGTGTTGCCATGGCCCCCGAATTGCCGGCACCTCCCTGGCCCCCCAAACTTCCTGAGCAGCCCAATCCATCTGGAGGCTTCCCGTCCCGATAATCCATGTCCTTGCCAGCCTCCAGAGCACCCACCCTCCCACCCCTGTGAATATAATACGGCACGGGACGCACCTCCCGGGAGTTTTGTTCTGTTTAGTTCATATACAGAGTTTGTTTTTTCTTTGGACACATGATCCACTTTGTTCTCAGTGTCCCGCCACTTGTTTGTTACTATGGTTTCTGATTTGATTAGTGTCCTGTTAATTAGTCTCATTAATCTTCTGTTCTCCTTGTCTTAAGCCCTGTGTTTGTTCAGTTCCTTGGTCAGTTCTCCGTTGCTTTCTTCTGGTTGTTCTGTTTGTTTTGTAAGAAGAGTGTTTTTGTTTTGTGAATAAACCTTGAGTGCTGCATTTAGATCCTGCCTCCTTCCTTGCTGCAACCAGCTGTGACAGGAGCGGGCAGTTAGAGAATCAGCTCGCCAAACATTTACAAAAATGAATCTCAGACATATTCGGATGGAATTACATTTCTCACAGGACTTATGAGTTAGCCGAGAAGCAGTAATTTTCCGATTCACAAACAAATGGGGAAAAATTAGTAAATGAACTTGGCTGCGCTGTTTTTGACTCCAAAAGAGCCGGTTCATAAGAGTAATTTGTTAATAAAGCTGACACTACCCAGGTGAAAAAAATACTATAGTAATTTATAGTAAATACTATAGAGTTTTTGAACCATACTATAGTAAAGTACTTGAATTAATTTGTTGTGGTAATTCTATAGTTTCTGTGATAATATAAGAACTTTAGTAATATAAACAAATTACTTTACCCAATACTGTACGAAGTTTTCTACAACGATAGGGTATATTAAATGACAATAAATACACTACAGTTTACTGTAGTAAAAACTAAAGTATACTACATTATTTATTACAGTTTATCAGTTCACTATAGTTAATATTACAGTATGCTGTAGCATTCATTAACAAAGTGTTGTAAATACTATAATATATATAGTATTCTACAATTTACTTATGTTTCATAAACAGTATAGTATTTACTATAAATTACTATAGTATTTTTTTCACTTGGGTATGCGTGCAACCATCATGCAGTTTATTGAAAGATGTGTTTTCTTGCCATTATTTTGTGTTGGGTCATTCTACAGAAACGTCCACTTTTGGTATGGCAAAATGTCTTAAAATGTATTTCTTTTTGTATCATTTAAACTTGGACCACATTATTATATTTCTGTAATGAGTCGTCACACGAGTTGGGATCCATCAGTAGGCTTTATTAACAGAATTCGTAGTACAGAGGCAAACGGGTATGGCAGGGAACAGGCAGAATCGTTGTCGTAGAACAGGCAGAAGATCAGGGGCCCATTTCAGAAAGGAGGTTAAGTGAAAACTCTGAGTATGTTAACCCTGAAATGAGGGAAACTCTGGGTTTTGTGTTTCAGAAAGGGAGGTATGTCAAACCCGAGAAAGCAGGGTAAGTCAAGCCCGTTTCTGAAAGAGAGGTAACTTCTACTCAGAGTCAGTCACCATGGTATCTTACTCTGTGAACCTAACCTGGTCGGGAGCAGGTTTTCTTCAGTAATCCCAGAGTTTCCTTCGGTCTCCTCCCCCTTTTTAAAGTGCAAGTGATTAAATAGTTCACTCATTCATTCACATTGCAAAAATGAGTATTTTTCATCCTATTTCAAGTACAAATATCTAAACATTATTAAATCAAGATGGATTTTCTATATAAGAAAATTATATAAGATATTTAGTCTTGTTTTCTCAGGGGATCTAAATTAAATGCATTTTACTTACAGTTTTTTTCAGTTGCTAACATACTTTTGTCCAATCTATAGTCACATTTTCAAAACTCTAAACACATTTAGCAGAACATCTGTCTGTTGTGGCCATACCATTAACACAATTCATGTCATTTTCACACAAAATGCAGTCAATTTACACATTTCTTAAATGCTTAAATTTTCTTTTCATTTAAGCTTACTCTATACCAAAATCATGGATCTTTCTCATCGTATTTACAAATGCTTAAACACGGCAAGTCAGAAATGAAGACCCAATGTTCCAATCATTAAATATAGTATAAAACCTCTACTTTTGCAACAACAGCAGCTCAAAAGTATTGAAAAGATATATAAAACAAATACTGAAACAATTGATAAGCACTTTTAATTAGCAGATCATTGAAATATTGAGAAATAGCAGATTCCAATCTCAGTTGGAAGCATTGTCAGGGTTTGAACTTCTTTCCATTACATGGACATACACAGTAAAATAGGACTCTTTGAATCGGATTTGTTCAGTGTGGATGAAGAACAACACAGAGAAGCAGAGAGAAAATAATATCTGGGTAAGGGAGAGGAATAGATGAAGGAGGAAAGGAGAAGTTGGGTCAGGACAAGGGAGAAGAAGAGGTATGAGAGAGGAGGAAGAATGCTGGATTGTGCATCTCTGTTTTTTTCACTTACACGTGGAACCTATGAAAGCTTATTTCTGCCATGAACACAAAATAAAAAGGTAATTCTGACTTTTTAAACTCAATTCCTATAGTTTATATATCACAATTCTGAGGGGAAAAAGTCAGAATTGTGAGATGTATATTCACAATTGCAAAAAAAAAAAAAAAATAAATAAATAAAATTGTGAGATAAAAAGTCACAATTACCTTTTATACTTTTTTATTCTGTGGTGGGAAAAAAGCTTCAACAGTAACCAAAGACCATGTATGGTGGATTTGTTGTTGATCAATGATGTATCATGTAAAGCTTTTACTACAACAATTCCTCTACCACTGTTCCATATATGCAGAATATGTTGTCTCCATAGGGCACTATAGCTACCAAGGGGACACTATCCCACCCTCTATGAGGGCACCATCAACACCACACACCCACCCCCAGAAAGAGATTTCAACCAAGGGGACACTGAAGTCCTGCATAGAGGACTCATCTGACCAGTAGCTGCCCTGAGCAATTCTGTTACTTTCTACTTCTTCTCTTTTTCTACTGTACATTCTAGAAAGTAATGACTCACTTCTGTTGCCAAGAATGCACACATTCAACACTCAACCAAACATGTAGGCTTACATGCATTATACTATTACTGCAGTAAAAGGAAACTGAATTATAAAAACAATGGATTTCATATTTTCTCCAGTTAGAACCAAAACATGACAAGTAATGCAGTTTTTGTAATGCCACCAACTGTTAGTATTTTGACAGTCATTGCACTTTGATTGACTATATGTTCATGTAGGATAGAAAACTAGTGTTAGTGTTTGACAGAACAACTCGATTTTGAATCAGGTTTGCTGTGTTTTGATAGAGTTAGTATGTGTTGAAAAAGGTTTTTTAGCGTTTTGAAATGTAGAGTTTGTGTTTATTTAACAAAATATGGTTTTGGGCAGAAAATTAACTATTTGGCTAACTGTGTGATGTAGGTGTGCTGCTGTGTTAAGAGTTTAGAAAAAGTACTTTAAGTATTGCTAAACGCTTGTTAGCAATTGAAAAAAACTAAGTAAAATTATGAATATCTGCCAGTGTGGTAATAAAAATAATCTTAATGCAAACAGAAAGTGTCGGAGTGTCTACCCAGGTGAAAAATAAGTGCAGTAAAATACACTTTATTTTAGTACACTTACTACACTTCCATAATGTACTTAAAGTGCTCTATTTCCGTGCACTTATTTTGTACTTAATATACTAAAAGCTATACTTCAGTATTTCTTAAGATAATCTTAAGAACATCTAAGTGTACTCAACTGTGCTAGTTTGAGACACCATGAATTTGAACTAAAATGTGCTTTTAACATAATATCTCTGCATTTAAAAAAAATTATTTAGTTACTACTTGTAGTACACAATATGATAAATACATACAAAATGTATTCGTAATGTTGTAGGGAATATATTATAAATTTTGAATATATTCATTATATATTAATCTTATATTTGAAATACATCATAAGTCTATTTTAAAAGTGTATGAAAGATGGGTTCAAGTGTACTACAAGTGGTAACTAAATACTTTTTTTTTTTTAAATACAGAGATAGTATGTTAAAAGACCCATGTTCAAGTTGCTGTAGTGCAGTGGTGTAGTATGTTGGGTGCGAATAATTAACTTAAGTGATAAGTGTTAATGTGATTGACTGGGTTTGAATCCACCTTTTGCGGATTTTCCCTTTCCCTCACTATTTTCCCTTTTCCCATAATATATCACATCAGAAAGGCATTTATTTTCAATAAAAATGAAGAAAATTTTCTAAAAGTGTAAGTAAATTGCCTAACGAATGTCTAATAACGATACAATAATTTACACTCTTATTATTGCATCCTGCATTTTTTTTCTTCTTTTTTTATGTGTGATACAATGAAAATAAATATTAGTTCAATATCTTACCATTCTACCAGTTTTCACCTTTGATATTATAACAGTGATCAGAATTAAACTTGCATTGACTCAGAAGTATGCAGATGTCCTTTTGTCATGTGCTGTTGCCATGGTGAAGCGTAATATCGGAGCTCCATTGATGATGGCTTTTCATAGTCGTGGTGCATGCGCTTAACTCCGAGTCAACCTACTCAGAGTCGACTGATCTAACTCCATTCAGCTGTTCTGAAACTGAAAACTCAGAGTTTCCCATCTCAGAGTAAGTCAACTCAGAGTTCAAGTTTCAACTCAGAGTTGGTTGAACCTCCTTATTGAAACGGGCCCCAGGGCAGGCAAATATTAATCACAGTCCAGTAAACAATAAACATTTCAAAGGGCAGGCAGCAGAGAATTATAATTAGTAAATGGGGAATAAACAGGGTCGATAACAGGCAGACAATCAGCAATAATAAAAGCTCAGTAATGCACAACGTAGCAATACAAGGCCTCGCAATGATGGTGAGGTTGCGAGTGGCTGCAGCTGGATGTGGTGATTAGTTCCAAGGTACGGGGCAATGTAGTGTGTGTGTGTGTTAGTACTCGGGTGAGGGCGCCCTCCAATGTGTAGCGAATTAACTCAAAGGGGAAATATTAATAATTATTCATAACTCATTATGATTATTAATTATGATTAATTATGAATATGTAAATCAGTTAATCAGATTAATTGGATGTAGCTACATTAAGATTTTCCAGGTTATGGAAAAACATTGTTCTTATAGTCCCACAATGAGCTTTCCTTATGCTGCGTTCACACCGAACGCGTCTGGGGCGTCTGATTTACATGTTAAGTCAATGTAAACAGTGTCTTGCATGATTTTAGCCGTTGATACTCGCCCACCTTCTAGCTAGCAAAAGTTGGCCGGCATAACCAAGTTAAATTGCCGCTACAGGTTTCCAACTGACGAGATTATGTGTTTATTCAGAGGATCTGTGCAGAAAGAGATGAAAGCCCCTCTCCTTTGACGCCCCAGACGCGTTCGATGTGAACGCAGCATTAGGACGTGCCATTTCTATGTCTGTAGCTTTAAATGCTAATGAGGAGGAGAGAGGCGGGGCAATGTGGAGGGTGGCCATGCGCTAATGTTGACACTGGATGTATCGCAATGGCTCGTAGACACACAGACTGTAGTCACGCAGGCTTTTCAGTTTGACCCAGAATCTGATCCGGATGAAGAAGTTGCAACTCAGCGGCTACAGCATGAAGTCTCCGAATGGTTAGTTTAAAATATTGTGTCTGGATATCGTACTTTAGTTGGTTTGTTTATGTATGCTGTTACAGTTATTATCATGTAGCTAATGCTAGCCTATGTTGTTGGCTTTACATGTTGCTCTAATTTGCTATCATGTATATATGATATATATAATTATCAGCTATAGACACTAACCAGCGCCACTATATTAGTGAGAACTCTGCCATTATTACAAATACCTTTTTGGATAGGTGCCCATTGTAGAAAATGTGCTACCATGCCATGGCCTACACTTTTTAAACTCATTTCGCCTCAGTCCCACAATCGCTGTTGATATTAATTTAACTGTTTCCACTACTTAATATAACAAAGGGAGCGTTAACCTTACCTGTCCGAAAATGCATTTTGAGATTCAAGTGAGATAGCTTGAGCCTTGCGCTGATTAAAGACTTGTCAGAGATGGTCTGCTATTAGGCCGTGTGTCCACCTAAGCGTTTTTTAAACGCCAGGAGCGTATAACGAGGCGCTGAGCGTCTTTTTCACGCTCAAGCGCTGAGAGCTGGGCGTTTTTTACTGGTCGCCTCGAGTTGAAGAATGTTCAACTTTGAGTAAAACGCTGCGCTCATCACTGTCACTCTTTAGCCAGCCGTCCAATCAGAGTGGAGGAGGGGCGGGACAAATACAACTCCGACCAACTGTCACACTCTTGCTGTACAGCGACATCAACAAACAGAAACAAAATGGATGAGAAATTAATATTGCTGCTCTCCGAACATACATAGCAAGTAATTCCACATTGTGTGAACATTTTTAGTCTGAAACAAATTACCTGCAAAATCAGTTTGCCACGGATATTCCGTATCATAGCAACAAAGCGTCTCAACGGAAAAAAACGCTGCGCTGCAGAAGCGCTCTCAAGCGCTCACAGACAGGCGTTTTAAGCAGAGCGCCTAGCGTTTTCAGCTGGCTAAAAACGCTCTGGTGGACACACGGCCTTACTCCTTTCGATTTCAAACGTAAATAATCGAGCAGGCGGAGCAGATCCATATGATTTGTTAACCTCAAACAAGTGTAACTGGGGCTATTCGGTTGTTAACCCATTTGTGCCCAAATTTTTCTGAATGGTTTCATGCATAAAGACCTGTTAAAAGTGTCCTATGTGAACATGTTCTGCATTTATTTTCCCCAGGATTTTTTTTTCTTCTTCTTCTTAAAAAACGTATTTGAATGTGCCGCGACTATAGTTGCCGGTGGGCAAATATGTTGTATGCACCCCTCAATGTAAAATTTGAATAGGAGGAGAAAATGTATGCATCTAACTCAAAATAACTGCTTTTAACAGATCAACACCAATCAAAGCTGAAGAACATTCGATGCGAACACAAAAAAGCGGCATCTAGCTTATAATCTCTTGAATATAAAAACACATCAAACAACAAATCCATTTGTCTTAAAGTGGTGGAACAAAGTGCAAAAAAAAGTGCAGCCATTAAGTTGCTCCAGCAGAGCATTGTGAATTAAAATGTTAAATTACAATGTTCATTAGAAAAATGTACATCTAAATGTGACCCTGGACCACCCAGTCAGAAGTCGCACGGTATATTTGTAACAATAGCCAACAATACATTGTATTTATTTCTTTAATGCCAAAAATCATTAGGGTATTAAGTAAAGATCATGTTCCATGAAGATATTTTCTACTGTAAATATATAAAAAAAATATTTTTGTGAGTGGATAAACATTGTTAAGGACTTCATTTGGACACATTTAAAGGTGCCCTTGATTCAAAAATTGAATTTACCTCGGCATAGTTAAATAACAAGAGTTCAGTACATGGAAAAGACAGTGAGTCTCAAACACCATTGTTTCCTCCTTCTTTTATAAATCTCATTTGTTTAAACGACCTCCGAAGAACAGGCGAATCTCAACATAACACTGACTGTTACGTAACAGTCGGGGGCTCCGCCCCCAATATTTGCATATGCCATTGCCAGATCATATTCAAGCCATTAGAAAGGGCAGAACGTCTGGATGTGCACAGCAGAATCAACAGACTAGGTAAGCAAGCGAGGACAATAGCAAAAAAGGGCAGATGGAGCAATAATAACTGACATGATATCATGATATTTTTAGTGATATTTGTAAATAGTCTTTCTAAATGTTTCGTTAGCATGTTGCTAATGTACTGTTAAATGTGGTTAAAGTTACCATCGTTTCTTACTGTATTCACGGAGACAAGAGCTGTCGTTATTTTCATTTTTAAACACTTGCAGTCTGTATAATTCATAAACACAACTTCATTCTTTATAAATCTCTCCAACAGTGTAGTATTAGCCGTTAGCCACGGAGCACAGCCTCAAACTCATAGAGAAACAACCGTTAACATCCAAAATAAATCATTTACTCACATAATTCGAAGCATGCATACAGCATGCATGACGAACATCTTGTAAAGATTCATTTGAGGGTTATTAGCTGTGTGAACTTTGTAAATGCACTGTAATATAGTCGAGAGCTCGTGTGGCAGGGAAGACGCGATTGGCAGGGGGCGGGGTCGAGTGTAAATCAATGCATTGTTAATGATGCCCCAAAATAGGCAGTTAAAAAAATTAATAAAAAAAACTATGGGGTATTTTGAGCTGAAACTTCACAGACACATTCAGGAGACACCTTAGACTTATATTACATCTTTTAAAAACATGTTTTTTGCACCTTCAGATTCCAGATTTTCAAATAGTTGTATCTCGGCCAAATGTCCTATTCTAACAAACACTTTTTTTTTTTTTTTGGAATATTGGTTTAGAAACAACATTTTATTGGTGACACAGTTGTTTTGCCATGATGGTCACTTACTTTCATATGGAGAATTTCCAGATAAATTCAAACTTCCTATTTCTGCAAAGGATTATGCAGTGGTTCCCTTTCGAAAGGGAACTCAACTCTGCACTTGAAATTGCGCTAAGGGGAATGTCACTCGTGATCCGTGTTCGAAATGCCAAGAATCACACAACTCCAATCCTATTGGCCGGCGACAGCCTATGACGTCAAACGGCGCGAACCGTGATGTATAAATGGAGCGCCTGAAAACGCAGTCAAACATCGGCTGCATCCGAAACCGCCTACTCAATGAGTAGGTACTTAATTTCATTAAGTACTTACTTAACGAGCGCTAAAAGAGTAGGTACTTAACAGCCAAATCTCGTTGAGTATGAATGAGATCCGAGAATAATCCGCCATGTTGACGTTATCATGTGACCCACGACGTTATCGCAAGTGCAACAACTGAAAAGATATGAGTGACAGGTTTAATTCTTCTATCTGTAAATATCTTGATATTGATCAAACTTGCTTATTTTGTGGTCTTGTTGAAGAAACAGCTGCCAGTAATTTTGTAATTGTAGTACAATAAATATATATTCGGGTTAATTTAAAGTTCTTATATTTTTAACTACTAATGTGATTTATTTTTTGTTACAAAAACCCAAATTCGCGTGAATATATTGTTAATTTCTTTATTTTATATGCAAAAATGTCCATCCACAAGCAAAGGTGGCATAAATCTCATTTATTTTTCCTCTTTTTCTTGTTGAATTAGCTTTAGTTTCATCCCTCAGGCTTATAAATTAAAAATAAATAACTTTTATGAATTATGATGTATTCAAAATATGTAATCTTGTCATCATGCTTTATGTCTGTGTATATAATCGCAAACTATGATGTATACAAACCCATATTTGTTTTTGTTTTTTGTCATAATTATTGTTCATTGTTAAAGATACACTATGGTATTTTCCCTGATCTTGTATGTAATTGTAGATCCTGCAATAAAAATAAAGATATGAGTGACAGGTGCACCAACACCTCACAGCACCAGTAACTGAACCCTACCTAGAGCGGTTTTCCTCAGTGTTAGTGATGTCTGCACAGAGGAAACATCAGACAGCTGCTCGAAGATCTCGTCTTTGGAGAAGACTGATTTTATACTCAAAGTAGTAAAAAGTACTTAAAATTAAGATTACACCAGAATGAACTGCTTTTCTAACACACCCCAACAATTACACACAATAATGATGATAAATGCTGACCAAAACTTAATTATATTACTTTTCATTTTACTTCTTAAAACAAGCAAAATACAATGTTTAGTTATATGACTGCTGTGCATGAACACACACTCGACAAATACAGCTGATGTGAATACATCTCCATTTACAGTCAATTCATGCATTAATTCATTGCTTAATAAAATATATACATTTACTGATAATAGCATAATTAATAAGTAAAGAATTAATAAAAGTAATAATGACAAATAAAAGCATATACAAGTCAACAACACACAAAACAAAGCTTTATTCAAATGTATTGATCTAACAATCAGGTATTTACAGTCCTGCTGCCATCTCACATAGCTGTGCCAATTCTGCAGCTTTATTCTGATCAAGCAGCTGATGAACACCTTCATCATCATGTTCCTCACTGCTGAAGATGATGATGATGATGATGATGGACCCCTAAACCCCTCAACCTTGAAGCAGGAGTAGGAGAAGATGTGCGGGACAATCTGCTGCTGCAAACATTCATGTGCTCTCCATCAGCAGATTAAAACATTTTACAATTAATTCATGTCAGCATTCTGTTTCTTGCATATTTCATTTCATATTTTTACAATTGCTAATTTTTGTCATGGCTTCATTAGCTTTGTGGTGTGGTGGTCTAAACCACTGAGCTGGTCAGCAGAAGGTTGCTGGTTCGATCTCTGCAGCATCTCCTACAGTGTGTCCTTGATCGAGTCACTTGGAAGGAGGAGTGATGGAGGATCTCGTCCACGACACTGAACCATTCCCAGGATCTGCTGTGGCTCTCCATCCTCAGTGATCTCACCAGTCTGAGGACATTCACATCCTACAATAATGCACAAATATAATACAAAAGCAGTCATTTTAACAGCACAATGTCATTTGATTTCTGTATTAGAAGTAACAAAATGATCTTACTTTATATTTTGTTACTTACTTTATATATATTTTTATTTTGTTTCAGGTTTTCCTCTTTTTTTTCTAACAAATACTGTCGTCAGCTTTTCTTGCAGTTCCTGCTCCACCAAAGCTCTGCAGCAAATGCACAGACATCAAGAATCAGAAAAGTGCTGTAATAAGTCTGTTTAAATTCCAATAATTGAAATAAACTAGACTTCAGATTTAAATAGACTTTGTATTCATTTCTGTAGTATCCTCACTCAAAGCCTTTGATGGCATCATTCCCCAGACATCAGACAAGATTCAAGTTTCCTCTGAGATTTATGTGCTCAAATCTACATTCACATGTTGATGATGTGTTAACTCACTTCTTATCCAATACAAATGTTCCTTAATTTATTAACAATACTAATGGACAAATAAAATAGATTAAACTTATGTGTAGTTACTGTAGATTTGTTTATTTACATTATTTTCATTCATGTAATGTAAACAGTGTTGACAACAGTGAATAATAGCACACACACATCACTCATAATACATAATCCAGCACTCATAAGTCATAATACTTGAAGAAGATGTTCGTGTCAGATGTTAAATAAACATTTAGTAAGCATCTTTAAGATGTATATGGTTTATAATATGTAAATCCATGTGTTTACTAGAGATCCCGTTATCTATACATAATAAATCGTGTTTTTACTGCAAAATTACAATAATAGTGTCTAGCATCTTCACACATTCAGCAGTTTACTCTACAGTAGTTCAACAAATGTGTTTTTGGTTTTCAATACTCACATTTGACAGAATCTGGGCGGAAGCAGTAGGCCATCCGGGAACTCCTCGACTACTCTTTTATGATTACTGAGGTTTCTGACATACTTAATCGCTCGCCTACTGCTTTTCCCTATTATATAGTAGGTAAGTAGGCGGTTTCGGACGCACTTTAAGTAGGCGCATGTCCGAATCTCGCGAGAATTATTACGTCACCCAGGTAATTTTCGCCTACTCTTTTTGCTTCGAACATAATTATTCGCTCGCCTGCTTTTCCCCTAGTAGAGAAGTAGGCGGTTTCGGACGCAGCCAGTCTTTCGTCTTTTCGGGACTGTTTTGTTCGTGCCATTGTTTCACAAGCTCCGGTAGGAATTACTTCTTTTTTGTCTGCAAATGTTCAGGAGATTGTGTTCATCCGTGTCCCCTGGGTTTGACACTTGATGTACACGTTTCTGGCATTTTTCTGTCTGGAGAGGAGCGAACACATAGACGATGCTTGAGGCAAGAGCCGTCGTTATTTTAATTTTTAAACACTTGCAGTCTGTATAATTCATAAACACAACTTCATTCTTTATAAATCTCTTCAACAGTGTAGCATTAGCCGTTAGCCACGGAGCACAGCCTCAAATTCATGCAGAATCAAACGTTAACCTCCAAATAAATAATTTACTCACATAATTCGAAGCATGCATACAGCATGCATGACGAACATCTTGTAAAGATCCATTTGAGGGTTATATTAGCTGTGTGAACTTTGTAAATGCGCTGTAATATGGTCGAGAGCTTGTGTGGCAGGGAAGACGTGATTTAAGGGGGCAGGGTCGAGTGTAAATCAGTGCATTGTTAATGATGCCCCAAAATAGGCAGTTAAAAAAAATAATTAAAAACAAACTATGGGGTATTTTGAGCTGAAACTTCAAAGACACATTCAGGAGACACCTTAGACTTATATTACATCTTTTTGTTTTAAAGACATGTTCTAGGGGACCTTTAAGTTTGGTTTGAGTTAGCACTCGTTGCTTCAGTTATTTGTGTACAGGACGGCTTATTGTTCGCTTGACACTGTTTGCTTGCAGTGCTTCATTTTCTCCTCATATTTGAAGGTTTCAAAATGAAGCCCAACCTTTGCTTGGGCCAGTAGGCCTTAGCTAGCGGATAGGCTAGAGCTTGATTTAGGTGTTTGTTTGCTACATCACCTTTATTATTTCTATCCCTGTGAGGTTGTATAGTTCCTAGTTCTGGCCTCCTCCTGAGGGAGTTGCGGGCCGCATGCCCATTTCCCCTTCAATGTGAAAATGTAGGTGCTATGGCTGGGGTTAACAGCTAAGGTTATAGGCTGTTACTAGCCTTCCTGGTGCTGTTTTTCCCAGGTGGTAGGCCCTTATCTTCGAGAAGATGAGTTATGCAGCGCTGCTAGGCCCCACTTATAGAACTTTTGTCATGCCTATAATGTCTTCACAGGAGCCCCTTGAATTAAATTCAAGTTTCAGATTATGATGCTAAATATTCTAGCTTTCGTTCTCTACGGTTCATTACAGATTCCAGTTCTGTTCTGTGAAACATTTATCCTGTCTGGATGGCATGTTTACAAAGCATTCATGTTTGCTTTGGGTTCTAAGCTTTAGCCCTACATACATGCATATGTGAGCTTACTCATGTGCTGTCACAGGTTAACGCCTGTTTCTGTGATAGCAGGCTGTGATTAGCCTCTATCTATGAACATGACGTTTTGTTGTACTCCCCGGTTAGGGTATGTGTTTCACTGAGTGCATCACCTGTTGGATTGCACACTCTGGTTGAGTGTAGAGAGTCTTATTTTGGTTAGAATAGCTATCTCTGTTAACTCCCAGTCGATCGTGACCACAGCAGCTGTCTTGCATTTGCTGTTAGATTGTTGGCCCTTTATTGTAGCCTCTTTCTTATCACAGCTTGTGTTTAGGCACTGTTGGTTATGATCATGAGTTTGCTCATGTATTTGTAGCACTGCCTCAGGCTTTTGCTCACGTTGTCTGAGGTAGTGGGCCTGTTCGGCCTTCCTCAGACCATGATGGCATTTTTATGTACCAAGGTACATTGCCTGTTGAAATGTGCAGGCTTGAGCTCAGGTTCGATAAGTTAGTTCCCCACTTATCGTGTAGGATCTAGACCTGCCCCCTTGAGCTTGGGCCCTGTTATGGCCACGGGCTGGCTCCACATGGCGCGAAAAGTAGTAGGCCTTGCCAGGCCTCCTTTGTAGCTTCTGTGTTGACCCAGCCGGGTTGGTCATTTCTGGACTCATTCCATGGTTGAGTCATGTCTTTGACTCTCGCCGCCTTTGGCCGCGCCCACCTCTGTTTGAATAGGCCCTACGTTGGGCCTTTCGGTGAGTTCTGTGGCGTAGTGTGTACTTATACCCGAGGGTTTTCAAGTACCTTGCTTGCGGGCTGGCCCTAGTTATGAAGCTACCACTGGTTGATGCCATGTGTTCATAGAGGTTGTAGGCCCCCGTCAGGGCCTCCTTTCTGTCTGCATATTGGCACAGCTTCGTGTGGGTTTCTTACGACTCATCACCATGGATGGGTCTTGATGCCACTAGCTGACGCCGCGTGTATACGGGTTGTAGGCCTTTGCAGGCCTCCTTTGTGTGACGCAGGAGTTTGGCCTTGTACTCCTCTCGCTTAAAACGTGCTTTTACTGAGTACATTTCTGAAGTGGCTTGCCTCTTGAGGGGAGCTTTTGTACTAAAACCAATTTTTGGTCTGGTTTTATGCATTTGCTGCCTTGAGCTTGGTTTCTTTTAGCTCTAGTCGAGCTAAATAGCTACCCTGTCTGTTACCCTGTTCTATTTTGCTCCTAGAACTTTAGTGGCTGCTAGCTGACGCCGTGTGCGACGGGTAGGCTTGAGGGCCTCCTTGTAAGCATGGTGGCTCTTTCCCTTTCAGTTTTTATTTATTTATAGTAAAGGGTCTTATGTCGCTGGCTGGCCGGGGCTCGGGCTGGCTAATGACCTCCTTGGTAGTCGGTCTGTCTAGCCTGAACCTCGATAACACTGCCACGAGCTGATGCCACCTGTCTGCTGAGGTTATAGGCCCATGGGGCCTTCTTTGGTGCGTGTTGGCGTATGTTGTACTCCTCTTGCTCAAAGAGTAAAAGGGTGCTTTTACCGAGTACACTGCTCATCGGATTGTGTTGGATGGGCTGTCTTGTGGGCACTCACAGCTACCTAATCACTTGGTTGGTCTTGTGTTCAGCATGCTTTGTTCAGTTCTTTGGCCTTATCGGCCATCCTGAATACCACCTGGTATGATTGGGTTCGTGTTGTGATCATTAGTTCTCTTATAACTTGTAGCTATGTTGTAGGCCCCTTTGTTCGGCCTCCATGGTTATGTGCCTACAGTACTGTCTGTCTGTTAGGTTGAGCTTCGTACTTCCCTCTGGGTTGACTGCGTAATTGTGCTTAGCTCCCTAAGCTGGTCATTGGTTGTAGACTTCTGTGAAGTCTCTCGTTCAGACTGGCCCCAGGCTGGTTTGTGCTCCCCTGTACCAGGGTTCTCTAGCACACAGCCTCCTCAGCACTTTATCAGAAGCTGAGTAGATCCTAGGATGAGTGGTCTTACTCCCCTCAATACGAGGGTTTATAGCGCTTAGCTGAGTTCTGCTCTCCAGGATGCCCATTTCTTAATGGCCGCTAGCTGACGCTGCGTGTAACGGGTAGGCCCTCGGGGGCCTCCTTTGGGAACATGCTGGCATTTTGCGTTTCTTTTGACAAGAAACCGTGAAAGGAATTTTGTCGCTGGCTGGCCAGGGCTCCGGCTGACTCATTAACCTCCTCTGTAGTCGGTTTGTTCTGCCTGGAGCTTGATAACACTGCCACGAGCTGATGCCACGTGTCTGCAGAGGTTATAGGCCCATGGGGCCTTCTTTAGTGAGTGATGGCGTACGCTGTACTCCTCTTGCTTAAAGAGTAGAAAGGTGCTTTTACCGAGTACACTGCTCGTTGGATTGTGTTGGACGGGCTGTTTCGTGGGCACTCACATCTACCTAATCATTCAGTTTGTCATGCGTCTAGCATGCTATGTTTTCAGTAGTATGGCCTTATGGGCCGTCCTGAATACCACCTTATGGATTGGGGTTCTTGTTGTGATATTAGTTCTTTTATAAGAACTTTAGTTATGATGTAGGCCCCTTCTGGTTGGCCTCCATGACTATCTGCCTACAGTATGGTCTGTCTGTTAGGTTGAGCTTGGTACTTCCCTTTGGGTTGACTGTGTAATTGTGCTTAGCTCCCTAAGCTGGTCATTGGTTGTAGACTTTTGTGAAGTCTCCCGTTCAGACTGGCCCCAGGCTGGTTTTCTAGGGTTTTTCTAGCGCACAGCCTCCTCAGTGCTTTTATCAGAAGCTGAGTAGATCCTAGAATGAGTGGTTGTACTCCCCTCATACGAGGGTTTATAGCGCTCAGCTGAGTTCCGCTCTCCAGGATGCCCATCTCTGCATGTGGGTTTGAGTTGCTCACTGCCCTTTCGCAGTCGCTCTTACCTGCTCTCCTCTTTGGAGTTCGCGCATTGGAGATTCTGTATGTCAGACAAGGTTGGCCCAGACTATGTTTGGCCTTTGCTAAATTAGTTCAGCCTCCTTGGTGGCGTCAGGGGTGAATTTATCCCCCTAGTGACTGGCCGGGATTCCTCTGGTTCCCTGGCCACATTCCCTTTAAGTGACCACTTCCTATTGGTTGCTGGTCTCAGATGCCTTAGCAGCCTTGGCAGGCCTTTTGCGAAAGGCCTCTTTTAGGCTCAGCTTGGGCAGTTGGCAGTAGGGAATGCTGTCACTGACAGCCTTGGAGAGTTGCTCCCGGTTTTTCCCTGGAACTGCCGGACGTTTGTCCAGACTTCTTGGGCATGCACTCTCCTTCAGCATGGAGGCGTGGGTATATCGTTCCCCTTAGCGCAATTTTAAGCACAGAGTTGAGTTCCCTTTCGAAAGGGAACGTCTCAGGTTACGCATGTATGTATGGTTCCCTGAGAGCAGGGAACGAGACTCTGCGCTTCCCTGCCATGCTTCGGGGTGCCTGCAGAACAGTCCCTCATAGACGAAAAGATGTTTGACTGAATCCTCAGGCGCTCCCTTTATACGTCACGGTTCGCGCCATTTGACGTCATAGGTTGTTGCCGGCCAATAAGATTAGAGTTGTGTGATTCTTGGCATTTCGAACACGGGTCACGAGTGACGTTCCCCTTAGCGCAATTTCAAGCGCAGAGTCTTGTTCCCTGTTCTCAGGGAACCATGGTTACATGCGTAACCTGAGACGTTTTTGATACTATACTTTCTGGTCTCCTTCAGTTGTTGTGAGATGCTAATGTTGTTGATTTGGATGCAATATTGATTTTAATTCAAGGTTAGAGGGTATAAATATTGTTGATAAAAAATGCAATAATAATTTTCTTAGACAGTTTTGTCATTCACTTAGGATACCCGCAGCTAAAAGCTTTTGGAATTCACGATGCCGGGACATTCAGTGGGAGAAGGATTTTTTAGTTTCCAGGAGATATTGTGTCAACAATAAGATTATGTCATGAGCCATGTCTGATTACTCTTGTTTTAGGTATCTTTTCCTTCTCTCTTTCATCCTTCATTGGTCTCAGCTGTTTCCCCTTACCTCTGACGCGCACGCGCTCCTGTGCACACACCTTTGTAAAAATGAGTGGCTACTGGTAGCTCTTCTTGGTTTATGTGAATTTGCCGGTTGATAACAAATCCACGGAGGGTCCGGTAAGAGACTTTCTGACAAATGTTCAGGTATGCGGGAATAACCCCTTTTTTGTCACCACATTTATTGGCTGGTTTGCATGTATGTGTGTAGGGCTGGGCGATATATCACATGCGATTCTCACGCGCATTTCGTCAGTAAAGCCAGTTCCCTGATTACCGCTAAATCACCATCACCTGCTTTCAAATGGAGCGCCTTTTAATAGACAGAGCCGTAGTTCACGGACAAGCCACGCAATATCGCGTTCAGTATCGAAGGCGATTCATCTTCGATACTGAACGCGATATTGCGTGGCTTGTCCGTCAAAAATACTAGAAAAGGCAGTTTCATCACAACTATGTTCCTTTTTAGAAAGAAATAGTATCTGTGAGGATTTAGACCATACCATAGTACTGAGACTGCTCTCATCAGAGTTACTAACGATTTGCTCTTATCATCAGATCGTGGTTGTATCTCTCTATTAGTGTTACTGGATCTTAGTGCTGCATTTGACACTATTGATCACAATATTCTTCTAAACAGACTTGAAAACTATGTTGGCATTAGTGGAATTGCATTGGCATGGTTCAAATCATACTTATCTGACCGTTATCAGTTTGTAGTAGTAAACGATGAGATGTCATATCAATCACAAGTTAAATATGGAGTACCGCAAGGCTCAGTACTAGGACCGTTGCTTTTCACTCTGTACATGCTACCCTTGGGAGATATCATTAGGAAGCATGGCGTTAGTTTTCATTGTTACGCTGATGATACTCAGCTCTATATTTCTTCGCGCCCTGACGAAACTTACCAATTCGTTAAATTAACAGAATGTATAGCTGATATAAAAAACTGGATGACCAGTAATTTCCTACTACTAAATTCAGAAAAAACAGAGATTCTAATTTTTGGACCGAAAACTACTTCACGCAATAATCTATAATACTGTCTAACACTTGATGGCTGCTCTGTTAAGTCTTCGTCGTCAGCTAGAAACCTGGGTGTGCTCTTTGATACCAATCTTTCATTTGAAGGCCATGTTACTAGCATCTGTAAAACCGCATTCTTCCATCTTAAAAATATATCTAAACTACGACATACAGTATGCTCTCAATGATAAATACAGAACAGTTAGTTCATGCGTTCATGACCTCAAGGCTAGATTACTGTAACGGCTCTACTGGGTGGTTGTTCCTCCCGCTTGATAAATAAACTACAGCTCGTACAAAATGCAGCAGCTAGAGTTCTTACTAGAACTATTAAGTATGACCATATTAGCCCAGTTCTGTCATCACTGCATTGGCTTCCTGTTAAACATCGTATAAATTTTAAAATCTTGCTAATTACTTACAAAGCACTAAATGGTTTAGCTCCCCAGTGTCTAAGTGAGCTCTTAATGCATTATAGTCCTTCACGTTTATTGCGATCTCAGAATTCAGGCCAGCTGATAATACCTAGAATATCAAAATCAACCGCAGGTGGTAGATCCTTCTCCTATTTGGCACCTAAACTCTGGAACAATCTTCCTAGCATTGTTCGGGATGCAGACTCACTCTGTCAGTTTAAATCTAGATTAAAAATGCATCTCTTTAACCTGGCATACACATAACACATTATCAATTTATATTTTCAAATCCGTTAAAGGATTATTAGGCTGCATAATTTAGGTCAGCCGGAACCGGGAACACTTCCTATAACACCAGATGTACTCGTTACATCAGAAGAAGAATGGCATCTACGCTAATATTAGTCTTTCTGTTTATCCCCAGGTTTACCGTAGTCAACCGGATCCGGGCCGTATCCAGCTGAGACCAAGGACCGGTGCCATGACATGACCACAACACAGCCCTGAAGTATCAGCAGAGATCGAGTCAACTAGATCATCCTTTGTGAAGACATCAACACGACAGCCAGTGCCACAGTTCCTCAATAGACCGTCCATACCAGCGTGATGAATACGATCCTCAACTGGACATGACCACAACGCAGCCCTGAAGTATCAGCAGGAATCGAGTCGACTGGATCATCCATTGTGAAGGCCTCATCGACAGGACAGCCAGTGCCACAGTTCCTCAACAGACCGTCCATACCGGCATGATGAATACGATCCTCAACTGGATGGAACTTTAATAAATACTTTGATTGTTGTGATCCTATCAGACTTATGATAGCAACCTGAATTGTAACAAAGCACTGTTCGCCAGAGGAGAACTGGCCCCCCGACTAAGCCTGGTTTCTCCCAAGGTTTTTTTCTCCATTTTAACATCTATTTGACACTTGTTTGCAACCTGATGTCACCTGATGGAGTTTGGGTTCCTTGCCCCTGTCGCCTTTGGCTTGCTTAGTTGGGGACACTTGACATTTGACTTGACATTTGATATTCAATAGTATTCCTGACATTTATTCAACAGTGCTTCTGATCTGCCTGCATTGACACTATTATTTAAGAGCTGCTGTGCAGCCAAATTATGTACCAGTTATCACTGTAAAGCTGCTTTGACACAATCTGCATTGTAAAAAGCGCTATATAAATAAAGGTGACTTGACTTGACTTCACAGACAGTCAACATTATCCATCAAATGAACACTGTGAAAAAACTGAAAATAAATAAAAATTACAATCAAATTTGTAAGTGAATTTTGCCAAGTCGTTTGATTAAGCCCATAGCTTATTAAACATAATACACACAGTAGCTATCTTAAAGCAGAATTTAGTAACTTTTTTTACCTTCATAAATAGTTTTTGATGGTTAATAAAAAAAATACTTCATAAAAAGTCCTTACGATGGTTAATTGACTTCTAGTGGTGTGTTTGAGGCATGTACTAACCCCCTCTGGCACGTCTATGCCAGAATACAGCACTTGCAAGTTGAGCTGCGCCGACCCGAAACAATCTCGCCTCATGTTCACGTTCACGCGAGAGTGACAAAATGCTTTGCGGTCATTCAAAAACAATGCATATATTATGACTTTATAAGACAATTTCGAAAATTACCCACCTCCATTGAGATTTCTTGTACTGTATTTGCAAAACTACTGCGCTGGTGAGCGTTGTAGTCGTTGTAATCCAGAGCTGCGCTTGGAGTATTTACGACAGTGTGATTCACTGAAGTAACCTGTAGGGGGAGCTTCGCAAATCTTACTGAGTTCCGCTTTAAATTATGCACAAAATACAAGCAAACATACTGTGTGCTTTCCAATAAGGATTCAGGAGACATTATGAGACATCTTCTTATCAGTTTCTCAATCTTTGTGTCCGATCAGATTACTTCTCAATTCGTGTCATCACCTCATGTTTTCCGTTGCTCACTCAGCAAAAATCACATGACCAGTATATCTAATGCTAGTCATTTACTCCACTAGATGTCACTATTGCTAGCTATCATGCAAATAAAATATACAATACTCAAACAAGTATTCAATTATTTATATTTATAACAACATTTATAACAAAAATAAACTTTCAAGTGACCAAAATATTCAGTGAAAAAATGCTCTTTATCTGCGACAGCTACACACGCCCCGTGTCCGCCAATAAAGCCGCGGATCCGATCTGGACCCATTTATGAAGAAGCTGATCCGCCGCGGATCTGATCTGGACCTGTTAATTAAGTGGTTCATTTGGTCTGGATACCTTTCAGATCACTCTCGAAATAGTATTCTGGCCAAAACTGGCTAAATAAATATTTAAAATCTAATGGAGCAACATCAGACAGACTAGGCCTGGATTAATTGGAAATACCAAATCCTCTTAATATTGCCAGATGTGCTGCATTTGACAATATCTCTCTGTTGACGCAACCTGGGTTACCGCAAGTGTGATTGATACGTCAAAGTTTTGATTGGAATGTATATAAAACAAATATAAACGGATAGAAATAGATGAAATAGAAAGAAGAAATACTCCAAAAACAAACTGGTGGCACTTGAATGAGCTATAAGCTGTAACACAGGGGTTTTCAAACTGTGGGTCACACTGTGAGAAAAGGTGGGCACACAAAGTCACTTGGCTGCAGCTAAATTTACGTTACTGTAAATTAAAACCAGTATGATAATGAGCAAACAACTCTTTAGAGATGATTCTGTTTTTCAAAGGAATCATTGAAAGTAAAATGCATGAGCTGCGAGTCATTTTGAGGCTGTGTCTTCCAGGTCACATTTGATGTCTGCATATGTCATCGGGACAGTCTCATTTAAGAAAAGTAACTGTTCAATTACAAAAGAAAAAAATAAATTACAGTATTTTACACCTCACATGGTATAACAGTCATTTTTATTACAGTTACTTTTCTTAAATAAAACATCCTTAATGACGTATGCAGCCTACAAGTGGGACCTTGCAGCCATACGATACACACACACACACACACACACAGTAACTTATTACAGTTTTTCTCGATTGCTTAAACACATTTCTTGAAACTATGCCTTGAATTCTCATAACAGTAAACACAAATCCATAACTTCTCACCCAATTCCCCAAACATCCTATTTTCATCCTATTTTTCAAACCAAACTTTGCCCTCAGACATCACACACAAGCCCTCAAAAACACACATGCTACAACATAGTCTTACACACCGGTGAGATAAACTCAAAACAATACTACAAAACCAAAAACAAAAACCAGTAAAAAGTTGTGTAGCTTGTCTACCCCTTACAGAACTTTTCACATGATGAACATGAGTATACATGTTTACACATTTTTATTTCTTAATGTAATGTACAGTACAGTACAATACACCAAACAACAACAAAAATATTCTGCCCCAGCATCACATCTTTGGTCTTGGACAGGCCAGAGAATCTCATCAACATCACAGGCTGTACTGGTCCTATCCTGGCAGCGGGGGAGAAATCCTCTTGCATGCCTGATCCAGGAGGTGGGGTGATTTAATAAGCTGGCCGGGTTTCAGTCCAATCCTAAACACAAATTTTCACCCCTTTCAGTAAAATAGCAGGTTGAGATAAGCTAATGTTAGGCCTAACGTTACCTTTTTTTTTCACTGAACTTCTAGTTGTTTGAGTCTATTTTTTTGTTTACATATTCTCCATGTCATGTAATGTTGTTTCAGATCATTATTTCATATCCTATTACAGTTTTTAACAATTGCTTACACGCTAAAATTAAAAATAACACACAGTTACTGAAACTCTACACTCAAACAGCAAAACCTCAGCCCAGATCTGCACAACTATAAGCACATTCTCAGCCTCACACTTTTTGCAAAACATTACACACATTGTTTTGCACAACGCTAAACACACTTCTCTGCATTAGACACAGAAATCTAACATAATGTCACATCTTTGCTATTTCAAGACACTGCTTTCCAACATACCACCCCTATAAACAAATTGATCAAACACAGCTGTCAGGTGTGAAGACACTTGGGTGCTTAACTGTAAACTCAACAATCAGGTGCAAGTAAGGCAAAAGGTGAGTTTATGAGTCCTCAACAAAATGAAAGGCAATGTTGTAGTAAGAGGTAGAGGGAGAAACATCATTTTAAATGTCCCAATGCCAATGTGGTGTTAACATCTCAATATTGCAGTCATGCAGAATGTGGTCCTCCACCAGCATGCCGACTTAGGCCCTTACAACACGGCCCACATATTCACATTTTAGACAGACTACACAAAATCGTCACAGCAGAAGACCAAATGAATGCAGAGCAGATGAGATACATTGTCATATGGAACAATGTAAATTTCCACCTGTCTGCTCTGGTCCAAAACTGGCTTCATTAGCATCCACAATTTTCACTCCAATAGCTCCCACCATATTGTCCCTTTCATAAACCCACTGAGGAGCTTTTTTTTTTTTTTTTTGGCATTGAGGGTTTACAATCTCCTGCCCTTTCCTGGCCCAGGATGTGCCTCGTTCAAGCCATGGAGAAGGCCTGACCCAATTGATGCAGGGTCTGTGCAAGGATGGATTCGCCTTTCAAGAAGATTCTTCCCTCATTGTCTTGTAAGGCCAGGCACACATTTAACGACTAGCTAAAACATTCTAGGACTGTGCTCAACACACAGCGATTGTTTCCTGCTACTGAAGCACATTTAAATACTTACACATGGAATTTGAACACCGACTGTAATCGCAGACTGAACGCAACTGGCCTTACAATAGTTAAGTGTGCGCGGCTTAAGAGAGGACATCGCCTGTGATGTGGATGAAGTGCTATGGCCAGATCCAGCTAGGCCAGAGATGATGCTTAGGTGTTTTTTCTATCCCCCCCCCCATGCTTTTGTTTTGTCTCCAAAAGTGTTTTTGTTTGTGTACTATATTGTATTTTGAATATGTTCTGATTTTTAGTACAAAATATAACCTTTAGAAAGGCATGGATGTATTGAATGGTTTTACAATGTGGTAAGAAATAAATATTTTCATCAATGTGCAGTACTGGTCTTGTGTTTGTTTTTTTGTTTGTTTGTATGTTGTCAATATATTCATGTGCATTACTCTAACAATATCTCTGTGAGAAAAAAAAAAAAAGGACTATATCATTAGAAAAGTATACAGTGTTTACAGTTTTTTACAATCGTTAGGACACATTTCTCAATACTTAGTTCACTTCTTCAAAACTCTTCACACAGTTCTCCTAACCAACTTTCATCTTGACACAGCAGTTCATTTCACATTCAAAATGCACTAAATCTACCAAAACACTTAATTCATGTCTCAAATCAACTCATTCTTCCAGAGCACTAGCAAAGGTTGACAGCCGACAAACACACTTTGTCACTCATAAAACACTGACCTAAAAACACTGACATCAGGTATCATTATACAATGTTTTCTTTTGTAAAATTTCTTAACAACTCAAGAATAACACTCTCTGTTGTTTATAATTCACTGCAGTTTGTTACATGAACCATGTTTATATAACAGCACAAAATTATTCATAAGTTTTCCTCTTTGAATGGATGATAATGAAATTGAAAAACGAACGCTTGTGTAGGTGTTCAGTTTCATCTAATTGCTTTGATAGTATTTGATTTTTTAGATTCAGCATATATTTCATTACAATATTACTGTAGAAATGCAGCATATTTCTGTCTTATTCAGTTTTGTATTATGTTATTGTTTTGAACATAAGTTTAACAGTTTTGAAAACAGTATGTAAGCATGTGCAAATTGGCCTGTACGTACAAAGAGTTTTGGCAGTTGTTGTGTCTAAGTGAGAAAAGAATTCATGACATTTGAGAGATGTAGTCATTGAATGCATTTTGTGCCAAAGCAATGATAATTGATCCTCAGTTTAGCCCACATAAACTTCTGTTGTGCTCACTGTGTGAAGAGTTTTGCAAAAGTGACCTAAGTATTGAGAAATGTGCCCTAGCATCTGTAAAACACTGTAACACCACATTGGCATTGGGACATTTAAAATGATGTTTCTCCCTCTACCTCTTACTACAACATTGCCTTTCATTTTGTTGAGGACTCATAAACTCACCTTTTGCCTTACCTGCACCTGATTGTTGAGTTTACATTTAAGCACCCAAGTGTCTTCACACCTGACAGCTGTGTTTGATCAATTGTTTTATAGGGGTGGTATGTTGGAAAGCAGTGTCTTGAAATAGCAAAGACGTGACATTATGTTAGATTTCTGTGTCTAATGCAGAGAAGTGTGTTTAGTGTTGTGCAAAATAATGTGTGTAATGTTTTGCAAAAAGTGTGAGGCTGAGAATGTGCTTATAGTTGTGCAGATCTGGGCTGAGGTTTTGCTGTTTGAGTGTAGAGTTTCAGTAACTGTGTGTTATTTTTAATTTTAGCGTGTAAGCAATTGTAAAAAAAAACTGTAATAGGATATGAAATAATGATCTGAAACAACATTATATGACATGGAGAATATGTAAACAAAAAAATAGACTCAAACAACTAGAAGTTCAGTGAAAGAAACAGGTAAGGTTAGGCCTAACATTAGCTTATCTCAACCTGCTATTTTACTGGAAAGGAGTGAAAATTTGTGTTTAGGATTGGACTGAAACCCGGACAGCTTATTAAATCACCCCACCTCCCAGATAAAGAAATTCTGTCCAAATAGCGTTTTACTCAAAAGGTTATTTGTCAAATAATTTTTTACTTAAATCTAAGTAACACTAATGACACTGAAGAGCTAACTTGGCCACAGTCATTTTTAAAAACATCAAACAAAGCAATGAACGGTAATGTTACTGGATAGAGCTGTACAAATAAAGCATATTTTAACTATTCTTACTGTGTTTAGTCTTCACCGACCTGCCGGCTCCAGCTTTTCCACGGTGAGGAGGGCTCAGTGACCACGTTTACATGGACAGCAGTAATCTAATTATTGACCTTATTCGGATTAAGACACTATTCTAATTAAGGTGTTTACATGAGTTGCTTTTACAATATTCCTTTCATGTTCCCGTTTTACATGGTTATAGAACATAGATTGATTAACGCCAGCACACGTCATTATGTCTCCATGGCGATGTTCCCTCCAGATTTTCACACATGAACATAGACTACAGTTTGTCTTCGTTATGGTAGCAGTTTTGGGTGTTTCATTTTTAATTGTACAAAAGCTACAAGAACAGTTAATTTGTCATGCTATAGGCCTACGTAAAAATAGATGACGGCGGATAGTAATTAGCAACAGGTGTCCTCTGCACTTTCATTCGCCAACATTTCGTTCATGCCACCGCGACAAACGCGGAGGTACGGATGAGAGTAGGCTACGAAGTAAGGACTGGTGGGAGAGGGTTGTTTTAATGGAATTTGATGACGCCAAATGGAAAGAGAATGTTCACATGTCCCGGAGATCATTTGTAAAGTTATGTTCCGTGATGGAGGGTGTCATGAGTCCCCAGGAGGTCACTGTGTGTGCACCTGTGCCCTTGGAGATGCGGGTGGCAGTGCTCCTGTACCGACTCGGTAGCTGCGGGGAATACCGAGTAATAGCAAATCGGTTGAAATGCACGGTCAAAGGACTGGTTTCCTACGCAAAAAAACTCATCCAGGTTCCTAGTCTGGAGGAAGCAAATGCAATTGCTCACCAATTTGAAATGGAACATCACATTCCACAAATAATCGGATGTGTTGATGGGACGCACATTCCCATACTTCTGCCAAAAAATGGATATAGGGACTTTGTTAATCGTAAAGGGTGGCCCTCGTACGTGCTGCAGGCAGTCGTGGATGACCAATATTGGTATGTTTTGCCAAGCATATGTTTATTTACCTGTCTTAGCTCACATTGCCTTTATTGTATAGCGTGTATTCGTTGTTTGATCAATTGCATTTATTGGTATCTGTCCTTTACATTTTAAATATTTATCTGCCATGAGAAGTGTTTTATGACTGTGACAAGCACAATACACAAAATATAAGAGCTTTTCATTTGGATGTCTGCCTTTCTGTCATATAGCCTATCGTACATAAAACACTAGAGCCTAATTTGTAGTGTACAGTGTTACTGAGTTTATGTGCTGATATGACCAATATATTCAGTATCATACTTCTATAATGCTGACGTTATTTTTATTTTTATTTAGCTTTTGGAGTGTTAATTGCCAGGTTCCTGGCATTCACCCAAAGCTCATGACCATAAGTGAGAGTTGGAACGTAGATTGACCGGTAAATCGAGAGCTTCGCCTCACGGCTCTCTGACAGGGGGCTCGGCCAAACGTTCCCAACAGACCCTCATAGCACGTTTGGGTCTGCCGAGTCTGTCCAGCCTCCTCCCTCGCCATTGGATCCAACTCACCACCAGGTGGCAAGTTGACAGCTCCACCCCTCTCTTCACCCAAGTGTTCATGTCCAAGACATACGTCTGGAGGACCGATGAAACAACCACAAAGTCGATCATCGATCTCCGGCCTAGGGTGTCCTGGTGCCACGTGCACTGATGGACACCCTTATGCTTGAACATGGTGTTCGTTATGGACAAACCATGACTAGCACAGAAGTCCAATAACAGAACACCACTCGAGTTCAGATCAGGGGGGCCATTCCTCCCAATCACGCCCCTCCAGGTGTCGCCGTCATTGCCCACGTGAGCGTTGAAGTCCCCCATTAGAACGACAGAGTCCCCAGTCGGAGCACTTTCCAGCACCCCTCCCAGAGACTCTAAGAAGGCCGGGTACTCTGCACTGCAATTCGGCCCATAGGCACAAATTACAGTGAGAGACCTATCCCCGGCCCGAAGGCACAGGGAAGTGACCCTCTCGTTCACCAGAGTAAACTCCAACACATTGCGGCTAAGCTGGGGGGCTATGAGCAAGCCCACACCAGCCCGCCGCCTCTCACCGCGGGCAACTCCAGAGTAGTGGGGAGTCCAGCCTCTCTCTCGAAGTTGGGTTGCAGAGCCCAAACTGTGCGTGGAGGTGAGCCCAACTATCTCTAGTCGGTACCTCTCAACCTCCCGCACAAGCTCAGGCTCCTCCCCCCCCCAGCGAGGTGACATTCCATGTCCCTAGAACCAGATTCCCTGTCTGGGGATTGGGTCGCCAAGGCCCCCGCCTTCGACTGCCACCCAATCCACAATGCACCGGCCCCTTACGGTCCCTCCCGCAGGTGGTGGGCCCACGGGAGGTCGGCCCCACGTCGCTGCTTCGGGCTGAACCCGGCCAGGCCCCATGGGGTAAGACCCGGCCACCAGGCGCTCGCATGCGAGCCCCAACCCCGGTTGCGCCATACCGGGCGACGTAACTGACCTTGATTTCATTCTTTTCATGCTTTCATGCTTTTTGAACCGTTCTTAGTCTGACCTGTCACCTAGGACCTGTTTGCCTTGGGTGACCCTACCAGGTGCATATAAGCCCCCGACAACATAGCTCCTAGGATCATTCGGGCACTCAAACCCCTCCACCACGTTAAGGTGACGGTTCGAGGAGGGGTTCTTTTTTTATAAAAAAAAAAATAAAATAAAAAGTTTTCCTTAAGCAGTTTTACATAACAAAACATCTGGCACATTCTTTCCTGTAACACAGGCAAATATGAGGTAGGTAAAACTTCAAAAGTACCTAAACTTCAATACAGGAATTCACAAACTGTTTAACATTCTGCTAACCTAATGGCAGGTTGCTCACAGGTGAGTATACGATCGAGCATAGTTATTTGTATCTTCTGACCCATGTTCAGCAGGGGATGTGTTTGACATAGTACAACCATGGGATACTTAGCTGGCTGTGTGTGATACCCTTGAAAGTGAAGGAGGTACAAACACTGGCTGTGGCTGGGTGCTTCGGAGCCCCTCAACAAGATATCATGCGCTTGGTGGAACAGGCATTGCTCTCAATTAAAGTATTAAAGAGTCTCTCCTCTCTCTGTTCTGATTGTTGTATTTGGTCTTGAACCCATTCATTTTGTTGCCTCATCATCTGCATTAGGAACTGCTGATGCTGGAGATCACACTGCACCTTGCAGACTTCTTTCTTCGACTGATAAACATAAATGTTATAAGATTTGATGGCAGAGACAAAGTGACACATTGGCTAAGTCACTAGGAAATTATCCAGAGAAACCCCTCAAAAATGTATGGAAGGCCAATGGGCAAACAAAAAGGACGAGTGAAAATAACTGATAAAAGTTTTATTTTTCATCCATTAAAAGTATATAATTTATGTAATAAGGGTTGAAGGAGGACGCAACTATAAGGTTGTCTGTGTTACCTAGGGATTTGAGATTTGAGTAAAATAATACTTGGTTTCTGCAAAACAGTAGAGATAAGTGGAATTGAGACAATAATGCATTTTTTTTTTTTTTTTTTAGATCAGCAGAATAACAATTTGATGGGATAGAGTGACAAAAATATAAACAGTTGAAATTATTGTGATGAAAAAAATGTAAAACTGTTTCAAAAACAGCTTTAAAGAAAATGATAATTTCTTATAGTACAAATTTGTGTAATTTATAAGTGATATGGAAGATTATATATATATATATATATATATATATATATATATATAATCTGTCTGTGTTTGTTTATGACAATTTTGGTACAGTGGCAAACCTAATGAGATGAAAAAGATCACTGCCAAAGAAGAGGGTTAAGATTGTGGTCATTTAGTCTAAGCAGTTATAATTGACAAGACATTTGAGTTTAATCACTAAAATCATTAGACTGTGCAGCAACATATCAGTGCTGAGATTATTCTCAGTGAATTTAATTCTCACTGTCCATTCAGCTACATCTGTAACTGGAGCCATCGGCCCTGCACATGGTGGTGACTAGGATGAGACAAAAAAGTTACTGGTCATAGAATAAATTCATCAAAATAGTCACTTCTATCATTCTAGGTCTGTATTACCATTTTAAAGACCTCTTTACTCTATAAATAGCTTATCACTTATGACACAAGCTCAGATAGCAGCTTTTAGCTGACTTTGAGTGAGAGAGAGACTTTGAGGATTTCAGGACTGGTACACTGTCTTATAACTTTTAACATCAAACTTAACCTAAATCTTGTAACTCTGGCCCAACTTATGACTTATGACCAGAAATTGCATACGTTTTCAAATAAACATCATTTTTATATTTGTCTCAGTGACACTGGCAGTCTCATTTTTTGCCATTTAAACCCTCTGTCACTTTGACCATCAAAAATCAAATATTTAGAAATTAAAGGTCCTACATCATTTCAGTTATTTACATTCACAGTAGTGATGCGCTCATCACAAGAAAACATACTTGAGACTGTTCAAATATTTTTCCATAAAATGAAACATTCTTTCAGAACATCCAATCAAAGGGTTGACAAAGACACTGGAAGCCATCAGAGGCAGACAGTGTGGGGATACTACACACCATTAAAGGGTTGTAAAGAAGTTACTACTAGTGTGTCTCATGAACCAAAGCTCTCTGACTAGAGATTCAGGTAGTCAGGAATATAATTGTAGCTTTTAGTTAAATACGACGAAATAGAAATAGGAATAAGGGTTGGTTTGTCAAGGATGCATTAGGAACGTTCCCGACAAAAATAAAGTTGTGACCCTAATTGGACTGGACCAGATTTCAGTGCTTTCCAACTCCTTAATGAGTGTAGTTATCACCAACCATCTGCCTCCGATGGCTTTCTATAAAACACCAGCCTGTATTCAAGGACCTGGTGTCCTACACTCACATCTGAGTGCGTAAACCCACCGTCTCACTTCCCAATTATCTCAACTCTTTCAACCAGACAGCCCTAACCAATAAATAAATAAATCTTCCTACATTGTTAGTCAGGGATGTCACCCAAGAATGATTGCTCGCATTTCCTCCACCATAAACTGTTGGGGATAAACAGTTTAGGACCCTTGAGACCAGATATGTTGAATAAAGACCCGGAGTCAAAGTTTAAAATAATTAATAAATTGAAGAAAAATTTAATGAAGAATAGTTTGCAGTTTCATCAGCAGAAGCCAGCTTCAAGTCTCACAAGGAGTTCATAGGTCACTCTGCGTACATTAATATTTCCACAACAATTATACTCTAACAGAGTCAAATAACTATGTCATTACTTCAGGTTGAATGATTCTGATTGGCTAAGAAATATAGACAGATTTGGTAATCTTCCACACATGGACAGATGCTGGTCTCAAGCACAGTGTCAGTTTATCCACCAGTACAAAGGGACCTGCACAAAACACTTAGCGCACATACACAGATACACATGATTCACAGCTTCTTCAAGGCTGAAGTTGATCTGAGCTCTGCTCTGAGCAGGAAACTTTCCCAAAACATACTGATAACATGTTCTTATCTCTCAGTAAGAGGTACAAAGGAAAATAAATGCTTTAACATATGTTGAAGAAGTCATTCAAATAATTTAACAGAAATATAAATGTTGATTAATAACTTAAAAGATATATATTGAAGCGACAGTGGATTCCAGAATCCACCCCTTCAAAACTTTGTGGGTGGAATTTTACACTGAAAAGGGCAAAACTTTAAACTTGTTCAAGAACGCAAGACACGCAGTACATTCCCCAGTGTTAAATCAACATCGCTCAGTTCATATGGGAACCACCAGAAGGGTTGGTTGCCAAGTTTGTGGGTACTTGTGGTGTTGAGCTGACTGAGATCAAATGAGGCTGGAAGAAAGAGGAAGTCTGAAGCATAAGGCTTCTCAAGATGAATGATTCGGAAAGCAACATATCCAGTTCCTCTACAAAGGTACCCAGTTGGCCTGGGGGATAAATTACTACAATATCAATTATGAATATGAATTCAATATGAATTTCATCTTGTCATGATGAAATATATAGCCTACTTGGCTACTCTAATGCAGCGATGCTTGATGCAGTAGTGTTGTCATATATAACATGTTATTTAGCCTATAACTGTGTTCACGAAGGATGACGAAGGAGAAGAGTCCTATACAAAAATACAAGTTTAATCCAAAAGGCAGGCAAATGGGAAACAACACAACATTACAAGACGGTGATCGGACAAAGAACTTAAGACAAACAGGAACTTAAATACACAAAGGAAGATTAACTGAATATGTGCAGCTGTGATGATAATTAGTGTCCATAGAAACACATGAATGTGCGCAGGTGAGGAGCAGGAGGGATGCTGGGAAATGGAGTCCTAGTGCTGGTGACCATGACAATAACTCACTCTCACAAGTTTATTTTTTAGTATTTTGGGAGAAGTTACAATTACATATGTGATTTCAACAACCAGATACATTTAGACCTGTTCAGTTTTGACTGGAGTGCATCCCAGACCACCTCCTGAAGTGGTTTGAGCGAATGCGTTTCGAAGGGCATTTAGACCTGGGGCCTCATTTATAAAACTTTTCGTAGATTTCATCCTTCAAGTGTACGTACCTAGTGTACTTTAGTGTATTTAAGACCTAGATTCTGCGTACACATAAGTTATCTGTTTTATAAAACCTGGGCAAAAATCCCAGTAACAACTATTTTAAACTGACATTATCTATAAGGCTATAGTGAAAGGATTGGATTTACGATCCATCTCCTATTATTATATAATGAATTGGAAATGATAATTTTCTAAAAACCAGTGTAAATATCCTGGTGTATATGATTTCAGGCAATGTCTGTATTTAGTATCTGAGGAGTGACTGAGGGTCTGGCCCATGCCAGGAATGCAGAAACAGTGCTTAATTGTTTAGCCTGGCATCCAGAGAATAAATATGTATTTGTTTTCCCATACGGAAATGTAATATATGACATATATGTCCCTATATCGCAAGTGACACTGTCATATATGCAAAATATATGACAATATATTGCTATCACATATATACATATCTCTAGATATATGTTGATATATGTTTATAACATATATAAAATTTCCATATTAAATAAATATATTGACATATATTAATACCATGTATATGATTTTTGTTTATATAATATTATATGTTATGACCATATATGTCACATATATATGTTTAATTTATATATGCCAATATATGTTTATAACTTATAAAAAATGTCCATATTAAATAAATATATTGACATATATTTATACTATCTATATGATTTTTGTTTATATAATATTATATGTTATGACCATATATGTCACAGATATGTTTAATTTATATATGCCAATTTATTTACACAACATAAAAACATTTTACATGCTTGTTTCCCTTCTGTTACTAACATACTCCTTATGTTTTCATTATTTGAACAGACTGAACTTTTAACAAGTCTACACAATCCACATTTCATTTAAATTTCTATCCCATTTTAGAATTAGCACAATATTTTAAAAACTTGATTTATTTTACATTATTTATTTTACCTTATCTTAAAAAATCTCATTAAAACTGCTGTAAAAAACAAATGCAATGAAAATAATCTAACCCAACTTCAAATAATTTTAATTAAATTACTTATTTAATGATTTTGTATGGTTTAAATTATGTTTGTTGTTGTAATTACTGTGACCTAACCAAGAGGTAATGAAAATAGTATACTTAATGCTTACTATTGAATAAAGCGTTTAGATTTGACCCAAAAACAAACAAACAAACAAACAAAAAATGATAGAAACACTTTCAGTCTGCATTTCAGGCCTTGCATTTAGAATGCTGCGCAGTTACGTCATTGCGCGCGCCCAAATTCAAACGTAATCAAAAGACCGCCAAATTACGCGCATTTCAGGTCAGGATCGAGACCAACGGATGAACATGTTCGCTTTTGTCGAGTGGAAACAAGAAATGGAATTAAAGTTGGAGCATTGTTCCAACATCACACATAAAAAACTTAGATAAAATAATGATGATTTCTTGGACGGACAAGATGACAGATCTGTATATTTAACCGGTGGACTGAAGAAAAATCCTCAATGCGGATGGCATTTGTACGAGGCAATGGCGCATAAAGTTGCAGGTAATTTCTGATTTTTTTTTTTTTTTAATTATAATTCACATATTGATATTGCACGGAGAATACATTTTAAATGATCGCTATACTGCATGAGCCATTGATTTACCAAGCTACTGGGTAACATTAGCGCAGCTATAGGCTACAGATCATTTAAATGAGCAGAAAATAAATTGCTCTATTACTGCATAAATTGCTCTATTACTGCATAATTGTGTGCGTTGTATGTTCATATTTAACAGCTAACGTTAAGTACGAGTAGATTACTACAATGAAGTGCATAATTCTATGATCTTCAAATGTTTATGTGAGAATAATATGTTTAAAAAGTAATGTTTTAGCTGTCAGACACATGTAGTGGAGAAATAAAAGTGCATGACTGTTAACTACACTGTGTTTCACAGACAGGCCTAAGCCAGGATTAGGCCTTAGTTCAATATTAATATTTAAGTAGCTTTTATAAACGTATATTTGAAAAAAAAAAAAAAAAAAAACATTACTTGTGTGCATCTTGAGACGGAACAATGGCTTAGACATGATTTAAGATATATTAGTAAGTTTCTTTCAGTTAAAACGGCTCAAACATGCATTTTAGTCTAGGGCTAGCTTAAGCCTTGTCTGTGAAACCAGGGGCGTTTAAAAATATCATAGCCCTAGTTGTAACTTTAGATTCTACATTTTGTTTTCCCCTTTTTTCCAAAGAACCAGCCCACCCTAGAAAAACCAACGAGGACTCAACATCAGTCCAGCTCCAGTCCAAAACTTCTGAGCAAAAGAAAATGCAGGCCAAGCTTTTTAAGAATAAGGAAGTTGTTCTGGCGGAAGCAGATATTTAACTTCATATATTGTTAAATATAATTATTATTATTTATTAATAATTGTAGTAATAGTATAGAAAATATGTGATGCAAAGCTAAATTGTATCAGGCCCCCTAAACACTTTTTGATAAAGCAATGTTCTATTTATTAATATAACTTTAATATTGATTCATGTTTGCCTTTCCTCACAGCTTGATATTCACCCGGGCTCAGGAATTTGTGTTGTGGTCATGCAAACAGCCTCACTGCTATGGCATGGAATGGATGCTTCTTCTTGGAGTATTTTGACACTTTTGCTAAAGCGCAATCTCAGAGGTATGTGATTGGTCATAGTGTGTGCATGTGTCTGTACAATTATTATTATTTTTTGGTAATTATGTAGATTGAACTTAATATCTGAAGTCTTTGGGTAAGAGGTCAAAATAATAATAAAAAAAAACTTTAAAAAAAACTGTCCTATTATAGCAATTCTGGCATATTTACAGATATATGTACACACATTTACATTAAAATATAAATAATTTGAGTTGTACTATTTACATTATCACCATTTTACTGAAGCAGGCTGTCCAAGAATTAAGTTGAAAAATGTATTTTATGGTTGGGAGTAGTTAGATAGGAGTGGAGTGAGTTCTGATTTTGTTCTAAACTGTTATGTTGCTCTTTCTTAGGTGGCAAGTCTAAAAAAGCAAGCCCTGGGGAAACAAAAGAGGCCTCGGACAGAACAAAAATGGATGCAATAATGAGTATGTATATTATTTTTTTAATTGGGCTCATTTGTTAAAACTGTTGAACCAAATGTGACATTAAAACCACAAGAATTTATCAGTGTCATCTTGGTGTATCAGTGTCATGACACTTAGGCCCAATCCCATTTCTACCCCTACCCCTTCATTTTGTGCGTTCACAAGAAGGGGTAGGGGTGTCTCGATTCTCTTTTGGCTGGAGTGGTAGAGGTAAGGGAAAGGGCCAGATAGTCCTTCAAACAAAGATCTTTCGGGACCACACTTTGAACGAAGGGGTATGAGAAATTTCCCTGCATACACAAACTACTTCAGTTTCTCCGTAGCTTGCTAAACGTGCTATTTGAATGATATGAACACATCTCGTATCGGCTGTAAACTCTTGCGTTACCAAGGCAACAACTAACTCATTTGTATTACTTTGCAAAGAGCTCCGTTATCGCAGCGCCACAGTAGAAAATGAAACCATATCCGTACCGGTCGACTCGGCACGAAATGCAATGGTTAAACAAACGGCTTGGCCCGATGGAAAGGCGGCTTCACCAGTCTTGGGAAACTCGAAGGCTCATACGTTTTCTAACTGAAACTGAGCCCGTCCAAAATACAACGCAAAAAAATGTTGTGAGTGAGTAATCTGTTTAATGTGCTCACGCCTGATTTCTGTTGATATGCGCACTTCATTGCTGTTCATACTGGTTAAATGTTACAGGACACTAATAAAAGAATCTATGATGACGTGTTGTAGTGGTTTCCCATTTCTTAGGGTAATATTTTCACCCCTACACATTGCCACTCTGTTTCAAGGGGAAGGGCGAAGGGGTATAAAATAGAATTGAGATTACCCCTGGATCTGAAAAATGCCTAAATTTCAGTAACATTTAGTTTATCTACCTAACGAAGTATGCCCGTGTTCATTTAATGTGTTTTAGGGGATTATAATTTGGATGTCCTTAGATAAATGTTGTAAAACTAAAAGATATTTCTTTGTCTTTTTTACAGATGCAGTGATCCAGAGATCTCCTGGAACCACCAGGGGCCAACTAAGGGTTGCTATTAATCAAAAGGTCATTGAGCTGTGGACATCCAAAAAGACTCTAAAACTTAAAAAATGAACAACATGCATCATATACCTTGGACCTGTACCATGAAGGAAGTTTAACAAACTCAGTGTTATAGGATTAGTAACTTGTGAAGTTAGTTTGTATAGTTGATAATAGCGATAGAGACTCAAACATGTAAGGTCATATCATATTTAAAGCTTATTTACAGCTTATTTATATTATATATGATCTGTATATATTAACATTCATTGGAACTAAATGCTTAATAATAACTGCTAAACTAAAATTTTAACTAAAATCCCTTGTTTAATGAATTAATAATAATATCATATAATATAAATCATATAATAATTCTAAGTAATTATCATTAAAGCCAGACAATTTTATTACCGGTTGAAAGGTTAGCCGTGGGGTGCAAGTTATTATGGTGATGAACACCGCTAAAAGCCAAGTCACTTTCATGGTACCTAAAACCCAGGATTGGGCCAAACTAATCTGAAACTTATCCAGCTTCATGGTACAGGCCCCTGTTGGTGGATTTTCATGTTCTGGGCTTTTGTTGTGTGTTCATTAGATTTCTAATTTTGCACAACTTATTTATTTATTTTATAATGTAATCTTTTAATAAAGATTTAATGTTTTAACTCTTTTACTGTATTCTATTTTTCCTAACTGCACCGTTTAACATTTAAGGCCATGTGCATTGTGAGCAATATGCTATACATATATGTGTAATTTGTATATTGAACATTTATACAAAGAAATATGTCATGTATATTGATATTTATATATGTGACATATATGTATATAAGACTGTTTTATACATATATAAACATATATATTTATATGGGCTAGTATTATATGTCAATATATGAAATTGTTCCATTTTCGAATAGGTTTCATATATGGGCAGATACATATGTACATATATGTTTTCACTTTATATGTGACATATATGTATAAAAGACTGTTTTATACATACATAAACATATATTTATATGGGCTAGTTTTATATGTCAATATATGAAATCGTTCCATTTTCGAATAGGTTTCATATATGGGCAGATATATATATGTACATATATGTTTTCACTTTATATGTGGCATATATGTATAAAAGACTGTTTTATACATACATAAACATATATATTTATATGGGCTAGTTTTATATGTCAATATATGAAATTGTTCCATTTTCGAATAGGTTTCATATATGTTTTCACCATATATGTTTATATATTTCATATATGCAAATTTCATATATGTACATATATTACATTTCCGTATGGGTTGTAGTCAAGGAAACTCAAGGGTCCTAAACTGTTTATCCCCTTCAGTTTTTTTGTAACAATCTGTTTCCTGTAAGACATCAATTCAAGAACGCAAAACATAAATGCCAGTATCTGATCTTTTGTCTCAAAACAAGAACTGCAAGTAAATAAAGGAACATGTGGGTACATTTTTGCTTTCAGTCACCTGAGCAAACTTGTGATATGTGAACCATTGCCAACCAAGTGTATAGTATCTGTGTTTTAAATGATCTTTTATATGGTTGATCCGTTTGTTTTTAGATCATTGCTTACAGCAGCCCTGTGATGTTACAGCATAAGAACTTGCACAAACATATTTGAAATATATTTATTTATTTATTTATTTTTAACTCACAGACACACTATTGGGGTTTTATCTGCATTCCAAGCAGTTTTGAGATATTGAGCTTAAAAGATTTTGCAGTCCATATAACAAAAATGACAGATAGATAGATCAGCGCTCATTGGCTCACAAATAGAACCTTATAGTACCAAGTTAGGTCCTATACTCAATTCTGCTCATAATTTGTTCATGGTTCAATGCATGCTGGGAGCCATGGGTGAGTTTTGGTTGGTGCACACAGAATGCACTGCATTATGCTTTTTTGATGGTCACTGATGTTGAGATTCATCTGCTGATTCTTGACGTGTCTGTGTGTGTCTGAAGTATCTGAATGAGTAGTTGAAAAACATAACTACACTGTAATAAATAAGTAGGCCTATCTGTTTCCACTAAAAGTAGCCTATAAACAGCCTAAAATATATGTTCACCTTATCAGCAAAACTGCATAAATTTGATGGTACGGTGCGGTGTTGCCTCCAGGCAACATGCTCTATTTTAGTTTGTTTTTAATAAAATAAGGCACCAATTGATTGATCAAGCATATCTCAGGACAGAATAACTTAAATACAAATCAATAAAAGTGCAAAAAAGACCAAAACATGACCAAAAGGGGTCCATTTTGTGTCCTGTTTCAGCACATCACATGACTCCATATTTTCTCCATTGAAAAGTGCCTTTTTCACTTGTTTGTAACAATTTTAATCACCCACAAAAAATATGAGTCACCTTCACTGGCAAGTAAAGAAGTATTTTTAAGTAATTTACATTATATATCATCAAATGTTTTAGAGAAAATAACAAAAAACTGTGTGTTGCCTCAAGGCAACATTGTACCATATATCGCATAAGGCCATAATAGGTTTGAATAAAAATGTATCATATTTGTAAGGAAAAGAGTTAGAATTATCTAGATATGTTGGCATTTTCACATGATTTTGTAATGCACTTATAAGAATAGTAATTCACATACTATATCTGCATATATTATGATCTGCACATTTTCTATAGCACTTCAGAAAGGTGTAAAACACTGGCAGTTGATGAGGGTGAGGATGAGGAGTTAATGAGGGGTCATACTGTGATGAGGAAGATGAAATCATAGTGACAATGGCTGGAGAAATTATATGTAAACAGCAGAGCAATTAATATTCTTGAATAAAAATCTGTAAAAATGTGAGACCATTGTGGTTTGATTTGTTTTATTAATCTTCATTTTTCATGACCAAAATAACCTACGTATTCACTGTGAGGAGGGTTACAAAACCAACATCATGTAGTTGTCAGACAGATGTTAAAAACCCATCACGTTAACAGAGACACATTTTTTTTTTTTTAAATGGCTTGTCAAGGTTGTTTCAGATAACATGTGAAATTGACCACTAGGGGTCACCATGGAGACGGGTGTTGGTATAGTTTCGAAGCCTCGACTCATATGGCACATTTGCTTCAACTGTTCCAGTGTTTCACAAAGCCTCGCTCTGCCCATCACTACACATCACACAGGTGCAAATCACATCATGTGACTTAAGTCATCCTTGTAGATAAAAAAGTTTTTAGCACCAGTGTTGTCAGTGTCTTTAGACACTCAATGCTAGGACTCTTGTTACTAAAACGATCACATAGAAAAAAATTCAATAGCTTGTATGCGGCTATCATGTGAATTTAAAGAAGTGTCTTCCAATTAGTCAGTTTAAGAAGATTTCGTAGGATTTGTACGTATAATGAAAGGCACGAGAAACAATGTAAAGATCAACGTCAGAGGTTTTACGAAAGAGGTTATGAAAATACTTGGATTAAACAGGCTGTGGCACATTTCGAAAATACAGATCAGAAAGAGTGCCTTGCTCAAACAGTGTCTAAATTGACCAACAATAGTACATAATCACTGGTATATTCTAAGCTCTGACCCTTCACTGAGTCAGTGTTGTAAAGATCCTCCACGAATTGTCCATAAACGAGCCCCTAATATACGGCAAATGGTGGTGAAAGCTGAGGCCAAACCCCTGGTGTAAGTAAAACAAAACGTTGTTTAAATACGCATATAGCCGAACACAGAAGTAATATATGATTGAAGGACCAAAAAAATGTTCCCATTGCTGTGCATTTTGACGCTTTCAAACATAATTTGACGACTCTTTGCTTTAGGCATTGAACAAATACAAGTACCTTGAAGGGGTTGTGATATTAATAAAATCTTATCACAGAGGGAAGCTTTTTATATTTACACATTAAGTACTCTCTCTCCTAAAGGTTTAAATTTGGATTTTGATTTGAAACCTTTTTTGTGAATTTATTTGAATTTTTTGTGTATATTTGATTCCATTTGTTACCAGTGTTGATTTGATTATTGGGTGATGAGTTTGATGACCTGTATCAGGTGTGACTGACCATGTTGAGATAATGATAAGAAATTGCCATTTTTTGACTATTTACTGTTTGCCTGACCTGACGAAGACCTCTTTGGTCGAAACGTTGTCTTTTTAATAAATTTTGAGAGCAGCAGTGGCAGTGTGCCGATTTTTGTTTGTTTACCTAATAATGACTCTAATTATCGAGCACCTGCTCTAAGTTGAGCTGGGATGTGCACATATTACTTTTTTCTCTACACTCCAACACTACAACGGTCAGGAGCAGTGGCCATTTTGAACAAAAAATCTCAACCCTGTCACATCTCTGTATATTTATCATAGTTTTTCACTTCATTTATGAATAATTTTAGCCACTGGTTTCAAGTCCAGCCAAGGGTGACATCCTTACACTGGTTTACTCTTTGTATTAATACACATTAATTTACTGTGGTAACATTATAAGCTACTTCCACTCTTTTACTCTAAATATAATGTATATTGTGTCTATGAATTTGAAACATTTGAATGGACTGATAAAGGGAGCTGTAAAGTATTTTTGTTGAAGTATTTTGACCATAATAATGTACCAAATTTAACTCATATAAATAGTACAGATAAATAGCGTTATACATTTCTAGGTAAAATTGAACTCCGAGCCTCCTGTACCTATTCTGTGACGTCAAACAACTTCCCTGTGCCAAGGATCATGGGGGCCTGAAGTGTCCATCAGTTGTACCCTTCGAAATCCTTCATTCTGAAGGGCCCTTTGAAGTGGCCAGTTTTGAGCACTTTGGTTTAGAATGACCCTTCAATATGGTGGCCATGATTATTTTCAGTCTGAAGGACCGTTCAGAGATCTATATACCCCGTTTTGAAATGCACCGCCTGTTTTGAATGCAGGGGTGTGTTTCCCAAAGCAAACTTTTGACTTAGAAAGAAGGGTACAATATAAGATTGAAGGCAAACCTGTTACAGTCTTCAACCCCATTACACCATTCTCAAGTTAACAACCTATTAACCTATTATTTTGGGCAAATTAAATGAATTAAATTGTTTTGAGAAACACATGAACAGGTAGCAGGTTTTGTGTAAATCCTTTTTAAACCAATTCCATTTAAGGGGTTGAGAATAAAAGGTCTATGCCTGAGGTGGAAAAATATGATTTGCTGGAGGTTTGATATGTGCTTAATGAGATTTAGAAAATTAAATGATGTTTTATTAACAAAGTTTGGGAGGAGCAGGTGCAGATAATTAACCTAATTAGCACAAGTGGAAAGCTTTCAGTTAATCAACCAACAACAAGAGGTATATATACCGCAGACTCACCTCTGTTCATTGATAGTTTATCAGCATCCCTCAACCACCCCATCTCCTTACTTCTAGTTCTAGCTATTATTACCCCATCCGGGGGGAGTACTCTGGGTTCAGGACAAAATTCTGCACTCAGAGCCCTCTCCCAGGACAGCACGCCATATAAACATAACTTTACTCTATTTAGTTATATGGATATGTGAACTTGTGAATCATATGTAGTTAAAAATGTAAGTTGAAATATTACAGAATCCTAAGAATAACCCATCTGTGAAAATTTGCTTCCTAACTTCACCCCCTTAGGATACGAGAGAAGAAAATGAGGACAGAAGAATCAAAGGAAGTCTTGTTTATAAAATGATGAACATCACATTTCAGCTTTTAACAATCGTTCAAGAAAAGGCATGAGTCTGTATATATTCTGAATACCTTATTATCCTAATTAATTAAATTTTTTTGAATGCACATTAGCTTCTTTTTGATTCACTGGTCAACATTAACAACACTGCATGAATGCTGCGTAAAAATATTAGTTGTTTTCACACTGATCTGGAGAAAAACACAAGTGGACAGAATGGAAATGCAGATTCACTCTCTGACAGCAGATGGTGCTTATGAAAGAGCAGTGACAGAACTGGACAAAATTAAGTTTTCATGTGGCTGTCTTGATATTCAAGAAAACATTGTTTGGATGAAACGTGAAATATGTCTCATGTTATAATATTAGTTTTATATTTAAACACATCTGAATGATCATTGAAAGTCTCCTAGTGAATCTGCAATTAGTCATTTCCACTGCTTAGAGCAACATGTGAGAATTAAAAATGACAATAAAATAAACAATAGTTGTATTTTGATATAACTGACACTGAATTGCGATTAAACAACCCACTTTATGCAACAAATGTCAAAATCACAGTTTAAAATGAACATCATCTACATTGATATTTAATATTCTACTTATGGTCCAATGCACTTGTGCTGTATCAGCAGTGTTCAAATGTTCATTTCCAGCTGTTCTGGTGTATGACAGTGTTTTACTGAATAGGGTAAATCCAGTGATTAAGTATAACTATGGTAACAATCCTAGCAACCATTTATAGCCCCCTAGCAACAGTAAACAAGCTATATCTCAGCAGCAGAATATTTTACTGATTTAGGGACTGGATTTCACATACTAATCAAATTTACTTGAGATATCTAGTTATGATCTCTGTTGTTGAAGACGTGATATCTGCCTCCACACAGATCAACTAGGTGTCTTAACCCTTTAACGCGTACGATCACACCGGTGTGATCAGTCTTGGCTGGCCCCAGAAGCGTACGATCACACCGGTGTGATTAGAACGTTCAGTGCATTACGTGATCAACTGCCAAATTCAAATGTGCGTGCGCGCTTTAACTGGCGCTAAACCAGAGACGGACACACGCAGCGCTTTTCATATATCACATATATGCAGTGTTTTCAACCAAATAATGTTCATTTCAGGTTTTCATACATTTAAATACACATGAGTACTAACAAAACAATATATTTAGAGTTTGTAAAATACACAATGATGTCTATAGAAGCGGAAATAACAACCCTTTCCGTTATAACTTGACAACACGTTTAATTCATATCAGATACACATTGTGAAAGTAACTTAAAAGCTTACTCTATTCTTCCCCAGTTCACCGGCACACTTACTTTCATGTATTTCGGGAGAAGTGGATAAATTCACGGGTTGTAAATCCAACAGATCCGATTCTCTGCGCGGTGCAAACTAACATGGCGGCGCCCATCGCTCATATGGCTCAACTAACGCGATCGTTATAAAGGTGTTTAAACAGCAAAACACATCCACTTGCACATATTTGGCAATCGGATTATTAGATATTTCATGCTATAGTTAACAAATTTGTGAATATTTTGAATAAAAAAGGAAAAATTAAATGAAAGCAGATCATCATTCATACAGTGCTGCGGTGTGCCACATAACAAGCAATGACACGTCACCATGGAAACCATAAAGTGATACGTTCTAAATAACGGTCGCCTTAAAAAAACTCACGCTGGGGGGTCAGACAGAATATTTGAAACTTACGTGCGAAAGGGTTAATGCAGAGTTAGCTTTAAAGTCTGCCTTTATAATGTTTTCTTCCAGCTGATCTAGCTGAATGATGGAGTATTTAACACTTCTTCACCAAACATCATCTGAACATCATCAACATCTTCTGAAGAATCTGCTGTTCCTGTTCAGTGAATCTGACATCTACTCTGAGAACAATGAAAAAAGTGTGAGGTCCAGGACTGGACTACAATGAACTCATCAGATTCAGGTTTCATCTGTGTGTCAAATAATGCAGGAGTATCAACTACAGACACATCCCTGACTTTGTTTCTGATCTCGTCTCAGAGCATCTTCAAACATCTCATTACTGTAGTGTCCTCCTCCATTCTGCTCTATCATTGTGTCAATCTTCTGCAGTAGATCATTCACCTGCTCTCTGTTATTCTGATCTCTATTGTTGAAGACGTGAAATCTGCCTCCACACTGCTGAACTAGATCTCTTAATCTGCTATTTCTCTGAATGAGTTCCTCTCATAGACTGTAAAAAAAGATGGACGACGCGACGCCGCTTCCTTCCATTGTATTGAACTGAAGCCAAAATGTGTCGATGAATGGGCGCTGACACGTTACGCAATACGTCAAAAAAAAAAGTTTGGAGCCTGGGCATGCGCAGAAGGAATCGTCAGTGGAGCCGGAGTCGCGATATCAAACTTCCACTCAGACGACTGCGTCATCATTTATGTATTTTAAATAGACTATAAAAATTATACACAATTTAAAATTCTACCTATAAAATAATAGGCTATTCTGTTTCTAGAGCAAAAATATTTTTGAAACAGCAAATTCAGTAGATAAAATCAATATAATATGCCACTAGAAACAACTCTAAATCGTCAGAAACGGTCCTGCCATTTTAAATCAAGTTCAACTAACGTTACAGGAGATCGATTGCTGTAATTAGAGTAAGCTATCATTAGTTTTGTCCTGCTAATTATTATTTTATACCCATAAAAATAATAAGTAACTGCCAGATAACGATCACCTGCTTTTTCCCGACATGGTTAACATTAGGTGTGTTATCTTAACTAATAACATCTATTAATTGGCTTATGAAGCCCACATTTAATGTTACAGAAAAAAAGTTCAGTGATCCGTCAGATCCTGTAAGTCGGTTAGTACAGTTTACTGCTGAACAACTCATTTTGCTGGTGTTAAATAACAAAGAAATCGAAAATTAACAGTTAGTTATTTATCTTCAATCTCCCCTGGAAGCTCCAACAGTCCTCAGACAAGCTGTCAATCAACTTCGAATCATGACGACACGCCCCGTTTTTATAGCATCAAATTGCTAGCTAAAATCTGAATCATCACAAAAACGAACAATTGAATATATATCAGTGTGATAACAACTACCTTAAATGACCAAAACCATCTTTCAGAAAGTTTTATTTGAAGCAGAATTTATTTTATAAGTTTTCACTGAAGTCTCATTCGACTGCATTGAGAGGGCGGGGTTTATGACCTGTACTGCATCCAGCCTCCAGGGGGCGATCAAAGAGCCCGCAGCTTCACTTTTCAGGACGTATGAGACACACCCGGTTCCTCTACAGACTTTCCTCTCAGTTGATCTCCATGAGTGAAGAGAATGATGGAGTATTTTAACACCTCCTGACCAAACAACATCTCAATCATCTGAGGAATCTGCTGCTCTTGTTCAGTGAATCTGTTATTCACAGGAAACACAATGAGAAAAGCATGAGGTCCAGGACTGGATATATAAACACTTCTCGCCATCTCTATCATTAACTATTCAGTGTTCATCTTTGCGTCAAAGAATCCAGGAGTATCAACTACAGACACAGATCTGCCTGAAACAGTGACGTGAGCTTCTGAACATTCACGGGTTACTGAATCAATCTCAGATCTGAACTCTTTTCTGTCCAGTATTGTGTTTCCAGATGCACTCTTCCCAACTCCAGTTTTACCCAGAAGAACAATCCGTCTGAATGAGAGACTGACAGGAATATCCTGGATGTTGATGGGGATTCTTTGTATTTTTGACACTGTATAACAAAGAAAACAGATCACAGTCACTTATTTTACTACAACATGTACTTTATCACACTGAACTACTACACTAATAAAAGAGTTACAGTAATATAAATACCAATCCAGAATCCAGATGAATCAGACAGTATCACTGCTAAACCAGTGATAAAGCAGTACAAATTACAAGTTTTAAGTTTCATTTTCATTAATATCAATGTTTTGTTTGTTTTGAAAGCTTTATTTTACTGCTAATGTGGAAAGAACAAATCAAATATTTCATATTCTCTAAGAATGAAGCCTAATTCCTTGTTGGCTTATGTGAACATTTTCTACAAATCTAAAGAGATTCTTAGACTTACGATTCTCTGAGTTCCTCTGTAAAACTTTAGTTATCAGAAGTTTCACTTGGTCACTCTGTCCTTTTGTCCTGTTGTTGAAAACATGGTATCTCTGATCATATTTTTGAATGAGGTTCTTCAGTGGTTCATTGTCATTGATGAACTCTTTTATAGTCATGTTTTCTTCCTTCAGTTCATCTCCTCCAGTGAAGAGAATCCAGGTGTTCTTCAGGCCTTTTTCTCCCAGCAGCTCCTCAATCTTCTCCACAGTTTTTCTCTCTCTTTCAGTGAATATGTCAGCTTTGATGACCAGCAGAAACACACAGGGACCTGATTCACATTTCTGAAGAACCTCTTCATATTTCCTAAACTCTTCCTTACAGTCTGAACCAGAAAATCCTGGTGTGTCATAAACAGTGAGTGGAAACCCACAAACAGAACCAGACTGAACAGCAACATCTTGTGTGACTGATTTGAGGTTTTTCTTTGATATGAAAGCTTTTCTTCCCAGGATTGTGTTTCCTGATGCACTTTTCCCAACGCCTGGTCTTCCCAACAAGACCAAATTTAAACAAGTATTTGGTATCACATTTTTTCCCTCCATTTTTATTCCACAGCCTGAAATAACATCAACATGGAATAAGATAAAAAAAAAAATACATCCAGGTACAATAGTGTACTTGATTGCACTAAAAATACTTAAATACAAGCAAGTACATTTGTAGTACATTCTATATGTTGGTACTAAATAAAAGTGTGAAAGTTATACGCTATAAATACATTAATTAAAAGTATTTTTCTATTTCAGTAGTACTTCACTGCACTTGAAAAAGTATACTATAATACTTATTGATTTTAGTGCACTGAAATAACCACTACCACTAAATATACAGAGTTTTATTAGTGTATTATTGGAAGTGTGCTTTGAATGCTTTAAAAATTAGTTCAATATTAATAGACTTTTACATAGTAATCCTACATTTAAATTAAATGGATTTTATTAAAAATATATTACTAATGTATTAGTTATAACTACATTTTTCCAAATTTGGTGCTTAATTACATTTAATATAAATGCACTAATTAGCACTAACACTTCAATTGATTTTAAGTGTACTGAAATAAAGTAAATTAAATATACAGAAGTGTTTTATAAGTGCAGTTCTGTGTGCTGTGAACACTTTACATAACATTTTAGTGGGTTTTTATTAACTCAGTAAGTTATTTTTAATGGATTTTCATGAAAAATAGAGTAATATATTAATCAGTAGATGATTGTAAATCAGAATCAGAGCAGAACTATTGAAACACTGAAAACAGCTGAAGTGAATGTGAATATGATTTATGTTTCACAGAATTTAAAGTTCAACTTACTCTTCCTCTGATCACTAACTGGACTTTGTTCAGATTTCTGTTCTTCTTCTTGTTTCTTCTTCTCTTCTCTTTTCTGTCTTTCCTCTTGTTTCTGTTTCTCCCACTGCATTCGTTCCTGTTTCATCTGTTCAATCATTTCATTCTCTCTTTCCTCTCTGTCTTTAATTATTCTCTTATATCGTTCTTCTCTCTCTCTGAATTCTTCTTCTCTTCTCTTTCTCTCTCTGTCATGATTCTGTCGTTCTTCCTCTATTGTCATCTTCATTCTCTCTTTCTCTTCTTCATGTTTCTTCATCAGTTCTTCTCTTTCTCTGTTCAGTTTCTCCATCATCATCTTCATCTTGTTTTCTTCTTCTTCATGTTTATATTGAAGATCTTCTTTCTCTCTTTTCATTCTCTCTCTCTCTTGTTCCAGTCTCTGATTAAATTCATCAAAATCTCTCTGTTCTTTCTCTCTTCTTTTCTCATCCTCTTCTTCTTTTCTTGTTTTTTCCTCTAGTTCATGTTTCTCCCATTCCTCTCTTTCTCTCTTCATCTCATCATGGATCTTTTCCTCACTTTCTTCCTTTTCTTTCATTAGTGTTTTATATCTTTCTTCCATCTCTCTGAATTCTTCTTCTCTTCTCTTTCTCTCTTCATCATTTCTCTCTTTCTCTTCTTCATGTTTCTTCATCAGTTCTTCTTTCTCTTTAATTTCTCTTTTACATTGTTCTTCTCTCTCATTAAACTCCTCTTCTCTTTTCTTCCTCTCATTCTCTATTCTGTTCATCAGTCTGTCTGTTTCTGTGTCGTATCTGATCTGAAGATTTTCTTTTTCTTTCTTCACATTCTCATTTTCTCGCCTCAGTTCCTCCATTTCATTTTTTAACATCTCATGCTCTCTCTTCATTTCATCTCGTATCTGCTCCTCCTTTTCTTTCATTTCTCTTTTATATTGTTCTTCTTTCTTTCTGAATTCTTCTTCTCTTCTCTTTCTCTCTTCGTCATGATTCTGTCGTTCTTCCTCCATCATCATCTTCATTCTTTCTTTCTCTTCTTCATGTTTCTTCATCAGTTCTTCTTTCTCTTTTATTTCTTTTTTATATCGTTCTTCTCTCTCATTAAACTCTTCTTCTCTTCTCTTTCTTTCAGTTTCATGATTCTGTTTTTCATTCTCTATTCTGTCTATTTCCATCTGAAGATTCTCTTTTTCTGTTTTTATTTTCTCCTTTTCTTGCCTCATTTCTTCCATTTCATGTTTAAATGTCTCTTGTTCTCTCTTCATCTCCTCACAAATCTTTTCCTCACTCTCTTCTTTCTCTTTCATTAGTGTTTTATATCGCTCTTCTATCGCATCTCTTTTTGTTCTCTCTGTTTCATGATTCTGTCTTCTATTCTGTTCATCAGTCTGTCTATTTCCATCTGAAGTTTTTCCTTTTCTTTGTACTTTTCTTTCTTCATTTCCTCTATTTCATGTCTAAAAGTCTCTCGTTCTCGTCTCATCTCGTCTCGTATCTCTCTCTGGTGTTTCTCTTGTTCTGTTATTTCTCTTTTGTGTTCTTCTTCTCTTCTCTTTCTCTCTTTGTCCTGATTTTGTCGTTCTTCCTCCATCATCATCTTCATTCTCTCTTTCTCTTCTTCAAGTTTCTTCATTAGTTCTTCTTTCATTTCTCTTTTGTATTGTTCTTCTCTCTCTCTGAATTCTTCTTTTCTTCTCTTTCTCTCTTCATCGTGATTCTGTCGTTCTTCCTCCATCATCATCTTCATTCTCTCTTTCTCTTCTTCATGTTTCTTCATCAGTTCTTCTCTTTCTCTGTTCAGTTTCTCCATCAGGATCTTCATCTTGTTTTCTTCTTCTTCATGTTTAGACTGAAGATCTTCTTTCTCTCTTTCCATTCTCTCTCTTTCTTGTTTCAGTTTATTATTAAATTCAACCAAAACTCTCTGTTCTTCCTCTCTTCTTTTCTCATCCTCTTCTTCTCTTCTCTTCTTTTCCTCTAGCTTTTGTTTCTCCCATTCCTCTCTTTCTCTCTTCATCTCCTCATGGATCTTTTTCTCGCTCTCTTCTTTCTCTTTCATTTCTCTTTTATATTGTTCTTCTCTCTCAATAAATTCTTCTTCTCTTCTCTTTCTCTCTGTTTCATGATTCTGTTGTTCATTCTCTATTCTGTTCATCAGTCTGTATATTTCTGTGTTGTATTTGATCAGAAGATTCTCTTTTTCTCACTTCATTTCCTCTATTTCACGTTTGAATATCTCTCGTTCTCGTCTCATCTCATCTCGTATCTCTCTCTGATGTTTCTCTTGTTCTCTTATTTCTCTTTTGAATTCTTCTTCTCTTCTCTTTCTCTCTTTGTCATCATTCTGTCGTTCTTCCTCCAGCATCATCTTTATTCTCTCTTTCTCTTCTTCATGTTTCTTTGTCAGATTGTCTTTCTCTTTCAATAGTGTTTTATATTGTTCTTCTATTTCAGTAAATTCATCTTCTCTTTTCTTCCTCTCATTCTCTATTCTGTTCATCAGTCTGTCTATTTCTGTGTCATATTTGATTTGACATTTTTCCTTTTCTGTTTTTATTTTCTCTTTTTCTTGTCTCAGTTGCTCAATTTTATTTGTAAGTTTCTCTCGTTCTTGTCTCATCTCTTCTTTGTGTTTGTTCATCTCGTCTTCTCTTTCTCTGACTCTGTCCATCAGGATCTTCATCTGTTGTTCTTGTTTCTCTCTCTCCATCTCTCTGAACATCTTACATGAGTAGAAACTCCCTCCGTTCGCTGTCACCATGTTGTCTATCTTCTCCAGTAGATCAGACACCTGTGTTCGGTCTCCAGTCTGATTATTATTGAACACATGGAATCTGTTTCCACATGCTTCAATCAGCTTCATCAAAGGAGATCCAGGTTTTCCTAGAAACTGTTCAATGGTTTTGTTCTTCAGATCATCTCCTCTGGTGAAGAGCACCATGGTGTACATTAAAGATTTTTCACCGAAAGTCTCTTGGATGATCTTCACTGATGTTGCTTCTTCTTGAGTGAATCGTTGTCCTAAATTGAGCACAATGATGAACACATGTGGTCCAGGCAGGATCATGGAGATGCAGTTGCTGATTTCTCTCTGGATCTCCTCATTACTCAGTTCAGTGTCAAACAGTCCTGGAGTGTCGATCACAGTAACGTGTCGGCCGTTGATTTCAGATGTTTCTCTCCGACTCTCTTTAGTCACTGACTCATGAGATGTTTCTGCTGTAAATGCGTCTCTTCCTAAGATTGTGTTTCCAGTTGCACTTTTCCCAACTCCAGTTTTTCCCAGCAGCACAATCCTCACTTCATCTGTGTTTTCTCTTGAACCTGAAACTTAAGAACAGATCAAATCATAGTGAAATTTAGAAAACATCTTTAATAATTCAAGTGACTCAAAGATAAACAGGGGGATTTGAGTACAATAAGCACTTTTCACCCATTTCCTTATTTTGATGAGTCAAATATATTCTTTGTTATAAACCCCGGGCATAAAACAAGGACATGGATTGATGAATCTCCTAAAGCCACTCTTTCTATTCATATTGTCTGATACTCTTTTTCAAACACACACAGACAGACACTAGGGCTGAAATTTCACATACACACACACACACACACTACAAGTTAAACAGATTTCTGAAGACAAAAAAGCTGATGATGCTTTCTTCAGGTGCCCTTTTATAGCCTGTAACATCACCTGACTGCTGTAACCAATCAAGATTTGTGTGTATTCACATGTACTTCAGACGGTTCATGTAGAGCATTCTCAGAGCATCAACACCATGAACCAGCATTGACGTTCAACTTCAAAAGAGTACATGCTGTTTTTTCTACATATCTGTCTAGGAGGTCAGCTCTTGAGGAGGGTGGCTGAGATCACTGCGCTCTCTTCACAGTGAAAAAAGTTCATCACAGATTTAAGAGGCAGTCGTGACCTAATGGAGACTTTTAATACAGAGGTTGTGGGTTCGAGTCTCAGGGCGAGTGAATGAACAGCATGAATAAAGTGACACAGACATCTTATCAGCTAGCATACCTATATTTCGCTCCTACCCTCCGCTCTCTGAGGCAGAAAGAGTCGTGTTCAACCAACTCTTTACCTTTACCTTGACTATGACCTGCCTATTTCAACCTGAGCTGCTGAGTCTTTAGCCATTTCCAAGAAACTGCTGAAGACACATCTTTATCATCAACACTTGACCGATTAATACTAACACTTACTAGACTATATCTACTTAAAAAAAAAAAGTAACTACGTGGACTATGCTAGACTATCGTCTCAGTTATGTATATAACCTCAGTTCCCTGAATAGGGAATGAGACGCTGCGTAAAGAAAACACTCTCATTCAGCTTCTGAAATGCTGAAGCAAGTCACTTACGGGCATGCTGGGAGTATGGCAAGGCAACGCAGCGTCTCGTTCCCTATTCAGGGAACTAAGGTTATATACATAACCAAAACATTCCCTTTCAAGGGAACTCGTGCTGCGTAATCGCTATAGGAACGACAATCCCATTGTCGCCATATCAGCAGGTGACCGTTCGTGTGTAGCCGAAGAGCACCACTCACAGTAGCACCTGTGCCCCTGGAGTGGAGCCGAGGTCTAACTCATAAAATCTCATGAATGTATGCGGTGAGGACCAGCCTGCCGCATCACAAACATCTTGCAGGGAAACCCCCGAAATAAGAGCCTTAGAGGTAGCCATACTCCGAGTCGAATGAGCCCTAACAGCCAATGGTGAAGGCTGTCCAACTGACTCATAAGCAAGTGAGATGGCCTCGACCACCCACTAGCTCATTCTCTGCTTGGATGTGGGGAGGCCCTTCCTAGGAGCCCCAAAACATACAAATAGCTGTTCAGCTTTTCTCCACATGGCAGCTCTGTGGACATAAGCATCCAGTGCTCTAACCGGGCACAGCAGATTTAACTTTTCCTGGTCTAAGGATGTAAATGGAAGAGGACAGAAGGCCTGCAGCACAATAGGTCTCACAGTATTTGTGAGGAACTTAGGTATGTATCCCGGTCTGGGATGAAGGAAAGCCTTTATATTCCCATGCACAAATTCGAGGCACCATGGAGATACCGACAGGGCTTGGATGTCTCCAATTCTTTTGAGAGACATAATAGCAAGCAAAAACACTGTTTTTAGTGTGAGAAACTTTTCTGGCACCTCTTCAATGGCCTCGAAGGGGGCCATAGAAAGGCCCTGTAGTACAGTGGCCAGATCCCAAGCCGGTACTCTTGTGCGGACTGCAGGTCTAAGCCTCAAAGAACCACAGAGGAAATGAGTAATAAGTTGGCCTTGGCCATGGCTGTACCATAGCATCCAGCCCAAGAGGCGCTGGGTTTGACACCGAGAACCACAGTGGACAGTGAGTTGTCTCTTGAGACACAAACAGATTCATTTGGGCTTCGCCATAGTTCTCCCATAGGAGCTTCACCACATCTGGGTGAAGTCTCCACTCCCCGGGCCTCGGCCCCTGGCTCGACAGGATGTCTGCTCCCACAATGAGGTACCCAGGGATGTACACTGCTCTGAGGGAGAGCAGTTTCCCCTGGGACCACAGGAGGATCTGATGTGCCAGTTTGTATAACAGGCGCAATCTCAGACCCCCCTGGTGATTTATATATGAGACCACCAATGTGTTGTCTGATCGAACTAGCACATGATGGTCCCTGAGGTCTGGAAGGAAGTGTTTCAATGCTAGGAACACCACCAATTGTCTATGTAGTTCAGAATGTGGATGCCCTGCATACGCAAGGGTGTCAGAGCCGCATCTACACATTTGTTGAAGGTGCGGGGTGACAGTGCTAGGCCGAAGGGAAGAACCGGATATTGGAATGCTTCGCCCCCGAAAGCAAACCTTAGGAACTTCCTGTGTTGCGGGAGGATTGATACATGGAAGTATGTGTCTTTTAGATCTATCGTGACAAACCAGTCCTCGGATCTGATTTGTGACACGATGTGTTTGACTGTCAGCATTTTGAACTTGAGCTTTGCTACTGTTCAATTTAACTGACGTAGATCTAAAATCGGACACAATCCCCCGTCTTTCTTTGGCACAATGAAATAGCGGCTGTAAAACCCTGACTCCCTGCTGGGAGGAGGAACCCTTTCTATAGCCTCCATTCGCAAGAGAGTCTCTAGTTCTTGTGCCATCACCAGAGTCTGCTCGGGACCCACCACTGTGGGCAAGATCCCGTTGAATCGGGGTGGACGTGATCTGAACTGAATCGCATACCCCTTTTTTACTGTGTGCAGGACCCACTGAGATATATTTGACAGACCTTTTCACACTGTCAAAAAATCTGCTAAGGGAACCAGCCTCTCGAGGCTGGCATCTGGTGGAATATGGGCAGCCAGCACAGTGCCCTGAAGCGGAGTCCCCGCAGGGAACGACTGGCTTGGCTCGGGTGACATGCAGGGAACTACTGTGCCCTGGCATTGCGGCGGGGTTGGGAGAGTGCCCTACTGAGGGCACTGAAGACACACGGGCACCATTAAGAGAGGTGAACACCGTTTGAATTCGGAGGGGACCACCCTCAGAATCCTGATCCGTCTGGCATCAGGATTTCTTTGACAAAGCCCTCTTAGCAACAATGATGGCCCTCAGGTCTGTCTTGCTCTTCGAGGACTTTGCCTGAGAGCGTTGTCCTGCATCCCAGCTTGTCCTGCATCGGAGGTGGGGAACGGGTAGCAACGCTCTGCTTTTGGTGCTGTCTGTGTGTATGCGAGGAGCTCGTACTCGGCTTGGGCTGCTCCCGCCCAGCAGCCGAAGGGACTTGGGTGCGGCAGGGAAGAAGCTGCTGAAAAGCTGCAGCTTGTTTCTTAGACTCCTTGAAGCTCTCGGTGATGGTGGTGATAGCGTCACAAAAGAGGCCAGAAGGATTTAGTGGGGCATCCAAGAGAAACGTTTTATCTTTGTCTTTGATTTCAGTAAAAGATGCCTCTCCATGGCCACCAGGGCTGCCATAGAGCGACCGATGGATTTGGCTGTCTCCTTGGTGGCACAGGGCTAAGTCAGCTGACTGACATAACTCTTGGATCATATCCACACCCACTTCATCACTCTCACCCAAGTCCTTTAGCAGGTCAGCCTGGTATGCTTGCAAAATGCTCATTGTATGCAAGCAAGCTGCAGCCTGACCTGCAGCCAAGTACGCTTTACCCACTAGCGCTGATGTTGTTTTCAAGGGCTTAGTGGGTAATTTCGGGGCTTTGAGGGATGATGCCGCCTGGGGAGAGAGATGGCTCGCAAGTGACTCCTCCACTTTTGGCATCGCCCCATGCCCGTGTCTCCTCAAACCAATAACGTTACTGTAGGTAGACGTTTGAGAGGTGTAGACACGGAAGGATACCGGTCTCTTCCACGACCTCGACACCTCAGTGTGGAGGTCGGGAAAAAACGGTCAGCCCCGACGTGGAGGATGAGCAGACCTAGATGGTAGATAATGTTCATCAAGTTTACTTCTAGTCTGCTGTTCTTGCTTCTCGACCGGCCAGTCAATGTTCAGCTTGGCAACGGCTCGAGTAAGCACCTCCACGAGCTCCTCGCTCGCAGGAGAGTGAAGTGGCGAATCTTCAGTCCCTCCCGTTGTCACACTGACAACATCCAGCTCCTCAGAACTGGACGCCATCAGCGTGACTGTGTCAACCGGAGTGGAAGAAACCGCAAGCCGTGCTTCCTGACTCCGGATAGACACTTTGGATGCAGCAGGTGAGGGCAGAGATAAGGCTGGGCCCGTCTCTAACCCCGTTGCTACATCCATTTGCAAACCCCAGGACATGAAGCGCCGCCCTGCCTCAGCAGAAGCGGGACCCGAGCCCTGAGGAACGTGAACCGAGCCACTCTCCTCGAAGAGGGCCCGGCGTTTTCATGGGTAACTGCTCTCAGTGCACGCAGGCAGCCCCCCCGAGAGATGTCTGGGCATGTTGCACTCCCAAACAAGCAACACACATTTCATGTGTATCCCCGTCCATAATGAAACGAGGACAGGGATGAACACACTTCCTGAATTGCTGCTCACTCGCCATAATATAAATGAATGAATGATGGTAGACAGACAACAATAAATAAGACAGTGACGTCACCTGCCTATGAAGTACTGTCTCCCTATTGGACAGATTTCATACGTGCATCACAACGACATCACGCAGAGGTGTTCCCACAGCGATAATGCAGTGCAAGTTCCCTTGAAAGGGAACTGGAACTAGTCACAACACTTGCAGTGTTATCATATTGTTGGTTTGATCGTTGTCGTCATTTGCTCATCTGCTAAAAGATTAAATGTAAAAATAATAGTATACTTTTCATGTGGAACACTAAAGCTCGACATTTTGACCTTGTTTGTTTTGCAATCGGAATGTTTATATGTTTGAATTTTTAAATGTTCAAATTTTACTTTTTTTTTTACATTATAATGTTGAATGTTGCACTTTTGCTGTTTTAAAATACAAATGCATAAAACACTTTTACTGCTGTAGAATTTAAATGTAAAATTCAAATTGTTTTGTAATTTTTATAGCTGTAATGATTAAGACATAAACTGATTTTCTGGTTACCTTGTGACAGTAAATGTGTCTCTAGTGAATTAATTTTCTTCTTCATCTCTTCATATTTCATCAGTTTTTTCATCTGCGCCTCCAGAAATGTCTCTGTGGAGAAAAACTCTCCTCTGTTTTCTTCCAGCATCTTCTCAATGTTCTCCATCAATGTGGACACTTGTGTGTTGGGACCAAAGAAATGATGTCGTCCTCCAAATCTCTCAATGACAGACTGTGTTTCTTCATTGAGTTCTGCTGTCTGATGCTCTGAGCTCTGCATTATGAGGATCATCATGTGTTTGTTGATTCTGGAGCTGAAGATCCTCTGGATCTCCTCCATTTCTGCTTTGTCTTCATTATTGAGAGGAGCATCAGGAATAATGAGGAGGAAAACATGAACTCCAGGATGACAGAGAGACACTCACTTCCTCCTCTGAGAGACGAGTGTTGAACAGAGCTGGAAGATCCACCAGACTGATCTGACGTCCATGAAGCTCCACGTGTTTCTTCTCTCTTATTAGTTTTGATATGGATTTCTTCAGTGTTTCATCACTTCCACACAACATCAAGTTCAGCTTCTGTTGTCTAGTGTCACTGACACCTCCTTAAACACAGAAACATGTGTTACGACAACATATTTAGGTATTGTTTGTGTAAGATTTCATTTCTATTGAATCAACTATTCAAATAATTTCTATTGTAAACTGGAAGTCTGTAATCAGTTGATACTGTAGATTTCCGTTTTATGAATCATGATTTACTTAATGTTAAAAGAAATTATGAATCAAACAAACTTACAGCCTTACTTGTAAGCTTATGTTTAATATTTTAACTCAAATGTAGTATGTGATTTGATATCATTACCTACTATACAGTATGATAATCGAAATTCTGATACATGCCGTGATTAACAGCACTCAATGATCGATTATGACTGAATCTTTGTGTTTGTCCAGCGTCTGACGCTTCACATGATCATTTGTGTGGAAAAAGCAAGTGATTATTTTGGAAATGTACAGTAATGAATGAGTGTTTCTGAAACCACTGGTGAGTTTTGAGCAGCTCTTCTCTATCAGGCAGAACAGATTTTACTGATTTCATATTTAGCTAAATCAATCAGGTCTATATAAAGTTGACAGATTTGAGAGGAATCCTGTATTATACTAAAGTTGCTGTATTCACTGTTTTTGTTTTTCAGTTGTTGTACACTAACAGTTTTATGTCTCCTGTACACTCTAAATACTGCTTATAAGAGTATATCTTATAAGAGTTTCCTCACCATCAGGATCTTCCTCTGTTCTGAGTGAAGCAAAAGATCTGCTCTGATCTTCATCCACCAGTGCTTCTTCTGCATCATAATACAGCTCACATGTGAGAAAATCTTCATTGTTTCCTCTGAGTATCTTCTCTAGTTGTTGAGATACTCCAGAGAACTGTCTCTTTATTTCATTATCGAGCTGAACATGTCCTCCTCCACACTCTGTGGTGAATTGATGAATTAATTCATTAGTTTTCACAGATGCTCTTTCATCAGTTTCTTCATCAGTCGTGATCACAATGGTGCGTTTAATCGCCTCTTCACTGAATTTCTCCAGCACATATTTCACTCTTGTCATGTCCTCCTCAGTGAAGTCTTTAAACTGCAGTACGAGTATGAAGACATGAGGTCCTGGATCAGACAGATTCACACACTCTCTCACTGTCTGTGTGATCTGATGATCTGAGATGTTTGTCTGGAGCAGCTGAGGACTGTTGATGACCATCACATGTCTGTCCTTCAATCTTCCTCCGACTCTCTCTACAACATCTGGAGGAGCTTCACTGTCAAACGCTGCTCGTCCCAACAGGAAGTTTCCCACTTCACTGTTTTCTGAAACGCTCTTCCCCAGCAGAACAATCCTCAGATTAGTCACATCGCTCACTGAAACACAACATGTGTGATATTTACAATATAGCACATACATCTTTCAATGCATCAATATCACCAGCAGAAAAAGAAACACAGTCTTGTTTTAAAGGGACCAAGTTTGTCCACAATTACCACATGCTGTTAAATTATGTTTTATTAACATAGTTCGGGAGGAACAAGTCAAATAAGCTACCCAATCATTACCGTCTACCGTCTACCGTCATCTTAATCATTACATCATCTCAACCAGCTGTCAACAATCTGTAATCAACATATCTTCCCAATCGGCATGAGTTCAGGCCTGTATATAATCACAGTCAAACTCACCCAAGGATCCTCGACAGTTTCCAGAATCCCTCCACCACCCCGTCTCCTCACACTCTCTGGGTTACTTTATATAATCTAAAAGGAGGAGGGGGTACTCTGTGTTCAGGCCGATTACCGAGCTCGGAGCCCTCTCCCCAGACAGCACACCAAATACTTTTACCAATTAATTTACCTGACTTATTTGTAAGTGTGAACTTGTGAATCTATGTTCATCTATGTAAAGACTTACTGTAGGGAGGGTCTCTGTCTTTGCTATGTCTTCTCCTGTGAGCAGAACCACGAACGACAGCTGCAGAAACAAAGACACTTACTTTTGACTCTTGGATACAATAACTACTAACTGATAACAGGTTAACTAAAAAAACACAAAACACAAGAACATTTTTAAAAAGTCAGATGATGAATGATGAATAACTTGATAAAACACTGAATATGTTTTGTGCATATAGAAATGTTTGTCTTCTAGAGTATGAAGCTCATAATTTCAATACTTAGTTTAACAGTTTCAGGTGTATTCATGAACTCTGACCTCTGCTCTCTCTGCTGGACATGATGATATTGTGTTCTTTCTTCAGTCTTCAGTCCATCATCTTCTCTGACTCCTGACGTCTGTCTCTTCATCATCCTGTCAGAGATTACACTCGTTTTACTTCATTAACTCACACTAATGATCATCTTATCACACATGTGCAACATTAGTTGATAATATTTTAATATGCTGTTGTTTAAAACTTTTCTCTTTCGGAGTTTGTTTTCTCAAAATCACACATTAAATAAATCATACGCTTATAAAAACTGAATGATTGTTTTTGGATGCTGGTGAATCTGAGCATCTGATCACACTGATTTACTCAAAACATATTTGATTTAATCACAAAACAAGAACTATTTGAGAAATTAGTTTAGCAACATGTACAATTTTAATAAATATTTTTGCAATAATGATGAAATCTGTACCTTCACACTTCATAACAACTACATTTAATTGCACACTTTACACTGAAAATATACAGAATCTCGTAGTAAACATGAAAGTGAAACCATCTACTTCTGCAATTCATACAGTTACAACTGTGCTCATAATTAATCTAAAATCATAATTTTGTGTTGTACATCATATTTACATATTATACTATGCTCCATACATAAAGTGTGTTTTTAAAGTAAAAGCGATACCTGCATGTCACTGTTTGTCATTCCCTTCATGAAAACAGGAAGAAACCTGAGTGGGCGGAGTCAGTGATGTCACACTTTTATCTGCACATGAAGCGTCCAATGAATGTGAGGAACATGAACATGTGATTTTCTGCTCAGTGTGTTAATAAAATAACACAAGTCAACAGATTATTGAAGATCTACATTTGACATAAAAATAGATATATGACAAAAAAAGATAGAATATTATAGAATATTTCACAGAAGTGTTTTTTTACTGTATTTTGATCAAGGAAAAAATGCAGCTTTAGTGAATCTTCTTTCAGACACCAATGGTTTGAATGTTTTGTATACAATTAAAAATAAATACATAATTTAAGGTAGAAATACATATTGTATATTCACTTAATCATAAAAGGTAAATTTAAAACTGAACAAATGTAACATTTGAAGGTGAATCACACACTTGAATATTTAATCAGTATCACAGAAACAGAACAGTTTAATCACTGTTTTATTATTACACCTTTTTTTTTTAAATCTTTTTCTCTAAATGTTTTTTTTTTTCCACTGTTTGTTTCACTCAGTGCTGTTTCTTCAGTCCTAAAAATAAAATAAAAATAAAGCATTAATATAGCTGTTTGGGTCTCATCTCTTGTCTTTCAGCAGTATCAGTGAATGACACAGTCTGGTTATTTTTCAGTTTTTCATGTTGACACTCTTTCATCATCTCTGTGAGCTCCAGAACATGCTGCAGTTTTCTTTCTGTCGACTCATTAAACTCTTCTGCTTGTTTTCTGGCTTCATCTTCATTTTTCTTCTTCATCTCCTCTATTTCTCCTCTATCTGTTTCATTTCATCTCTCTCTTTCTTTTCTCTCCTTCTCCTCTGTTTCTCTTCTCTTTCTCTCTCATTTCAGATCTTCAATCCTTTTCTTCCATCTGTTTCTCTCTTCTTCTCTTATTTCATCTTCTCGTTTTCTTCTCTCACACTCTTTTTTTCTCTCTCGCACGCACCAGTCTTTCATAATCTCTTTCCATTCTAGTTTTCTTTTCTTCATATTCTTCTAGAAGCACATTTGTGAGATCAGGCAGTGATGTTGGCGAGAAGGTCTGGCTCACAGTCTCCGCTCTAATTCATCCCAAAGGTGTTCTGTCGGGTTGAGGTCAGGACTCTGTGCAGGCCAGTCAAGTTCCTCCACACCAAACTCACTCATCCATGTCTTTATGGATCTTGCTTTGTGCACTGGTGCGCAGTCATGTTGGAACAGGAAGGGTTCATCCCCAAACTGATCCCACAAAGTTGGGAGCATGAAATTGTCCAAAATGTCTTGGTATGCTGAAGCATTAAGAGTTCCTTTCACTGGAACTAAGGGTCAAGCCCAACCCCTGAAAACAACCCCACACCAAACTTTACACTTGACACAATGCAGTCAGGCAGTAGGGTACAACGGGGCAAAAGGTGCCTTTGATTTTATTTTTCTCTAAACCACTAGATGGCACAAAACACAAAACTTGCCGCAGAAGTTTCCTAAATATCGCTTTTCGAAAGCACATGCATATTTGTCTAATCTTTGACATGATCACGGGCAGGTATAGTTAATTTAATATTTGATGTTTTTTTTTAAAAATGTTGTTGATTTAAGTAGCAAATGAGAATCCATTAAATTACTATTTGTATTTTCAGACAAAAGTCTTCTTAATGATTTTCAGTTTTATTCAAGGTAATTAAAGCAACAGTTTTTCAATAATGAAGAATATGTAAAAGTATGGTATTTGGGGTAAAAAGCACCCCTGCTGTTGGAGCAAAAGGCACAATAATTAATATGATAATCAATAACTGGGTAAATGGTTAGATTCACATAGCAAATATCATTTATCATATTGAGTATCCAACTTAGAGATATACCCTTATTTGTAATGAAACAATCATATTTTAAAATACGATATTAATCATATCACAATAAAATATCATTTATTGTTACTACTGTAAATCTATATTAATATTATTGGATCACCTTTAATGCTTAAAGAATGATTAATTTTAAAAATAATGTATTTTTAAAATATATTTTTATATTAACATAGGCCTATTTTAATGACAATATATTTATTGAACAAAAATTAATTCTTTTATTTATCAAAATAAACATAAAATAGTACAAACTTTTGATTCTTTGTGAGGTTATCACTGTTATTGTCCTGTTTATTACAGTGAATCTGCTTTGAATCTTTGAAGCGCTGTAGAAATAAAGCTGACTGATGATTATAGTTTGTTCAGCGAGTGTTGTGATGTGTTTAGTGAGAGTCTCTGTACAGATGAAGGTGTCAGTGGATCACAGATGCTGTTTCTCATCTTAACGCAGTCAGATCTTCTGCTCTTGTGCTGTCTGTGTAGTGAAGCAGCTCACTGTGATCTCAAGCAGAACTAGAGAGGGACTAGTTAAATCTGTCATCAATTAAACAAAGACATTTCACACTTTATTATACAGTATTTCAGAGTACTATCCAGTGTTGATGTTCGTTGAGTGTCCAGCAGATGGCGCCAAATCTTCATTCAAACAGGTGAGACGCGTTTCATTCATACAGAGGCTTCATCAGTCTGATCACGTGAACGTTATTACACCTGTACAGCATCTGTGAGGTTACATTTCTGACCAGTGCTCGCTTGTATCGTACCAGAACTTTTTCTTGCGATCAGGTGTTGTACCAAATTCAGGTAGCGACTTCAACGGGGTAATGGTCTTGCAGACCCCCGAAAAAAATGCGATTAGCTCCGTAATCTATACACGACTTCGTGATGGCTTCAGTCCCCTTTAACAGAATATTAACACAATCCAGTAGTTCTGCATAGTGACTGATGACTCGATGATCGAGTGGGCGGGGCTTCTGTAGTTCAGGTGCGATTCAGACAGGTGTGTTGAGAAGAAAAGACACCGGCATCAACTGGCTTTCTAGAAAGATGATTTAAAAATAAGACTGTTGCCGATATGTTAAGACAAACATGCGATCCTCTGTGATTCTACTACTCGTTGGGATTTCTCTCGCATTTGCCGGTGAGTCGTTTATTTTGCTTAGATTCATTTTACTTTTGACGTTTAAAAAATAACGCTCGGCACTTCCGGTTTGGCAAGACGAGCTTATCTACTGTTTTTATCCATTTGCATCTATCTTTAACGTTGTAAGTAACTTTTATCATTAAAACAGCTTTTTATTTACTGTGATCAATGTCATATTTATGTGACATATTGTGTATTTAAGCAATAAAGACCCATATTAGTCGTCTGCTGTTAATTTTACTTTCACTTTTGTGAACACAGTTGTTAAATAACCTGTCAACATGTCGGACAAATTAAAATGCTGAACAAAATTACATTTGTAGAAGTTTTGCACATTGACAGTCTGAGATTTGGGAGTTTTGTGTGTATCTTTGGATAGTTTACTAAATAAAACACTCTTGACATCACAATTGTGTTGCATTATGGTATTTTAACAGTTTTTACTTAAAACAATCTTCATCAAATTACAGATAACTGAATAATTGTTTATGTCATTGTAAAAAATAGTTTCAATGGAGATAACTAGGCCTACGTTTTGATAGGTAGCTTTCGTTAGACGTTACTACTTTTTCTGAAGAGTTTGAATGTAGTCTAACTAGTTTAAAGAGTAGCTTGTCAAACCAGTTTCAGAGTAGATTACCCATCAGTGTTCAGGCGTTGATTTTAAAGGATGCCACATTTCTCTTTTGGAAATGCTACATGCTCGCTGTGACAGAGATTGACATGTAAATCATAAATATTACACTTCTAATAACTGGGCAGGTTCCTTAAAAGTGAACCTTGTTTGTGCTTCTCCTATAATGCAGAAGAAGAATTAGTCATTTATCTTTCTCCTTGAATCTCTTTGGTCAAAAATTACCATGTTGTAAAAAAAAAAAAAAAAAAAAGCTCAACAACAACAAAAAAACACATCTCAGAATATATTGTGTGTGAAAAAGTACACAAAAAAACTTTTTAATTATATAGTGGTTATGATAGAAAAGCTGCATTTGTTGGCAAAATGGTAATATTAGTTGTGTTATACAAGCTGTGTTTGGAATAAAAATTACACTAGTAAACATTAGATTTGATGAAAATTACATTAGCAACTTTAAATCAAAATAAAAGTCGACCACGTCAGGATAATTAACAGATCCAAGCTCGACATATTGCTGAAATATTGAAAGTGTATCATAACATTTATTTAACAGATGCCATGAGGATTTTATGATGAAATTTCATAATTCTTGACACCAATGTCAGTTTCACAAAAAAACTACAATGAAATAAGAATAAGAAGCTAATCACAAGCAATAGGACAAAAAAAAAAAACTACAGCAGAACAAATAAATAGTAAATGCTATAGGCAGACAATGTATAAATTAATCAAATCAACAGCTCTCAGAAATATGAGAGAAATGAGCTGTCTTTCATTGCTGACTGCGATTCAAAGGCTTAAAATCACTTGTTTTGCTTAAAAACACATGCTAATGGATAAATGGTTGGTGACAAGTTTTTGTCGCTGTTCACAGTATAGTATATAAGCCCATTTAATATGGCTGATTTCTGTCCACAGGAAAACACTCTCTAAAATATTTCTACACTTCTTTGTCTGGAGACAAAAATTTCACTGCAACTGGTCTGGTTGATGACGTTCAGTTTATGTACTTTAACATCAACACAAAGAAAGCTTCACCAAAAACAGAATGGGTGAGAGATAATGAAAAATCAGATTTCTGGAAGAGACAGACACATTCATTGATTGAACAACATCACTGGATTTTAAACAACATCTGGACAAAGTCAGCAGGTATGCTGGACACACTATCACAAGTACATTTACACATAATATCTTCTGATAACATGACCCAGAATAAAAAAAATCCCACAGGAATTTAGCACATGTTGTTGAATAAAATGTCACATTTACACATAATGTCTGGCTTCTGATAACATGACCCAGATTTAATAATAAAATGAAAATTTGCCTCAGATAACGATTGTAAGTTTCTTTTAGAGCTGCTTGTGTAACCCCTGCTGTTCGAACTGCCCGCTCTAATCAGGACTCGAACCCGGGTCTCTGGCATGGGATTCGGATAATGGTTTAGGTTTATGGGTGGGTTTTATTCTGGGTTAGAGATCACAAACCAAAATTAGACAAATCCGCTCTGAGAAAAATGACAAATATCTGACACAATAAAGCAACTCCCCCTGTATCTTTTGCTTCAAACTGCAGCAGTGTTTATTCCTGCCTTGTAAATGTTTCAGTTTATGATATTTTTCCATAACAATCTCTTCATCAATCAAACGAAGTCAGTCAAACTGATGTTTTTCCATGTTCCGTGTGATTGGCTGTTTGCCTCACAAACTTTGGATCAAACCTGAGTCGAGAACGTTTATACCGAGCGTGGTTCAAAGCTGATCCTGATCTAAACCATGTTGAGTTTGTCTAGTTCTGTCAACTCTAAACTTACTCTGAAACTCAAGAGTTTGTTCAACTAGTTTCATTCAACAGGCCTCAGAAGAATGAATGATATATCACACTCGCTCAGGCAATCTCTCTCTCTCTCTCTCTCTCTCTCTCTCTCTCATAATATATAATATGCTATACACAATACAATAAGCTTCAATGAAGCGACTCAATGTTCCTTCATTACTAGTTCTGAAATGATGTTTTAGAATTAGTAACTGAGGTTTGGGCTCAAAAACTGTCAACTTGAGATTTGAATCCATTGCGGAAAAAAAGTAGTTCCTAACAAAAGAGGGTTTTTAAAGACTATCCGTTGTTATTTCTTATTTATTTACACACTTGTGCCGTCAAACTGTTGCATATGTTAACTGTTGTAATGTTGTTCATATCATTCATATCGTCTCCTCAGGTGAGCACACATACCAGATAACCTACGGCTGTGAATGGAACGATAAAACTGGGAAAACAAATGCGTTCCGTCAGTATGGATACAATGGAGAGGATTTCCTGTTTCTGGATTTGAAGAGGGATGAATGGATATCTCCAATGAAGCAAGGATTCAAGACTCAAGAGAGGTGTAACAATGAAACCATCCGTCTTGTGCACTGGAAATACTACCTTGAAATTGACTGTATTGAGACTTTGAAGAAGCTCCTGACGCTTGGAAAGAGCAGCCTGGAGAAAACAGGTACATGAATATTATCAGTTAGTGCATAAAAACAAATGTGAGTCATTTTTACAGTTGAAACTGCAAGACATTGTTCTGCTGAGATGTTATGAAAACAATTCATAGGCATCAGTGAACAAAGTTTATTAATACACATTTGAGTGATTCCAAGAATGTAAAGTTGTTGAAAAATGGGAAAAAATACATGTTCAAAATTATTCAACCCCCAAAAGTCAAATCTTGTGCAGAATTTTTTTATTCTTCATAACCTCCAATAAACGCTGCCTGTAAGTGTTTAGAAGCTTCTGTCACCTCTCTACTGCAATATTGGCCCATTCCTAAAAGCTTCCAGATCACTGATAGACTTTCCATGTTTCCACTGCTTTCTTCAAATTCCACCAAATATTTTCAATGAGATTTCAATCTGAATAATGTAGACAGACTGTAGACTGAAGACAGGCCACTTTTATTTTTTGATATGATGGTAAAATAAAAGTGACTTGTGGCTGTGTTGAGACTGCAGGCAAAACCGGATTTTTCCTCAAATCAGATTTTTTCAGGCAGACTGTCAGGACTAGTGATCAAATAAGTTTGGTTTTTTCTGTCCAGACTTGCAAGACCAATCCAGATAAATTTTGGATATGCAAAAAATTAAGGCTTGACATAACCTTACAGTGTCTCTCTAGTCTCTCCTCAGGTGTCTCTGTTACAGAAGAACGCCTGCTCTCCACTGTTGTGTCACGTCACACACTTTTATCCCAGTGATATTACAATCACCTGGATGAGAAACGGACAAGAGCTTTATAAGAAGGTGAAGGTTGGGAAACTTCTTCCCAATGAGGACGGTACCTTCCAGAAGACTGTGATCCTCCAGACTGAAGCTGATGAGTGGAGGAAGAATGAGTTCAGCTGTGTGGTGAAACACCAGAGCAAAACCTTCAGAAAGACTCTGACAGAGAAGGAAATCAGGACTAATAATGGTAAGAGACTTTTAGTAGAAGCCCATGAATGTTTTCTCAAACCACTGTCAGAGAGACCAGAAGATACCAGTGAACCACAATACAGTATGAGCTCGTAACTCCTGTTGTTTCTGCACTGCACTGGCTACTGTTAAATATACCATTGATTTTAAAATTCTACTATTTGTTTATGAAGCCCTCAACATTTTGACCCCTCAGTACCTGACTAACCTGCTTCATCCGTACACTAATCTGGTTCGAGATCCTGTGATCTCTGTCTACTTACCGTTAAAAAACAAAGTGATTGCACCTTTATAACTGCAGGTCTGAAACTCTGGAACAGTTTTCCTTTTCACATTAGATTTGCTCCCTCCGTTTCTGTCTTTAAATCTGCTATTAAGACATGTTTATTCTCTTTGTCTTTCATTACTCCTTGATTCATTTTCCTGTTCAGCACTTTGGTCAACATTGGTTGTTTTTAAATGTTTTTCATAAATAAATATTGTATTGTATAATTAGTTTTTGTGTCATCAGAATTTTTAGTCAAGAAGGTGTCAACCAGCTGTTAACATTGAATCTTTCAGCAATCTGATGTATGTTTTCTACAAACAGAAACAGCTGCTCCGGTTGACATGACTGCTGTTTTTGTTCCTGTGGTGATTCTGCTGTTGCTCATCATTGCTGTCGTCGGGTATTTGGTAGATCAGACAGGTGAGAAACAGTAATGCTTTATGATTATTATCTTAGTACTGATAGTCATATTATGTAGTATTATTTGAATTAGTAGGTCAGAATCAGTTTGTTTTAATTGTTCATAAATCCTCTCCTACATAAATGTCCCTTAAAGGGTTAGTTCACCCAAATATAAAATTCTGTCATTTATTACTCTCCCTCATGTCGTTCCACACCCGTCAGACCTTCCTTCATCTTCAGAGCACAAATTAAGATATTTTTGATATCTGAGAGGTATATGACTCATCCATAGACGGTAATATAATCAACACTTTCAAGGTCCAGAAATGTACTGAAGACATTGTTAAAATGGTCATGTGACTGCAGTGCTTCAACCTTAATGTTGTGAAGAGACAAGAATAATTTGTGTGCAAAAACAAAATATCTTCTGTTCTGTCTCATTCTCATACTCTCTTTATGTCCAGCACTCCCAGGTTCTGCATCAACATGCTGGCTCAGTTTTGGCCGTTTTTCAGAATATGTTCCTGCTAAACGTGAGTATCCTGTAATCTGTTTTTGGTGTAACAGTATCAGAGGTGCATGAACTGTGTCTACACAATAATGTATTTATATTTTTAAACTTAAAATGTTTTGGTAATGTAAAATAATTTCTGACATGAAATAAATAAAGATTATAGTATTATACAATGAATCATCGTACAATGAATAGTTCTGTAAACACTGTATGAATAAGATCTCAAATCCAGAAGAAGTTCTGGAATGAGTCGGAATGACGTTTCACTAGTTTATTTTCTGTTGCAGCGTCTTCCAGTGACTCTGAAATCTCAGTTTCTTGATCACTGCAGCCGTCTGGAGCAGATGAAGTGAAGCTGATTTAATGTGTGATTTTGATCATTTCAGGAGATCAGACGGATGACTGAGGAGAATCATCAGCTCTCACTCATATATCTACTCTCATCTTCAGTTTTCCTCATTCATCACATCATTTATTCACTTTATGAATATCAATGTACTGTTTATTTTTATCATGTCTTTTTCTTAGATATATTTTTAACGAATGACCTTTTATTATAAAGTGTACATAATATGTATATAACTTTATCTAACAGGGTGACTGAGGGCCTTTCATAACAGAGATTATTCATTTAGCCTCGCTGACAATATGTGCTTATATTTGAATGTTTATTGATATATTTGTTTATTGATATGCTGCTTCAGTATAGATCTTTTGAGTGATTTATAATCAAGTTATTAATCAATATTTATCCTTATTATTAAATGATTTGAATGACTTCTTCAACGTATGTTAAAGGTGCAGTGTGTAATTTTTAGCGGCATCTAGCAGTGAGGTTGCGAACCAACGGCTCTCACCCCTCCCTTTCTAAGCAAAATAGAGAAGCTACGGTGGCCGTCTGACCGACTCGAGACAAAGATACAGCAGAGAGTATGTTAGCCAGACAAGCCATGAGGTTTCTTCTTACTTCTAGCAAAGAACGGTCTCTGCTTCTAATGAACCAGAAGACTCCTACTGCTTCTTCTTCTTTGTGCGTATTCAACATAGTGATGATGCAAACTGCCTCTAAAAACACGAACGTTTTATATGAAGAACAACATAGTGATGAAACACGCTCTGTGGACCAGTTTGTCCCTTTAGGGCTATAGAAACACGACGGTGCAAAATGGCGACTTGAAATGGACCCGCGGTGTATGAGATAGAAATGGCTCATAAAAACATGACAGTTCATTATGTAAGGTCTGTATACACCAATGAAAACATAGTTATGTATATTAAATTGCATTTCTGTCAATAGATCCTCCCAAATCTTACACACTGCACTTTTAAAGAATTTATTTTACTTTGTCATCTTCAAACACTGGAGAATAATGATGAATACTGTCTATACCTCTCACTGCGAGAAAACTACAACATATCAGTATGTTTTGGGGAAGTGTCCTGTTCAACATTAACCTTGAAGAATCAGTGTATGTGTATATCTTTGTATCTGTGCTGGTTCTCTTGTGTTTTCTCATGTTGGCTCCTAGAAGAGCAGTTCTGTGACCTCAGAGGGTCACTCTTTGCCTAAACCAGGGTCCTGGTGTCATCTGTATAATAAATGGAGACATGCTTTTGTCTATCAATCCACGTGTGGACACTTATTTTTCTCTATTTCTTAGACAATGAGAATCATTTAACCTGAAGTACTGAAGAATTGCTGTGTTGAATGTGAACACAGAGCGACATACAAACTCCTTGAGAGACTTGAAGATGACTTCTGTAAACTATTCTTCAGTAAAATTTCTTCAGTTTATTTTTTTTAAACTCTGACTCTGTGTCTTCATTCATCATATCTGGTCTTTATGTCTTTACTTGTAAATTCCCCTACACAAGCTATTAATAACGGCTGGTTTGCCATCTGCCCAAAAAATCTACAAGAAGAAGAGATTTGACTGTTACAGTCATAGACACAATAAATACATAGACAAACTCTTACATGTACAAGTCCATGATCAGCTGAAGCTGGAAACATCATCCGTCTGTTTGATAAATGTTGATGTGATAAAGTTTGATAAAGCTGCTCTTGGAAAACAACTGAGGACAGAAAGGGTTTAAAACATGTCATGGTCTGTTCCTGAGGTCAGTCATGTTTGATCTCTTCACATAATGTTGGTTTATAAGAATCCTAATTTAGTTTTCACGTGTTCATCATTAATGCTCAATCATCACTTGAACCCATGAATCATGCAGATTCACTGAGAACAATTGAACAAGTGTCTAGGGCTTTACCCTGTGGTCTTTACCAGATTCTCTTTACCAGGGCTTTACCAGATCTCTGATCAGTTTTATACATTTGTAGATCGTTTTAATTAGACATTAGAATAATTAAAATGAATAATGGTAGTTATTAATCTCTTATTGGCCTGTTTAGCTTGAGCCATGGAACAGAGAAACAAGCCTTGAAAATTGATTAAAAAATTGATAAAAGAACACATATTATACAGACACTCTATATTTAATCTTATTAGATGATTAGTTAATTGCATTTGATTGATTTTACTTTCAATAAAACATTTGCAATACATTATTATTTTTAATGCATGTTTGGCCTGAGTTTTGTTGCATTTACACTGTTCTGACCACTAGGGGTCACCGTGGAGACGGGTGTCAGATTGTTTCGAAGCCTCGACACATTACGACACATTTGCTTCAACTGCTTCAGTGTTTCGCGAAGCCTCGATCCGCCCATCACTATGTGTGTGTGTCTGTGTGTGTTAAATGATGGAGGTAAATGAAGTGTGATTATGAATTAAATAATTTGCATATAGATTATATCTCTTCATTCTGAATCGTTTTGACGGCAGTTGATCAGATTCACGTACAATTGGTGTTGTTCTGTTGGTTTGCAGTGGGCACAAGTTCAGATGATGATCGACCTCACAGTAAGTCAGATTAAAGTATTATACTGTATAGATTTATAGATTTGATAAGCTGTGACTGTTCATCATTCAACTTCAAGCTATTTGCTGTCATGGCTGTTTATGTTGAAGTTTTTCTGTTCCAGTTTTTGTAGCTGAGTAATTGTTTCCTGTGTATAAAAAGGTACAACAAGGTTCTATATTGGACCCACATCCTATATAGAAATAAATTAATTAAATAAATCAATTAATTTCATGCCTTCATGAAAGCAGAGTGATATAAATATGCTCAGTTTTAATAGGAAAATGGTAGTTGTTTGCTTAATGTATCCTGTTATTAATGTTGTGTATTTGTCTGTTTTGTATGTGGTGGAAACTTCCATACTCCTGAACAAATTGCCCCTAAGGGGAACAATAAAAGTTACTAAGACTGAATACTGGCCTGTGTAAAGTGTGGTTTACTTTAACAGACAGAATGTTAAGAACTTTATAAATTCACTCAACTTTTATTAACTTGTGTGATCATGCAGTGTCATATTTGTTCACCCCATCGAAATATTGATATGCATTTTGAAGCACTGATTTGAAACTAATGGTTTTCAAGCTTCATAATGAAGCCCACATTATTTATGCCTGTAAAATATGTTTTTCACAGATTACTTATTAATAAAGATCAGTTATTGTATTTTCCTTTCTTTTTTATTCTGATTGCAAATAGTACAGAGATGATATACAACTTTATAATCAATACACAAAATGTATCATCAATATGTCATCTGAACATAGGAGAGAAAATGTTAATGATTTGCTAAAAAAAAAATGATAAAGTAAAAATAGAAGACTGAAAAAACACCATGAGGGTATTATTTTATACAGCAATTAGAGTGTAGAAATTAAAGACATAAAAAAATGAGGTTGTTTTACTTGCTTTCCTTTTTACAGAGGATGAAATGATGTTAAGATACATTTTAAATTCTTTTTTTTTTTTTTTTTTTAAATCAAGAAAAATTGGTTTGTTGTTGGTGAATTTACATTTATGGATATACAATTTGCCAAGAAAATAAATTAAATTTATAAGCAAGCTTTGTTTTAGTGGGATCAGAATCAAAGTATCCAAAAATAATTTCTTTAAAGGTTACAGATATATTATCTTTAATAAATATGTCAATAATTTTACATAGTTGATCAGTAATATTACCACAATAAATGATGGACAGTTTCTGTGTGAACTTGTCAAAATGAGCATCTTGTATCAATATTAGTTTCATATTTAATCATAAAATATTTAACAGGGTAAAACATATTTAATATTTATTACTTTATTAGTGAGAAAATATTTTTTGTTGTAAGGACCAAATCTTTTTCTGATTAATTTTTTTTTATTATTATTCCTGTAAAAGAAACATATTTTTCCTATTGGAATTTCTGTTGGCACAGGAAAAGTAGCTGTAGTAAGACAGTTATGGAAAACAAAAATATATGGGAATATACTGCAAAATATAATGTGATATATTACATAATACATTTCTATTCATGGGAAACTAGTGCCTATATTTTTTTTTCAATATATTGCCATATATGCATTGACTATTCAGAGTATTACTGAAAATTACATACATTTTGATATATTAGTAAATATATATATATATATATATATATATATATATATATATATATATATATATATATATAGACCCATCCTCAGTGTATGTGACTTTCTTCTTTCTGATGAACACAACTGGAGATATATTAAAAAATATCCTGGCTCTTCCTTGCTTTATAATGGAAATGAAAGGGGGTTGAGATTTTGAAGCCCATCCACATCCATCCATCGTAATCCACAGTGGGTTAATAAAGGCCTTGTGAAGTGAGGCCATGGTTTTTGTAAGAAAAATATCCATATTTAAAACTTAAAATATAATAACTGGCATCCAGCAGACATCTGTACACAAGTTCCAGTGGAAGAGTGACCTCTGACATGACGTATTATCAAACATGGAAGTGCAGAGGATAGAGCAAAACAAAACACTGGTCACAAATTAAAGTGATGAGAAGAAGATGAGAAGAGCTTGAGTTTGTTGTCCAACACTACTTGTTTGAACCATGAGAGGTGTCTACTCTCATCTAAGCTTACACTTTACGTCAAGTTTCAGGTCAGAGGTCACTCTTCAGCTGTTACTCGACATACATATGGCTGAAGTTAGACATTATAGTTTAGGAAGTTTTAAATATGGATATGTTTCTTACACAAACCCACGTGGATTACTTTTATGTTGGATGAATGCATTTTTTGGGATTTAAAATCTCGACCCCCAATCACTGCCATTATAAAGCTTGGAAGAGCCAGGATATTTATAAATATATCTGTGATTGTATTCGTTTGAAAGAATAAAGTCGTATACAACTAGGATGGCTTGAGGATGAGTAAATCCATTTTCCTTTCTGGGTGAACTATCCCTTTAAATCCACTTAAAGCAAATTATAAATGCCAGTATTACTTTGTGATGATTACATGAGAATCAGATCAGAATCAGAAAGACACTGTGTGAACAGCTAATCTAACAAAATGAGTTTTAAGACATGATTTAAAAAATGAAAGACTAGAACTATATGTCTCCCATTAATGTTGATCAGATTCACAAAACATTGCTTTGTGCCCCGCCATCTCAAATCCCCAGACATCCCTTCTTCTCAAAGGCCTTCAAAAAACTCACCCTACCAAACCAGATACCAGGCAACCTCTAACTATCGACCTCCTAGGCAAATGTCTGACCACCATCCGCTCTGGTCTCTTTCCTCCAAACATAACCAGAACCCTGGATGCCATGTTTAATTTAGCCTTTTTCGGCTTTCTTCGAGTTTCAGAGTTTACCACAAATTCTACTTTCAACCCAGCTACCCATCCAACATTCTCAGATCTTCAAATATTAAATCACGACACGATTCGATTCAACATCAAACAGAGCAAAACCGACCAATTGAAACGTGGCCATTCGGTCTTCTTTTTCAATCTGCCAACACCTATTCAGCCCTACCAGTCCCTTGCCGCTTCCTATCTCAGAGGCACTCACAAATTAACTCTCCGCTCGACCCTCTATTCATCGACGAGAATAACTTCCCAGCTTCTAGACATTGGTTTCAGAAGAAACTAAAATCTGTCCTCACCAGATCAGGTATCCCCACAAAAAACTTCTCCTCCCACTCTTTTCGCATAGGAGCAGCCACCACAGCCGCACAGAAAGGCCTACCAGAAAACCAGATAAAAAATGCTAGGTCGGTGGTCCTCCCACCTTTGAAACTTACGTGAGATCAAACTTCTTCCATATCAGACAAGAATCGCATGTTCCTATGCGATTCTGGCCCTCGCTTTAGAGGGAGGGGAGCACTGCGTTCGACACTTTTGCAGGCTCCCCCTCTCTGTTGCCGGGGGAGGGGTTATCGCTGTGGATACCATTCGGCCCGCTTCTCCGGGGACAAGTACCTCCTTCCTCACTCATGACATTATGAGCCCCCTGTTATTCTGACTCAGGGGACTCCATGTCATGAATGCCACGGAGGGACGTATTTCATCTCTTACATGTGTATCCCTCCAGTCCAAACGCTGCTCCCGCAGGAGCAAATTCGAGTGTCACTGCCGCAGCAGCGCTCGCTCACGACCCAGGTCGATAAACGCAGCAGCGAGATACATCAGAGTTCAACCCACTAAAACTCCCCTACAGCTCCTGAGGAGCTATCTACAAACACTTCCTCAATATGGTTACTATCATCTCTTGTCCCATATCTTCATCGCTCATTTCATACTCTTTTGGGGGGTATTTCATAACGTAAACCAAATCCGTAAGACTACCAGCTTCATTTGCATCTTTCCAGCTTGCTGTCCTAAATGGAACTTGCTCTTTTGGGGGGTATATCCAAGCTCGAGTTGAAGCTGCTTCCTCGAGCCCCTCCACAGTGGACAGCAAGCCAAATACGCTTAACCTTATTAGCTTAAAGATTTTATGAGGAAACGAACTCGTGAAGTGAAGTTCACAACGTAATTTCGGGAGGAGTGAACCCATCTAATCTTTCAATTAGTGAAACTCAAACATAATCTCAAGAGGAGGGAACCCTAATCTTTCAATTACATCCAGAGCATATAAGCAGCTACTCACCCTGCTCTGGCATCAGTTGTTTCGATATCCCTCCACCTCCCCAACTCCACCACATAAATTAAGCATCTCATCTATCGTACTCCTCTTCCATGCACTAGTAGTCCCTGGGGGGTATATCCAAGCTCGAGTTGAAGCTGCTTCCTCGAGCCCCTCCACAGCGGACAGCAAGCCAAATACGCTTAACCTTATTAGCTTAAAGATTTTATGAGGAAACAAACTCGTGAATTAAATTTTTTAAGATTTATATTTACATTTCAATTTTTTAACACTTCTACTACCACAGCCCGCTGTACTTTCTGGATGTCTTGATTGACAGATGTCTTGTGGAATCAGCGGTAAGTTTTCCATAAACAAATATGTACCTTTTCCGTTTTTCTTGTTGTTTTTCTGTCATGCTGATTTGTTTTGCACCTCTCAGCCACTGTAAAAACTCCATGGTAGAATACAAATTTTTAAAATATGTTTTTTGTCATTTTTCATGCTATAAAGTTTCAGATTTTCTGGTCATTACCTTGAGTCAGTAAATGTATCTCCAGTGAATGAATTTTCTTCTTCATCTCTTCATATTTCATCAGTTTTTTCATCTGCGCCTCCAGAAATGTCTCTGTGGAGAAAAACTCTCCTCTGTTTTCTTCCAGCATCTTCTCAATGTTCTCCATCAATGTGGACACTTGTGTGTTGGGACCAAAGAAATTATGTCGTCCTCCAAATCTCTCAATGACAGACTGTGTTTCTTCATTGAGTTCTGCTGTCTGATGCTCTGAGCTCTGCATTATGAGGATCATCATGTGTTTGTTGATTCTGGAGCTGAAGATCCTCTGGATCTCCTCCATTTCTGCTTTGTCCTCATTATTGAGGGGAGCATCAGGAATAATGAGGAGGAAAACATGAACTCCAGGATCACAGAGAGACAGACAGCGGAGAGTCTGACGCATCACTTCCACCTCTGAGAGACGAGTGTTGAACAGAGCTGGAAGATCCACCAGACTGATCTGACGTCCATGAAGCTCCACGTCTCTCAGGATCAGCTCTGATATGGAGGATTTTAATGTCCCATCACTCCCGCACACAACCAGATTCAGCTTCACACCCTCTGAAACTGACAATAGAAGAACATTTAAAACTGTTCATTTATCACTAGAAGCATCAAATATCTTCACACTCACGTCTTTCTGTGGCTTGTTTCTTCATTGTGAAATACTGTGAAGCTTCATATTCAGCACAATCCAGGTGTCGTCCATCATTAATTTTCACAATGTCCTCAAACGTCTGCAGGAGATCATCAGGAGAGCTGCTTCTCTGAAGACTGAAGTGTCTGTTGAAGCATTTCTGAATGATCTTCTGTAGGATGTCATTGGTTTCAGTGGGCTCTTGTGTGGTGAGCACCATGGTGTGTTGATAAACCCTCTCAGAGAAAGAGTCCAGCACCTTCACCACACACTCCTGATCTTCTGCTGAACACTGATCATGTTTGAGGAGCAGAACGATCACATGAGGTCCTGGATGAGACAGATTCACACACTCTCTCACTGTCTGTGTGATCTGATGATCTGAGATGTTTGTCTGGAGCAGCTGAGGACTGCTGATGACCATCACGTGTCTGTCCTTCAATCTTCCTCTGACTCTCTCTACAACATCTGGAGGAGCTTCACTGTCAAACGCTGCTCGTCCCAACAGGAAGTTTCCCACTCCACTGTTTTCTGACACGCTCTTCCCCAGAAGAACAATCCTCAGAGGAGTCACATGACTCACTGAAACACAAAACACACATGAGATTTAACACAAAGAAGTACCAATAGAAGTTGAACCAAGTCAGCAGAAGCTGCTTTCAAGGTAACCATAATAATCACGTGTGTTCATCAAGGTTAATCAGTGTTCATCTATATAAAGACTTACTTGAAGGTGGGTTTGCTTCTTTACCCTGTCTTTTCCATGAACCACGAACAACAGCTGCAGAAACAAAAACACTTACATTTGATTGACACAATTTCACATTTCAGCAGGATGAACCTCTCCAAGTTCTCGTTTTATTTTTTTCATTTTTTTTTCAAAAAATAGTAACACATTTTAAGTACTTTTTTACTCCTAAATAAACAAGTACAATAAAGTGTATTTGTTTTTCAACTGTAAGTACATTTTTAGTAAGACATTTTTAAGTGAAAACAGTAAAAAGTAAAAAGGTGCGAAATATATCCCTCAATCCAAAACTCAGCACTCAAAAATCTGCACTTCAGTTTTATCTCAACACCGCTAAAGAGACCCTGACAATCCCAAACTAGTTATAAAACAATTTATGCAGGAACACATGAAACTGCCATCCAACATCCAAAGGAATCAACACTAATTGAGATAAAGTTACAACTACAGAATAAATGAGCAGTATCAACAGTCCTTGACTTCCAGGGGCCCGTTCTTCGTACGTTGCTAACACAGTTAGCTGGATTTGATTGATGACGATTTGGCATTATCTTGGATTGTTCAGTTCTTTGACACTCATCCTGGACTTGCTGTCGTAGCAACAGGTCCGTAAGCTTATACCTGCTTGTGAACAGCTTATTTCATGCAAACAGGATTAGATCGCATCTTTTTAAGTGGAATTGATACTTAAAATCTGTCCCAGCCACTGCTACTTTATTTCAAGAGTACTCTACTTATCCAGGGACAATCATTTATGATGTAAATTGACAAATTAATTTGAAAATAATATTATAATGTTGTGTAGTCTATAATACTATAAACACAGCCAGTTTTACTCATTGAAAGATTTATTTGTGATGGAATAATTACTTTACAGTTGTATTATGAGTCTTACACACATGCTTGAACAGTTATTCTGAGCCACATTAATTTGAACGGTGACACTATTATGGGAGTGGCTTAATGCAGCGCAGGAGATGCAGATAACTTGATCTTGACTTTATTTTTTTTTTTTATTTAAACTTTAATTAATGCTGCAACAAATCTGTTTCAAAGATAAAATTAAATGAATTGCGAATTACAACACTGAAATAAAAATGTACAACTGTATACATGCTTGTGAATCTAAATAATTTTATCTAAATAAAAGTGCACATTTCATGTATCTATTATAGGCTAACATTTATATCGTAATGGTATGAGTCATTCTACAAGTCATTAAAAAAAAAAAAAAATGTTTCCAAAGCTTAAAGTTAATAATTCAAGTGTTATTTTTAACATGATATATTATACAAATGCTTTATTTGAAGATTAGCATACTATTTTTAATCATTTTTCATTATTACATAGTCAATTTCACATGTCCGTGTTAACCAACATGACATTTGCATCTAAAATATCACCAAATAAGTTATATATATTTTTCAAACATATACTATTTTCAGGATTATATGTGTGTCCCTGTTTACTCAAAATATATTTATTCACAATAAACCTTATTTTTTTTATAAATTTACATTTACATTTATGCATTTGGCAGACACTTTTATCCAAAGTGACTTACATTGCATTATACTATACATTTGTATCTGAGTGCGTGCAATCCCTGGGATTGAACCCATGACCTTGGCATTGCTAGTGCCATGCTCTAACCACTGAGCTACAGGAAAGTTTATAAATATTTTATGAAAGCGTAAATATTTTATGATTTGTGCGCGTCCCTCAGTTTGACTTACCACCCCGTCACACTAACTTGTTTTATCTAAAAATAATGCACTGTTCCTTTAAATGACATCACAAAGCCTAAGTGACATCATTTGAGCCTTACAGCCACCATGTAACAGTCTGGTTGGAGCAGAGATGATGCCGAATCGGACTGGGTTTATTAAACAAGGAAACAGAACAACCAAACCATAAGCAAACTACACAAACATAAGAACAGACAATGGGTGCTTCTCAATCCCTCCTCGTTTCCTCGCTCCTCCGTCCTCTATCCTATGACCCGGAAACCGATCAAGCTCAGTCATCTTGAAGGACATCTCAATTCTCTAATTGCACCGCGAAAAGGCGAGGATCGAGGAGTAAGGAAGCTTCCTGAGGAGTCAGGCCGTGCGTTCCATTCGGAAGGGCTCATCCCTATGCCCTAATCCTTTCAAAAGGGTTTGCCCTCCGGAGTGAGAGCTTCGAAGGGATGAAGGGTGTAGGGGTCAAAACTATTTTTTTTGGAACGCACTTCTGTCATCTTAACGAGACAATCAAAGAGGAGTAGATTGTGTAAGCTGCGCCCATTTAACGTTAGTTTATATATTTATTTATTTTTGGTTTATTGCACCATATTGCATATTGTGTCTATGTATTTTAAACATTTAAATGGACTGATAAAGGGAGCTGTAAAGTATTTTTTTTTAAGTACAATGTCATTTTGACCATAATAACTAAATCTAACTCATATAAATATTGCAGTATAGAAACATATTATGCATACATTTATAGGTAAAATCGAACTCCTATAACCTCCTGTACCCATTCTGTGACGTCAAACAACTTCCCTGTGCAAAGGATCATGGGGGCCCGAAGTGTCCATCAGTTGTACCCTTCAAAATCCTTCATTCCGAAGGGCCCTTTGAAGTGGCCAGTTTTGAGCACTTCGGTTTGGAACAGAAATCATCACGATTAAAAGATCAAATCATCTCAGATTTATTAAGCGAGGTATGAAGAACGGACCCCTGATCAAATGAAACAGTGACAAACATCTGGATCGTTCTCAGTGTTAAATGAACTGATCAATGACCAGGAGATATCAATATTGTATGAGTCACAAAGATGTTTTCTGATGCAGATTGGTCATCGTTACAACCCTTAGGGAGTATATTAAAACTTATATTATATTTTCCAAGTTTCCAAACACATTATTAGTAATTATTAGTATTATTTTTAGTTATTATTTTTAATGTAACCACTTGCTCCACTGAAACTGTCTCTCATAATTTGGGATCATCTCTTCTCTAGCGGTTGATCTCTGAACCAAAGATGACATTACTGCTTTTCATTCAACTATTAATATCATTCACAGATGAATCTCTGACCTCTGCTCTCTCTGCTGGACATGATGATATTGTGTTTTCTCCTCAGTCTCTTTCTTCAGTCTTCAGTCCATCATCTTCTGATGTCTGTATCTTTATCATCTTGACAGAGATTACTTCATTAACACACATTAATGAGACATTAATCATGTTATCACACTCCAACATTTATAATAATAAATGATAATATTTTAATATGCTGCTCTTTAAAAACAATATGAGTTGGTTTTCTTCAAAACACACACATAAGATAAATTGAAATGCTGATAAAAACAATGATTGTTTTGATTTGTGTCTGTTTATCTGAGCATCTCATCACACTGGTTTGCTCAAAGATATATTATAACTTAACATATTTAATTTAATCACAAAACAAGAGCTAAATTTGTTTAGCAACTTGGACAATTTGGAATAAATACACTAAATAACACTTTAGAATACTGATCCTTCATTAATAAATACACAGGAACAAATGAGTAACACAATATTAACATCGTAACTACTATTAGCTAGCAAGAAACTTGATTAATTAATTAGTATTACTAAATCCATCAGAAGGAATAAAAATCTCAAAAGTTTACAATGACTTATTAAGCAGGTATCGTGTTTTTCACTTTAGAATACTGATCCAAATAATTAGTAATTCCTTCTGAAGGATTTGGTAATACTTCAGTCATTACTAGTGGGTTACCATGACCTTCACTTTAATTAATTATACATTATGCATTATTCATGTTAATTATGAACATGTATATAGTAGTTCTTAGTAGTTCTCTGGGAGGAATGAAAAAACAGTAGTTACTGATTAGCTAATAGTGAACTACCACCTTTAACTGAACACTATTACTTACTAATTCATTCATCAGAGTTTCTTGTTAGTTAATAGTAGTTACTAGAGTGTTAATAATGCATTATTCATTTGTTCCTGTGTAGTTATTCATTAATGAAGGAACGGTTTTCTAAAGTGTTACCATAAAGGCGTATGCAATAATGATGAAATCTTAACCTTCCAGACTGTCCTCCAAAAAAAACGACCCTATAGGTCGTTTTTTAAGCACCATATTACGACCTATATTTACGTTTTGAAGTCATGCGCCCTCTAGTGGGCGTAAAAATAACGACAGTGTCGTGTTACGTCTGTCGTCATGAAATGACGTATGACTGTCATTACCAATCAAAATGCGTGTTCATTTAAATGCAATGTGTGGACTTTTTACACCATTTCTCCTATTTCCATTTACAAAAATAAAATTTTATTAATGACTACACCTACCCCATCCCTAAACCTAACCTTAGTGATTTATAGTGCATTTACACTTTATGAGCACATGTGTTCCCTGGGATCGAACCCACGATCGCATGATCACATGATTGCATATTGTTATTGCAATGCTCTACCAGCTGAGCTACGCGAAACCCAAAACCTGATGCAGATAAAAGGGAACAATGCATTAAAATGTAAGCAAATGCTTCTATGGGTCGTATTTCATGAATTAAAATGAAAGTGTCCTGTTGTCGATAGGGGCGCCACTTTAGTAAACGCTCCTATGAGTCGTATTTCAGGGAAGTGACAAACGACCTATATGGTCGTATTGGTTGGAGAACATGTTGCAACCTTCACACTTCATAACAACTACATTCAGTTGCACACTTTACACTTAAAATATACAGAATCTTAGACACACAATCTTGTGACAAACATGAAAGTGAAACCATCTACTTCTGCAGCTCATAGTTACAACTGCACTCATAATTAATCTAAAATCATCATTTTGTGTTGTACATCATATTTACATATTATATTATGCCCCACAAAGTGTGTTTTTAAAGTAAAAGCCATACCTGCATGTCGATGTTTGTCATTCCCTTCATGAAAGCAGGAAGAAACATGTGTGGGCGGACTCAGTGACATCACACCTTTACCTGCACAGGAAGCGTCCAATGAATGTGAGGAACATGAACATGTGATTTTCTGCTCAGTGTGTTAATAAAATAACACCATACAGACGTTCCGAACAGATTACTGAAAAGCGTCTTTTGACATAAAATATAGAATATATCATAAAATTAGCATTTTGATCAAATAAATGCAGCTTTAGTGAATCTTCTTTCAAAAACTTACAGACCCCAGTGGTTTGAATGGTGTGTATATATTTAAAAAAAAAAAAAAAAAAAATGAAAAGTTAAATTGAAAACTGAACAAATGTAACATATGAAGTTGAATCACAAACTTGATTTAATCAGTATCACAGAAACAGAGCAGAATCATAAGAGCTGTCATAGCAGGACTGAAGTGAAACAGCACCGAGTAAAACATACACTGGAAAAAAAAAAGTGATAACCTGCAATTGTTATTTTAAAAATCGATCTCTACTTAACCTGTCAAATTACCTTATAGCACTTTATACAACAGAAATTGTGTCAAAGCAGTTTCACAGTATAAACAGGAAACTAACAGAATTATTCATGCAAACTTCATCAAGATGTAAACCCGGTAAGATAATAGTGTAATTATTCAGCTCAATTCAGCTCGTTTTGGACCCGCTGTAGTTTTATTTATCAAGTGAGCAGAACAACCACCCAGTATAGCATTACAGTAACCTATAGACTTGAGGTCATGAACGCATGAAATGCCTAGTTCTGTCATGAAACCAGATGGCGCAGGCTGATAGGTCTTTAATAGTTCACCACAAAATGTAAAAGTTGTCATTATTTATTCACCCTAATGTTGTTCTAAACATGTATGAGTTTCTTTCTTCTGTTGACAGTAGCCACTGACTCCCATAGAAGAAAAAATAAAAATACTATAGAAGTCAAAGGGTGCCGTCAACAGAAGAAAGAATCAACATGAGGGCGAATAAATGTTTTCTGACTCCAACAACAACCCTAACATTTATAAAGAGAATTAAGATGAAAAAATAAAAATGTCCAACTCCAGTGTTATTCCTACATACCAAATTCGCTAATTAATTATTAATTAAACAATTAAACGAAAGACAAATTCTTTCAAAATATCGACTCAGTGCCCATGACTTAGAAATAAAGACAAAAAAAAAATTAAAAATCCTGGATACAGAGAGAACAGAGACTATGCACACACTGTGATTTGAATTAAATAGAGGATGAGAAACACTTTTTCTTAGTTTAGTTAATTTTAGTTGAGTTTATTTGCACAAATATAAAATGTATACAATAAAAAAAGTACAATCCATATACTGTGCAGGGAGAGGCAGAAAACCCACAGGGCTTATTTAAAGTCTCCACCTAAACAAAAACAACAAAAAGAAACTAAATGTGAAATTAAAGAGAAAAAAAATACAAATATATAAATGTATATGACTGCAACAAGTTAATTACAACATGTCAAAAACTCCAGAATCTAACCTTATAGGGTACATAAAATACATCAATAAACAAAAAAGTACAATTACAAAGCAGCAATTAACATTTTTATAACATATTAAAGAAGAACATTTTTCTGCAAGATAGGCTAAACCATTCCATAATAATTAAATACCCCCAAATCTTATAGAATATTGACTTCTACAATTGAGAATTTTAGGAAGATGAAAAACTGAAAATAGACAAGTTAAGTAACAGCGAACCGGTGAATTTACTTTAAAATAATCTTAAATTGCTCTGGAATGTTACCTTCACCTGGATATATCTTAGAAATGAAAACACAAATTGAATATCATAAATGGTATGAATCTGAAGTCTCTGAAATAAAGATGAAGTATATGCAGTTGATCGGGTTGCAATCCTAACAAAACAATGTAATCTTTTCTTGATCTTGTCTGTATTTCTCTTCTCTCTTCCCATCTTCTTCTTCTCTTTCTTTTTGCTGTTTTTCATACTGTGATCTGTTTTTCAGTCTTTCTGTTCATTTCTTCAATATTTTGATGACATTCAGCTCGTTTCAGTTTTTCCTCTTCCGATCATTGGTGTTTTTCAATCTCTTGTTTCTTCTGTTCTGTTTTGTTTTTTTTTCTTCAGAAACTTTTATCACTTTTTCCTCTTTTTGTTTGAACTCATTCTCTATTTGTACTTTTTCCTCTTCTGCTTTTCTCTTACTCCAGTCTCTTTTTGAGCTCTTCCATTTATTTCTCATATTTGACTCTCAGTAACTCATGTAGATTCTGAATTTCTCTTTCTCTCTCTTTCAGTATTTCCTCCATTCTTCTTTTAATGCTCATCTCTGCCTCCTCAAACATGCTGTTAGTGAAGTATCGACCCTCATTAGTATTTTTCACTTCTTCTATCATGTTTAACAGTTGAATCACTTGAGTTTTATCTTGTTTTTCTTTGTTGTTGAAAACCAGGAATCTGTTTCCACAATCTCTGATCAGTTTCTTCAGTTCAGCAGACTTACTTCTCCTCACATAATCTTCAATAGACTTATCCTCGAGATCATCTCCTCTAGTGAACAGAACGATGCTGAACTGAGCAGCTTTTGGACCGAAGATCTTCTTTATCAGATCCAAAGTGTCTGCTTCTTCTTTAGTGAATCTCCCCAAACTCAACACAACGACAAACACATGAGGTCCAGGTGACGACAGTGAAACACATTTCACTATTTCTTCCATCACATGATCATTTGACAGTGTTGTATCAAAGAGACCTGGAGTATCAACAACAGCTACTGATCGACCATCAACTTCACCAACTGCCTTCTCACAAACAGTCGTCACTGAATCTGTGCTTAATTGGCTCTGAAACTCTTTTCTTCCCAGAATAGTGTTTCCTGTTGCACTCTTTCCACTTCCTGTTCTCCCGATCAGCACAATCCTCAGACACTCATCATCATCTGCTAAAAATCATAAAGAGGTCACACAAGAAGAGAAGATTTTTACATTACTGTTTAATAACTTTAATTGACCTTACAGTAGATAAATAACTAACAGCCCAAATAGCCAATCACATCACTACACTGAGAAGCCTTGTTGCCATGTCTCTCTTTGTCCGTCAAACATTACTAAGCTGTCTGACACATTTTGGCAAATTCCTTAAACTATGGTAAAAAGGAGTTGTTAGGGCATGTGCACGTGCAATTCACATAATAGGTAAGTGGCTATTTAATGGCGTTTATTATTTAATTTTCCCTGTGTTAATGTCAATGTTGATGATCCTTGGATAGATTTCCCATTGTAATTTAACTATTTTCTCATCTTCTCAGTTATATTTAGAATTTAAACATAACCAGATACACATTTTTTGCACTGCAACGATAAACTGCATTTTAAGTAATTAACTCCAAAATCATTAGGTATGTGGAGTTATATTTTTGATATTTGTATGTGGCACCAAGTACCTACTAAGATGCCAAGAGGTGGGAAAATCTAGTGACTAATTTGACTGATTATTGACAATGACAGGGCAGTGGTTGTTTATTATAAAATCTTTCCTTAAAGGAAATGGAACTATCTACTGAGGATCAGTGTGACCAATATAGGATACATGTATTGCTCTTACTAAATTACCAGCATCCAGTGACAACATGCTAGAGTTTATATATATATATATTTTTAATTTAATTAAATTATTTTGTGTTTAATATTTTGTGATTTCTATGTTTCTGACATGTTATATGTTTGGCTATTTCTCCAACGGCCATGTCGGAATACATACCCGTGTCCATATTCCAGGATGACAATGTGAGGATTCATAAGGCTCAAATTGTAAAAGACTGGCCACCACACTTTACCCACTGACCTTAACCCCACTGAAAGTCTTTGGGATGTACTTGAGTTGACTATACACTGAAAAAAAGTTCTACACTGTAATGTTTTGTTGAACTGCCTTTAGCTAATTACAGCAATATTGATCCAATCATAGACTGTTAAGTGTTTGCCTATAAAATCCAAACAGCAACTTTTATTTTGGGCAGGGCTACACAAATATACTAATATCATATTGTTAAATATTGAATTTAATTATATATGAATAAAATTACATATGAATTTATGAATGATTAGTTATATATGAATGAAATATTTATTTAAATTACTTACAATATAATTGAATCTTCTTTTCTAACTCTTTGATTTTATTCTCCATTCTCTTCAGTTCTTCATGTTGTTCCTCCAGTTCACGTCTGGCTCTGTTCTCTTGAGCTTTCACATACATCTGAAGTGAATATGGTTCAATCTTCATGTTCTCTATATATTCCAGTAGTTCTGGGATCTGTTTTGAGTTTTCAGGTTCTTTTAACCCCATCACTCTGTACTGGCCTCGACAACGACTGATTAACCTCTGAGATTCTGGGCTGGATTTGACAAACTCTGTTGCAAATCCTTCTGCAGTGATCTCTGATGTAAAAAGCACTATGAAATGTTCTCTGGAGTCAAATATCCTCTGGATCTTCTCTATTTCTGCTTTGTCTTCATCAGTAACAGGGCCAACAGGAACAATGAGGATGAAAGCATGAACTCCAGGATCACAGAGAGACACAAAGCGGAGAGTCTGACGCATCACTTCCTCCTCTGAGAGCCGAGTGAGAACTGGAAGCTTCAGCAGACTGATCTGACGTCCATGAATCCTCCCCTCACTCTTAACACACTCTCCACTGTTCACTCTTTGATGTGAAGGATTCATCTTTTCCCCTCGTATAAGCTTTAATAAAGAGTTCTTCAGTGTTTCATCACTTCCACACAGCACCAAGTTCAGCTTCTGTTTTCCAGTGAGATGTACATTTCCTTAAAGACCAACAACAAAGTAGTCAATGTTACAAGAGGATTTCAGTCAGACTAACACATTTGCATCACCTTTAAAAAGTTGAATTATTGCTTTAGTCAAACTGAAGTGAATCAAACTTTTAAAATGCATGTTAAAAAACTTAATGATCTGCTGTGCTGCACAAACAGGACGAGATGTGGCACAAAGATGTCCATCAAGTTTATGATTATAAACAAATCTTAAGTTTGCTTTAAGATATAAATTATTTCCTCCATTTAACACAACTTAAACATTAGTGGTTCCGACCACTGTATATATCACCTCAAAAAACTGTTGAACATAGATATTGTCTCCTATCAAATACTGATCACAGCAAATATGGAAGTTCATCAGGGGTTCAGAAAAGGTCTTCAGAGCATTTTGTTTGCATTTATTATTTATTATAAGTAAAAGAGTATTTTCCATGGGTCAAACAGGATGAAATGCTGCTTTATTCCAATATTCTGAACCTAAGCGTAAACACTGATATTATTTCACATACAAATACATGTTTATGGAGAAATATTAAAAGATAAAGCAGCATAAAACTGATCATTTAACCCTTAAACACATACTTTGGGTCTTTATCGACCCAGGACATTATTCACAACCATCCTTCTCATTCATTTATTAAAGGTAGATGTATTAATTATAAACAATATAACAAGAAAAATATTTTTTTAACATTAAACATAAAATCATTAAAAAGAATGTCTGTTCTCTATTTTTTTTTTTTTTGTAAGTATTTGAAGAGTATAGGGATGCTAGTGACCCGAAGTATGTAATAGAGTATTTTTTCTGCACAACAATAATTGAATATCTGTTAAATAAGTGCAATTCACCTTTATTCCACAAGGTGGCAATGTCACAATGGTGACAGAATTTCTGCAGGCATAAAACCAAAGAATTCAAAAAGGTATTATAGGTATCATCATCATGAAAACATGAAATGGCTCAGCGATTTACTGCAGAGCAAGTACTGAAGTCAATAAAATATTAGTGTCACTGTCACTTGAGGGTGGATCTGGTGAAGAAGCTGTCAGCAATTAAAAATTATGGTTTTGAGAATATGGTTGAGATTGTGAATATGAGGCAGATGCTGAATGCACCAAAGCTCTGACGATGACAGAGATGATGGTAAAGAGCATTTTATTCCTTTGTAATTGATGTTAAAATATTAAAATATTTATAGTACTGCAGTTAGATGCCCATGGTTAGATACAGTTCAGGGGCCGTTTTCACAAAACATTTTATATTACCACTTACTAAGGAACAGAAATTAAAGCAGTGATCTCGAGGAATAGATAGAAGTCTTAAGTTAAGAGTAAGGGCGGGGTTTACCTCGTTGCAATGGATGATGTCATAACACTTACTAACTATGCCCGCAGTGATTGGCTGATGGGGGAGGAGTCTGTCAGCGATTTAATCATACAAATATTGTTGAATGAGGGTAACATGTTGCCATATTTAAATAAAGGTTTTAAAATACAAATGCTGCCCTATTCAAATAAAGGTTTTAAAATGCAGGTTAAATGTCACTAATTAAAGGCCTATAATTGTGGACCGCCTCTTGGATGTCTGCATCTCAAGAGAATGAAGAATTCAAGTGATAAATTATGTTTTATGAACAAAGTTCAGGAGGAACACATTCAAGCGGTGTTTCTAATCAGCTCGAGAGGAGGAATATATACACACTTATAATAGTTTTTTTTTTTTTATTCTATTCAATCATTTGTAAGTGTGAACTCATGAAAACAACTTCCACAGGTAATAGTACATTATTTATTTATTTTTGGCGTCTCATCGTAGATTCAAATCTATAAATCAAAATGTATTGCATTTATGAAGAAAAAATTGAGCACCTAAGGCTCTATTGCTATTCCCTCAATAGTGGACAGTGTCTTTAGGTGGATTAGGACTGTTTGTGATTTGGTCTTAGTGACTTAGGGAGTTCTCTTAGGGAGTCCTCTTGACTACTCCTAACGTTTCACAGACTTAGGAGCTAGTTTTAGTGCTAAAATGCTTTGTTAAATACTCTTAGAGCAAAAATTTAGGAGTCCAAAATTTAGGACTGACACGCCCATTATTTTGGGATGCAGAAAACTGTCGAATTAAACAAGGTGAGTCGGCTCTCGTCTGTGTTTACATACCTCCTCTCAAGCTGATTAGATAGACCGTTTGAATGTATTCCTCCAAAACTTTGTATATAAAACATAATTTGTCACTTGAATTCTGCAGTCTTGAGACCCAGACATGTAAGAGGCAGACAATTAGCTGAACATATACTAGTTTAATTTGTGACACTTAGCCTACATTTTAAATTTAATATGGCAGCATTTGTATTTTAAAACCTTTATTTGTATAAAGCAACATGATACCTCATTCTACAATATTTCTATGATTAAATCGCTGACAGAGATTGGCTGACCCCATCGGATTTGTTGTTTGTTCAGATGAAATTCTCTGGTGAAAATTCTTATTTTGGTCATTCCAAGACTACAAACTGTCTTTCTGAAGTGCAGTATCCACACCAGTGTGGTGACTGACAGCCATATTCCCCTCAAAACATTACATTCATCAGTGCTGAAAAGCCATGCCGATGCACAACCCACATAAAGATGATATTTCTGTAAATAACTGCAATTGAAAAACTTACGGACTACAGCTTTAACAAAAAAAAAGAGATAAAATAAGTCAGAAGAACTATATGACTCACCCTTAACAGAGTTCCTTGCGCTTTGCTGAAAGACACATTAGATTCTAATTAACTCCTGATAAGATGATGACATTGGTAATAATGGCATAAGTGTATAAAGTATACCTCATAATTCACTGTCATAAAACTGCACATCTCTGTTCAATCATTTAATGAACATATTTGATCATACCTCTGTGATGACTCTGATCACGTCACTGTCTACGGTGTAGTTGAGTTTCCCCAGCGCTGCACATTTGATCTCATACTCAGTTCCTGCTCTCAGATCAGTCAGAGTAACTGTGTGTTGATCCTTCAGCACAGGTTCAGATCTCCAGACTGTGTCCTGCTTCACTTTATACAGTAATCTGAGCTCCACTGTAGCAGGACATGATGGAGGAACCTTCAGAACCACATTCTGACCTTTGACCTCTTCAGTGATTGGACGGGCTGGTTTGGATGGAGGAATAAAGCAAACAGCTTCATCACATCCATGTTCATACAGAAGAATGCAGGAACCAGGATGATGTTTGTGGTCTTTTGAGGAAACAATAAATTTAGTGGATTGGCTGCTGTGTGATGTCATCAGCTCCTTAAACAGGATTAAATTTTCCTTCATTTTCTCCCTGATGTTTCCAGAGAGCCACGTCAGTGTTCGAGGAGTCGATCCTGGATTCTTCCACATTGTTTGAGTTTTCAGGTAATTTTCTTGTTCAGAAAGCAGCTCATCTGTCTGCTCAAGAGAACTAAACGTGTAGCAAACCACATTCTCCATCTTAATATCTGACAAAACTGTGTCTAAACTCATGTTCACTTCGGCACCAAAGTTCAGTAATTGTTGAAGAAACTCCCCAACTGTGTTTAACTCTTTCTCTTTCCCTGTGATCCACTCCATTAGATCCTGAGTGTTAAATGGAGACTCCTTGTGAGCTTGTAAAAGATTGGTCAAAGCACAAGTTTCTTCTTCACAGGCTTGAACTGACCGGATCAGCGACTGAATTTTGACAGTAAAATCTTGTCTGTAGATTTGGCAGAATCGCTTCATATCTTCAACCTTCTTGTGAAAGACAGTAAATGATGTTGTCCTGGTGTCTTTCAAAAGTTCACTGCACTTGTTTTCAGTAAAGCTCAGATGTTCAATGGCAGAATCTGCTGCCATGATGATCTTCTTCTCAATGACCCGTAGATGGATCACGTCACTGTCTACAGTGTAGTTGAGTTTCCCCAGCGCTGCACATTTGATCTCATACTCAGTTCCTGCTCTCAGATCAGTCAGAGTAACTGTGTGTTGATCCTTCAGCACAGGTTCAGATGTCCAGTCTGTGTCCTGCTTCACTTTATACAGTAATCTGAGCTCCACTGTAGCAGGACATGATGGAGGAACCTTCAGAACCACATTCTGACCTTTGACCTCTTCAGTGATCGGACAGGCTGGTTTGGATGGAGGAGTAAAGCAAACAGCTTCATCACATTCACTTTCATACAGAATAATGCAGGAACCAGGATGATTCTCCATATCCTTTGATGACACAATGAACCTGTCTTGTTCACAGCTGTTTGAATTGATCAAGTTCTTAAATATCTTCAAGTTGCTCCTCATGGCCTTTTGGATCTCAGGAGTTAGCCAAGACTTTTGCTTGAAATCTGGGCTCGTCACATCAGTTTCTCCTTGTGTTGAAGGACTCAGATAGGCAGTTTGTTGTTGAAGAAGCACATCTGAACAGTTCAATGATGTGAATGTGTAGCTGACCAGATTCCCAACCTCCAGATCCATCCTAATGGCATCTATGTTGTCTTCCTCCTGTGCACCAGCAGCCTTCAGCTGTCTGAGGACTGATTTAATGATCCCAGACTCTCTTTCTCTCTCTGTCAACCATTCTGTGAGGTCACTTCCTCTGAATGGAGATTCATCATGTTCTTGTAGAAGATCATTCAGTACTGATTCATCCTTCACATCTCCACGGATGTTTGGCAGCAAAGAGCCGAGTTTCTTCATGAGTCTCAACTTGTACATGTAGCAGTTTTGCTTCATTTTCAGTATTTTATCATGAAATGTAGCAAACGTCAGAGCAGGAGAGTCTTTCAGAAGATCACTGCATTTCATCTCAGCTGTATTTAAACTCTCAATCACTGATTCAGTCTTTATGATTAGATCCATGCTGATTTCTTTATTAAGTTTTGAAGCTCTTGAATAAAGTTTGTCCAAAGGATAAAGCCAAACTCTCAGTGGAACTGCCAGCTTTTGATTTTCTCCTAGTAGTTTTAGAAGATCAGCAAAAACCTTCAACGCATCTTCAAAAGAGGTCGGGTTAGACGGTAACTGGAAGTCTCCATAAAATGTACAAGTGAAGTTTTTGACTGTGTCTTTCTGACTGTGATTCACATTTAGATCAGCATTTGCACCCACTGAAACGACACCCTGCAGTTTCTCAAAAGCCACTTTTACTTCTCCTTTTACTGTTTTTTTATCTTCATCTGATGAAACTTCTCTGTCAAACACAAAGCAAGCGTCTGCTCCATACAGTATTGCTGTCACAACATGTGTAGCTTTGTTATCATTATCAGGAGCAATGTTTTCAGAAGACAGATGGTTTGTGATCAGTTCTTCAAATCTGCTGGTTGAATGATAATGTAGCGTCAGTCTCTGCTGTTTGAATGACTTCTTGGTGTCTTTGAGATACTTTCCTGCTCCACTAACATGGACGAGATCACCTAAAATACTCAGTTTGAGTCCACCATCAATATTCAGTAATTTAGTTTTGTCCTGAATGGAGTCTGAAGCTGTGACATTGAAATCTGTATTAATTTGGGAATGAGTGCAAATATTCTGTTGCAGCTGCTCTTTATTACATAGTCTGATTCCTGTAAGACAAATATGAATTTATCAGATTCACATCTGAAACACATCTGATGTTTATTAAAGTTTGTCAATGAAAGTGAAAATGTAATGTTTGCTCGCCTTTGTTTGTTATTTATTTGTCTCACATATAATATAAAGGCATTTCTAGGAAAACTACAGACTTTCTTCTTTTTTCTAGATTAATTTGACAAAAAATCACCTGGTATTAACGCATCCTTTCTGCAGTCATACAGCATGCCCAGCTGGAAGGGTCTCCCAAGAGCTGCTGTTTCAATCACATTCACTCCCACTGAATCCATACTGAAGACAAACATCAGAGGAGGAGAATATTTATTTGTGTAAGACTGATTTTCCTGCTAAGGCAGAAGATGAGATAAAACACCCTAAAACCATAAAACTCACTAATCTGGAGAGAAAATCTCAAAGAAAGAGCTATACATCCCCCTCTCTTTCCCCCTGACTCGAGTCACTGAGAGTTATCTGAGAATGTTGATAACACATTCGGTCTGGATGTTGAGGATATGGCCTCTCTCTGCAAATTATTATTTAATTAATATCCATTACATCTGTCTTTGAACCAATTTTTAAACTCTAAAAACAAAACATTAACTTGGCTAAAAGGGAATGATACAATTTAACCAGCGGTAGGCCAATGTCTATACTAAATCCAGCACTCCCACGACCCTATATGAAAGTATATGGCATATGGATGGAAGGACTAACTTGTTTTGGTCTGTTGATTAATTTTAATTTTTTAATTTTTTTTTAAGTCAAGCACACCATCAACCATCATATGGGGGATTCAGTTAAAGGGGGGGTTCAATGCGATTTGACTTTTTTAACTTTAGTTAGTGTGTAATGTTGCTGCTTGAGCATAAACAGTATCTGCAAAGTTACAGCGCTGAAAGTTTAATGCAAACGGAGATATTGTCTTTTAAAGTTATGGCAGTTTATTGCTTACAAAAACGCCCGGTTTCGACTACAACGAGCTTCTTCCCGGGTTGGTGACATCATAAACCCTTGCTATTAACATAAACACGCCCCCGGGAACACGCAACAAAGTGGGCGAGGCCATGTGGCGCAGCAAAATGGAAGTGGAAGAGTTGTGTACACTGGACACGAGCGGCGCGATGCGATGCGTCAAAAGATATAGAACCCATCAGTGATGCGCGGATCAATGTATAAACATCCCACACCCGACCGACGTTTTCAACTAACCCGCCCGCAACTCGGACCGCAAAAAAAAAGGAAAATATTGTACCCGACCCGCTTCCTGACCCGCATTTTTTTAAAAGTAGTAAATGCTCATTGTAGCGTCACTGGGCCATAGACGTAAGAACTAGGGGTGCGGGGGGGTGTGGCCGCCCCCCTCCCATACGCCCCCCATCAGCCTCCCTGGCCAATAATATCCATTAATCCAGCCTGTGGAGGAGAGAAATGTTTCAGGACCTGACGTGGTGCGCTCAGAGGTGCAGCGGCGAGAGCAGGCAGTTCTTGAGGCGGCCCATCATTTTCCATTTCAGCTGTCAGATGCATATTATTGATGAATGCGATGTTTATGTTTCGACCCTGCTTGAAGAATTCATCAGCAGGTCAACTGAGAGAAGGCCCACTTTTGGAAAAGTGTGAAAGCCCTTAGGAGCGCAAACTGTTCTTTTTCTGAATGTTGTATAGCCTAGTGTTATGTAATAAAGGCTTGATTTATTCATTTATTTCGTTTCATTTTCTTAACAATTAAGATGCTGCATGTGTTTATCCAGTCTAATCGAAGTGTGCGTCTCTCCCCCGACTTTCCCAACAAAAATCCCGCCCCCTCTCAGAAAATACATAAAACTGACATTACTGAGCTATATGCATTTAAAAGTAGCCTATTAAAATGGTACAATGGCATTGCTCAGTTCAACGTGTTGGGAAATCGGGCATTTTGTCCCACGTCAGCATTTATTCAAAAGTTAATAACGCTCAACATTCAAAAGGTAAATAAGGATTTCTCACTTGTTTTAGCAGGCTTAGGCTATTTCTGTCACGGATTGCACAGAGACAAGAGAGTAAGATCCATGTGCAGCTTTGTTTATTAAAGGGTAATCCAAAACGTAATCCAAACAGGCAATGGTCAAAAACTCCAGAGAAACAGTCCATACAAAATAAATAAAATAAATAAAACAAACAGAGAATCCAGTGACAAACAACGAACCACAACCAAAGACAGAAACAACTCAGTATAAATAGACAGACACTAATGAAGTGATATGATACAGCTGGGTGCAATGACAATGATAATGAGTCCGGTGAGTGTGTATGGGATATGTAGTCCATGTAACAGGTGGAAATGAGAGTCCGGGATGGAGTGCCCTCTAGTGGCTGATGGGGCACTCTCACTGGTGATCATGACATTACCCCCCCTCAAAGGAGCGGCTACCAGACGCTCCACCAGACAAAACAAAAACACAACTCAGGAGGGAGGTGGACAGGAGGAGGATCAGGGGGAGGGATGGCGGGCCAGATCCAGGGTCCCCAACTGATAGCCAGGGCGGTGCTGGAGGAACTGACCAGGCTGGTTCCAGCGGTTCTAGAGTCCTGGCTGAATGCCAGGGTGGCGCTGGAGGAACTGACCAGGCGGGCGTTGGCAGGTCTGGATTCCTGGCTGAGTGCCAGGGCGGTGCTGGAGGAACAGACCAGGCGGGTCTCAACGGTTCAGGTAGCCTGGGCAGAGGCAGCAGGGCAGAAGGCTTGGATGGTGGCGGCAGGGCAGAAAGCTTTGACGGCGGCGGCAAGGTTGGCCAAGGGTGCTCCGTAGCCATATCAGGGAAAGCGGGCAGCTCGGTGACGGCCTCCGTGACCATATCAAGAAGAGCGGACAGCTCGGTGACGACCTCCGTGGTCGTATCAGGGAGTCCAGATAGCTCGGTGACGGCCTCCGTGGCCGTATCAGGGAGAGCGGGCTCAGGCTGGAGCTGCTCTGGGACAGCAGCGGGCTCAGGCTGGAGCTGCTCTGGGACAGCAGCGGGCTCAGGCTGGGACTGCTCTGGGACGGCAGCGGCCTTGAACTGGCCGACAGATCCAGAGTCAACCACACCAGCGTGCATCCTCCAGGCACGCAAGACCACCAGGACATAAAAGGCTAAGACCACCTTCTGGGCCATAACCAGACCAACATGAAGAGTGGACTGCTTTGGGACGACAGTGGGCTCGGGCTGGCAGACTGGACTATGGTCGACAGACCCTGAATACATCCTCCAGGCGCGTAGGACAATCAAGGCGTAGAAGGTGAAGACAGCCTTCTGGGCCATGGCAGGACTGACCGAAGAAGCGGACTCACTGGCTGGAGCGGACTCACTGGCTGAAGTGGACTCACTGGCTGAAGCGGGCTCTGGAGTGGACTCACTGGCTGGAGCGGGCTCTGGAGTGGACTCACTGGCTGGAGCGGGCTCTGGAGTGGACTCACTGGCTGGAGCGGGCTCTGGAGTGGACTCACTGGCTGGAGCGGGCTCTGGAGTGGACTCACTGGCTGGAGCGGGCTCTGGAGTGGACTCACTGGCTGGAGCGGGCTCACTGACTGGAGCGGGCTCTGGAGCGGACTCACTGGCTGGAGCGGGCTCTGGAGTGGGCTCACTGGCTGGAGCGGACGCACTGGCTGGAGCGGGCTCTGGAGTGGACTCACTGGCTGGAGCGGGCTCTGGAGTGGATTCACTGTCTGGAGAGGCCTCCGGGTCTTGGGGGATGGAAGCCTTCCTCCTCCTCTTCCTCCTTTTAGATGTGGGAAGCGGAGACTCAGTGCCCACCTCCTTTGTGGCCTCTGGAGCGGAGTCACGGGCTGGAGCGGACTCCCGGGCTGGAGCGGGCTCACGGGCTGGAGCGGGTTCACGGGCTGGAGCGGGTGTTGGAGGTCTCTGAATCTGCCCATCCCTATGCAGATACAGGTAACTGGCGAAATTCCAAAAATTTAACTTCCCCACCAGCTCCATCTCCCACTGCGGCAGAGGATCATTAAGACAGTTATTAATTGTGTCCTTGAGGACCACATCAGAGAGACCATACCCCTCCGCCCGTGACCAGAACTTCTGGACGAATGTCCGCACTCCCATTCTCCCCTGGCGAAGAGTTGCCAAAAGGGCCTGAGCCTCCTCAGCCCCCACTGATGACCGGAGTCTCCTGCTGCTGGATCTCTGCATGGTGGTTCGTTCTGTCACGGATTGCACAGAGACAAGAGAGTAAGATCCATGTGCAGCTTTGTTTATTAAAGGGTAATCCAAAACGTAATCCAAACAGGCAATGGTCAAAAACTCCAGAGAAACAGTCCATACAAAATAAATAAAATAAATAAAACAAACAGAGAATCCAGTGACAAACAACGAACCACAACCAAAGACAGAAACAACTCAGTATAAATAGACAGACACTAATGAAGTGATATGATACAGCTGGGTGCAATGACAATGATAATGAGTCCGGTGAGTGTGTATGGGATATGTAGTCCATGTAACAGGTGGAAATGAGAGTCCGGGATGGAGTGCCCTCTAGTGGCTGATGGGGCACTCTCACTGGTGATCATGACAATTTCGCCACGTGAATGCCCAATTGAAGCTCTCACAAGCACAAAATGCAGGGATAGAATATGTTAATAAAGTATTTATTAACGCATTTTAGAAGAACAAAAACAGGTAGGCTAAGCCAAAGACTGAGGCTACAATATCCATAAATAAATGTTCACAAATACCCATGAAAGTAAAACTTAAACCTTTACTAAGTAAAACTGAAAATTACAAAGGTTTAATTGGCATCTTTATTTCAAACGACCCGACCGACCGCGACCCCAATATCATTAAAAATATTTTTGGATGACTCGTAACCTTGGGTGACCGCAGGCACCCGCTCATTTTGGATCAACCCGCGCATCACTGGAACCCATTATAATCTGTGATATTTTCTACACTGGATGCAGCATTGAAGACAGCTTCCAGAATCTACACGAGTTCAATGCTGGATTTGCACAAAGGCTTTTACTGAAAGAAGCAGTTCTTACTTTAAAAGTAGAAGCTGCTGTATATTGGCTTCAAACTGTAAGTAGGTTTTATTGTTTGTACATGTCTTTTAAACGTAGTTCTGTTGCTATTTTTGGTTGCATCAAGCAACGGATGGTAAGGGGCGTGGCGTTTCCGGACGCTTCAGTGAATCACGATACATTGGGCCAGCTACCAACCTGCTGACCAATCTGAGCACATTGCGTATGTCGGAGGGAGTGGCTTCATAGAAGCAGGAAATCAAACGAGCCGTTCATATGACAGTGGAAACAGAGGTGTAGAATAAAGGTAAAATATATGAAAAATACAGCGTTTTCAAAAAAACGAAACATTAAGACATGTTAAACTGTGCCCCAAAAACACAATCGAGCCTAGAAAAAAACCACTGAACCACCACTTTAATATCGTGGAGGTGTGCAAGTTCCCTGAAGAAATAGACAGAAATCTGAGATCCAGTTCACCAACATTTAATGGGTCGTGGTTTATTTCCTAGACATTTGCAGCCCCTTACAGAAAAAACACATGTGGTAACATGTGACCACATATACATGTGAAATTTAACATGCAAAACACCATGTGATCACATGTGAATTTCATGTGTTTTTCCTGTAAGGGTATCAGGAGGCGTCCTAAAATCCTCAAAAACAACAAAAACACAAAGGAGACAGTCTATTTTTCTGAAATGTGTGGGATTACAAATTTAAGATCCACTGATCCTACGTCCTGACATAACATCACATCACATGAAATCTAAGGGTTTTTGAAACAAGAGAACTAATGAGATAATAAATGAACACTGTTGGAACAGATGTCATGATTAACAGACTGAATGAAACTAGGTCAAAGGACAAAACAAAGCGTACACACGTCATTTCTGTTTATCCATCATATTTCTGACAAACAGGGTTATACTGTATATTGGGATATTACAAATAAATGTTTAATTGGATGTTTTAATTACATTAATGTTACTCTTAAACAATATTCTAATAATTTCAAGAAAAGTGGAAATATTTTTTGAAATATTACAAATAAATGTTCATTGTTAATTTTCAGCTGTTCAATGTTCAAATGAACATTATATTGTGAGTAAATATGTTCAAATCACGCTCTAATCATGCCAAGAAAACTGACAATTAAACATTTTAGAGACATTTTAAATCAATATTATCCTATTTGAAAGGAAACTTCCTGTTTGGTTGTTGAGAAACTTTGATCTTGTACTTCAGCACTGTCATTTCTCTTTCATCTTTTTCTGTAAATAATGTTACTCTGCGGTGTCTGATTTACCCATAATTATATCCTTGACATGATTATTCTACACAATCCTGATTATAATAATATTCATTCTCTATTTTTCATACAATCTTGTCACTTTCTTCCAAGATTTGCTGACCTCAGAGTCAATATACTGAAAACATTATTAAATTTAATGAATAAGTTCCAGTGTGAAACATGAATGTTCAGCAGCCGTTCTTCATATTTGTATTCTGTGTTATAAACCATTTCTTGTTTATAAATGTGTAGCATGTATTTTAGCATGATTCTTCACTCACCTTCTCTGTTCTTCGAAGCTATTTAGTTTGGAGAGGGGTTGAAGTTGTCCTTTTTTAGACTTGTGTATAAAACAAAGACTTTGTTTCAACTTTTCTCATTAAAACTTTCAAAATAGCTAAACTCATGATTTATTTACATGAAGATGTTTACCAGAGATGTCTGTCTTCCTTACGCCGGTCAGATTCAAGCTTTCACTTTCAGTAAGTTCATTGAAACTCCTCCCAGTTAAACTTACAGACATGAACAGACATGAACATGAATCTTATAAAATCTTAGCAGACTTGCCTGTTAAAATAAAAGACTTTGATTGGATACTTGATGTTGTGAAAGCGATCAATAAACATGAATAAAACAAATAATGAACCGCCCATTAAATGACTTGAAAAGCTTGTGTTTGCTTTATTAGCTAGGTTTAAACATCAATTTAGATTAGATTAGTAGCCTACATTTAACTAAGATAACATTTACTTAATGACAAGCGATGAGAATATTGAGTAATATGTTTATGTATATGTTTAGGCTATACAACAAAATATTCAATAAATGATTTGAAACAGATGCTGAGTCCATCTGCTGGTTAAAGGCAGTAAATGCACAGCAAAAATATTGTGCTACAAAACATCTATAACTATAATATTAGTTTTAGTTGCTGTCAAAATATACTGTTAATACACGAGCAGTACTGCCCACACATGAGCAGAAGGTGTGTATGTTTTATAACAAGTTTTGCATAAAATCCTTTATAAACCAATTCCATTTTGTCCACTAAGGGATTGAGAATAAAATGTGATTAAATCTGAAAAAAACTGAAAATAATAAAAGGTCTTTGATACCTGAGGTGGGAAGATATTATTTGTGAGGTTTGATGTGTGCCTAATGATGTGGGGTATTTACAAAATTAATTATATGTTGTTAAAAAAAAAAAACATATATTACAGAATCCCAGGAATTACCAATTTGTGCATCTTCGCTTCCTTCCCTCTCTTCCTAACTTCACCACCTTTGGATTCAAGAGGAAACTGAGGACCGATGAATCAAAGGAAATCTTATTTATGTACTGGAATATTCTTGATCACTTGAAACTGTCATCTGCTGCACTCAATGAGTCTGCCGTTTCTGAAGTATGGCTATTTAAGTTTAAAATAGTTTAATAGTTTAATAATAAATCAAGATGCTCCGATGAAATATGTGAGATGTATGGTTCATTTCAACTGCAAAGGTAAAACATAAATTGAAATTATTGTGACAGATGTGAAAGGGCTGAGAATTTATGTATGTCAGTTTATGTCTACTCTTTAAATTCTTCAAATATTCTTAAAAATTTAAGTTTTATCAAAACAATGTTAGATGAACAACATGTACACTGTGTGCAGAATTATTAGGCAAGTTGATTTTCTGATCATATTTTTTTTCCAAGCACATTTTACCAATTCCAATCCACATCAATCTTAATAACTACTATTAATATTGTTTTTAATCATTTATAAGTGATATATAATTGTTCATGAAGGCTGGAAATGAAAAATGCCTTATATTCAGGTGTGCAGAATTATCAGGCAGGTTTTCATTTACAGGCAAAATGAGCCAAAAAAGATATTTAACTCTGACTGAAAAGTCAAAAATTATTAAATATTCATGAGAAGGACGCAATACTAATGCAATACTAGAAATTGCAAAGTTAAAGCATGACCAAGGGACAGCAAAATGCTCATTGGGTCAGCGGGGTCAAAACAAGTGGAGAAGAAAAGACACATGTTAACTGCAAAATAATTAAGAATTAAGGTGAAGAATTAAGTGTGAAACCATCAGGAACCCTTTAGTCTCCAGCGCCACCATTTTCCAGAACTGCAACCTATGGAGTCTCCAGAAGTGCGAGGTGTCAGGATCTCAGAGACTTGGGTTAGCTAAAGAAACCTAAAAAATGACCCGCTCTTAATAAGAATCACAAGCGGAAGTGTTATAAAATACATGAAGACTGGGTTTTTATAGACCTTATAGACAGACAGCTTGAGAGTGACTCCTGAAGGACCAGCACCACAATCTCTTGTACCACTGTTTGAAGAATTTATCTTCCAGAATCTGGCAGTAAGTTTTGGAAGATCATTTTTAGTCCATCTCTGCAAGACAGACATTTCAGGATAATAGATAGACTAAAAGTGAACTCCCACACCTTACTGCCAGATTTTGGAAGATAAATTCTTCAAACAGTGGTACAAGAGGATGTGGTGCTGGTCCTTCAGGAGTCATTCTCAAGCTGTCTGTCTATAAGGCCTATAAAAACCCAGTCTTCATGTATTTTATAACACTTCAGCTTGTGATTCTTATTAAGAGCGGGTCATTTTTTAGGTTTCTTTAGCTAACCTAAGTCTCTGAGATCCTGACACCTCGCACTTCTGGAGACTCCAGGTAGGTTGCAGTTCTGGAAAATGGTGGCTCTGGAGACTAAAGGGTTCCTGATGGTTTCACACTTAATTCTTCACCTTAATTCTTAATTATTTTGCAGTTAACGTGTCTTTTCTTTTCCACCTGTTTTTGTATGACCCCGCTGACCCAATGAGCATTTCACTGTCCAATAGTCATGCTTTAACTTTGCAATTTCTAGTATTGCATTAGTATTGCGTCCTTCTCATAAGCATTTAATAATTTTTGACTTTTCAGTCTGAGTTAAATCTTTATTTTTGGCTAATTTTGTCTGTAAAAGAAAACCTGCCTAATTATTCTGCACACCTGAATATAAGGCATTTTTCATTTCCAGCCTTCATGAACAATTATATATCACTTATAAATGATTAAAAACAATATTAATAGTAGTTATTAAGATTGATGTGGATTGGAATTGGTAAAATGTGCTTGGAAAAAAAAATATGATCAGAAAATCAACTTGCCTAATAATTCTGCACACAGTGTAGTTCTGTGGTAACATCCTCAAAACAAGTTTTATAAAATGATGGACACATTTCAGCTTTAGAAATTATTTAGGAAAAGGTGTTAGTCCATATATTCTGAATCCCTTAATATCCTAATATATATATATATATTTGAATGCACATCATTAGTTTCTTTTCGATCCACCGGTCAATATATACAACACTGAATGAATACTGTGTAAAAATATAGCTAGCATTCCCTCCTTCCCTCCTTCCCTCCTTCCCTCCTTCCCTCCTTCCCTCCGTTCTCTGAGGCAGAAAGAGTCGTGTTCAAACAACTCTCTACCTTCACCTTAACTGTTCCCTGCTGGTGGAGTGACTTGCCTATTTCAACCCGAGCTGATGAGTCTTTAGCCATGTTCAAGAAACTGCTGAAGACACATCTTTATCCTCCAAATCTCTCAATGACAGACAGAGTTTCTTCATCGAGTTCTGCTGTCTGATGCTCTGAACTCTGCATTATGAGGATCATCATGTGTTTGTTGATTCTGGAGCTGAAGATCCTCTGGATCTCCTCCATTTCTGCTTTGTCTTCATCAGTCAGTGGAGCATCAGGAATAATGAGGAGGAAAACATGAACTCCAGGATCACAGAGAGACACACAGCGGAGAGTCTGACGCATCACTTCCTCCTCTGAGAGACGAGTGTTGAACAGAGCTGGAAGATCCACCAGACTGATCTGACGTCCATGAAGATCCACATGTTTCTTCTCTCTTATTAGTTTTGATATGGATTTCTTCAGTGTTTCATCACTTCCACACAGGACCAAGTTCAGCTTCTGTTGTCTAGTGTCACTGACACCTCCTTAAACACAGAAACATGTGTTACTACAACATATTTAGATATTGTCTGTGTCAGATTTCATTTCTATTGAATCAACTAAATCAAATCATTTCTATTGTAAACTGGAAGTCTGTAATCAGTTGATACTGTAGATTTCAGTTTTATGAATCATGATTTACTTAATCTTAAAAGAAATTATGAATCAAACAAACAAACTTACAGCCTTACTTGTAGGCTTGTATGTTTGATATTTTAACTCAAATGTAGTACGTGATTTGATATCATTAACTACTATACAGTATGATACAAATCCTGATACATGCCGTGATTAACAGTATTCAATCATCGATTATGAGTGAATCTTTGTGTTTGTCCAGTGTCTGACGCTTCACATGATCATTTGTGTGTAAAAAGCAGATGATTAGTCTGTATATGGACAGTAAATAATGAGTGTTTCTGAAACCACTGGTGAGTTTTGAGCAGTTCTTCTCTATCAGGCAGCACAGATTTTATTGATTTCATATTTAGCTAAATCAGTCAGGTCTATATAAAGTTGACAGATTTGAGAGGAATCCTGTATTATTCAAAAGTTGCTGTATTTATTGTCTTTGTTGTTCAGTTGTTGGACACTAACAGTTTTATGTCTCCTGTACACACCATAAACTGCTATCAATATTGCAAATAAATCTTATTCTTTTCTTTTAAGAGTTTCCTCACCATCAGGATCTTCCTCTGTTCTGAGTGAAGCAAAAGATCACTGTTATTCCTCCAGCACATATTTCACTCTTCTCATGTCCTCCTCAGTGAAGTTTTTATACTGCAGTACGAGTATGAAGACATGAGGTCCTGGATCAGATCAGAGATGCACACTCTCTCACTGTCTGTGTGCAGTTGTCATTTCATAACCAAACAACACTGGATTCAGTGCAAACAAAAATGTTTGTATTATGTTGCTGTGTGAATAAACACTATATTTCCAAAGGTTTTCAGACGTCTGCCTTTACGTGCACATGAACTTTAATGACATCCTATTCTTAATCCTTAGGGTTTAATATGGAGTTGGCCCACCCTTTGCAGCTATAACAGTTTCTCCTGGGAAGGCTTTCCACAAAGTTTAAGAGTGTGTTTATGGGAATTATTGACCATTCTTAGAAGCACATTTGTTCATGATTAGTTCATGTTAACTAATGCATTAACTAATGTTAACTAATTGCGGAATTAAGGAATCAGCATTTTAACACTAATAAAATGTAGAGTTTAGCTCAAACGTTTAGCTTCTTCACGTGGATTTCCTTTGCTGTACACAACTTGGTTCTCACGATTTTAGCATACTCTCACCAGAGCTCACGCTGCACCTGCATCCTACGTCATAAGATGGGAAGCCACTCTTTCGTGAACACGCATATGACAGTTAGCAGAAGCTAGAGATTATGGTTTTAAAGTTTTAAATATGGATAGTTTTCTTACACAAAGGCATCGCTTCTCTTCAGAAGGCCTTTATTAACCCCTTGGAGCTGTGTGGACTTCTTTTATAATGGATGGGTGCAATTTTTTGGACTTCAAATTTTGGGATATCATCCACTCCCATTATAAAGCATGGATTAGCTTGGACGTTATTTAATATAACTCCGATTGTGTTCGTCTGAAAGAAGAATGTCATATACAGCAAGAATGGTTTGAGGGTGAGTAAATCATGGGGTAATTTTAATTTTTGGGTGAACTATCCCTTTTAAAAGCTGTTGTTTACTTATCTTTATTACCATATATATATAATAATAAAATCTTCAGTAGATGATTAACAAAATAATTGTTACTGACAGCCCTAGTTAAAACATTTGAAAATGCACCTGCATTGTTGTGCATTTTGTAATTAAGACTATTTTCCAGTCATATATTTTAGCAAAACAGAAAAAGATAGCTGACCGCATACTGAATCTAATAAAGATTGAGGAACTCTAGAAGTACCAAATATATTTTATAAATTACATGGTGCAATAAAGTGCAAAGTGCAGGTGAATTCAATTTGTTAACTTTTAGACTCTCTTGCAGTGACACTTGTGATAATTGACTGATACTTGTGTTAATTGGTAATTGATGATTGTGACAGTTGGATTCAACTGATTGCTTTGAATTTCTTATCTTTCTAGAAAGCGGGTGATTGTTTGCTGTATTTTGTGCACTGAGGATCGCAATTTGCTGAAATGTCTGCTCATGCTCATTTGTTTTTAATTCACCTGCACTTTGCACTTTATTGCACCATGCAATTTATAAAATATATGTTGTACTTCTAGACTTCCTCAGTCTTTATTGGATTCAGTGTGTGGTCAGCTATCTTTTTCTGTTTTGCTCAAGTATTTTTTTGGCTCTATCCACCTGAAGGCAAAGGAACGTTTTGTCAATTGAGAGTGCAACAATTTTTTTTTTTTTTCAAAAATTCTTCAGACCAGTCATATATTTTGTCATTGTAGATTTCTTGAAAATAATAGGCTATTAAAATACTTTCTTGTCACCTTCTCCTGAAAACAATATCGCGTATCGTCTGATATTGTGATCTAGTGTATTCGCCCGTTGTATTGTCAGCTGTGTTAATTACAATTCTTACCATCAATATATACCTGACATCAAAAGTAAAAGCTCAGAATGAGACATTCCAGAATATTATGTTTATTACTGAATTTATGTGTTCATCTTTAAAGTTGTTAATAATTGTGAAAATGAAATAAAATTGCAGCTCAGATGGTGTATTATTTGAACATAGTCCATAATCTCCAGAAGAAAGTGAGTGATTTTTTTTCTAATGACAATATGTATCAAGAATATATTCAATGTCATCAGAACACATATGAAAGTAAAAGAAAAAAGGTTAACAATGGTTGATGAGAAAGATAACAAAGGAAAGATAAGAAAGGCTAGAAAAAAAAACATGAGGGTAAGATATCAATTTATTTTGGTGCGACATACTTCTCAATGATGCTGGTGTCTGTGGTGTGACGTATCCCTTTCTCTAATGTAAAAGTACACAACTGTCTCTTTCGGTAGGTAATCTATGTCACATTCCCCACCACATACTCTCTGAGCATCTTCAATCATCTGATTACTGTAGTATCCTCCTCCATTCTGCTCTAGCATTGTGTCAATCAGATCAGTTGTCAGTGTTGTCAACTTTATTGTCAATTCTATGTACAGGACATACAGAGGATTGAAATTCTGTTTTCCTCAGACCCACAATGTAAAATACCAACATAACACAAAACAAGATTGAAAATAAATAAAATAAAGTACAATACATACAATAAAATATTCACGTCACATAAGATTATAAATATCCTTACATTGTACTGCAAACAGTATGCAAAAGACAGGGCAGCTCATTGGTAAAAGTGACTAGTGACTAGTGACTAGGTGTGTGTGTGTGTGTGTGTGTGTGTGTGTGTGTGTTTGTTAGGGAGTGAGAAGTCACAGTTCAGTGTATCTGGGAGCATAGGGCAGAGCTTTCTTTACTCTTTTGTCATGATGTTTCTGTCATGTTTCTGTCATTCTTCCTCCATCATCATCTTCATTGTCTCTTTCTCTTGTTCATGTTACTTCATCAGCTGTAGTTTCTTCTTCATTATAGTGTTTGATATCATTCCTCTCAATAAACATTTTTTTTTCTTTTCTTTCTTTCACTTTCATGATTCTGTCTTTCACTCTCTATTCTGTTCATCAGTATGTGTATTTCCATCTGAAGATGGTCTTTTTTCTGTTTTTATTTTCTCCTTTTCATTTCCTCCATTTCTTAGGGATGTCAAACGATACAATTTTTTAAATCAAATTAATTTTATGATGCGATTAATTAATCTGATTAATTGCAAATTAAATTGCACATTAAATTGGCTGAGAATCTGAATGCATGAGTTCAATCACTGAGATGCCATGCAAATTTATTTTGACAGACATCTACATGAGAAACAATTACCGTCTGAATAGGGCTAAAGACCACATTTGTAGCCAGATATATATATATATATATATATATATATATATATATATATATATATATATATAATTCTATTGTATAAACCTATTTTATTATCAGATTAAATGTGTTGGTACTTCTGCCAACATGTTTGTTTGGTTCTACCTGCTTGAGACCTGTTGCAGATTTTACTAAGATGATGCTTTATTAAATAACAGAAGTTGTTTAAAAAAATTGTGGCTTGTCATCAGTTTGAGCCATTTGTACTCTTCATTTATTTGTAACTTTTTAATGGATTCACAGGCTACAGAAATTATTGGGGGGTGTAATGGAAACTAAATGAGTAATATATTCTTTTTTTCTTTTTTTTTTGATGAAAGAAGCCCAACACTGCATGTAAGTATCAGATAACTGAAATATCTTTATTGTGGATTATTAAAGTAGTTAATCATGACATATATGTTTATAAAATTACATTTATTATTTGAGATGAAACAACCCTGGTGAAAAAAGTACATTTCCTTAATATACTTAAAGTGCTCTATTCTCATGCACTAATTTTGTACTTAATATACTAAAAATTATTCTTTAGTACTTCTTAAGCTCATCTTCAGAACATCTAAGTGTGCTCAACTGTGCTATTTTGAGACAGCATGAAATATGAACTAAAATGTGCTTTTAATATACAATCTCTGTATTTCAAAATGTATTTAGATACTACTTATAGTACATTTGAACCCATAGTGTACTACAAGTGGTAACTAAAAATATTTTTTAAATACAGAGATAGTATATTAAAAGCACAATTTAGTTCATATTTCATACTGTCTCAAAATACCTTCCTTCCAAAATCTTCTTTTCATCCTCCCATTCGCTCTGCTGTCGTTTAATTTCCTCTTGAGTCTCTTTTCTGTCATTTTCAGCCTCTTTTGTTTTTCCTTTACCATCTCTGTCTCATTTTATCTTCTTCTTTATTCCTCATTTTCTGCTCCAATTCTCTCTTTTTTATTTCTCTCCTTGTCCTCTGTTTCTCTTCTCTTGATCTCTTCTTCTTGTTCTTGTTTCAGATCTTCAATCATTTTCTTCCATCTCTTTCTCTCTTCTCGTCTCTCATCATCTTCTCGTTTTCTTCTCTCCCACTCCTCTTTTCTCTCTCGCTCCAGTTGTTCATAATATCTTTTCATTTTCAGTTTTCTTTTCCTCATATTCTCTCTTTTTCTTCTTTCTCTCTTCTCTGTTTCTGTTGCTCCTCCTCTATCTTTTGTCTTTCTTCTTCTCTCTCTCTTTCAAATCTCTTCCTCATTTTATCCAGTTCTTCTTGTTTTTCTCTCAGTTGTTCCTCGTGTTTCTCTTTTCTCTTTCTTTCCTCTTCCTCTCGTTCCCTCATCTGTCGTTTCTTTTCATCCTCCCATTCTCTCTGATGTCATTTAATTTCCTCTTGAGTCTCTTTTCTGTCATTTTCAGCCTCTTTTATTTTTCTCTCCCATCTCCGTCTCTCCTTCTCTTCTTCTTTATTCCTCATTTTGTCCTCAGTTTCTCTCTTTTTTATTTCTTTTTCCTGTTTTTTCTGTAACTCTGCTATAATACATTCTTGTTCTTTTTTCATCTTTTCTTGATCTTGTCTGTATTTCTCTTCTCTCTTTCTATCTTCTTCTCTTTCATTTTGTTGTTTTTCATACTGTAATCTCTGTTTTTCAATCTCTCTCTTCATTTCTTCTATTTTCTGATGATATTCAGCTCTTTGCTGTTTTTCCTCTTCTGATCATTTCTGGTTTTCAATCTCTCGTTTCTTCTGTTCTGTTTTCTCTTTTTCTTCAAACTCTTTTCTGAGATTTTTCTCTTTTTCTCTCAGTTGATTCTCCATTTTCTTTCTCTCCTCATCTGCTCTTTGTTTCTCTTCCATGAGTCTTTTCATCATATTTTCCTTTTCCATCTCATATTTGGCCGTTAATGCCTCATGTTGAGTCTGAATTTCTCTTTCTCTTTCAGTATTTCTTCCATTCTCTTTTTAATGCTCATCTCTGCCTCCTCAAACATGCTGTTAGTGAAGTATCGACCCTCATTAGTATTTTTCAGCTCTTCTATCATGTTTAACAGTTGAATCACTTGAGTTTTGTCTTGTTTTTCTTTGTTATTGAAAACCAGGAATCTGTTTCCACAATCTCTGATCAGTTTCTTCAGGTATGAATCATGCATCACAAAATCCTCTATGGTCGAGTCCTCGAGATCATCTCCTCTAGTGAACAGAACAATGCTGAACTGAGCAGCTTTTGGACCTAAGATCCTCTTTATCACATCTAAAGTGTCCATTTCTTCTTTAGTGATTCTTCCCAAACTCAACACAATGACAAACACATGAGGTCCAGGTGACGACAGTGAAACACATTTCATTATTTCTTCCACCACATGATCATTTGACAGTGTCGTGTCAAACAGTCCTGGAGTATCAACAACAGCTACTGTTCGACCATCAACTTCACCAACTCCCTTCTCACAATCAGTCGTCACTGAATCTGGAATTAATTGGCTCACAAACTCCTCTCTTCCCAGAATAGTGTTTCCTGTTGCACTCTTTCCACTTCCTGTCTTTCCAATCAGCACAATCCTCAGACTCCTCTGATCATCTGAACATCCAGCATCTGAAAATAATGCATGTATGTATTAATATCACATGGTTAAAGAGACAAGCTTCTCATGCACGTGTTAAACTTAAACTTAAAGAAAATGAACTTAAAGATGTTCTTCATCACTGCCAATCAATATGACACTTCTGGAGGTTTAAGAACATGAAGACTGAACCATATTCACTTCAGATGTATGTGAAAGCTCAAGAGAACAGAGTCAGACGTAAAACAGAGGAGAAATATAAAGAAGAACTGAAGAGAATGGAGGATGAAATCAAAGAGTTAAAGCAGAAGATTCATTCAGAAGGTGAGCGTTTTTTTTAAGCAAATATTACATTTTCAATAGAAAATTAAAGTATCATTTTACTGTTTTCCGAACCAATTTGACCAATTCAAGAACTGACTCAAAAGCTCTTATTCTACATTAACAACAGAATTAAAGGACACACAACACAATTACTGCATTATCGTGAGAAAACTATTTCTACATGAAGATGCATAAGCTAAAAAACGCTCACCTTCTGAATACATTCTGAGTACATTGTATTTAGTAAAAAACAGCAAACATTTCTTTCACCAAAAAGAGCAATTTCAAATTAAAGCTGCAAGCAGTAATGAAAGGGCCCTCACACCCGATGGCCTTAGAAAAAATGTGAACATTGGGCGACATGCATTTAAGCAGACGGGTAAAATAGAAGAAATATGGCAAAGTAATTTTGATGTGCCACACTTCTAAGTTCATGCTGCCAACAGGTGGTGCTTTGACTGTAACTGAATATTGCCATGTACACGTGTTCAGGCCAGTACTATTATCAAATGTGAAGTTTGGAGCAGATTGGACATTGCATGCCTGAGTTACAACAACTTCCTGTTTTGTTGTGTTAATCACATACTTTAGCACTTAACCAAGTGTTTCATGATTTAACGTGTTTCTAGCATGTTTGGTGGCATATTGAAATGTGTTTCTGGGAGTCAATTATTGTGCAAAGTCATTTCCTGTTGCCAGCAGGTGGCACTATGACTAACTGAATAGTGTCATATAGATGTCTTTAGGCCAGGACTCTTATCACACATGTGAAGTTTGGGGCAGATCGAACACTGTTTTCTCTCTGTGTAATAGACAAAACAATAATACAATTAACTTATTACTGTTTACAGTACTCACCTTTAACAGCTTGTTTCCTTGTTCTTTGCTGAAAGGCACAATTAATTCTAAATTAACAACTGATCAAATTATGAAATTGGCAGTTCAAGGAGAAATTATCTATAAATTACTCTCACAAAGCTGCATATATTTCTAATCAATCATTTAAATCTATTTGATCATACCTCTGTGATGACTCTGATCACGTCACTGTCTACGGTGTAGTTGAGTTTCCCCAGCGCTGCACATTTGATCTCATACTCAGTTCCTGCTCTCAGATCAGTCAGAGTAACTGTGTGTTGATCCTTCAGCACAGGTTCAGATGTCCAGACTGTGTCCTGCTTCACTTTATACAGTAATCTGAGCTCCACTGTAGCAGGACATGATGGAGGAACCTTCAGAACCACATTCTGACCTTTGACCTCTTCAGTGATTGGACAGGCTGGTTTGGATGGAGGAGTAAAGCAAACAGCTTCATCACATCCATGTTCATAAAGGAGAATGCAGGAACCAGGATGATGTTTGTGGTCTTTTGAGGAAATGATAAATTTAGTGGATTGACTGCTGTGTGATGTCATCAGCTCCTTAAACATTATTACATTTTCCCTCATTTTCTCCCTGATGTTTCCAGAGAGCCACGTCAAAGTCTGAGGATTCGATCCTGGATTCTTCCTCGTAGTTTGAGATTTCATGTAATTTTCTTGTTCAGAAAGCAGCTCATCTGTCTGCTCAAGAGAACTAAACATGTAGCAAACCACATTCTCCACCTTAATATCTGACAAAACTGTGTCTAAACTCATGTTCACTTCGGCACCAAAGTCCAGTAATTGATCAAGAAACTCCCCAACTGTGTTTAATTCTTTCTCTTTCTCTTTAATCCACTCCATAAGATCATGTGTGTTAAATGGAGACTCCTCGTGAGCTTGTAGAAGATTGGTCAAAGCACAAGTTTCTTCTTCACAGGCTTGAACTGACCGGATCAATGAATTAATTGTTTTATCGAAATCTTGTCTGTAGATTTGGCAGAATCGCTTCATATCTTCAATCTTCTTGTGAAAGACAGTAAATGATGTTGTCCTGGTGTCTTTCAAAAGTTCACTGCACTTGTTTTCAGTAAATCTCAGATTTTCAATGACGGAATCTGTTGCCATGATGATCTTCTTCTCAATGACCCGTAGATGGATCACGTCACTGTCTACGGTGTAGTTGAGTTTCCCCAGCGCTGCACATTTGATCTCATACTCAGTTCCTGCTCTCAGATTAGTCAGAGTAACTGTGTGTTGATCCTTCAGCACAGGTTCAGATGTCCAGACTGTGTCCTGCTTCGCTTTATACAGTAATCTGATCTCCACTGTAGCAGGACATGATGGAGGAACCTTCAGAACCACATTCTGACCTTTGACCTCTTCAGTGATCGGACAGGCTGGTTTGGATGGAGGAGTAAAGCAAACAGCTTCATCACATCCATGTTCATAAAGGAGAATGCAGGATCCAGGATTATTCTCAAATTTTCCTGAGGACACAATGAACCTGTCTTGTTTACAGCTGTTTGAATTGATCAAGTTCTTAAATATCTTCAAGTTTCTCTTCATGGTATTTTTGATCTCAGCAGTGAGCCAAGTTTGCTTTGAATCAGGGACCTTCTGATCAGTTTCTCCTCGTGTAGATGGACTCAAGTAGGTGGTTTGTTTAGAAAGAAGCACATCTGAGCAGTTCAGTGATGTAAACATGTAACACACCAGGTTTCCATCATCCAGGCCCATCCAGATGGCATCTATGTTGTCTTCCACCTGTGCACCATAATCCTTTAGCCGTCCAAGGACTGATTTAATGATCTCAGACTCTCTTTCTCTTTCTTCCAGCCACTCAGCAAGATCACTTCCTCTGAATGGAGATTTGTCATTTTCCTCTAAAAGATCATTCAGTGCAGTTTCCTTCATCTTGTCTCCGCGGATGTCTGGCAGTAGAAAGCCGAGTTTCTTCACCAGTGTCAACTTATATGTGTTGCAGTTTTGATTCATTTCCAGAATTTTAGAATGAAATGCAGCAAACATCCGAGCGGGAGAGTCTTCTAGAAGATCACTGCATTTCATCTCAGCTGTATTTAAACTCTCAATCACTGATTCAGCCTTCATGATTAGATCCATGCTGATCTCCTTCAGAAGTTTTGAAGATCTTAAGTGAAGTTTGTTCAGAGGATAAAGCCAAACTTTCAGAGGAACTGCCAGGTTTTGATTTTCTCCCAGTAGTTTTGGAAGATCAGCAAAAACATTCATCGCATCTTCAAAAGAGGCTGGGTTAGATTGTAGCTGAAAGTCTCCATAAAATGTACATGTGAAGTTTTTGACTGAAGATTGTTGGTCTTTATTCATACTGAGATTAACATTTCCAGCTACTGAAGCGATGCCCTTTAGTTTATCTAGGGCCACGCTTACTTCTCCATCTACTTTGGTTTTGTCCTCATCAGATGAAACTTCTCTGTCAAACACAAAGCAGGCATCTGCTCCATACAGTATTCCTGTCACTACATGTGTGGCAATATCATTATCATCATCAGGAATATTTTCAGTACCAAATGATTCACAGTCAGTTCTTTAAACTCGCTGGTTGAATGATAATGTAGCGTCAGTCTCTGCTGTTTGAAAGACTTCTTGGTGTCATTGAGATACTTTGCTGCTCCACTAACACTGATGAGTCCACTTAAAAGACTCAGTTTCAATTCACCACCAATATTTAGTAATTTAGATTTATCCTTAATGGAGTCTGAAGCTGTGAAATTGAATCTTGTAGTAATTTGGTTACGAGAGGAAATATTCTTCTGAAGATCCTCTGGTTTCCAACATCTAAAGCCTGAAAAAGGAAAAATGCATCTGCAGTGAATTTATTAGAATCACATTTTATATCTAAAAGCTTGATCATATCACATTTTTGTGTAATTCATGAGTTCACACTTACAAATAATCACATAGTAAATAGTATGCGTATTTGGCGTGCTGTCCGAGGAGAGGGCTCTGAGCTCGGTATTTGGCCCAAATCTAGAGTACTCCCCAAAAATTGCAAACCAATGCAGGACAGCAGCCGGAAACATTACTGATGACCACCAAAAATTACATTGCATAGGCTGATTGTGCTGTTTGGAGGGTTAGTTTGAAGGGCCGGGAGAGTTCTCATCATATGGATGAAGACAATTACTGCTGCAGAGAAGGTGAGTTTAGACAAGGCTGAACTCCTGCGGGAGCAGAGGCAACATCACTGCTGCGGCAGTGGAGAAATTGGCCAGAATACTTTCTTGCTCCACTTACATTGATGAGATCACCTAAAATACTCAGATTCAATTTACCATCAATATTCAGTAATTTAGATTTGTCCTGAATGGAGTCTGAAGCTGTGACTTTAAAATCTGTATTAATTTGGGTATTGTCTCTATGGCGGTGTAATGTATGGGATGGGACAATGGAGTTGGAGATCCACGTGCAGGCTTTATTAATAGGATGAGCATAGTTGTACAGGCAGAGGGTCAAACACCAGCAAACAGATACAGGAAGGCAAGGCAAAAGAGTAATCCAAACACAGGCAAAGGTCTAGGCAGGCAGCAAATGATCATCAACAAGGAAACAGTCCAGGGTCAAAAAGGCAAGGCAAGGCACACGAAGACAAGGTCAGATGCAAGGCTAAACAATACTCAGCAGTGACAGAGAGAAAGTCCATGGCTTATGTAGGGTGTGTGATTGGCTACAGCCGTGTGCGTGTAATCAGTGCAATGGATGGTGGGAAATGTAGTCCAGGGTGAAGTGCAACAGTTAGTGTGGTGCAAGAGTCCATACAAAACAAAAGACACAAAGCTAGGATCATGACACGTGGACATAGTATAAAAACATTTTCAGCAAAACTACAAACATTCATGTTCATTTCTAGCCAGATGTGACTAAAATATTGCATCTGAAAGAACCAAATCACTGTACACTTAACCATACCTACACTAGCTCTACACGATCTTAAATAATTAAGGCCCTTTCACACTGAGAACAATGCGAAAAAGCGAGGTGCCAAATAACGGACCTTTCACACCAAACGAGAAACGACTGATTGCCTTCTGCTATTTCACGCCTGCAAGACATCGTTAAAATACTCCACGTGACTGCAGTGGTTCAACCTTGATTTTATGAAGGGATGAGAATACTTGCACAAAACTGCACAAAAACAAAATTACTTTATTTAACAAAATTGTCTCTTCACTGTCATTCTCCTTCACTGTTTATGTTGTATACATTGCTTCTGTGTTCTACGTCAGAATGCCGGCTCAATATTGGCCGACACTGATCACGTGATCAGCATGACCGATGCGTGTGATTCTGACACAGGAGCATGATTGATTTCAGGGGGACTTTAACCCTTTAACACGTACGATCACACCGGTGTGATTAGAACGTTCAGCGCCTAACGTGATCAACTGCCAAATTCAAATGTGTGTGCGCGCTTTGGCTGGCGCTAAACCAGAGACGGACACGCGCAGTGCTTTTCATATATTACATATATGCAGTGTTTTCAACCAAATAATGTTCATTTCAGGTTTCAGACATTTAAATACACATGAGTACTAACAAAACAATATATTTAGAGTTTGTAAAATATACAATGGTGTCTATAGAAGCGGAACTAACAACCCTTTCCATTATAATTAGACGACAAGTTTTATTCATATCAGATACACATTGTGAAAGTAACTTTAAAGCTTACTCTATTCTTCCCCAGTTCACCAACTCACTTACTTTCATGTATTTCGGGAGAAGTGGATGAATTCATGGGTTGTAAATCCAACAGATCCGATTCTCTGTGCGGCGCAAACTAACATGGCGGCGCCCATCACGCATATGTCTCAACTAACATGATCGTTATAAAGGTGTTTAAACAGCAAAACACATCCACTTGCACATATTTGGCAATCAGAATATTAGATATTTCATGCTATAGTTAACAAATTTGTGAATATTTTGAATAAAAAAGGAAAACTTAAATGAAAGCAGATCATCATTCATACAGTGCTGCGGTGTGTCACGTAACAAGCAATGACGCGTCACCATGGAAACCATAAAGTGGCAAGTTCTAAATAACGGTCGCCTTAAAAAACTCACGCTGGGGGGGTCAGATAGAATATTTTAAACTTACATGCGAAAGGGTTAATGCCAGTATGAATATCACTATAATGTAATAAAAGAAAAAAATGTACACATATATGAATTGCTAATAGCAAATTTTTTATTTTCCTAAAATAATTTGTATTCTTCATAATACTTGTATGACTGGGTATTAAAAAAACACATCTGAATAAGTCTGAAGTCTGAGGGAGTATGGCAAGGAGATGCAGCGTCTTGTTCCCTATTCAGGGAATCAGGGTTACAGACGTAACCCGAGACATTCCCTTTCATGGGCGCTAGGGATGGGCAATATATCGCATGCGATTCTCACGCGCATTTCGTCAGTAAAGCCGGTTCCCTGATTACCTCTAAATCGCCATCACCTGCTTTCAAATGGAGCGGCATTTAATAGACAGAGCCGTAGTTCACTGATAAGCCACGCAATATCGCGTTCATATCGCAGATGAATCGCATTCGATATTGAACGCGATATTTGCGTGGCTTATCAGTGAACTACGGCTCTGTCTGTACTTTACTGACGAAATGCGCGTGAGAATCGCATGCTATGGTGTAGCTATCCCAGCTACACCATAGAACCTAGTGCCTGTCTGTTATCTTGAGACGAGAGCATAGCCGACCCTAGAGTGGAGCCCAAGTCAAGATTATAAAACTTAATTAATGTTAAGCTGAGAGGACCACCCAGCCGCATCACATATGTCATGGAGGGGGACCCCCGAGATCAAAGCCTTTGAGGCAGCCATACCCGTAGTAGAATGAGCCCGGAAAGCCAAAGGTGTAACGAATGTAGCGGTTCGTACAGTTATGAATTAATTTATGGATGAAATATGAATATAATAATTCATAAGGTTATGAATAAATTATGATTCATATATCAACCCAACGGGGAATTAAACATATATTGTGAATCAATTACAACGAATTATAATCAATTACATATATGATTAGTTCTGGTTTAATAATTATCTAGAGAAACTGTTCGTTTGTCCAGCAAACTAAGTCCCTCACAGAATATTATAAACAGAGTTATTTTCTGGCCATGAAAATAACTTGCTATTATAGCATCAAAGCAAAAAGCGATCGAAAAACGTCAAAGTGACTTGGTCTTCAGTTGAAAGAACAACCAGAACAATCGAGCATGAATTAAGTGTTTAATATATGCAGCTATGACTACAGAGATTACGTCTAAAATATATACAGAAGGTATACACATATATATACACAAGAGTGAAAATGAAGAAAAGACAGGGAAAGAAAGATGATCAAAGAATGGCAAATTACGCAGTTAAACCTTTTTGAGAGCCAGCACAGAAATCAGTTTAGACAAATTTCAGATAAATGATAATACTTGCTTATTGGTTCAAGTCCGTGAGTAGCAGTTTCAATGCGCTTGGCTTGATTGGTCCTCTCCGAGAGGGTTTCTCCGGCGGGGTTTTTCAAACGAGGTTTAAACTGAAGCGTAACTTAGCCGAAGAGAGAGAGAGTCTAAGGAAGTGGTCCTCCCGAGCTGCGCGCATGGTTGGGAAGCGCGTGGTCACCGGAGACGTCCGGGAGAAAACGTGCACAAGGTGCTCGTGAGACAAACGGGAGACCACCGGGAGACAAAGGAGAAGAAGAGGAGCGCGAGCGAAGGTGTGTGTCGTTGTCTTTATGGAAACCCAAGCTAACACACCTCCTGAATTGTAGCGACCAATAGATGCGCAGCACTATTTGGCGGGCAAAGTTGCTTTGTTTGGTCTCCTAGCTGAATTTGCATACTTGATGACTATCAGCCCGGATTTCGAGATCGAGTGCTTTCTTCACAGTATCATTAAACACATAGAAAAATGCATATGTCAGCCATGTGACCCACCTCAGTGAATAGCTCGAGTCCAGAGCTTTACGGAGAGATCAAACTCGACAGATCAGAAAGGCATAGACAAGAAGTTATGGTTTACAGACAGGATTCCCCTATTAAAATGCACACTAGCACAAATACACTCATTTAAACACTAGGAAACATGCATAGGCTCTAAAATATATCATATATATATTCCAGCATAGTGGTAGTTCACATATACAGTTAAAAATGTATGATTGTGTGTTTCTGTATGTGTCTGTGTGTGTGTTTTTGTGTGTCCCAGTGTGTGTGGGGTGTTGGAATGTGGATCTGGTCAGTCTCTGGGGGGGGGTGCTCCTTTTGAAGTCACCAAAGTGAGGAAGTTGCACTTTCTGTTTATCCTCGCAGGTCCACAAAAGTGTCAAGTGGGCTCATCTTTGGCAGACCTGTTCAGAGCCGCGATGAGGTTTTACAACCCAGTCCAGCATGCTAAAAGCGTTCTGAACATTCCAAAGTTTATTGATTATCCTGATACGTGTGCATACGCTACAGATTCCCCCTTTCGGCCAACGAAGTTCCTGTGCGGACTTCGTTGGACGGTAACCAAGTTCGATGGCACATGGATCCGGATGGTCACGCAGCAGGTGGTTCCTACTGGTCCTTGAGGGAGGGCAGATAAGCACTTGTTCATGGACTCTTGCATCCCTTTGATCCCTTGGGATAGGATGAAGGCCAGGCCCAGGGCGAGTGTGTACTTGATTGCCATGGAGAAGCGACGGACTGTGTTGGCAGCAGTCCAAGCTTGGGCTTTAGGTGAGCTGGTCAGGACAGGCAGTGCTTGGAGGGCTGCATCGATGGGAGTACTGTCACTTAGCTGGGACCCCCCTTTGTCAATCCTCAGTTCCAGTCCTGGATCTAAGGTGTGATGGTGATTCCTGGAGGAGGATGGGATTTCCAGTTCTGACTGGTCCTCTTTGCTTGGGAGACAGTACACTGCCAGATGGCTGCGATGAAGGATGGAACCCAGGGGTACCTGGATCCACTTACTTGGATTGGGCAGGTTGACACGAGTGGCGGTGCTGTGCTGATTGTAGGTTAGGGTGGCAGCATGAGTGGGGGTGTGGATGAGCAGTTGGTCACCCACAATCTCGGCTTGTGCTCTGCTGACTGGGGTGCGAGGCTTGGCCTCGGCAGGGCAGCGTGTGTTGCTGGTCATAAGCTGCAACCGGCCCATTCCTTCAGTGTGGTTTCTGAGGAAGAGCTGGTTTGGGCAGAAGTACTGCAAGTCTTTGGTGAAACCACACCTGCGAAAGTGGGGAGCCAGGCACAGCCGTGGGTTGCTGTTGTGGTGGGCTACCACATCTGAGGTGTGTTTCTTGGCATGGGTGTTACATTGCCACCACCTGATATTGACCTTGTCTTTGGGTCTGGAGATGTTATCTCGTTCACTGCTGGGTAGATTGAGAAGGACAGCCAACTCATTCTGCTCAGGGTCGACGTGCAGTAGGATGGCAGCACCCAGGGAGTCAGTGAGGTGGGCTGGAACAGTCTTGGTGGGTCTGCCAGTAGCAAAGTCCAGCACACTTTGTGCAGGATACTGAGGGATCCTATTCATAGCCACTCTGTCCATAGAGAAGCTAACTTCTCGCAGCAGGTCTGTCATCAGAGCTATGACCAGCTGATTTTGGGCAAAGTCATTTGGGAAGGCTGTAAACAGTTGCTTCATTGAGTTTGCCGTTTGGATCAGCAGGAAGCTGTGATTGCAGAGAACCACCACAATACCTTTCCGGGATTTGCAGGTGATTTGCAGGGTTTGGCTCTGTGTTGCAAGTGGTTCTCTCAGTTGTAGGCGCAGTTTGTTGCGATGCTGATGAGTGGAGCAGGCTGTGATGAGACTCGAGTCTCCTGGTTGGTGCAGGTGCAAAGGCAGTGGCACCTGCCATGCCATCAGTAGTTCTGTGGGGAACACCTGAGTTGACTCCTGTATGGTGTCTGTGATGGCCATGAGCATCCGATGAGGTTTTACAGTCCAGTCTTTCTGGTCGACTGACCGTGGAAACGTGGCTCCTCTGCGTTGCAGTGGAGCTCTGTGATTTGGGTTTACAGTTTGGACTTGACAGCAAACCTGACATTCTCTGACATACTCTGCCACATCTTTCTGCATGCTGGGCCAGTACGCCACTTGTTCCAAAGTCTCATAAACAGTTCTGGTGCCATGGTGTTTGGCGCATGGTGTGTCGTGGGTGTATATCCGTTCACCCCCCTTTTGGCCCTGTGGCAGTACAAGCTTTGGCGCTGTGAGGACATCAGGGACATACTTTAGAAAGTTTATTCCCACACGCAGCATGTGGTCGGCCTCATGCAGTCGTTTGCGGCTAGGGGCCGCCGTGGGACCAGATGCGTGAACGGGAGGTTGGAGGGGTCTGAGTGGTGGTAGAAAACATTTCGAATGGAAATGTTGGAAAGTTTGGTTGTCAGTGGCAGTGGCAGTAAGGTGGGAAATGTTGCAGGAACAGTCCGCTGGCTGCGGGTTGTTGTTGCCACACTAAGGGTGGGTGAATGGGGTGGGTGTGACCATAGCTTGTTATGCAGGGTGCCAGTCTTGGCAAGGGCATTAGTTTGGTCGTTCACGCCTTTGTCACGCCCTGGTTGCTTTAAGCGTCTTTTCACCTTTTCCCCGTAAGCGATCATGTCGTGTGCTTGGGTGAGGTGATCACGTGTCTGGAACATGTGTTGATGTGTCACCGGCATGTTGTGTTCAGTTTTGAAACCAGTCTGTTTCCAGCTCGGAAGATGGCATGTGAAACAAGGTCTGGCATAGTGTGAGTCTGTGCACATGAGTTCTCTGATGTTATGAGCTGAGGAGACGTGAAGGGTTTTGAGGGTAGCTGCTGCTTCACCATACTGACATGACTGGGGACCCCACCTGCTGTTCTGTGGTTGGCAGGGTTGGTTTCTTAGCCATCGTACCCCTGCATTTGCCTGTGGGATGCCCTTATGGATGTAGAAACGTCCATCACCGTAGGCCGTGGGCATTCCTTGGCACGCATTCTCTTTGAGGTACCTGTGACAGGTTGGTTGCTGTTGTTGGGGTACCATTATCTCAAGTGTCAATGCTGGTGTGCTGTTATAGCCGTTTTTGCAGGCAGCTGAATCTCTGCTCTGTGCAGACTTGTGCTTTCTGGCACGTTGTGGCAGTGGCACTTGCTGGTTCAGCTTCCTGAAGTCGCTGGTGGGTCGCCACTTGTTGTCTGGCTTGACAATGGACCAGGTAGGGACTGAATAGGTGCTGTTGCATGGGCAGATAACACCTTTTCCTTCTGTTGAATGAACAAACTCCTGCACTGGTTCATGTGGGGCGATGTGACCTTCGTACTGCCTGATGAAGGTGGGAGGAGCATTTGGGTGTGTTGCACTATGCACTGTGTGAAGTTTAGTGAGACCACAGCATAAAAGGTCTTTGTCAAATGTCACTTTGAATTTGTGCAAGACGTTTCTGAGTCTTTGACAGTCTGCGTCATTCTTTAGGGCACTTGCATCTTTCTGGATCTGTTGGCCTTTAGGCTCAAACCTTGGGAATGGCTCTGTTGTTGTGGTGTTAGCTGTCAGGTTGGCTGTCAGAGGTGCAGCGCCTTTTTGAGTTTCACAGGCAGGCTGGTCAGAGACTGTGGGTACTGCAAGGTGTTTGTCCTCCATCAGCTCCGTTCTGCGCACCTGTGCTGTGGGTACCAGTTTGATGGGAGTGATGGAGATGCTCTTCAAGGATGCTGTGAACCTTGCGTTGTCTGAGCTTCCTTCTGGGACCATTGCAGCTGGTATTAAGTTAATGACCGTTAACCTGAGTTCAAAGTCATAGGGGCCGTGGTCCGTTATCCATTCTAGGTGGTGGGCTTTGGGAATGCTGATGTCTGTGACCATGCATTCGTTGAGCCAACTGTGAACTACGTAGGGTGACACTTCAGTTAGCAGTGTGGCTTTTAGAGTGAGTCCAAGTTCCACGCCTTCAGGTGAGAGTGTGAAGGAGCCCAGCATGTGGCTTAGGGTTTGACCACATTGCCTGTTGAGCCAAACAGCACCCCCTTTGGTGTAAGGTGGTACTACAGTTTCCTGTGTGTGGAGCCAAACAGCACCCCCTTTGGTGTAAGGTGGTACTACAGTTTCCTGTATGTGGATCAGGATGCAGACCTCTTGGGTGGTCTGGCCTGACAGGAAGTTGGCAGTGTTGACAGGAACAACAGGAAGCTGTACAGTCATTGGGGCCCACAATAACTCATTTGCATTGTCCGTATGAGCATTAGAGTGCATCAGGAGGTCTGGAAGGACCAGGAAGTGATGGGTTAAATGCCGGTTGTTCCATTTGAAGTTCAAAACGCAGATGTCCTTGACAGTCATCATGGTTGGCAGACGAAAGTCTAGTGGAAAGTGTGTTTGCTTGTTGACAAATGGGAGGTCCGGTGTTCCTTCACTGAGAGCACTTAACAGCGTGTGGCTGAAGGCTGAGTTGTCTGCCCACAGTGTGAGAATAATGTCTGTTGTAGTTATATCATTCAGCTGTGAGTCTGTCGTGACCTTGGAGCAGAGAGAGTTACAGTCTATGGTGAGTTGAAGTACGCCGGGTGGCGACCTTGAACTGTGCTCTGAGCCTGGGTTCCCGCGGTTAGCTGGGAGATTTCCCGCGACCTCTGTGACTTGACCGTCTGGCTCAGGTGGTCTGGGTGACTGGGAAGGCAGAAGTTCACACGCTTGAGCCCAGACTTTCAGCGGTCTAGCGTTCAATAAGGGCTCAAAACAGTCTAGCGGGTCTTTGTGGGTGAAACAGAGGAACGTGTCCATTTGCGCTACGCACACAGGAGGTACCAGGCTCACTCGACCAATGGTGTGGTGCGTGGGAGCTGTGTGTTCAAGGTGGACCTCATTTGGACTGTGCGACTGCACATTCAGCTCACATCTTTGTGACTTGAGAGTCTGATTTTGGCTTTCAGCTTCATTTCTCAGTCTTTCAACAAGGTAAGGACAGGTTTCTGGGCAGTGATCAGAGACTGTGTAACTGGTTTGATTTTCTACAGTCTTTTCAGGAGCAGTGTTCTGCTTGGAGTGAGCTTCATCGACCAAGTTTTGCAGCTGCTGAGTAGACATGCTGCGTGAGCAGGCCAAGGCTGCCAGATGATCACTCACCGCAGGGTGCAGTTCTCGGAGAACTGCAACTCGGAGTGTTGAAGATGAAATCTTCCTCCATTGCTGGCTGACCACGTGCTCTGAAGTAGGCCATTTGCAGTCGGCTGTAGCAAGTGTATGGGTTTTTCAGTCTGCCCCGTTTTAGGTCCATGGCAGCAGGGAGCCCTTGATCTGATGCAGGGTCAGAAAGCTTTTGGATCAGAGCCTGTTGCAGGTGCTGGCGGTTGGATGTGACAGCTGCTGGCAAAGTTTCCTGGCCGCTGGACGTTTTGGGCAGTGGACTTTTAACCCCATTTGGAATTAGGGCTTCTTGACTGGTTAGGGGAAACTCGGTGATGTGTGTTTCCCCTCCCATGCCACTTTTCAGTACTCTGTAACCAGTGTCAAGTTCATTCACATAGTCTCTTTGTTGTTTCGGAGCCATAGCTCCTTTCTGGGCCTGTTTGAGATGATTTTCACAGGTCAGGGCTTTAGTGTGTCTGTCTTTCAGCTTAGTCTCTGCTTTGGCTAGGGGAGCTTCGCTGTGTTGGAGTTTTCCAGTCAGTTTTCTACGCTCCACCTCCAGGTGGAGCTCTGCAAGGGCTTTTTGAAGTCTTTGCAGCTCCTCCTGCAGCTCGGGTTTGGATTCGTCCGCTGTCCAACGCTGGTCCTGGGTCTCGACGAGTCGCTGATCGTGGTGACGATGAATCTGGGCCTGATTCCTCCGGGCATCCTCCGCCTGGAGCTTGAGGTTGTGGGCGATGGCTCGGATGACTTTCGCCCATTCTTTGTAGCTCGCCGTCGGATCGTGGGCCATCAGTCGTTTCAGGTTGTCGTCCAGCTGCTCGTTGCTTGGGTGTTGGGGATCCACAGCGGCGTTGGGAAGGAACATGCTGGTCAGGGAGCCCAACCAGGTCTTGAGTCGGTCCCCGTGGGTGCTGGGGCTGGCTGCTCTGAACACGTTAGCTTGCTGTTGGCGAGAGAAAGACAGCACAAACAGAACCAATGCAAGCACGCGCAGAACTAACGACTTATAATAATGCATGATTATATAATTCTTTGGTTTGGTTCCAGTTAACTGGTGCAGGCAGTTAGTGGAATGTAGGCTCGACACTTAATTGTCAATAGCCAAAAGGGACCACGCGGGTCAATTTGTGTGGGTGAGTGCCGGATTTAAACAAAGAATTTGACAGGCGGTAGCCCTAAGAGTCCTCTGATGACTCTCGCTGCTCGGTCGTCTATCTATTACTCAGTTTTCCGTGATGGCTCTCACAGGCTCTGCTTTTACATGAACTGAAAGAAACAAACACAGTAGAAAAGCAAAACAGAACAGAACAGAACAGGATGGATGCAGTTAAATGAAATAGACCGGTAGACAAATAGAGAGGATAAAACAATAAAATAAAACAGAAGGGCTAGAGGGGAGAAGTGAACTTAAACTCCCTATCACAGCTGGGTTTACGACGGGCCAGGCGAGTGCACTGTTGCGTCATCAAACCTAGAGGGATGGTATGGCTCAAGAGTATAAGGGTTGGCCCGCACCTGAATAATCGAAGAATATGTAATATTCTGTGGCTTTCAATTAGGTGAAGTGACTGTATGTCACTAATTTGGGCCTGGGTGAATTGTGGGTGCTCAGACAAGAACTCAATGGCAGGCAACCTTTTCTCGACGTTCAAACACTCCACTGCGGTGTCCTGTCCCCTTTGTAACACGGTGCAACCTCTCAAACAGGGAACATCAGCACAATTGCGCACTTCGGCAAGGTATTTGCGCCAACGGCCCGAGTGACCGGTCAAAATTGAGTTTTCCCTGAACTCAGAGTCTGTCCCCTTTACGGGCAGTTACTCCAAACGGGCGGTTCTGTCGGGCAGGAGCCTGAGCAGGGAAATTAAACAAAATTGCCGCTTGTTGTCACCCCGGGTCTCGTTGCCTCCCTGTACCTGATACACAACTCGCTGATGTCCTTGCGTGTTGCCCGTGATACGAGGTCAGAATGTCCCCGATTCACACACGGTTAGTGTAAGACCGCCAGGCCAGGCAGCTCCACTCACTGGAACTCACTGGGGCGACCGTCAACTCACCACCAGGCGGCAAAGGGCCTTATCTGCAAATACACAAGTGGTCACACAAACACAGCTTAATTGTAAATTTAAATCTCAGTTTAACTCTTGTTTAAACCAAATTTAAATAATTAAGTGTGTATGACAAAAGAAAATGAGCCTACAATGACAGTCAGAATGAACTAGTTAAACTAGAACTGAAATGAGCAGAGGGGGTAAAACAAAAACAAAATAGTTCAGATGCACTTGATTCAAATTTGCATTAAACGAGTGCGCCGAATAGCAGAATGGGAAAAGAGAAAGCAACGAGGATAATTCAGATGCATTTGATTCAAATTTGAATGAAATCTTTTTCAGTCAAATTTAAATGAGTGCATAGAATAACAGAACGGGAAAAAGAAAGGAGAAAGCCTTCCCTATTTGTAAGTTTCCTTGAAGAGAATTGCTTCTTTTATGAGCAAAATGCCAACTGATTGACACTACTTAATTTTAAAATTCAATTAAATGTTATTTAATTAAATTTAAAATAAGTGTATGAAATAAGGGAGGCTTGGGTGTGCGTGAATGTTATTGCCAGCCAATAACAAACAGGACCCAGAACTAAGAGTGAATAAAATAAAACATTAAGTAAAATAAAAAAAAAAGGGAATGAATTTCCAAAGTAAAATAAAGAAATAACTTGAGAGAAAGAGAGAGAAAAGACAAAAAGGGAATAGATGAAATAAAATAAAGTAGAATAAAATAAACTAGAATAAAATAAGAGTAGATCGGTGAACACAGGGAAAGAATTCAAGGAAAAGAGAATTGACTTATCTGGTAGTGTCCACCAGGGGGCGCACTCTCAGAAAGTGAATTCCCTTGTTGGAAGGGAAACTTAATTTAAATTAAAAATTTAAACGTGTTTAAATTAAATTTAAATCAGTAAACCACATTCCAACAATGATTGGAAAGCATAACCACCAAAAGCAAATTACTTTTACAACTCCCCGCAGTATATAGAAGCAAAAGATAACTTGGAGATAATTTCAGTTCAAAGTATGGAGCGGCTTTAACTCAGAACGTCCACGCGGTGGCGTCACTGAGTCCACACAACCAATAAGTAGGGAGGGGTGGCACACCTGAGCAGACTGCCCTCTGGCGTCTGGTCAGAATTACTGCATCCCCTTTCTTTAATTCGTGATATAAAAACGAGCGCTTTGTGGGGTTCTGACCCTTATGCTGTTTTAACTGCACGGTCACGATTACAACTATAGAACCTCAGCGGATTCTTTCATAAATATATGTGTACCGTTTTACTCACGGGTACACAACTCTGGGAATCAGTCCCTTTGGTGCAAACTTTAATGCACGCGACTATGTAACTTTTGCGGGATTGCTTCGCCGCTGTTACTAATCAACATTGGATCAGAATGCTGATATGAGCTCCAAATTATTACACACCAATCGATAAATCAGACGGACTGCTTTTCCGATTAGATCTGTAACGGGGATCACGTGGTTTGGGTAGCTAGGCCAGACGACGTAACCCTGGAGCAAACCGGCTATGGTGAATTTTTTTTTGGACGACACAAATAATTCACATAGCGGTAAAATTTAGGCCTTTCAAGAGATTTAGTGGGAATCTCGCCACTAAACTCGTTTCAAAACGCGTTGAATACGATTCAATTCGTTAATTCAAGCGGAAATTAATATTCAAAACTGTAACTTACTGCAAAGATTGTCGTCCTTCACAGATACGAGCTTGAAATATCAATGGACTGCAGTGTATTTCACGGTCAACCAAGGCTAGGCCTGCAGTGTTTTTGGACACAAACAGCAGCTTGTTAACGGTGCGTAGAGTGAGGACCCGTGCGTCTTCTCACTGAATAAAGCGTGCATGTACATTAAGTCACACACAAATTATTCTACCTTGCTCTTTTACCAAAAACCAAGTTTAAAACGTTGCTCGCGAATCCTCCACCAAATAATATGTAACGAATGTAGCGGTTCGTACAGTTATGAATTAATTTATGGATGAAATATGAATATAATAATTCATAAGGTTATGAATAAATTATGATTCATATATCAACCCAACGGGGAATTAAACATATATTGTGAATCAATTACAACGAATTATAATCAATTACATATATGATTAGTTCTGGTTTAATAATTATCTAGAGAAACTGTTCGTTTGTCCAGCAAACTAAGTCCCTCACAGAATATTATAAACAGAGTTATTTTCTGGCCATGAAAATAACTTGCTATTATAGCATCAAAGCAAAAAGCGATCGAAAAACGTTAAAGTGACTTGGTCTTCAGTTGAAAGAACAACCAGAACAATCGAGCATGAATTAAGTGTTTAATATATGCAGCTATGACTACAGAGATTACGTCTAAAATATATACAGAAGGTATACACATATATATACACAAGAGTGAAAATGAAGAAAGACAGGGAAAGAAAGATGATCAAAGAATGGCAAATTACGCAGTTAAACCTTTTTGAGAGCCAGCACAGAAATCAGTTTAGACAAATTTCAGATAAATGATAATACTTGCTTATTGGTTCAAGTCCGTGAGTAGCAGTTTCAATGCGCTTGGCTTGATTGGTCCTCTCCGAGAGGGTTTCTCCGGCGGGGTTTTTCAAACGAGGTTTAAACTGAAGCGTAACTTAGCCGAAGAGAGAGAGTCTAAGGAAGTGATCCTCCCGAGCTGCGCGCGTGGTTGGGAAGCGCGTGGTCACCGGAGACGTCCGGGAGAAAACGTGCACAAGGTGCTCGTGAGACAAACGGGAGACCACCGGGAGACAAAGGAGAAGAAGAGGAGCGCGAGCGAAGGTGTGTGTCGTTGTCTTTATGGAAACCCAAGCTAACACACCTCCTGAATTGTAGCGACCAATAGATGCGCAGCACTATTTGGCGGGCAAAGTTGCTTTGTTTGGTCTCCTAGCTGAATTTGCATACTTGATGACTATCAGCCCGGATTTCGAGATCGAGTGCTTTCTTCACAGTATCATTAAACACATAGAAAAATGCATATGTCAGCCATGTGACCCACCTCAGTGAATAGCTCGAGTCCAGAGCTTTACGGAGAGATCAAACTCGACAGATCAGAAAGGCATAGACAAGAAGTTATGGTTTACAGACAGGATTCCCCTATTAAAATGCACACTAGCACAAATACACTCATTTAAACACTAGGAAACATGCATAGGCTCTAAAATATATCATATATATATTCCAGCATAGTGGTAGTTCACATATACAGTTAAAAATGTATGATTGTGTGTTTCTGTATGTGTCTGTGTGTGTGTTTTTGTGTGTCCCAGTGTGTGTGGGGTGTTGGAATGTGGATCTGGTCAGTCTCTGGGGGGGGTGCTCTTTTTGAAGTCACCAAAGTGAAGAAGTTGCACTTTCTGTTTATCCTCGCAGGTCCACAAAAGTGTCAAGTGGGCTCATCTTTGGCAGACCTGTTCAGAGCCGCGATGAGGTTTTACAACCCAGTCCAGCATGCTAAAAGCGTTCTGAACATTCCAAAGTTTATTGATTATCCTGATACGTGTGCATACGCTACAAAGGTGAAGGCTGCCCGGACGACTCATAAGCAAGAGAGATAGACTGCTCTCAGGGAGAGGAGGTTCCCCTGGGCCCACAGGAGGATCCGATGGGCCAACTTGCACAACTGGCGAGACCTCAGTCGCCCCTGGTGGTTGATATAGGAGACCGCCGACATAGTGATAACCCCTCAGGAAGTATTTGAGAGCTGGAAATACCGCCATCATTTCCAGACGATTTATGTGCCAGGAAAGTAGATGGTCCTCCCAAAGACCACTGCATGAAAAGTGGGATTTTCGTCAGTAAGCGGCACTGTAGATTGTCGTGGAAGTTCAGGTTTATGACTGCACACGGCAATTTGCAGGCAACACCGAAAACTGCCGTGAATTGTCAGAAATTGACGTGGGCCTTGCTTGGCAGTTATCCTCCCATGACCCCCCTTCCTCTAATTCCAGGGGAGGCTTTAACATGTAAATGAAAATGCTGTGAGCTATACAAATGCAAATTCTCTCAAAATCGACTAATTTTGAGAGAAATGTCTGCAGGTATCCATCTGCTACTTCCAGTCTATTGATGGATATGACTCTGGAGCAGAGTATGATACAAGCCTGCACAAAGTCAAGTTTTTATAATTCCTAAGTCAAAGCAAATGTTGAGTTTAAATCAGTCATGAACATGGTTGCTTTAGGATACAGACCCAGATAGCACACATACATGTGGCCGACGTCGGCCGCAGAGCGGAACGTCGGCCTCATATCTGTAACATCTAATAAGGATCGGCCAGGCATAGGCGCGTATCTTCAGTCCGAGCTCTATTTCCAGCTCGTCGGCTTTGGGTCAGATCACGATTGCAGGCCGATATGCCGTGCTTTTCTGTTTGCGCGTGACCATTCATCTCTGCAACCGACGAGAGAAATGGCGACTCCGGCGACATCTGTGGTTTTCAGGTAAGTTTTCAATTTAAGTAAATTAGAAAAATCTTTTTCATATTTCTGTGACACTTAAAAGTTACTAAGGCACTCGGTTTACTACAGGCAGTTTGTAATCTCAATTTCTCGGAGGCGAAGGGAAGATGAGCAGCAGAATGCTAGGTCAGCCCAGCTTGTTTAGTTCAGAAAAGTTTTTGTAAGTAGCCAAATTATTTGAACACATCTCGTCCTCTGCAAAATAAACGGATCAGGTCATAAACCGGTAATGGTAGATGTTTAAATGCTGCGTGACTTTGACGTGTTTTAATGGGCGCGCGCTTTGAACGTTCAAACACTGGAGAAGTTACCATGGTAACGGTGCACCGCAGTAACGGACAAGCTGCAAAATCTCCGTCTCTCGCTGTTGCTTTCTCTGCTTTCGGGTGAGTTTAGTCCCTAAAATCACATAAATAATATAAAACTGTTCTGGATATGTTTCTTACCTGTAATTGACACGCTTCTGTCGAATATTTACTTTATTGAAATAGTTTATTTTCTTAGAAAAAGTCCGTTAGCATAACCGTTTTCAGAACTGTTTGGCTAATATAATGAGCTCTTATGAAAGTTTGCGTTTTTAATCACATCTTTATGTTCAGAAGAGAGACTTTGATAGTTTTGTTAAGGTTTTTTTGGTAATCCGTCAATGGGTAATTGGGAGTGAGCTAATTTATTTAAACTGCTGTACTGACATCCCTTACAGGAAGCGCGAAAATCAAATGAAACGAAATGAAATTATCTTTCATGGTAAACAAATTACCTCGATTACATTTAATGTTTAATAATTTAATACCAATCACATTGAAGAAAAAATGTTCTGTGATTTCAGGAGTGTACAAATCAACAACACCGGAGGGGGAAGAGCTGCTGACAGGAGTAACGTATCTTTAGGAAACTCAGGTAAACTGAGAAAGCTCATTAAATAGCTTCATACGCATTTTTTCCTCAGAGGGTAACACTTTAGTATGGGGAACAATTCTCACTTTAAACTAGTTGCTTATTAGCTTGCATATTGGCTGTTTATTATTACTTATAAAGCAGATATCAATGCCTTATTCTGCATGACCTTATTCTACAACATCCCTAAATCCCACCTGATATCCACCCTTAAATGCTGTAACTACCTTACTGTCTATTAATAAGCAGTTTATTAAGTGTTTGAGGCAAAAGTTAATAGTAAATATGTTTCCCATTCCAAAGTGTTGCCCCACAAAATATTTTACCTATATCACCATGCATGTTATTTTCTTTTGCAAAATTATTTTTTAATATTACAGTTTGTAAGGTTCTGACATCCAAACGTAAGTAACACAGAGCAATATAAAATGAAGTAAGCCTAAAACAAATTCTATTAATACAATTTTGTATATATATTCTGCATATTCTACTTTCTCTTTCCTTCATTTCACCTCTGCTGTAGCTGTTTTGATTCTAATGAACCTGACATTATATAGGCTCTGTGATAAACTGTTTGTTATGTTCCTAGATTCTTCCATGCTGATGGCCTGCACTCTTGTCGAAGAAAATCTCAGGCTAAAATCCATATAACCAGTAAGCAAATCCTCAAACATACACTACTGTTCAAAAGTTTGGGGCCTGTAAGTTTTTTTTTTTCTTCACATTTTAAAATCATTAAAGGGTTATTTCACCCAAAAATGAAAATTCTGTCATTTATTACTCACCCTCATGTTGTTCCACACCCGTAAGACCTTCATTCATCTTCAGAACACAAATTAAGATATTTTAGTTGAAATCTGATGTCTCAGTGAGGCCTACATAGGGAGCAATGACATTTCCTCTCTCAAGATCCATTAATGTACTAAAAACATATTTAAATCAGTTCATGTGAGTACAGTGGTTCAATATTAATATTATAAAGCGACGAGAATACTTTTGGTGCACCAAAAAACAAAACGACTTATATAGTGATGGCCGATTTCAAAACACTGTTTCAGGAAGCTTCGGAGCGTTATGAATCAGCGTTTCGGATCGTGTCAAACAGCCAAACTGCTGAAATCACGTGACTTTGGCTCTCAGAACCGCTGATTCGATACACTGATTCATTATGCTCCGAAGCTTTCTGAAGTAGTGTTTTGAAAACATTATTTATTTATTTATTTATTTATTTTTGGCGCACCAAAAATATTCTTGTCACTTTATAATATTAATATTGAACCACTGTACTCACATGAACCAATTTAAATATGTTTTTAGTACATTAATGGATCTTGAGAGAAGAAATGTCATTGCTCCCTATGCAGGCCTCACTGAGCCATTGGATTTCAGCAAAAATAACCTAATTTGTCTTCTGAAGATTAACGAAGGTCTTACGGGTGTGGAACGACATGAGGGTGAGTAATAAATGACAGAATTTTCATTTTTGGGTGAACTAACCCTTTAATCCCTGGTTGTTTCAGTGAGAGTGTCTGTGAAAAGCCTTTAGCATAAAATAATCAGCGAAATGAGATGAGGAGACAAATAATGTTATAGTGGTTGTAGTTATGATAAACTATTATGATAACAGGATGTTATGGTCATTAATATATTTTCTCTAGGTCTTTTTTGAGTTATTTGTGTGTATTTTTTACTGATACATTCTTAAATACATTTTACTAAATATTTGGTAACACTTTACAAGACGTTTCATTTGTTAAACATTAGTTAATGTATTAACTAACTTGAACTAGCTATGAGCAATACATTTGTTGCTGTATTTACTAATCTTTGTTAATGTTAGTCAATGAAAATATAGTTGTTCATTGTTTGTTCATGTTAGTTCACAGTGCATTAACTAATGTTAACAAGATTTTAATAATGTATTAGTATCTAATGTTAACTAATGGACCTTATTGTAAAGTGTTACCAAATACTTAAATACTTTAAATGCTGACGGGTTCAGGGGGTCGACAACTTTAGGTATTTAAGTTATTTTTCACATAAATCTGGTCAGCTTACACACTGCTCATACTCAGCCTCTAAAATGTTTGAATTAAATCACCAATACAATATCAAGGGGTAAAGATGTCATTAGGGTTCTTACAATTATGACTGTGCTCTTGTTACCAGATGAGATGTGATCCCCAGCGTTTGGCGCTGAGATTCTTCAGGATGTGGCCTTGATGCCATGAAGATGGTGAGTTTCCCCAATAGCTGCCACTACCCAGATCAAGAGACTGATCACAACTTCAATCTGTATTAGTCTATTTTGATAGGTATATATGTTATGTGTCTTTTCTTTTTCATTACAGCCCATCACTGACAGGCTTTCCTGTGTAAAACATCATATTTATCCAAATGAGGTTTGTAAATGCATGAATTCTTTATATTTTACATTGATCATTAATTTTGAATAAAAATTACTTATAGAAGAAAATGTGACAAGGCCTCTCACAAAATGCCATATTAAAGGAATATTCAGAGTGCAAGTCAAAACTGCTTCTTTTGGGCAATATTATGCTACAAATATCGTCTATTGAGCTAAAGTTAAATTGAACCTGGAATGTTGATTTATGTTACCAGATGCGATACTTTGTAATGGGCATGTACAATGGATTTTGAACTCTACTATTTTTATTGCAGGGTCTCTGGGATCCCCAGCTGAAGGCATGAAGACATCAGATCTTGGCCTGGACAGATGTACCAACAGTATACCACACCGACTTCTGCTTTTGCATGGATGGCTGATTACTACTATTAAAACTGAGCACCTGTGACAGTGGGATTTGTAGTTGTAAAGAATAATCACACAATGTTTTTTAGACGTTGCAAACTTTTCTCTCTCTTTCTCTCTTACAAACAACACAACAGTTAAACCTTTGTAAATTCTTTTCTGGTGGTGCACAAGTCCTATTCTACAAATCAGAAATTAAGATATTCATATGCTCACATTTAAGCTGCGGACACATTACTTTGAGCATGCAAAATTTCTTCGGACACTGTAACTGGCGTGATGTGATGTCTGCAGAGACTTTTTATAAACATGAATTCAACATTTAACAAATAGTGTATTCAAAATATAAAGATATACAGTCTACTCGAATTTACTACATTTTTTTTTTTTTTTTTTTTTTTTTAATTTAGCCATTAGGTCACACCTTCATATAGCAGTTTTGTACTCTTTACACATAGTCGTGTGATGTGAATTTGCAGGTCAGAGTTCCAAACCAAACTTTTTGCATGAGCTTGCGTTTCTGGTCTCCCGCATTTGTGTGCATATGAATGGAGGTCAATGGAATGAAAAGCGTAGTGTGACCGCACCTTATTCTACAGTTGCAGCACACTTGTATCAAAAGTGTGAAGTCATGGACAGATTTTATTTGTGAACTGATATGCGAGATCTCACATATGACATATCAGTATGTGACATCCCACTCAAACACGTGCTCTATGCAGTGATAAACATGTTCTTGTCGTTATTAATCAATCAGTAATCAACACAGCACCACCCTGAAATTACCTTGCACTGTAGAATTATGGTTTTGGCAAGAAATGAAAAGTAGCCAATTATTTATTATAAATGCTACTATTTTACAATTAATATTTAAGACTATGTTAGAGAGGGATAGGAGTCATTTTTATGGATGGTAGGATTTTTTCATTACAGGTCATTTAGTTTCATAATTTGAATTTGTAGAATAAGATTAGTACAAATTTAACGGTTGTGGTTGTGAGAGAGAAAAGAAAAGAAAACTACAAGTTTGAAAATCCTAATACATTTTCTCAGTGACTTTACTGAAATATTCTCTACAGATTCCACTGTCACAGGTGCTCAGTTTTGCTACAATAATACTATATATTATACAGCACATGCATAATTTGAGACAATATTCTGATTAAATTTCCAGTCTCATTTTATCAATGACAAACCACATCTATCTTATTAACTACTATTCATTTTGTGTATAATCAATATATAAACAAGTGATATTTAATTGTTAACAAGGGATTGGCTGGACCCTGCTGACCCAATCAGTATTTCTCGTCCACTGGTCATACTTTAATTTTCCAGTTTCTCTAGTGTTGCATCCTTCTCATGGGCATTTCATGACTTTTCAGTGTGGGTTAAACCTCTTTTTGGCCCATAATATGTATTTTAAAAAAAAAAAGTAATTAAAAATAGTTTTGTCTATGCTTTTGGAATTGTGGTTTACATCTTTGTCACCTTTTTCACCCAAGGAGTTTACATTCCTGATAATACAAGAGCGAGGAACTTACATTTTAATTACAAAGGAAAACCAATTCGTCTGCTATATTCTTCTGTCCTCCGTTTTCAAGGGTAAGATTTTTTTTTTTTTATAAATCATCAACTCACCCATATGTCTTATTTTTGTGAAACACAAAAGGAGAGAGTCACAGTCTCAGTCACCATTAGAAAAGAAACTGTGATTTGTGACTGAGGCTATCAGTCTCTTGATGTTCTGCCTTACATCTCCTTTTGTGCTCCAATAAAAATAACGTGTTTTGTACAATAGAACATGACCAGTTTTGTTCATGAGTAAATATTGCTTTTAATTTTTTAACTTGAGACTGTTAAGCCTGTAATTTGCTTGTATACCTCTGTGTGTATTTGAATGTAAATGCCTTCTCTATTAGTCATATTGACGGTTTGTATAGGAGGATGTATGCTCTAAACATGTAGGCTATCTGTAACTGTATTTTGTAAATATTAAAACAATGTTAACTGAATGTGATGTGTGATTATTACATAAACATGCTCATTTATCAATTCGTATTAAGTATTTGAGATTTTTAAAAACGAAAATGTGTAAACTGTGTAAAACTTTAGCCCAACTGAAATCAACATCGTGTTTCACTCAACTGATATCAACATTGTTTCAGCATAAGGTAAGCAAACCATCCGCGTCGATTTTCCGTTCGTTTTGAATGGCGTGTCTGACGTTGGTCGTTGATGCCGTGAGAAACATCGATTCTAGGTTAATTATGTGCTATCTGGGTGTAGCATGAAAGGTTCAGCCTAAATAAATAAAGGCCCTAGAAAGCGCCTGCACAGCGGCCAGTATTTACAGCTTTGCATCGTCCACACATCGGCCGGAGAGCATTCGCGATCAGAGGCCGACGTCTCGGCGACATCCCAGCTAACAAAAAAAGGTCCCCAGAACGTCCCCTGAATGGCCTCTGCGAACGTCCCCCGAACGTCCATGTGTAGGGTCCTCTGGCTGTCCCGGGGACGTCCGCAAAGACGTCCTCCGGACGTTCACGGGGACGTTCACAGGACGTTCAGCGGCCATTCGGGACGTTTAGGGGACTTTCGATTAAGTCCTCTTATTGTTTTTTATTTTACTTCTAGGTTAACAAAAGAACACAAACACGTTGTAAGGAGAAAAATACATTTATTTATTTATAATAAATTATCAGTTTCATAATTGTTGTGCTCTTTCCGTGTGTGTGTGTTGTGCACGCGCGTCTCTCGTTGTCAGCTGTGGTAGTCCGATGGCAGTTTTTTCGATGGCTTCTAACCTAAAACGACAAAATGAACACATTCAATAATGTTTCAGGTATCGTTTGTCTATTAAGAAACATTTGTTACTGACAATTTGGATTCGTGAGACCAAGATTAGCGCACATTTGAAGATAGGCCGTAACGGTCAGCCGCGACGGACAACAACTTCAGCAAACGTTTGTAAATGTAATCTTGTCATATCATTTAAACTTTACAAGATAAACAGTGGTTATGGTAGCTAATGTCTGCTAAACTAAAATTTAAAATACCTTTTCGACCGACGAAAGAGAAAACTCAAGGCCTCATCTGAGAAAATCACCGGCAGGACCGTTAACTCTAGACGCAGCTGAGCGTTGCCATGGATACATGCGCGTAACCTAAATAATGACGTCACTCGATCGTCACTTGCTTGTATCTCACAGTGTGGCTATATTACACTTTTTGCCACATGCTATACCTTTCTTAAGTGTAAAAAGTAAAGTAATTTTTTTATTAGTAACTCTTCTTTAATAAAACCATGTTTGACAGGTATTTATGGGTATAGGAATTGTCTTACCTGTGTTATTTTCCAGTTTCTTTGCCAGCAAAATGCTTTTCCATTCTTCATCTTTTCTTTGGCTGCATTCATTGAAGTCAATAACATTATTTTAGAGCTCCATGGGATTAAATTTTCTTCATGCATGTGAATACATAATAAATTGTATAGGCTATCTTATATTCAGTAGCCTACTATTGGGGGGCATCATGATTTTGATGTTTAAAATGATAACTGCTGAAAGCACACATGATCTGATGACATCTTTAATTAGTTAGTAGGTTACTCCATTATTTTTTCCCATAGGCTAACATGAAAGTTGTTCATTTTTAATATTTACTTCATTTTACAATGAATGGGTCATTCTACAGAAAAGTCCACTTTTCTGTCCCTTTACAGATATATTACACTTGAAAACACTTTAGGATTAATTTTTTTTTTTTTATATTTTAATATGAAACAATATTTGAACAATTAAACCTTCTTGCGCATCAATGTGGCAATATTTGTTTTTTAATTATAATAATTCCAAACACCACAGAAGTGCTCGTCCCCACAGTCATGTGGGAAAGTGCTTTATTTTGAGCTCAGAAACAGGGTTTAAATACAATAATGTATGCATAACTGTCAAATATATTATGTAAATGACATTAAAAAAAAAAATGCTGAATAAATATTATAAAATATATTAAAAAAAAACTGGTGTTGTGTCACTGGTGTTACCTTTAACAAAAATCTCTTATTTTGAAATAAAAATCACCCTGTTGACATCAATTGACTACCTTCTTCCTATTTCCTGAAGATCCATGAAGAAAGACACATGGAAAGTCCACTATCTCTTTTCAGTTATCAGAAATTTTAATTAGAAAATCATGATTTCATATGAAGCTTTTAGTTGAAGTCACTGGTGTGACCTACTTTATTATTAGGGAATTTTAAAAAACTAGAATGCAAATGGATTAAACTACTTAATTTAGTGAATATACCATGATTGACAACATGTGGATTGATACCTTGCAGCAGCCATAAAATGCATTTTTCATGAAAAATGTCACTGGTGTTACTGTCACTGGTGTTGTTTATAGAAAAAAACTTTATTCAAAGCTATTTATTTAGTTATTTTGCATAAAATAGCACTAAATAATGTGATTCTAACTTTTTTTCCCCATTGTTAATCCTCCTTTGGTCAGATATGGCTAAATTTAGGGTATTTGGCTAAACTGAGAAGCTGAGAAGCAGCGACTTTACGGACAGCGTATTTTACAGACATTTTTAAAATGTTGTTTATGATCTTTTACTGACTGCTTTCACTAAGTGTCAATGAAAAGTCTTTGATTGTATAAAAAATGTAAAAATGTAGTCTCCTCTACTTGATTATAGTTGAAGAATAAGTATGCTATCTTTGGTCCTATGTATCTGTCACTGGTGATTCATTGTGTCACTGGTGTTACTGTTTTTTGTCTGTCTCATTAAATAAAATGTGTCATATGTGACATGATAATAATTTTACATTCATTGAATTCTGCTACACTCAAGAATTAAGATGTAAAGGATTGCATTACTTGTTTATAACTGTTTTTCAAATATTTTCATTGTTATAGCAAATACATGCATAATTAAATTAGCATAATTCAATCTCTTTTAACTAAACTGATTTAAAAAAAAAAAAGACACACATAATCTCCTTATTTTTTTCATTATCTTTTTTTCTGTAACTCTGACTGCATGTGCTGAAAAAAATTGAGAAATATCATTTCATAAAATTTTTTAAAATGCCAGAGAAGAATGGTAACACCAGTGACAAAAAAATGGTACATGCTGTCTTTAAATGCACAAAATAATAATAATAAAAAAAAATCATAAAGCTGTCATTTGTATTCATAAAGTCAATGTTTAATATAATAATGTGGTCTAAGATTAAACGTTAGAAAAAGAAATACATTTTAAGACATTTTGTCATACCAAAAGTGGACTTTTCTGTAGAATGACCCGAATTCAAATAGACCTACTATTTTAACTTGAAGTAAAACCATAATATCAACCTGCACAACAAAACAAGCATGGTTTCTGTAAATCCATTATCATGTTTAAAGGGATTTTTAAGGAACACAACCTCCTTTAAATCCAGTAGGTTTAGTTTAATTTGCCCTTTGTCTGAGTTTCAAGGTGTCAGGTCTGTTGATAAAAGGCAACGCTGTTTTTTTTTTTTTTTACAAGTGTTGTTATGGAAATACCAGATGAGGGACGTCAGTAGGACTTTCGCAAACTGGCAAGGACTTGAATGTCCTCCGAACGTCCGTTAGCGAACGTTCAAAGCGGACCAAACGCGGACGTCCCCCGAACGTCCGGCGAACGTCCGCCAGCGAACGTTAAAAAGCGGACCAAACGCGGACGTCCCCCGAACGTCCGCCAGCGAACGTTAAAAAGCGGACCAAACGCGGACGTCCTCCGAACGTCCGTCAGCGAACGTTACGAAGCGGACCTACTGCGGACCTTAACGGACGTTCACAACGTCCGGGGGACGTCCCTTGTTTGCTGGGATTTTCCCGATGAGCAAACGCTCCGTGAGCTACGTCCCGGCGATGGAACTTTGTCCATCGAGACAACATCGGCCCGACGTATGTGTGTTATCTGGGGAGTGTACTTGAAACCTAAGCAAGAGATCTCAGAAAATAAAATTAACAAAATCAGTAAAATCACCTAGAACAAACACAAGCCAAAGTGTCTGTTTTTTCCCCTTAATATATGTAATCGCTCATAAAATAAATAATTTGATTATGAACAATAGTAAACAACATATAAATTAACAAGACTTGTTAATAAAAACATTAAGGACTTTGCAATTCATGTTTGCTTTAGGTAGCCTACTGCTAATTTTAGCTTAATCTGTTGTAATTTGTGTTTAGAAAACATGGCAGCACACTACAGACACAATATGATACACTATTGTTGAAAATAAATATTTATACTTTACTTAATTTCGTTGACAAGTTTGACATTCATTGAAACTAGTGTCCCATGTTAACGTGGGCGTGGTTTGTGAGCGTGACGTGAGAGCATGATAAACTTCCTTAAAACTGCTCCAAAAACGCAGGAACAGGCACCGCGAAATCAAGGCGCTTTATTACGCATCGCAATGTATACAACTGGTGAAACATACGTTTTTAAATCTATAATCCTTGGAATATCGCATGTGACGAATCTGTCGCCGTCTAACATCTGCTGGAAATCCAGGTAAAACTATCTGTGTGCTCTCGCGCGCCCCCAGTTAACATGATCCCTAGTTGATCCGTAACACCGGCGAGAAGAAACTGCTGAATGCTATCAGTTTGCTGCCGATGTAAATGAGCAGTTCACTTTAGTAAACTCCAGGTTGCTGTCCATAGAAGATAGGTTGGCTGCTTTGGAGTATAAAAACTGTGTGGAAGATACTAACTCTAAGAAGAGAGGACGGGTGCACAATCCTAAGATTACGGTAAGACTGCTATCTAAGCTAAAGTAGTTCTTTTACACTTTGTTTTTTATTCATATCACTCTCATTTAATTGTTTTCCAGCTGCCTGTAAGACATATTACGAGACAGTACGCAGGAGCTTCAGGTAACTTACAAAGATCACTGGCATAAAGTTGGTTAGACGTTTGATATTCGCAAATTTAGGGACCGTCTCTAAAGTTACATCCGAAATTGGTATACATGATTCTAACTTCAATAACATTTGAAGGGAATAATTTACAGTCATAAAACCCACTGTAATGTGTTCATCTACATGTCAGCTATGATGCACACCTTTTATATTTTTGATATTTATTAAAATAAACTGTCAAATCATGTGTAAATATGCCTATTTTTCACTACTGTATATACGCTCATACATAAATATGCCATAATTTAAAGCTCAATAACATTTGAAGGGAATAATTTACAGTCATAAAACCAACTGTAAAGTGTTCATCTACATGTCAGCTATGATGCACATCTTTTATATTTTTCATATTTATTAAAATTAATTGTCAAATCATGTGTAAATATGGCTATTTTTCACTACTGTATATACGCTCATACATAAATATGCCATAATTTAAAGCTCAATAACATTTGAAGGGAATAATTTACAGTCATAAAACCAACTGTAAAGTATTCATCTACATGTCAGCTATGATGCACATCTTTTATATTTTTGATATTTATTAAAATAAACTGTCAAATCATGTGTAAATATGGCTATTTTTCACTACTGTATATACACTCATACATAAATATGCCATAATTTAAAGCTTAATAACATTTGAAGGGAATAATTTACAGTTATAAAACCAACTGTAAAGTATTCATCTACATGTCAGCTATGATGCACATCTTTTATATTTTTGATATTTATTAAAATAAACTGTCAAATCATGTGTAAATATGGCTATTTTTCACTACTGTATATACGCTCATACATAAATATGCCATAATTTAAAGCTCAATAACATTTGAAGGGAATAATTTACAGTCATAAAACCAACTGTAAAGTGTTCATCTACATCTCAGCTATGATGCACATCTTTTATATTTTTCATATTTATTAAAATAAACTGTTAAATTATGTGTAAAAATTGCTTTTTTTTTTTACAGTTTGACCCTATTTACGCATTCTATAGTTAATTAACCCTTTAAGACCTGAAGGCTTTTTTAGAGTTTTTTTTTCTGAGCGACACACACAAAAGTAAAGACTCATAACTCCAAAACTCTAGCAAGGAGAGTCAAAAGGTAGGTATCATTTGATAGAAAACATTTTAAATTTTAAGAAAATATAAATTACATTACATTTGGACATTTTCTTGCTGAGAAACAGCTGATAAAAGACAAAAAATATATATAATTTTTTTAAAATAATTTTTCTTTTTTTTAATTTGACATGGAATAACTCAGGAACACAATAAGATCGCTAAAAAATTCTTTTTTTGGTGATGCTCTCCTATATGTGAGCTGCATCTGGTTCAAATTTCGTGGTGATAGGATAAAGAATAGTTTGAAAAATTGTTGTTCATTTTTTCCGCAGCCAGGTGGCGCCAACGGGCGGTAAACGCCGGTTTAGAGGTGCTTCTCAGCACTCGTTAGGAGCTTTTCAAAATGGTTAGATGCATTAAAAAGATGAGATTCTAAGCTTTAAAATGATATCTATTATGTGTTATTCCACGTTGGAAAACGAACATGGATGGGTCCGGGAACATTGGATACACACTGCATCCCGGAGAGATGAGAGACATGTTTTTAGCCAAGTATGTTAAATCATTTCGTGAGTAATATCTTGTGATCAACGCAATATATTATATTGATTTTGGATTCATTTTAATCTTGAGAATCTGCTTTAAATATTGATGTGCAATTTTCTATGATCTGTGCATTTTTCATGAAGTTATGAGCACGTGAAATATACATACTTGTATTCAGTTAGCGGCTGTGCTATTTTTGTTGTAAACGCATATTTCTCAGACTCATTAGAGGGTGAAAATAACGCAACAGAAGCATGTTGGAGGCTTGATATGAAAGTTTAAAGTCTCTGGTTTTGTATGCAAAAAGAATTTTTGTGCTACCTATATGGATTCAATTTTTATTGGCTTTTAAAGAGACACACGCAAATGGGAGCGCCGACGCTCCATCCGGTCTTAAGGGGTTAAAAAAAAATAGAAAAGTCAAATCTTATCAAAATATAAAGGTACGTATTTCACTCACATTACACATTTTTAAAAGGTCCATGATCTCTTAATGGTGCTTTCTCAGTAATTGTCCACACTCTAAATTCTTGGAAATCTTACTAAGGGGGGAGGGGCTCAAGAGTCAATTAAGAGCATGCTGTTAGCAGGTTGCAGTAGCCATCATGGTTCGGTACAGAAAAGGAAAGCGTAAGAGAGAGGACAATGTTTGGATGAAAGCTGGAGGAAGACAAGCAATAATTCAGGCATTTCATAGGCATGGTGAGGGAAAGGGAAGGACAAAGTGGCCCAACCTCGCAAGTTTCCATTTTTAAATCAGATGGGAAAAAAATGGCAAAATGGCTGCAAACTGTCTGGAGGGAGGACAGAAAAGGAGTTCGAGGAGAGGTACTCCAAACGGACAGAAGATCTGGTAAATATCATGAATGTAGATGTATAATACAACAGTGTTTCACAGTTCCCTTTCGATACTTCACTCGTACTGCGTATGGGGAAAAGTCTCCCTTTTTCCCCGTCACTGAAGCCTTTTTCAATAATCCAGTGTAACTGCACCGTCATTGGTTCACTCATAGACAAGTTGTTGAACAATGGCGGTGCGGCATAGCTGCGCGGCCTATGGCAAGAAAGCGTGCGAACTTTCCCGCCGAAATGGGCGGGGTTAAGGGCTATATAAGCAGGCGTTTCGCCATAGGATTTCAGTGCTTTCTCCTTCAGCGACGACTTCTACTTCTCCTCGCTGATCTCCGCCTGAAGCCGAAGAAGCTCGCCGCCTTCAAGAAGCTCTCGCCGCCGTCAGAAGAGGCTCCCGCAGCGGACTCAGCTGGACTCGCCGGTCGGAGACAGCACTGGTGCCCTCGCTGACTGCAGCCCGCAGCGCCTCCCGCTTCCGGCCGCTTCCTAGCGTGTCTCCTGCCGCCATCCGGCGCGCCTTCCTGAGAGCCGGAAGATCCCGCTCCCCCACCTCCTTTGGAGCCCATAGAGCACGGCCAAGGCATGGATGCCGAACTCTTCCGCATCCTGTCCAGAGCCGTGGAAGAGCTGGACCTCGAGTGGGCCCCTCCAGAGGAGCCATCTCACAGCCGCCTGGACGAATGGTTCCTCCCAGGCCGCCGCCAAGCGCCTCGCCAGCGCTCAGCTCCTTTCTTCCCTGAGGTCCACGAGGAGCTCACAAAATCGTGGCGTGCTCCGTACTCCGCCCGCCTCCACACGACGCATCGCTCTGCCCTCACCGCCGTTGACGGCGCCGAGGAGAAGGGATACGAGCATCTGCCACCCCTGGATGAAGCGGTGGCTGCTCACCTCTGTCCTCCCGCAGCTGTGGGATGGAAGACGAAGAGGGCCCTTCCTTCCAAGCCCTGCCGGACCACATCTACTCTGGCTGGACGGGCTTACACCTCGGCGGGCCAGGCTGCCTCCGCGCTCCATACAATGGCCATATTCCAAGTCTTCCAGGCCAAACTCCTCCGCTCGCTGGATGAGTCCGGTATAGACGCACCGGTCTTCAAGGACCTCCGCAGCGCCACCGACCTAGCCCTGCGAGCCAGGAAGGCTATGGCCCAGGCCATTGGCCGCTCAATGGCCAGCCTGGTAGTGTTGGAGTGCCACCTGTGGCTCAACTTGACGGAAATAAAGGACCTGGATAAGACAGCCTTCCTTGACGCTCCGGTCTCACCCTCCGGTCTCATTGGGCCAGCAGTGGATGGCTTTACCGAGCGCTTCACCGCAGCGCAGAAGTCGTCTCAGGCTATGAGACATTTTCTGCCCAAGCGCTCCAGCTCTGCTTCTGCTTCCAGCCGCCCCAGGACTGCGGCGGCTCAGCAAAACAAGCCAACGCCACCCTCCGCCCTGAGTCCACTGCGGGAGCCTCTTCTGATGGCGGCGAGCTTCTTCGGCTTCAGGCGGAGATCAGCGAGAAGTAGAAGTCGTCGCTGAAGGAGAAAGCACTGAAATCCTATGGCGAAACGCCTGCTTATATAGCCCTTAACCCCGCCCATTTCGGCGGGAAAGTTCGCGCGCTTTCTCGCCATAGGCCGCGCAGCTATGCCGCGCCGCCATTGGTTCAACAACTTATCTATGAGTGAACCAATGACGGTGCAGTTACACTGCGTTATTGAAAAAGGCTTCAGTGACGGGGAAAAAGGGAGACTTTTCCCCATACGCAGTACTCGTTCCGTATCTCAGGGAACCGAGGTTACCGAGTACGTTTTTGGGAGTAGGTAGACTACTAAGTTACTACCTTAAGTTTTTTTTTTTTTTTTTTTTTTTTTCTCTCCAGTAGCTTGATAGTTGCTTAGCCATTTGACTCAAGTAAGCAGCTTGGCCAAAGCTAACTTATGTTCACTTAACTTAATATGTAATTTTGCACAATGACGTGGAAAGGTAAGTGGCTCACAGTATGCACAGAATGCACAGTGCAGCATGCATAGAAACACTGTTGATTTTCCGTCATGTTCAAATGTCAGTGATTAATTTTAATAAATATTAAAAATCTAAAAGGTGTGCATCTAGCTGAAATGTAGATGAACACTTTACAGTTGGTTTTATGACTGTAAATTATTCCCTTCAAATGTTATTGAGCTTTAAATTATGGCATATTTATGTATGAGCGTATATACAGTAGTGAAAAATAGCCATTTTTACACACATTTTGACAATTAATTTTAACAAATATGAAAAATATAAAAGGTGTGCATAATAGCTGACATGTAGATGAACACTTTACAGTTGGTTTTATGACTGTAAATTATTCCCTTCAAATGTTATTGAGCTTTAAATTATGGCATATTTATGTATAAGCGTATATACAGTAGTGAAAAATAGCCATTTTTACACATGATTTGACAGTTTATTTAAATAAATATCAAAAATATAAAAGGTGTGCATCATAGCTGACATGTAGATGAACACTTTACAGTGGGTTTTATGACTGTAGATTATTTCCTTCAAATGTTATTGAAGTTAGAATCATGTATACCAATTTCGGATGTAACTTTAGAGACGGTCCCTAAATTTGCGAATATCAAACGTCTAACGTCAAACCAACTTTATGCCAGTATCCAGATCTTACATCACAGGCGGAAGCTGTGACGCGTTCAGCTCGGAGTCGAGCGAGAAGAACGAGGGTAAGATTTATTAGATTAGCTCCCTTTTTGGTCAATGTTATAGGTGCATTAATAGATGTGTTGAGTCCATACGCAGTGCATCGCGCAATACTGATTGTCTTTATTGGTTGTTTTTTTTACAGCTGCTAGAAGCAAGACAGAGTGTGCTAGCTGAGGATGAGATGGGCCTTTGGAAGTGCGCTACCATAGACCTGATGTCTGATGAGGAAGACGGCATCTTTGACGGGGTGTCTGGATGGATTGTGCGACCTCTAGTTACAGTATTTACAGCTCCGAAGTGGAAAACAGACATCATGGTGCTGTAGGATTTTGGGCTTCTCGTGAGCTTCCCATTTGTTGTGTGGGCAGATCTCCTACGTTTTGTACATGGTTGTGTGTTTGTGTTTGTGCTAATAAAGCTCTTTCTTTGAATAAACAGCACGTCCCTGGCAAATTTTCCTTTCCTCAATAAATTCATGTCCTTGATGGTAATAATAGTGTAGTCCATAGGATTACAATGACATGAATATACAACATAATAGCATAGCATATGAATATATAAAATTAAATAGTTATATGTAAATAATTGTGTGTGTATATATATATATATATATATATATTATTATTATAATTTTGGGGTTTAAATTTATAATGACCCAGGGTGACCAATAGTAACAGATCTGCCAACCAATCACGAGTGATTTTTCTTGTTTAAATGTAGTAGTTTCAACCAATACTGAGTGAGGAAATTCAAGCTATTCTCTGGCAAGGCGCGGGCGCCGCTATTCATATGCTAATTAGAGCCATTAGCGCCTCTGCGCGAGCTCCACATACGTCATGGTTCGTTTCCGTCAATATGTGGCACAGACGAACGCGGCGTTCACAGGCTGTAAATTGTCATTAATTGTCGAAAATTAGGGAGATTTCCGGCCGTTTACGGGGACGAAAATCCCACTTTTCATGCAGTGGACCCTGAGCTGAGCGACCACTCATGATCACCCCCCATCCTGTGAGGGAAGAGTCTGTCATTAGCATTACGCAACAACAAGGAGCCCCCAACACAGGTCCTTGGGACATTCTTCCGCATGACTAAAGCACAAAAGCATCGTTGCGTGAACTTGATCATGTGAAAAGGATTTCCCCTCGGAGAAAACCACTTGGTCCTGAGCCACCACTGTAAGGGTCTCATGTGCAGCAGGCCAAAAGGTATCACATTGGACGCAGCTGCCATCAGACCCAACAGTCTCTGAAACTGTTTTACAGTGAGTGACTGGCCTAAGAAGCCTTCTTAGTGATAATGACCCTTCGAAGGATTCGATTGTGTCGCCCATCCCTGTCCCCAAGCTCTTTGCGGGGGAGCATGGGTGCCGTCACTTTGGTTTTGTTGCGCTCTATGCGCTGAGGTGCTGGTCGTCGGCCGAGGCTGCTCCCGCTCAGCGGGTAGAGTGCGGCGGGGACAGAACTTCTGGAAGGCCGCTGACCGTTTTCTGGCTTCCTGGAACCTCTCAACGACATATGTAACTGAGTCTCTGGCGTGTCTCACTTCTATTTAACTTCTCAACTGCCCTGGTCACAACCTCTAACAGCTCCTCATACGCTGGAGAGGAGAATGGCGAGTTCCCGTCTCCAGCATTGACAATCACCACATCCAGCTCCTCAGAGCTGGATAGATGAAGTGCCGGTGCCTCTCTCCAGGGGGAAGAAACCGCAGCGCGTGCTGTAACTGATATATATTCTTGTGGTATTGAAAATACTCTTGTCCTCAGACAAAGAGATATTTTAGGCTGTATATATAATGGACAGACAACACCAAATAAGACACACAATAACATAGAGCGCTTGCTGTAGACACAGAAGCTGGTGTTCTTTGTTCTCGTACTCTTTATAGTTTCCCGGTCCGTGACGTCACCCGCCTCTGACGTCCCATCATGCCATTGGTTCGATTTCACAAGTGCTTCAAGACGTAATCACGCAGAGGTGATCCCAATGCGTATCGATGCAGCACCGATGTTCCCATGAAAGGGAACTTAAATTACACCTTTACATTACACCTACTCTCACCTACATTTCAGGTGAGGCGCATCTCAAACAAGTCTGTTCTCGCTGTACATTGATGCCATACGTCACAGTGATGTGGCATCAGCATTGTCTCAAGTCAGAAAAGATTTCTAACCGGCATGCACTTCTTCAAGTCGAAAAAGCCTGAAGCTTCAGATTTCACAGATCACGTGGTTTTGCCCAAATCAGTGGCTCGGAGCGCCAAAGTCACGTGATTTCAGTAAATGAGGCTTCGTTATGTCATAAGTGTTTCGCAATTTCAATGATTCATGTGACTTTGGCAGTTTGATATGTGACTCAAACCAGTGATTTGAAACAAAAGATTCATAAAGCTTGTTTTTAAATCGCCCATCACTAGATATTGTTGAAAAGTCTTTAGTTTTTTTGGCACACAAAAGGTATTCTCATTGCTTTATAATATTAAGGTTAAATATTCATGTGTATCTGATATGAATATAAATATGCACTCACATGAACTGTTTTAAATATGATTTAAATGTCTTTAGTACATTTCTGGATCTTGAGAAGTTCAGTGTCACTGCTGGCAATAGAGGCCTCAATGAGCCATCGGATTTAATCAAAAATATCTTAATTTGTGTTCTGAAGATAAACGATGGTCTTACAGGTGTAGAACAACATGAGGGTGAGTAATAAATGACAGAATCTTCATTTTTGGGTGAACTGACGCTTCGGTGTCAAATGTCACATCACTACTTGCAGTGAAAAACTTCCACATGCCAAGAATCAAGAACACTATTCCATCAATATGCACAACTATAGTGATAAGTCTATAATCCCACCCACCTTGAAGCAGTACTAAACTGCAGTGGAAAACAAACCAAACCGAGGAAAAGCACCAATAGTCTTTTATACTCTATTTGCTTTTAGTTCACAGTTTTAAATATTTATTTGATTATACACACATGCATCTCTGTTCTTTTAAATGTGCTGTAGGAATAAACTTGACTTTGACATAAGTTCAGAAACTGTACCTGGTATTAAAGCTTCTTTTCTGCAGTCATACAGTATCCCAAGCTGGAAGGGTCTCCCAAGAGCTGCTGTTTCAATCACATTCACTCCCACTGAATACATACTAAAAACAAACATCAGAGGAGGGAAATATTTATATACATTTTCTTTTAACAAAAAAACAGGTAGAACAGCTAAACAACAGCTGACAACCCAGCTAGAAATGTTATTGTTCTAAAAATGTTCTGAAAACATGATGCAATGCTCTGGTTTTCAGTGACAAGTTCTATTTTTTTTCCCCAGAATGTTCGGATAGGATAGGTAGGATAACATTCTATAAAAAAAAAAGTTTAATTAGAATATTATATCCTAACATTCTTATAGCGTTTTTAACATGAAAGTGTTCTTAGCGTGCACTGAACTTCCAATCCAACTTCGCTTAAACGTCAAATTTTGGTTCAAAATTAAATTCAGGTACATAAACAGCATTACCAGCTTTACATCAAATCAGGTCTGCTTTATTTCTGTCACACATCTACAGAAGCTCTTATTGGGATTAACAGAGGTTTAGATGTATGTTTGAAAGTAATAGTAAATGTTAAAAGTGCTATATAAATAAAGGTGACTTGACTTGCTTTAGTTGGGCAGTCTGACATAGTTGATAGTTTTTAACATTAGTGTTTTTTTGGCTGTTCACTATATAACAAGACAAAATGTGATCAGATGGTTTGGTTTCTTATTTCTTTCAACTTGTATTACATTAAATCAGGGGGAGGCAACGTCAGTCCTGGAGGGAAACTGTCCTACAGAGATTTTCTCCAACCTTAATCAAACACAAGCATGAACAAGCTGATTAATGTCTTCAGGATTACTAAGATTATAGGCAAATTTAAAAAAAAAAATTATCAGGTTGGAGCTAAACTCTGCAGGACAGTGTCACTCCAGGACCAATGCTGCATATCCCTGCATTACATTTCTAAGTTAAAATGTAAATGCAATAACCTGCTCATTTCAAACCAATATGATAATTCTGAGACCTCATACAATGAAAACTATTATGTTGTTTGTATGGAGCATTTCACAAATCAAAACCAAAGGAAGTGTGCCCCACCCTTACAAAAAATAATTGTACACCAGGTTTATTTTATTAAGTATACCTTAGTAAAGTTCAAGTACATTTTAAGGGCATATACTTTATGTAGTAAGTATACTGATATCAATGTACAAGTAGTTTTCTTGTTAGTGTACTATTTTAGTACTAATGGGGCTAAACTGACCCACTTTTACTGTATAAAAGTATAATTAATTTTTGGTATACTTAATGTAACAGTAGTAAACTTTGAGTATACAACTAGTTTACAAACATTTTTCATTTGTACTGCAACTATATTACAAGTAAACTTACTATATAGGTATACTGATAGTTTACTAGTTAAATAGCATGCTTAGTTTAACATACTCATATTTATATACTTATAGTTTATTGTTTCTATATTATTTTTGCTCTTTACTACTATGTTCCTATTTTGGTATAATTTTTATACTTGAAATATACCTTTAACTGTATTTTAAGCATATTTAATGTAAATTCCTATGTACACTATTAGTGGACGACACAAAAATTCACATACTCAGAATTAGGAACAGTTTCTTTATAAATCAATATTTTTAAGGTTTTAAGACATGATGTAAAACTATGTGAAAAAGTATTTAATAGGCTAAAATGCTCAGAGCTTCGATGTTCTACGTCAGAACACAGGCTCTATTGTCCAGCTCCTGCATCAGTATCACACGGATGCGTCCTGCTCACGTGAACAATGTCGGCCAATAATGAGTCAGCATTCTGACGCAGAACCCGGAAACACTTAATGTAAACAGCATATGAGAATGACACAGTAGAAAATAAATCGTTGAATAAAGTCATTATTTTTGTTTTGTTTTTGTGCACAAAAAGCCTCTTCATAATATTAAGGTTGAACCACTGCAGTCACATGGCTTTTTTACAATGTCTTTAGTACCTTTCTGGACCTTGAAAGTGTTGATTATATTGCTGTCTATGGACGAGTCATATACCTCTTGGATTTCATCAAAAATATCTTAATTTGTGTTCTGAAGATGAACGAAGGTCTTATGGATGTGGAACAATATGAGGGTGAGTAATTAATGACAGATTTTTATTTTTGGGTGAACTAACCCTTCAAGTTGAAAGAATGTCTCAGGAACATCATACTTACTGTAAAAAATGTTCTTCGAACATCAAGAAAACTGGATATTTTAACATGTCCATAAACAAAACAGAATGTTTGGAAAATGTTCTCTTATAGAGCAAAAAATTGTTAGCTGGGTAAGCACCACAGGATTGCACGATATTATGGATGTTCTTGTGTGACTTTTCTGCTTATCCACCGTATGATTAACAGGGCAATTTCTACATCAATAGAATATTATAAATAAATATACCAAGAATACTGTGAGAAAAAGATGGTTGAGAGAATGTTTTAATTACGTTATTTGTATCCTTTAAAAAATCCCCCCTCCCCATCTGCAGGACATTCCAGGACCGATCGACGTGGACATTTTAAAACATAAGATGATTAGAAACGAGTTAAAATGTGAGACATGAATGTACAGCAGCCTTTGTTGATATATGCCTATTTTTCTTCAATCATAGATTTCCTGTTCATGAACAGCAGCATTGCTAGCATGGTTGTTCACTTACCTTCTCTGTTCTTCTTAGCTATTAAGAGTTTAGCCGCAAATTTGCCGGAAATGGGAAAAATCTTTTCCCAATAGACTTGTGTATCAACCCGCTTCAACCTTTCTCATTTGATTTAGCCTGTGCTGAGCCTTTCAGATTCAGGTTTCACTTTCCATAAGATCATTAAACTCCTCCCATTCAAACAAGGACAGACAGGCTACATTTAAAAAATGTAAGTAGATTTTAGAGTTAAAATCTTTGATACACTTAATGCTGTTGAAGATGAACATGATGAATAAAATAAAACAATCTGATGTGATTTACAATGTGTAGTTTTTACATGGATTTAGAGTAGCCTAATCTACATTTAACTGATATAACGTTTTTAACCAGTTCAACTCTGCGGCCTACCTCGGACCCACATATGGGTCCAATATTGCATCATCATAATTATTTACAAAAATCTATAAATTGTGGAGCACAAAACTAGACATATAGGGTATCTTTTAAAAGCTTAGAACCTCAGCTTTCTTGCCAATCCCGTCCCTTTTGCATTTGTATTACACTAAAGAACATATATTAATATTTATTAATTAATTAATATTTATATCACACAAACTCACCAAACATAGACAAGTCGTATATCAAATGAAAGCTCTCACTCTCCAGAACATCACTGCGTAGTTTGTTTCACCGATCCGATACGTTTTAGTAACAAAATTATCAAAAGAATCATAAAGATAAAAATGACTCCTCTGAACAAGCCAATACATGAATCATATTCCTGCTCCGAGCACTACTTCCTCGTGTAGCTACTAGCCTCAAACGCTATATCAGCTTGTTCTTTAGGTTGTTTTCTTCCAAATGAGACTATTTTCACTTGTCTGTGAGCATGTATGGCCAAACGACACTGCAATATGTCTCATATGTTCAGATCTAAACATACGATGCAGCCAAAAACGTTTATTACCCTTAGAATCAATGATCTTTGTTAGCGGCGATTGTTGATGACGTCATCGCGTATTGCGTCCTACCACCTTAAAGCTAGCTCTCGTAGCTCTCCATAGACATGTCGATCACTTGTCTAGCGCATTCATAGGCTGAGATATGCGCATGTAAAGTTGAGGGGGCGGGACCACTGAGCGTGTCTTCCTGAGGACGTCCGGTTCAGCTAGAAAGCTAGTTGGAGAGTACTGACAGTGTTTTCCCCTCTATTATTGCGTTAAAAACCGGTTAGAGCACTTTGTCTTTGCACAATGGCTTCACAAAAGGTGTTTTTTGGTGTGAATTCGGTTTTGGAGGAGCTTGATCGTCTGAGTGACTGAATCTTTCAGCAACACTAGCTTTGACGCGGTCAGAAAAGCTGCGTGGGAGAAGACCTCATCTTCAGTAAGTAACGTTACACATAAGCGTTGTCTTTGTGCATTTCATATCGTGTGTTGCATGTATATTTGTATTGTTGCATGTATGTTTGTAGTTTTTGCATGCATATTTGTATTGTTTCACACATTTGTGCATCGGTTGCATTTAGAAGTGCACTGCCTTGTGCGCTTTATACATGTTTCATGTGCACGCGAATTGCAGTTTACATATCTGTTTCTGTTTCGTGCATGTTTTAATAATTGCTTGCATTTATGCATTGGTTGTGCTCATTTATTTTTTTATTTTTTTTGCATGCACATGTATTTGTGTATCTGTTTTGTGGTTATGCTAATTGCCTTCGTGTATGTTATGTGCATATGTGAATTGCATTTGTGTATATGTTATGTGTATATATGAATTACCTTTGTGCATATGTTTAATTATTTTAGCATGCATTTGTGCGTATGTATCATTATTTTAGCATGAGTTTCAGGATTTCAATGTGAATTTACAAATTTGTTTTGTTTTTCAGACTAGACTGAGTGATGAAGGATGGATAGTAGCTAACAAGTCAGCCAGGCACCTACAAGGAAGTGGTTTGGCCACCAGCACACCTCCCACCTCCATCTCTATCATAAAATTGTGAACAAATACAATAAAAAACACAAAGTATTCCACTGATGTGTTAAAATGTAGGTGGTTTTCTGTCAAATGAGACCATTTTTATCCATTTACTCTAACATATATGAGTAGGGCACTCTTTTTAATTCAGGTATGCCCATTTTTTTCAGTACAAGTACACATGGAGGCGCCAGTGCCATCTTTCAGTTAAATCTCAATAATATTTGTTCAGAAGGAGATATTGAGTAGATTCTTTTTCCCCCTGTTTACTGCTACCCAGTGGAATAAAAATAAAGGGACATAGACCAAACAGATCATTAATTACAGACTCTTAAATCAAATCTTGATTTGAAAAATAAATAAAAATGAAAAAAAAAAATTAAAAAAATTGTTTTTTTCATTTGTGTATCATACAATTGTGAATAAATACAATAAAATAAATGCAATATTCCACCACTGTGTTAAAACTTTGAGAGTTTTCTTTAAAATGAGACCATTATTATCCTCTTAGTCCAACGTATATGAGCAGGGCACTCTTTTTAATTCAGGTATGCTCAATTCTTTCAGAAACTGGAGACCGTATAAGTTCACATGGAGGCGCCAACACCTCCTTTCAGTTTAATCTCAATAACTTTTGTTCAGAAGGAGATATCAAGAAGATTATTTTTTCCCCTATTTTCTGCCACCTAGTGGAATCAAAAGAAACTTTCTGCAGGTTTATAGACGAAACAGATCCTGAATTACAGACTCTCAAATAAAAACTTTATTGAAAAATAAATAAAAATCAGATTTTTTTATTTGTATTTATCATAAAATTTTGAATAGATACAATAAAATATATGCAATATTCCACTACAGTGTTAAAATTTAGAGGGTGTTCTGTAAAATGAAACTATTTTTATCCTTTTACTTCAATTTTTATGGGTAAGGTGCTCTTTTTGATTCAGGTATGTCCAATTCTTTTTAAGAAATCAAAAATGGAGGCGGTAAAGGTATGCTTGGTGACACTAATACCTCCTTTCGGTAAAATCTTTATAACTTTTGTTTAGAAGAAGATATCAAGTAGATTCTTTTTTCCCCTGTTTACTGTTAACTAGTGTAATGAAAAGAAACTTTCTGCAGGTTCATAGACCAAAAAAATCTTACACTACAGACTCTCAAATTTAAACGTAATTGAAAAATTTATAAAAATCCGACTTTTTATTTGTGTTTATCATAAAATTGTGAATACATACTAAAAGATTTAAGTAATATTCCACTACTGTTTTAAAATATAGAGGGTGTTCTGTAAAATGAGACCATTTTTATCCTTGTACTCCAATTTATGTGGGTAAGGCACTCTTTTTAATTCGGGAATGTCCAATTCTTTCAGAATTCAAAAATAGAGACAGTAAAGGAACGCTTCGAGGTACCAACACCTCCTTTCAGTAAACTCTCAATAACTTTTGTTTAGAAAGAGATATCAAAAAGATTCTTTTTTCCCCTGTTTACTGCCACCTAGTGGAATAAAAAGAAACTTTCTGCAGGTTTGTAGACTAAACCTATCCTAAATTACACATTTTTAATAAAAATAATAATAAAAAATTATATAAAAATTTGACTTTTTATCTGTGTTTATCATAAAATTATGAAAAAATACAATATAATATATACAATTTTCCACCACTGTGTTAAAATATAGAGGGTTTTCTGTAAAATGAGACCATTTTAATCAATTTACTGCAATGTATGTGGCTAGGGTGCTCTTTTAAATTCAGATATGCCTAATCCTCTAAAAAACCCCCAAAATGCTGCAGAGCTGAAGTGGCACACGATAAGAATATTAAGTAGCCTAATAAGTTTTTTTTTTATTATTTAAGCTGCAGATACTATTGGACCAGAGCGTACATTTGAGACAGATGCTGATGGTTATCGCCATCTGCTGGTTAAACAGTAAAAGCACCTCAAAAATATCTGCAATGACGTAAACTGCAAACCTTATCTTTAAATTGTAGCCTTGTACAAGTGTAAGTGCATTCTGTGGTTAGTCTTATTGATTTTTTTTCCTGCTTACTTTTTTGTAATTGATGTCTCCATACAGAAGCTAAAATATGTCTGTCAGAAAACTAAATGTATGTCACATTAACATTGTTATACATTTTTCTTTTAGCATGTAAGAGGAAAAGAGCCGAATTCCCATCTAATTTGTAAGTTTTAATCAGTTTTATCTACTGTCAAGTCTGCAGTTACACCAGTCCACCAGTAGAGGACCTCATCACTCCTCTGCTAATCACAGACAGATTCATATACTGTATATCATATCAAATTTCTTGCTCATCAGGTAAGGACTATATAAACACTGTTTTTACATTGTTTTATTATGAAGTATTGTTTGACATTCCCAGCTGATATTGTGAATATTATGGGGGAAAAACCTTTATGATTTTAAGAATTATGGAGTAAGAAGTATCTGAATTGTACTATGCACTGTTTTGTTGCTGAGAATTAAATGAGTGACACCTGCACAAAATACTTGACAGGGTGATGGTTAAAGTGGACATGGTGAAATAGTTTACACATTTAGTGTGATTTAGTTGCATCATAAATGGTGTGAACAGCCTTAGACTGCAGTGAGTCTGTGTTTGTAACTATAAGGTTTTGAGTTGATTGTACAGATGCTCAAAGTGTTTCTCTAGCAGTGATGTATTTTGTTGGTTTCAAACACTCAGTGGAAACACGTAAGAGTGAAGAGAGCTTTTTGGTAGTCATAATATGTTTATAACTATACGTAAACACTGATCTCCATCACGGCAACTACAAACTTTATTATTTTCAATAAATCAATAAGAACGTCTGTAGATGTCTGACAGAAATAAAGTCAATAATGAAGCTGGTAATGCTGTTTTTGTTGTTTAATCCTCCTCTTCTGAGATCTTGAGAGATCTGTATGTGTTTAATGTTCTGTTAGGATTTAAAGGCTTTCTGTCATCTGACATTTGTGGGTCACCATTGTGCTGAAATATTAAATAAAAAATATACAAATAAATAACACATAATATTGACAGGGAAAGAATTTTAAGTTTAAGGGTCACTGCTACATACAATTTAGCACATTGTAAAAGGATACCCACCCCCAACCTAAACTGGTCCAGGTCTGTATGGCCATATCTCACCCAAAATCAGAACAGCCCTTATGGTCCGTAATGGGGCCAAATGTGGTTAAAGGTGTCGTGTCCCAGTGCAAACTGGGCCAAAGCCACACATCCAGAGCCTAGCTAAATCTGGCAACCATTACTGGGCCAGAGCTGGCTCACTTTTGGTCACAACACAGCCACAATTGGCCCGATTGTGCTGGCTACCTGGGGTTATTCTGACAGCAACAGGTGTGCAATTTTATTTCAAAATATTTAGCCTATATACAATTACATTAAAAATATAAACCGAGCAGCTTCATGCTTACCTCATGCAGGATACTGTAAATACCCAGCGAGCAAAAAGTCGTCTAGAACACGTCTAAAAGACATAATTGTTAGACCTCCAGAAGACGTCCTCACAGGAGCCAGAATGAAAGTTTTTTTTACGTCTTTTCTGGACATTGTTTAGACGTCAATTAAAGACGTGTTACAGACATAATTGTTAGACCTCCAGAGGACCTCCTCACTGGAGCCAGAATGAAAGTTTTTTTTACGTCTTTTCTGGACATTGTTTAGACGTCAATTAAAGACGTGTTACAGACGTAATTGTTAGACCTCCAGAAGACGTCCTCACAGGAGCCAGAATGAGTTTTTTTTTTACGTCTTTTCTGGACATTGTTTAGACGTCAATTAAAGACGTGTTACAGACATAATTGTTAGACCTCCAGAAGACGTCCTCACAGGAGCCAGATTGACCGTTTATTATACATCTTTTCAGGACATTGTATAAACGTCAATTAAAGACATGCTAAAGACCTGATTGTTAGACATCTAAAGGTAGCCAGACTAAAAGTTGTATTAGATGCGTTTTCTGTAGTAGAAATGTTAATTAATGTTCTGTAGTAGACTGTTAAAGACCCACTGAATTCCCAACTGTGCATATTTGCATGGATCCAACTGTAAAAAATGTTTACTTCAAAACAGTGGCAGTTCTCACAGAGAAAAACCCAGTTAATCATTGTTAATGGTTGTCGTGTCATGAAACGTCAGACGATAGACCTAAATAAGATTTTAAAGAATACTGATAATATTGAATATTTAATTGAATAACTGTGTACTGTATAAACTGCATTTTATCAATATAATGGCAATAAACTGCTTACCATTTTCCTGTAAACTGACCACTCCAAGAAATCAACTATTAAAATTCTCAAACTACTTTATTACTAATTTTTTCTGGTGAACAAAACTTCACAGCCAGAACACAATAACACAAATCTTAAAAGCCAGAACAGAAATTAACACAATTACAAAATATATAAAATGTTGTTAAAACAGTAAAACAATTAACAAAATGTGGCTCCTAAAGATTAATAGCCACCACCCCCGAGTCTCCCAGGGGCATGTTTCAGGTGATCAGCTGCAGATGATTTAATCTGGGCCTCTGTTGCAGCGGCATCCCATTTCATGACAGCAGCTACAATCAAAGCAAAAAAAATCCACATGTAAAATAAATGGATACAAATGCCACTGTTGTGGTTTAGCTTGCAGCAGAGTGTACATAGTTGAAAATCAAGTACTCTAATCAATTAAATGAAATGGTTATTAAATCACAAATCAAGTAAAACTACATCAAGCCTGATATTAAGCATTCCACACACATACATATACACACATATATACAATTTTTTTTTTTAAATGACCATAATATGAAGCTAACCTTTTATTGCTGAAAACACTGTTTTGTCCTCAAACCGTAATTTTCCTTTTTTACCCTTCCCCTTCATATTGAATTTGGTCATAAGTTGATTGGTGAAGAGCCTAATCCAATCCAAGACAAAAATAATATGCAAATATAGCTGCAAGCAGCAATTACGGGGCCAAGCACAAAAATGGCACAAGAAGCCAGCCAACATGGCTGGGAGCATCAGACCAACAGCAGCAGTGAGCAATTAGAAAAAAAAGTTATTAGCATTTTTGTCAATTTTGTTATAACTTTTGACCACAAGGTGGCGCTGGTCTGGAACTTCTCAGGCTCCTTCAGGGCATTGTCCTGATGACCCATACCAAATTTATGAATTTTGGTCAAACCCATCAGAAGTTATAAGCAAAAATAGCCATTTTTCATATCTCCACTCCAGTAGGTGGCGCTGCGCCGAAACACTGTATGATGCCTCAGGTCATGATAGTGATTACACGTACCAAGTTTGGTCTGAATATGATAAAGCACTGAAGAGATGCAGCTTCAAGTGTCGTTTTTGCATCATGCCTCAAATTCTTTGCTCTGTTATACGAAAACGGTTTGACATATCGATTTGAAATCCATAACTTTTTGTCTGCATGGTCTGAAAATGATACGGTTCGATTTTGGTGAAAATCGGAGCAACGGTCCAGGAGGAGTTCGAAAAAGTATGTTTTTAAAGAAAAACAATATGGTGGACAGGAAGTTCAGCCAACTATAGCAAATTTGATATCCATGTTCTCGGCATGACCCAAGGAATCTACTGAGACCAGTTTCATTACAATCGGTAAATATATTCAAACGTTATTAACATTTTTGTAAATTTCACAATAACCTTTGACCACAAGGTGGCACTGGTCCGAAACTTCTCAGGCTCCTTCAGGGCATTGTTCTGATGACCCATACCGAGTTTCGTAACGATACTTGAATGCGTTCATAAAATACAGCACTTTAGCACAAAATTCAAAATGGACGACGGCCAAAATGGTTGAAATGGGAACACTGGATATCATTCGACTCAGCATGACTCCCTGAATCCAACGAGACCAAAGTTATGATTTTTGGACAAACCCATCTGAAGTTATAAGCAAAAATAGCCATTTTTCTTATCTCCGCACCAGTAGGCGGCACTGCGATGAAACGCTGCATGATGCCTCATGTCATGATTTTGATGAGATGTACCAAGTTTGGTCTAAATACGATAAAGCATTGCGGAGATACAGGTTCAAGAGTTTGTTTTGCATCATGCCTTAAATTCGTTGATCCGGTATACGAAAACGGTTTGACGTATCGACTTGAAATCCATAAGTTATTAACATAAACATAAGTGCAAATTTGGACAGCTGGTGGCGCTAAAGGGATTGAGTTAGAGACTCCAAATTTGCTATGGACAAAGGTCAGACTGTCCTCTAACTGTGTGCCAAATTTCATAACTTTCCCGCAAGCGGTTCTATGGGCTGCCATAGACTTCAAGAGCGGAAGAAGAAGAAGAAGAAGAAATATAGCTGCAAGCAGCAATTATGGGGCCAAGCACAAAAACGGCACAAGAAACCAGCCAACACGGCTGGGAGCATCAGACCAACTGCAACAGTGAACAATTAAAGACGTATTAAGATCATTTTAGGCATAAGAGCTGAAAAATTATCAAAAATGAGGATTTACTGGTTCATAACTTTCGACCAATAGGTGGCGCTGTGTCCAAATTGTTGTGGTATGGTCAGAGTGAGGTGACAATGACACTTCCAAAGTTTGGTGTCAATATGTCAAAGCACTGTAGAGATACAGCTTCAAGGGTAAAACGGTTTGACATATCGACTTGAAATCCATAACTTTTTGTCGGCATGGTCTGAAGATGACACGGTTCAATTTTGGTGAAAATTGGAGCAACGGTCTAGGAGGAGTTCGAAAAAGTAGGTTTTTGAAGAAAAACAATATGGCGGACAGGAAGTTTAGCTGACTATAGCAAATGTGATATCTATGTTCTCAGCATGACCCAAGGAATCTACTGAGACCAGTTTCATTACAATTGGTGAATACAGTCAAAAGTTATTAGCATTTTTGTAAATTTTGTTATAACTTTTGACCACAAGGTGGCGCTGTGCCGAAACTTCTCAGGCTCCTTCAGGGCATTGTGCTGATGACCCATACCAAGTTTTGTAAAGATACGTTAATGCGTTCGTAAAATACAGCATTTTAGCACAAAATTCAAAATGGCCGACGGCCAAAATGGCCGATATGGGAAAATTGGATATCAATCGACTCGGCATGATTCCCCGAATCCAACGAGACCAAATTTATGATTTTTGGACAAACCCATCAGAAGTTATAAGCAAAAATACCCATTTTTCATATCTCCGCACCAGTAGGTGGCGCTGCGCCGAAACACTGCATGGTACCTCAGGTCATGCTTGTGATGACATGTACCAAATTTGGTCTGAATACGATAAAGCGTTGCGGAGATACAGCCTTACTTCTGTTTTCGCAAGCACTACGTACAATTCGTTCGTGAGTTTTTCGAAAACGGTTTGAGGAATCAACTTGAATTCCATAACTTTTTGTCAGCATGGTCTGAAGATGATCTGATTCAATTTTCATGAAAATCGGAGTAACGGCCTAGGAGGAGTTCGAAAAAGTAAGTTTTTCAGAAAATTCAAAATGGCGGAAAAATTTTCATGACGGAAAATGACGTCATAGGGTGCGATCGATTCGTCTTGACCCAAGGAATCAGAGGAAAAAAGAATTTTGTTTCTAGCCCTTATGGTTCAAAAGTTATTAACATAAATATAAGTGCAACTTTGGACAGCTGGTGGCGCTAGAGGGATTGAGATAGAGACTCCAAATTTGCTGTGGACAAAGGTCAGACTGTCCTCTAACTGTGTGCCAAATTTCACAACTTTCCCGCAAGCGGTTCTATGGGTTGCCATAGACTTCAAGAGCGGAAGAAGAAGAAGAAGAAGAAGAAGAAGAATAAAAAAAAAAAAATAAAAAAAAAAGAACGCCAACAATAACAATAGGTGCCTCCGCACCTTCGGTGCTTGGCCCCTAATAAATATAGCTGCAAGCAGCAATTACGGGGCCAAGCAAAAAAGGGACAACAAGCCAGCCAACATGGATGGGAGCATTAGGCCAACTACAACAGTGAGCAATTAAAGACCTATTACAATAATTTAAGGCAAAAGAGTTGGAAAATTATATATACAGTCAGTAATAAAGATTTACTGGTTTATCACTTTCGACCAATAGGTGGCGCTGTGACCAAATGAATGTGGTTTGGTCAGAGTGAGGTGACAATGACACTCACTAAGGATATGACTCCCGAAAAAATAAGTCAACCAGATCAAAAGTTATAAGCATGTGAAAAAAAAATACAGGAGGTGGCGCTGGTTTGGAACTATTCAGATTCTTTCAGGGCCTTGTGCTGATGACCTATACAGAGTTTCGCAACAATATACTAATGCGTTCACAAAATACAGCATTTTAAACCAAAATTTAAAATGTCCGATGGCCAAAATGGCCGACATGGGAAAATTGGATATCATTCGACTTGGCATGATGCCCCGAATTGAAAAAGACCAACTTTATCATTTTTGGACAAACCTATCTGAAGCTATAAGCAAAAATAATGGCTATTTTGGCTTTTTTGTATCTCCAGACCAGTAGGTGGCGTTATGACAAAACTCAGCATGTAGGCTCTGGTCTTGCTTGGGATGATATGTATGAGGTTTGGTCTGAATATGATAAAGCATTGCAGAGATACAGCCATGAGTCCAAATTGGGTGCTCTGCGTTAAATTAATTTGCGTGTTATTTGAGAATGATTGAGTTTATCAAAAAGCTTTTGATAACTTTTTGCCACAATGGTCTGAAGATGATCTGATTTGATTTTCATGACAATCAAATGAAGCGTCTAGGACGAGTTCGAAAAAGCAGGTTTTTTCAAAATTCAACATGAGGCACAAACTATATGTCGAAACCTACCATGTTTGGTATCGTTGGACTCAGAAGGGATTCAGGAGTCTAAGATCATGACTATTTTGAAAATAAGTCGACCACACTCATAGTGATAAGCATTTGAATATTTGATTTTACCACTAGGTGGCGCTGGTGCGAAACTTCTCAGGCTCGTTCAGGGCATCGTACTGATGACCCATATCGAGTTTTGTGATGATATGCTAATGTGTTCGTAAAATACAGCATTTTAGCACAAAATTAAAAATGGCCGACGACCAAAATGGCTGATATGGTAATAATGGTTATCATTCGACTCGGCATGATGCCCCTAATCTAACAAGACCAAAGTTATGATTTTTGGACAAACCTATCTGAAGCTGCAAGCAAAAATAACCATTTTTTGTATATCCAAACCAGTAGGTGGCGCTGCGCCAAAACTCAGCATGTAGGCTCTGGTCTTGCTTGGGATGATATGTATGAACTTTGGTCTGAATATGATAAAGCATTGCAGAGATACAGCCATGAGTCCAAATTGGGTGCTCTACGTTAAATTAATTTGCGTGTTATTTGAGAATGGCTTGATTTACCGAAAAGCTTTTGATAACTTTTTGCCAGAATGGACTGAAGATGATCTGGTTTGATTTTCATGACAATCAAATGAAGCGTCTAGGACGAGTTCGAAAAAGTAGGTTTTTCGCCAAATTCAACATGGCGGACAAACCATATTTCGAAACCTAACATGTTTGGTATCGTTGGACTCAGCAGGGATTCGGGAGTCTAAGGACATGACTCTTTTGAAAACAAGTCGACCACAGTCAAAGTGATAAGCATTTGAATATTTGATTTTACCACTAGGTGGCGCTGGTGCGAAACTTCTCAGGCTGGTTCAGGGCATCATGCTGATGACCCATACCGAGTTTTGTGACGATACGCTGATGCGTTCATAAAATACAGCATTTTAGCACAAAATTCAAAATGGCCGACGGCCAAAATGGCTGATATGGTAATAATGGTTATCATTCGACTCGGCATGATACCCTGAATCTGACGTGACCACATTTATGATTTCTGGACAAACCATTCAGAAGTTATTAGCCAAAATAGCCATTTTTCGTATCTCCGGACCAGTAGGTGGCACTGCACTGAAACACTGCATGTTGGCTTAAGTCATGCTTGTGATGACATGTATTAAGTTTGGTCAAAATACGATAAATCATTTTGGAGATATAGCCTTAAGTGTGATTTTGCGAGCTTTCGGTCGAATTCATTTGTGCCCTATTCGAGAACATATGGATCTATCGAAAAGCTTTTGATAACTTTTTGCAGTCATGGTATGAAGATGATCTGGTCCAATTTTTGTGAAAATCGGAGTAACGCCCTAGGAGGAGTTCGAAAAAGTAGGTTATTCGGAAAATTCAAAATGGCGGGAAAATTTTCATGACGGAAAATGACGTCATATAGTGCAATCGATTCGCCTTGACCCAAGGAATCAGAGGAAAAAAGAATTTTGTTTCTAGCCCATACGGTTCAAAAGTTCTTAGCATAAACAGATGTGCAACTTTGGACAGCTGGTGGCGCTAGAGGGATTGAGTTAGAGACTCCAAATTGGCTATGGACACAGTTCAGACTGTCCTCTAACTGTGTGCCAAATTTCACAACTTTTTACCATACGGTTCTATGGGCTGCCATAGACTCCAAGAGCGGAAGAATAATAAATATAGCTGCAAGCAGCAATTACGGGGCCAAGCAAAAAAGGCACAACAAGCCAGCCAACATGACTGGGAGCATTAGACCAGCTGCAAGTTTGAGCAATTAAAAACCTATTAAGATCATTTAAGGCAAAGGTGTTGGAAAATGATATATACAGTCAATAATAAAGATTTACTGGTTTATCACTTTCGACCAATAGGTGGAGCTGTGACCAAATGAATGTGGTATGGTCAGAATGAGGTGACAATGACACTCGCTAAGGATATGACTCCCATAAAAATAAATCAACCAGATCAAAATTTATAAGCATATGAAAAAAAAAAAACACTAGGTGGCGCTGGAACTACTCAGACTCCTTCAGGGCCTTGTGCTGATGACCCATACAGAGTTTCGTAACGATACGCTGATGCGTTCATAAAATACAGGATTTTAAAACAAAATTCAAAATTGCAGATGGCCAAAATGGCCGACATGAGAAAATTGGATATCATTCGACTCGGCATGATGCTCCGAATTGAAAAAGACCAACTTTATGATTTTTGGACAAACCTATCTGAAGCTATAAGCAAAAATGATGGCTATTTTTGCTATTTTATATCTCCAGACCAGTAGGTGGCGTTATGACGAAACTCAGCATGTAGGCTCTGGTCTTGCTTGGAATGATATGTATGAAGTTTGGTCTAAATAGGATAAAGCATTGCAGAGATACAGCCATGAGTCCAAATTGGGTGCTCTGCGTTAAATTATTTTGCGTGTTTTTTGAGAATGGTTGAGTTTATCAAAAAGCTTTTGATAACTTTTTGCCACAATGGACTGAAGATGATCTGATTTGATTTTCATGACAATCAAATGAAGCGTCTAGGACGAGTTCGAAAAAGCAGGTTTTTCGCAAAATTCAAAATGACGGACAAACCGTAAGTGGAAACCTAGCATTTTTGGTACCGTTGGATTTAGAAGGGATTCAGGAGTCTAAGGTCATGACTCTTTTGAAAATAAGTCAACCACAGTCAAAGTGATAAGCATTTGAATATTTGATTTTACCACTAGGTGGTGCTGGTGTGAAACTTCTCAGGCTCCTTCAGGGCATTGTGCTGATGACCCATACCGAGTTTTGTGACGATGTGCTAAAGCGTTCATAAAATACAGCATTTTAGGCCCAAAATTCAAAATGGCCGACGGCCAAAATGTCCGACCTGTGAATATCGGATATTATTCGATATTCGATAGTTTAGTCTGAATATGATAAAGCAATGTGGAGATATAGCCTCAAGTCTGACTTTGCGAGCTTTTCGTCAAATTCATTTGTGAAGTTTTCAAGAACGGTTTGTTATATCAAAAAGCTTTTGATAACTTTTTGTCGGCATGGTCTGAAGATGATCTGGTTCAATTTTGGTGATAATCAGAGTAACGGTCTAGGAGGAGTTCGAAAAAGTAGGTTTTTCGCAAAATTCAATATGGCGGAAAAATCATAAGTCAATACCTAGCAAGTTTGGTATCGTTGGACTCACCAGGGATTCAGGAGTCAAAGGTCATGACTCTTTTGAAAATAAGTTGACCACACCCATAGAGATAAGCATTTGAATATTTGATTTTACCACTAGGTGGCGCTAGTCCGAAACTTCTCAGGCTCATTCAGGGCATTGTGCTGATGACCAATACCGAGTTTTGTGACAATATGCTAATGCGTTCATAAAATACAGCATTTTAGCACAAAATTCAAAATGGCCGACGGCCAAAATGGCTGATATGGTAATATTGGTTATCAATCGACTCGGCATGATTCCCCGAATCTGACGTGACCACATTTATGTTTTTTGGACAAACCATTCAGAAGATATTAGCCAAAATAGCCATTTTTCGTATCTCCAGACCAGTAGGTGGCACTGCGCCAAAACACTGCATGTTGCCTCAAGTCATGCTTGTGATGACATGTCCGAAGTTTGGTCAGAATACGATAAATCGTTTTGGAGATATAGCCTCAAGTGTGATTTTGCGAGCTTTTGGTTGAATTCATTTGTGCCCTATTCGAGAACGGATCGATCTATCAAAAAGATTTTGAGAAGTTTTTGCAGTCATGGTCTGAAGATGATCTGGTTCAATTTTCATGATAATCAGATCAACGGCCTAGGAGGAGTTCGAAAAAGTAGGTTTTTCAGAAAAATCAAAATGGCGGGAAAATTTTCATGACGGAAAATGACGTCATAGGGTGCATTCGAATCGTCTTGAGCCAAGGAATCAGAGGACAAAAGAATTTTGTTTCTAGCCCTTACGGTTAAAGTTATTAGCATAAACAGAAGTGCAATTTTGGACAGCTGGTGGCGCTAGAGGGATTGAGTTAGAGACAACAAATTGGCTATGGACATAGTTCAGACTGTCCTCTAACTGTGTGCCAAATTTCACAACTTTTTACCATACGGTTCTATGGGCTGCCATAGACTCAAGAGCGGAAGAATAATAATAATAATAATAATAAATATAGCTGCAAGCAGCAATTATGGGGCCAAGCACAAAAACGGCACAAGAAACCAGCCAACACGGCTGGGAGCATCAGACCAACTGCAACAGTGAACAATTAAAGACGTATTAAGATCATTTTAGGCATAAGAGCTGAAAAATTATCAAAAATGAGGATTTACTGGTTCATAACTTTCGACCAATAGGTGGCGCTGTGTCCAAATTGTTGTGGTATGGGCAGAGTGAGGTGACAATGACACTTCCAAAGTTTGGTGTCAATATGTCAAAGCACTGAAGAGATACAGCTTCAAGAGTCATTTTTGAATCATGCCTCAAATTCTTTGCTCTGGTATACAAAAACGGTTTGACATATGGACTTGAAATCCATAACTTTTTGTCGGCATGGTCTGAAGATGACACGGTTCAATTTTGGTGAAAATCGGAGCAACGGTCTAGGAGGAGTTCGAAAAAGTAGGTTTTTAAAGAAAAACAATATGGCGGACAGGACGTTTAGCTGACTATGGCAAATTTGATATCTATGTTCTCAGCATAACCCAAGGAATCTACAGAGACCAGTTTCATTACAATTGGTTAATATAGACAAAAGTTATTAGCATTTTTGTAAATTTTGTTATAACTTTTGACCACGAGGTGGCGCTGGTCCGAAACTTCTCAGGCTCCTTCAGGGCATTGTCCTGATGACCCATACCAAATTTATGAATTTTGGTCAAACTCATCAGAAGTTATGAGCAAAATAACAATTTTTCATATCTCCACTCCAGTAGGTGGCGCTGCACCGAAACACTGTATAATGCCTCAGGTCATGCTTGTGATGACATGTACCAAGTTTGGTCTAAATATGTCAAAGCATTGTAGAGATACAGCTTCAAGGGTAATTTTTGCATCACATCTCAAATTCTTTGCTCCGGTATACGAAAACGGTTTGACTTATCGACTTGAAATCCATAACTTTTTGTCGGCATGGTCTGAAGATGACACGGTTCAATTTTGGTGAAAATTGGAGCAACGGTCTAGGAGGAGTTCGAAAAAGTAGGTTTTTGAAGAAAAACAATATGGCGGACAGGAAGTTTAGCTGACTATAGCAAATGTGATATCTATGTTCTCAGCATGACCCAAGGAATCTACTGAGACCAGTTTCATTACAATTGGTGAATACAGTCAAAAGTTATTAGCATTTTTGTAAATTTTGTTATAACTTTTGACCACAAGGTGGCGCTGTGCCGAAACTTCTCAGGCTCCTTCAGGGCATTGTGCTGATGACCCATACCAAGTTTTGTAAAGATACGTTAATGCGTTCGTAAAATACAGCATTTTAGCACAAAATTCAAAATGGCCGACGGCCAAAATGGCCGATATGGGAAAGTTGGATATCACTCGACTCGGCATGATTCCCCGAATCCAACGAGACCAAATTTATGATTTTTGGACAAACCCATCAGAAGTTATAAGCAAAAATACCCATTTTTCATATCTCCGCACCAGTAGGTGGCGCTGCGCCGAAACACTGCATGGTACCTCAGGTCATGCTTGTGATGACATGTACCAAGTTTGGTCTGAATACGATAAAGCGTTGCGGAGATACAGCCTTACTTCTGTTTCCGCAAGCACTACGTACAATTCGTTCGTGAGTTTTTCGAAAACGGTTTGAGGAATCAACTTGAATTCCATAACTTTTTGTCAGCATGGTCTGAAGATGATCTGATTCAATTTTCATGAAAATCGGAGTAACGGCCTAGGAGGAGTTCGAAAAAGTAAGTTTTTCAGAAAATTCAAAATGGCGGAAAAATTTTCATGACGTAAAATGACGTCATAGGGTGCGATCGATTCGTCTTGACCCAAGGAATCAGAGGAAAAAAGAATTGTGTTTCTAGCCCTTATGGTTCAAAAGTTATTAACATAAACATAAGTGCAACTTTGGACAGCTGGTGGCGCTAGAGGGATTGAGATAGAGACTCCAAATTTGCTGTGGACAAAGGTCAGACTGTCCTCTAACTGTGTGCCAAATTTCACAACTTTCCCGCAAGCGGTTCTATGGGTTGCCATAGACTTCAAGAGCGGAAGAAGAAGAAGAAGAAGAAGAAGAAGAAGAAGAAGAATAAAAAAAAAAATAAAAAAAAAGAACGCCAACAATAACAATAGGTGCCTCCGCACCTTCGGTGCTTGGCCCCTAAATATAGCTGCAAGCAGCAATTACGGGGCCAAGCAAAAAAGGGACAACAAGCCAGCCAACATGGATGGGAGCATTAGGCCAACTACAACAGTGAGCAATTAAAGACCTATTACAATCATTTAAGGCAAAAGAGTTGGAAAATTATATATACAGTCAGTAATAAAGATTTACTGGTTTATCACTTTTGACCAATAGGTGGCGCTGTGACCAAATGAATGTGGTTTGGTCAGAGTGAGGTGACAATGACACTCACTAAGGATATGACTCCCGAAAAAATAAGTCAACCAGATCAAAAGTTATAAGCATGTGAAAAAAAAATACAGGAGGTGGCGCTGGTTTGGAACTATTCAGATTCTTTCAGGGCCTTGTGCTGATGACCTATACAGAGTTTCGCAACAATATACTAATGCGTTCACAAAATACAGCATTTTAAACCAAAATTTAAAATGTCCGATGGCCAAAATGGCCGACATGGGAAAATTGGATATCATTCGACTTGGCATGATGCCCCGAATTGAAAAAGACCAACTTTATCATTTTTGGACAAACCTATCTGAAGCTATAAGCAAAAATAATGGCTATTTTGGCTTTTTTGTATCTCCAGACCAGTAGGTGGCGTTATGACAAAACTCAGCATGTAGGCTCTGGTCTTGCTTGGGATGATATGTATGAGGTTTGGTCTGAATATGATAAAGCATTGCAGAGATACAGCTATGAGTCCAAATTGGGTGCTCTGCATTAAATTAATTTGCGTGTTATTTGAGAATGATTGAGTTTATCAAAAAGCTTTTGATAACTTTAGGCCACAATGGTCTGAAGATGATCTGATTTGATTTTCATGACAATCAAATGAAGCGTCTAGGACGAGTTCGAAAAAGCAGGTTTTTCGCAAAATTCAACATGAGGCACAAACTATATGTCGAAACCTACCATGTTTGGTATCGTTGGACTCAGAAGGGATTCAGGAGTCTAAGATCATGACTGTTTTGAAAATAAGTCGACCACACTCATAGTGATAAGCATTTGAATATTTGATTTTACCACTAGGTGGCGCTGGTGCGAAACTTCTCAGGCTCGTTCAGGGCATCGTACTGATGACCCATATCGAGTTTTGTGATGATATGCTAATGTGTTCGTAAAATACAGCATTTTAGCACAAAATTAAAAATGGCCGACGACCAAAATGGCTGATATGGTAATAATGGTTATCATTCGACTCGGCATGATGCCCCTAATCTAACAAGACCAAAGTTATGATTTTTGGACAAACCCATCTGAAGCTGCAAGCAAAAATAACCATTTTTTGTATATCCAAACCAGTAGGTGGCGCTGCGCCAAAACTCAGCATGTAGGCTCTGGTCTTGCTTGGGATGATATGTATGAACTTTGGTCTGAATATGATAAAGCATTGCAGAGATACAGCCATGAGTCCAAATTGGGTGCTCTACGTTAAATTAATTTGCGTGTTATTTGAGAATGGCTTGATTTACCGAAAAGCTTTTGATAACTTTTTGCCAGAATGGACTGAAGATGATCTGGTTTGATTTTCATGACAATCAAATGAAGCGTCTAGGACGAGTTTGAAAAAGTAGGTTTTTCGCAAAATTCAACATGGCGGGAAAATTTTCATGACGGAAAATGACGTCATATAGTGCAATCGATTCGTCTTGACCCAAGGAATCAGAGGAAAAAAATTTTGTTTCTAGCCCATACGGTTCAAAAGTTCTTAGCATAAACAGATGTGCAACTTTGGACAGCTGGTGGCGCTAGAGGGATTGAGTTAGAGACTCCAAATTGGCTATGGACACAGTTCAGACTGTCCTCTAACTGTGTGCCAAATTTCACAACTTTTTACCATACGGTTCTATGGGCTGCCATAGACTCCAAGAGCGGAAGAATAATAATAATAAGAAAACTAACAATAACAATAGGTGCCTAAGCACCTTCGGTGCTTGGCCCCTAAATATAGCTGCAAGCAGCAATTACGGGGCCAAGCAAAAAGCGGCACAACAAGCCAGCCAAGATGGCTGGGAGCATTAGACCAGCTGCAACAGTGAGCAATTAAAGACCTATTAAGATCATTTAAGGCAAAAGAGTTGGAAAATTATATACAGTCAAGAATAAAGATTTACTGGTTTATCACTTTCAACCAATACGTGGCGCTGTGACCAAATGAATGTGGTTTGGTCAGAGGGAGGTGACAATGACACTCGCTAAGGATATGACTCCCGTAAAAATAAGTCAACCAGATCAAAAGTTATATGCATATGGAAAAAAAAACACTAGGTGGCGCTGATTTTGAACTACTCAGACTTCTTCAGGTCCTTGTGCTGATGGCCCATACAGAGTTTCGTAACGATACGCTAATGCATTCATAAAATACAGCATTTTAAAACAAAATCCAAAATGGCCGACATGGGAAAATTGGATATCATTCAACTCAGCATGATGCCCCAATTCGAAAAAGACCAACTTTATGATTTTTGGACAAAACTATCTGAAGCTATAAGCAAAAGTAATGGCTATTTTGGCTTTTTTATATCTCCAGACCAGTAGGTGGCATTACGATGAAACTCAGCATGTAGGCTCTGTTGTTGCTTGGGATGATATGTATGAAGTTTGGTCTAAATATGATAAATCATTGCAGAGATACAGCCATGAGTCCAAATTGGGTGCTCTGCGTTAAATTTATTTGCGCATTATTTGAGAATGGTTGAGTTTATCAAAAAGCTTTTGATAACTTTTTGCCACAATGGACTGAAGATGATCTGATTTGATTTTCATGACAATCAAATGAAGCGGCTAGGACGAGTTCGAAAAAGCAGGTTTTTCGCAAAATTCAACATGACGGACAAATCATAAGTCGAAACCTAGCATGTTTGGTACCGTTGGACTCAGAAGGGATTCAGGAGTCTAAGGATATGACTCTTTTGAAAATAAGTTGATCACAGTCAAAGTGATAAGCATTTGAATATTGGATTTTACCACTAAGTGGCGCTGGTGTGAAACTTCTCAGGCACCTTCATGGCATTGTGCTGATGACCTATACTGAGTTTTGTGATGATGCGCTAATGCGTTCATAAAATACAGCATTTTAGCACAAAATTCAAAATGGCCGACGGCCAAAATGGCCGACATGTGAATATCGGATATTATTCAACTCGGCATGATGACCTGAATCTAACAAGACCATATTTATGATTTTTGGACAAAAACATCAGAAGTTATAATCATAAATATCCATTTTTCGTATCTCTGGACCAGTAGGTGGCGCTGCACCAAAACACTGCAGGTTGCCTCAAGTCATGCTTATGATGACATGTACCCAGTTTGGTCTGAAAACGATAAAGCATTGTGGAGATATGGCCTCAAGTCTGATTTTGCGAGCTTTTTGTTGAATTCATTTGTGAAGTTTTCAAGAATGGTTTGTTATATCAAAAAGCTTTTGATAACTTTTTGTTGGCATGGTCTCAAGATGATCTGGTTCAATTTTGGTGATAATCAGAGTAACGGTCTAGGACGAGTTCGAAAAAGCAGGTTTTTCGCAAAATTCAACATGGCGGACAGACCATAAGTCGAAACCTAGCATGTTTGGTATCGTTGGACTCAGCAGGGATTCAGGAGTCTAAGATCATGACTATTTTGAAAATAAGGCAACCACACTCATAGTGATAAGCATTTGAATATTTGATTTTACCACTAGGTGGCGCTGGTGCGAAACTTCTCAGGCTCGTTCAGGGCATCGTACTGATGACCCATATCGAGTTTTGTGATGATATGCTAATGTGTTCATAAAATACAGCATTTTAGCACAAAATTAAAAATGGCCGACGACCAAAATGGCTGATATGGTAATAATGGTTATCATTCGACTCAGCATGATGCCCCTAATCTAACAAGACCAAAGTTATGATTTTTGGACAAACCTATCTGAAGCTTCAAGCAAAAATAACCATTTTTTGTATATCCAAACCAGTAGGTGGCGCTGCGCCAAAACTCAGCATGTAGGCTCTGGTCTTGCTTGGGATGATATGTATGAACTTTGGTCTGAATATGATAAAGCATTGCAGAGATACAGCCATGAGTCCAAATTGGGTGCTCTACGTTAAATTAATTTGCGTGTTATTTGAGAATGGTTTGATTTACCGAAAAGCTTTTGATAACTTTATGCCAGAATGGACTGAAGATGATCTGGTTTGATTTTCATGACAATCAAATGAAGCGTCTAGGACGAGTTCGAAAAAGTATTTTTTTCGCAAAATTCAACATGGCGGACAAACCATATTTCGAAACCTAACATGTTTGGTATCGTTGGACTCAGCAGGGATTCAGGAGTCTAAGGACATGACTCTTTTGAAAACAAGTCGACTACAGTCAAAGTGATAAGCATTTGAATATTTGATTTTACCACTAGGTGGCGCTTGTGCGAAACTTCGCAGGCTGGTTCAGGGCATCATGCTGATGACCCATACCGAGTTTTGTGACGATACGCTGATGCGTTCATAAAATACAGCATTTTAGCACAAAATTCAAAATGGCCGACGGCCAAAATGGCTGATATGGTAATAATGGTTATCATTCGACTCGGCATGATACCCTGAATCTGACGTGACCACATTTATGATTTCTAGACAAACCATTCAGAAGTTATTAGCCAAAATAGCCATTTTTCGTATCTCCGGACCAGTAGGTGGCACTGCACTGAAACACTGCATGTTGGCTTAAGTCATGCTTGTGATGACATGTATGAAGTTTGGTCAAAATACGATAAATCTTTTTGGAGATATAGCCTTAAGTGTGATTTTGCGAGCTTTCGGTCAAATTCATTTGTGTCCTTTTCGAGAACGGATGGATCTATCGAAAAGCTTTTGATAACTTTTTGCAGTCATGGTCTGAAGATGATCTGGTCCAATTTTTGTGAAAATCGGAGTAACGCCCTAGGAGGAGTTCGAAAAAGTAGGTTTTTCGGAAAATTCAAAATGGCGGGAAAAGTTTCATGACGGAAAATGACGTCATATAGTGCAATCGATTCATGTTGACCCAAGGAATCAGAGGAAAAAAGAATTTTGTTTCTAGCCCATACGGTTCAAAAGTTATTAGCATAAACAGAAGTGCAACTTTGGACAGCTGGTGGCACTAGAGGGATTGAGTTAGAGATTCCAAATTAGCTATGGACACAGTTCAGACTGTCGTCTAACTGTGTGCCAAATTTCACAACTTTTTACCATACGGTTCTATGGGCTGCCATAGACTCCAAGAGCGGAAGAATAATAAATATAGCTGCAAGCAGCAATTACGGGGCCAAGCAAAAAAGGCACAACAAGCCAGCCAACATGACTGGGAGCATTAGACCAGCTGCAAGTTTGAGCAATTAAAAACCTATTAAGATCATTTAAGGCAAAGGTGTTGGAAAATGATATATACAATCAATAATAATGATTTACTGGTTTATCACTTTCGACCAATAGGTGGAGCTGTGACCAAATGAATGTGGTATGGTCAGAATGAGGTGACAATGACACTCGCTTAGGATATGACTCCCATAAAAATAAATCAACCAGATCAAAATTTATAAGCATATGAAAAAAAAAAGCACTAGGTGGCGCTGGAACTACTCAGACTCCTTCAGGGCCTTGTGCTGATGACCCATACAGAGTTTCGTAACGATACGCTGATGCGTTCATAAAATACAGGATTTTAAAACAAAATTCAAAATTGCAGATGGCCAAAATGGCCGACATGAGAAAATTGGATATCATTCGACTCGGCATGATGCTCCGAATTGAAAAAGACCAACTTTATGATTTTTGGACAAACCTATCTGAAGCTATAAGCAAAAATGATGGCTATTTTTGCTATTTTATATCTCCAGACCAGTAGGTGGCGTTATGACGAAACTCAGCATGTAGGCTCTGGTCTTGCTTGGAATGATATTTATGAAGTTTAGTCTAAATATGATAAAGCATTGCAGAGATACAGCCATGAGTCCAAATTGGGTGCTCTGCGTTAAATTATTTTGTGTGTTTTTTTGAGAATGGTTGAGTTTATCAAAAAGCTTTTGATAACTTTTGCCACAATGGACTGAAGATGATCTGATTTGATTTTCATGACAATCAAATGAAGCGTCTAGGACGAGTTCGAAAAAGCAGGTTTTTCGCAAAATTCAACATGACGGACAAACCGTAAGTGGAAACCTAGCATTTTTGGTACCGTTGGACTCAGAAGGGATTCAGGAGTCTAAGGTCATGACTCTTTTGAAAATAAGTCAACCACAGTCAAAGTGATAAGCATTTGAATATTTGATTTTACCACTAGGTGGCGCTGGTGTGAAACTTCTCAGGCTCCTTCAGGGCATTGTGCCGATGACCCATACCGAGTTTTGTGACGATGTGCTAAAGCGTTCATAAAATACAGCATTTTAGCCCAAAATTCAAAATGGCCGACGGCCAAAATGTCCGACCTGTGAATATCGGATATTATTCGACTCGGCATTATGCCCTGAATCTAACAAGACCATATTTATGATTCATGGACAAAAGCATCAGAAGTTATAATCAAAAATAGCCATTTTTTGTATTTCTAGACCAGTAGGTGGCGCTGCACCAAAACGCTGCAGGTTGCCTCAAGTCATGCTTGTGATGACATGTACCCAGTTTAGTCTGAATATGATAAAGCAATGTGGAGATATAGCCTCAAGTCTGACTTTGCGAGCTTTTCGTCGAATTCATTTGTGAAGTTTTCAAGAACGGTTTGTTATATCAAAAAGCTTTTGATAACTTTTTGTCGGCATGGTCTGAAGATGATCTGGTTCAATTTTGGTGATAATCAGAGTAACGGTCTAGGAGGAGTTCGAAAAAGTAGGTTTTTCGCAAAATTCAATATGGCGGAAAAATCATAAGTCAATACCTAGCAAGTTTGGTATCGTTGGACTCACCAGGGATTCAGGAGTCAAAGGTCATGACTCTTTTGAAAATAAGTTGACCACACCCATAGAGATAAGCATTTGAATATTTGATTTTACCACTAGGTGGCGCTAGTCCGAAACTTCTCAGGCTCATTCAGGGCATCGTGCTGATGACCAATACCGAGTTTTGTGACAATATGCTAATGCGTTCATAAAATACAGCATTTTAGCACAAAATTCAAAATGGCCGACGGCCAAAATGGCTGATATGGTAATATTGGTTATCAATCGACTCGGCATGATTCCCCGAATCTGACGTGACCACATTTATGTTTTTTGGACAAACCATTCAGAAGATATTAGCCAAAATAGCCATTTTTCGTATCTCCAGACCAGTAGGTGGTACTGCGCCAAAACACTGCATGTTGCCTCAAGTCATGCTTGTGATGACATGTTCGAAGTTTGGTCAGAATACGATAAATCGTTTTGGAGATATAGCCTCAAGTGTGATTTTGCGAGCTTTTGGTTGAATTCATTTGTGCCCTATTCGAGAACGGATCGATCTATCAAAAAGATTTTGAGAAGTTTTTGCAGTCATGGTCTGAAGATGATCTGGTTCAATTTTCATGATAATCAGATCAACGGCCTAGGAGGAGTTCGAAAAAATAGGTTTTTCAGAAAAATCAAAATGGCGGGAAAATTTTCATGACGGAAAATGACGTCATAGGGTGCATTCGAATCGTCTTGAATTTTGTTTCTAGCCCTTACGGTTCAAAAGTTATTAGCATAAACAGAAGTGCAATTTTGGACAGCTGGTGGCGCTAGAGGGATTGAGTTAGAGACAACAAATTGGCTATGGACATAGTTCAGACTGTCCTCTAACTGTGTGCCAAATTTCACAACTTTTTACCATACGGTTCTATGGGCTGCCATAGACTCAAGAGCGGAAGAATAATAATAATAAGAAGAAGAAGAAAACTAACGGAAACAATAGGTGCCTCCGCACCTTCGGTGCTTGGCCCCTAATAATAAGAAAACTAACAATAACAATAGGTGCCTAAGCACCTTCGGTGCTTGGCCCCTAATAAGCGTACGGAACGCCAACAATAACAATAGGTGCCTAAGCACCTTCGGTGCTTGGCCCCTAATTATTACACACACACACTCTCACACACACACACACACACACAAACACACACGTAACATGATTGTCCATGCATGGTGACCGCAGATTGCATTTCTCCAATAAGTTGAATTGCCTCAACTTTTTCCTGCAGGAATTCAAAATCAATGACACAAAAAAAACCTGCATTATGCACAGCCATACTATTTTTACCTTCATCAAATAGCCTGAAAACGACTGATCTGAGAGAGATCTGCCAGATAGTGCTCTCACCGCGCCAGTGAGAATACGGGTGATGCTCTGTTGCTAACTTGCTATGCAGATGATTTAGGTTTGGTTGATGGTAAGTTATACAGTAAACAAACATTACGTTTCCTTCTTCAGTCCTATAAATGCGTGCAACTGTGCCTAGTAGATTTCTAGATGTCTGTAAGAATTAAAGTTAGGACTCTTTGACAATTTAGCACACTTTGCTAACAACTTTCTCATTAATCTCTACACCATATGAGGCGACTAGCTTTTTCACAATTACCAATGTACAAGAATGGTGTTTTGATCTATTGCTTATGTAGTATTTACTTGTATTTTGAAATAAATAAGTTTTGTTTTAAAGTGTTTTGGGGTTGACTTGATATCAAGAAAATAGCAAGGGGAATGTAAACCTAAAGGCCAGCGCCTTGTTGTCAACCTGTACAAGATAGATGGCTATTATTATGGTTTACAAACAGAGTACAGAGTACCCTTTTATGCATTAATTGTGCATCCTGCATATGAACAACATTTACACACTTCTTTATAAATAAAAAATGTAAACATTGGACGATTAATCGGTAATCAGCATTTCTGAGTCTCTTTAAATCAGCATCGGCTCAAAAAATCCATATCAGTCGGGACCTAGTGCGTATGACATCTCACACGTGGCTTTGACTTAAAACTACATATTTATCCATTTTCATAAAAAAAAAAGATAAAACTGTATATCACCATTGAGCCAAAGAACACCAAGATATGATTTTTTATCCATATCGCCAAGCGTAGTCCTGCTCCTTATACTTAAACCATCAACTAAATTCTGTCAACCACCAAATGAAAACAAATTGGGGACAAAGAAAACCAAAGTAGAGCTGAACTAATATGATCAATTGTTATGGTCAAATGTCTAAAGACCTATGTCTGTTAAGTAAATGTGTAAATAAATACCTGTCCATCACTTTGTGCGTGCAGTCCTTAACATCTCTCCCCCCCACTCTTGCCAGCTGACAAACCTATGATTAAAAAAAAAAAAAAAAAACATGAAAAAATATTAAGAGTAAAAAGGTGATAACATTGTATGGATAGAAAAAAGTTCAACCAGTGGGGTCCAGTTGTTTGCTGCCCTGAAAAACTGTCAATTTTAACAATTATATGCATCTGGTCTAGTCTTGAGAAAATTGCAAGCTTTGTTTAATATCACATTTTCCAACAAATTGTATCAGTAGGTAAAATATAAAAATGCAGATTTGCCCAAAAGATCACCTTATTCCTCAAAACAAACCAAAATGAAAAAAAAAAAAATATATATATATATATATATATATTGTAAAATCAGTTATATTAATTTGTCACTATCAATACAGTGTTAATAAAATACATGATTATTCTAATTGCTTAAGGGAGTTGTTTAAAACCTTTTAGTAAACTATACACAATGTTCTCAATGCTGGAGTTCATGTGTAGAGCCCCTGGAGATAATTGGAGCAAAGTTTCACGTTGTTTCTTAGTGTTTTAAAAATACTCGCAGCTCGGCACACAACAAAAACTGTTGCTCGGATGTTGCCGTTCCAGATATTTTAACAATCCAACATTTTAATTAAAAGATATAGACTAAAGTTTGATCAGAAATAAGAGTTTTATTATAATAAGCAAAACTTATCAGTTACCTAAGAGATCAGATGTGTACCCTACCGCTACAGATGTGTACTGAAGTGAAAAGCGGAAATGATTAGACCTGTTTTCCGGTACAAACACTCAGTGTTCCGCATAACCCCATTTGGCATTAGAGGTTGAAAACATCTTACCAAGGTTTCAAATTTGTGTGGTTCCAGAAGAGAAGCCTCCTCCCTCTGGAACTCTTCCAAGGTGTCCATCTTCTTTATTTCAATTCCAGATTGAGGTACGCTCCTCTGCATTTTTCTGACTTCATCAGTGAGAGTCACCAGCTTTGTAAGAACGATTTTCTGGAACTCTGGCAATAATGAGAAATTAAGAAAAAAATTATTACTCACTATAATCATGGTTCTCTGATAAAAGCAAGCATTTCAGCCTTTCAGTAAAAGAATGCTTGGCTTGCTCAGTCGGGGGCACTGAAATTTCAACTATATTACTGATCTGTCCGCATTGTCACTATATGATAATTGAACTGAGCTGATGACATCACTGTTTTCTCCAGAGCAGCTGTACAGCCTAATCAAATTCTGTTGCATTATTTTCTGGTTTAGCACTGTGAAGCAGCTTTGTAACAATCTGCACTGTAAAAAGCGCTATATAAATAAAGGTGACATGACTTGCTCTCTTGTAATCCCAGAAAAAATTATAATTATTCAATTAGCTAGTTTTATTAACATTTTATTCAAAAGGGAAACCTTAACCGTTTTTCATTAAAAAAAAAAAAATTATTAAGAGATTGTTCTAAACTAAATGTCATAAATGCCAAAGTCTGATTTACCAAACAGTTACAAAGGGAATGCAATGTTATAATACACAAGTTATTAGTCTGGGTGTCACATGAAAATATTATTGTACTTACTCGCTTCTGACAGCGGGAATGTGGTTGGCACATCCCTATTGGAAATGGACCTTGCATGTGAAAGACCTAAGCAGGAAAGAAAAAAAAAAAGTGTGTGAAGCGATCAATATATTTTGAACATATGTACAATGTGCCTCATTGAGTGATACAACCAATGGCATTCACCATCCATGGACCTGCTCTCCACAGCCTGGGACCTGGGTACACCTGATAAACCCAAACCACCAACATTAGTCAGTCCAGTAACAATAGTATTCTTCATGCTAATTTGACATTCAATAAGAGAAGCCAAATGTAACTGGCAATACTCACGACTACTTGAACTGTCCCGGCTCACAGACCTGGAGGAACCTGAGCAGCCCAGATTTAGCCATCATCAATAGTGCTAATGACCTATAGGACTGTGACGGTGGCAAATTTTTACCACCGCGGTGGTAAATCACCGACAACCGCCGGTGTTGCGGTGGTGGGGTCCGAAGGGGGCGGGGTTTGGTTTTATATATAGGCTATATATATATATATATATATATTATAACATCAGAGGTTGCTTTAGACTTGCGTTTCGCCGTCATTTTGATGGGCAGGATCGTAAAAAAAATCCATCATAATCAATTACTCGTCATTTTAATTTTTATATTTTAATAAGACATTTAATAGCTTCTGATTTCGTCCACATTTTCATTTTTATTCACGAACTTACAGGATAAGCAAATAGGCATAGGCTATGCGTTTATTTATATTATGAAAAGAAAGTTGATCAAAGACTGCGTCACTTTCAGTTTCCATCTTGAACACGTCGCGGATTGTGAGTGAATGTGATTATCCTTTCCTCTTTACTACTGTACAGAACGAAATAAACATGAATGAAAATAAAAAAAATATGTTGAAAGATAAAGTAGCTTACCGAAATCTGTATCACATCAGTTCAATCAGTATTGCAAATAATGTCACGTAACAATATACCTCAGAAAAGCCATTCGTTGACCATAAACTCATAGTCAGCAAGAAAAATAACAAAACTTAATTATGTAAGTAAGCATAAGTAATTTATTACTTTAAAATTGACTTAAACTAGGGTGCTCGTCTGTGTGTAATCAAACAACGCATCGTTTTCATTTTATTCTGGAGACTGAACTCGCTCTCTGAGCCACACTGGAGCGCACTCACCACCTACTGGACAGGGGTGGGAATTACAGTTACAAGCTACATAATCTGTCAAAATGACGGACGGGCTGCAGATTTTTTTTCCGTCACTGCTAAAAAAAATTCCATCAAAGACGGAACATTTTCGGTTAACGCGATCTCTGAGATATATAAATATATATTATATATGATGTCACACTACCGCCGGTGACACTCCAAGACCGCGGTGGCGCGGTTGTCACGCCTACCGTCACAGCCCTAATGACCTATGCTGATTTGATATGCAATAAGACAAGCCAACTGCGACTGGCTATACTTACAACTACTTGAACTGTCCCGGCCCACGGACCTGGACCTGGATCTGGACCTTGACGAACCTGTGCAACCCAATACTGAAACATCAGTTTTTCATGATCAATAGTGCTACTGATCTGCATGCTGATTTGATATTTTAAAAATGAGAAGTTAAACTCACCACTAGTAGAACTGTCGCGGTCCACAGTCCTGGATGTACCTAAGCAATGGAGAGCAGAAAATCAGTCACAAACATAAGTCAGTCATGAACAACAGTCCTAGTGACCTGCCTGCAATATTCAGCAATTGAAAGGATATACTCACGACTAGTTGACTTGTCCTGGCCCACAGACCTGGGTGAACCTAAACAAAGCAGAGCAGCAACATCAGTCAACAATGATCAAAAGTGTTACTGACCTTCATGCTGATAATCTAAAAATGAAAACCTAAACTCACCACTACTTGGCCTGTTGCGACCCACAGACTTGGGTGTACCTAAGCAATGGAGAGCAGAAACGTCAAAAACATCAGTCAGTCATGATCAATAGTGTTCGTTACCTGCATGCTGATTTGATTATCTAAAAATGAAAAGTTACACTCACCACTACTTGACCTGTTACGATCCACAGACTTGGGTGTACCTAAGCAATGGAGAGCAGAAACATCAGTCACAAACATCAGTCAGTCATGATCAATAGTGCTACTGATCTGCATGCTGATTTGATAATCTAAAACTGAAAACCTAAACTCACCACTACTTGGCCTGTTACGACCCACAGACTTGGGTGTACCTAAGCAATGGAGAGCAGAAACGTCAGACAAAAACATCAGTCAGTCATGATCAATAGTGCTACTGATCTGCATGCTGATTTGATATTTTAAAAATGAGAAGTTAAACTCACCACTACTTGACCTGTTACGATCCACAGACTTGGGTGTACCTAAGCAATGGAGAGCAGAAACATCAGTCACAAACATAAGTCAGTCATGAACAATAGTCCTAGTGACCTGCCTGCAATATTCAGCAATGAAAGGATATACTCACGAATAGTTGACTTTTCCTGGCCCACAGACCTGGGTGAACCTAAACAAACCAAATCGGAAACGTCAGTCAGTCATGATCAGTAGTAGGTAGGGCTGCGCAATTAATCACAATTTTATCAAAATCGCAATATGAACTAGCGCAATATCCAAATTGCAGTGGGGGTGCAATTTTTGTTAAATGCAAAATGTCATACCATTCTAAAATAAAGTATTGTAGTGCTGCAGAGACATCCCGGCCTACAAATAGAGACTTCTCGCAAAAAAAAAAAAAAAAAAAAAAACCACTTCAATCTTTTTTTAAATATTTTACAGTGAAAATAATGATATGATAATGTTCATATAATCATATAATAATGATCATATCACAATCGCAATATCAGTCAAAGTCATTTCAATTAGATATTTTACTAATATTGTGTGATCACAGTAGTGATTACAGGAGAAGAGTGGCATTAGCCATGAGTAAGAGGGAGGTATAAAAACCAAAGGATTGTTATGGTTGGTGGCCACAGTCTGCAGCCACTCATTGTTTGACTGTTTCTTGCAAGAAAATACATCTTTATAAAGACAACTGGAAAAGGTTTGTCTCTTATTTAGCGATCATTGAATTTTTTCCACAGCAGCCATTGGCATTGCGGCTAAAGCTATTGTTATGTTATGAAATCGTTTCGGCTGTGCTTTCGAACATGCTGTAATTGTGCTAACCGATCACCGCTAGCCTTTATAGCCGCTTCAATACACTTGTTAGATAATGTTTCAGTACAAGATTGACAATGCATAATAGTACAGTAATAAAAAGTAATGGCTGCATTTGAGCATTAAATATTCGAATATAAAAAAAAAATGAAATTTGAATGGTATTAAATTGGAAGATTGACAGCTCTACTCGCCACGATTTGATCTGATGCAACCCAATGACAACAAAGACAGACAAAGTTTAATAAAATTACAAATACTTAACTTAAAATTTAAATCTGGTTAAAATGTGCATGTCACCTTAGCAATAACTCACCATTCTTTGACATTTTGATTGGTGGGGTGGGAAAGACTGGAATTTCGGGACTGGCATCTGATCAGTAAATAAGGGGTATAAAAAAAAATTAATATACAGTTTACTTGATTTTGTACTGAGCACAGGCAACATTTCAATACATTCAATTAATGCCACAAGAAACATTTCTGTACCTCCTTTCCTCTCTTCTTTATCCTCCCCCTCAGCAGTCGCCTCAGACAGGTCAGATCCTTTGAATAATAAAACACGCTCCAATTGTAACGCGAGTATGCATGTTTTCACTATTCAGCCAATGATAGGGGCATACCTTCAACATAATCTTCAAAAGTTTTAGTTTTTTTCATCCTCTTTCGCACTATAACCTCTTCGTCTTCATCTTCACATTGTTCAGCATGGCTGGTTTGATCATATTCCTCACACTCATGGAGACTTTCTGCAAAGACAGCATGCATGACCTCGGGTGGGTCGCGAGAATTAAAAAATGGGTCGCCAGTGATTTTTCTTTTTTTTTTTTTTACTAAAATAATTAATTAAAACACAAATTCGCTCCATCGGCAGCAACACTCACACACACTCGTTCGCTCCATCGGCAGCAACACACACACACACACACACACACACACACACACACTCGTTCGCTCCATCGGCAGCAACACACACACACACTCGTTCGCTCCATCGGCAGCAACACACACACACACACACACACACTCGTTCGCTCCATCGGCAGCAACACACACACACACACTCGTTCGCTCCATCGGCAGCAACAAACACACACATTAAATAGTTCAGTGAACATGAGCCTTGTCTTCTGTCACACACACACACACACACACACACACACACTTATTTCAGATCAATAGGATAATTGTTTCCTTATTTTTTGCTTTTAAACAGTTTGTGTGAGTGTGTGTGATTTTGGTTGGGTGACAGTTGTTTGTTACTTGTTCTGTTCTGAATATCACATTTAAAGGATTTGTTGTGGAATATGTTTTGTGTATTTTTTAAGCATGCAGCAAACGATAGTACGCTTTTAATTGGTTAAAATTCTTATGATGGTTAGTGTTTAACAGGTTAATGAGCATCCCATAGCTAGATCAAATTAGTGCAGAATCAACTTTGCATTGCAATCGCGTCAATGATCATCCAGTGCACGTGCATCATCAAAAGCGGTTGTTATTGTTATTCTTATGCTTGGCTTAAGAATAAGCCTATGGGTCGCGTAAAAAAAAAAAAAAAAAAAAAAAGGGTCGCTCTTGAAAAAGTTTGAAAACCACTGCCCTATGTAACCAATGTTCAAGAGCTTTGACAGACATGGTTTGTCAAACAGATTGACAGTGTGTCTCTGTTTTATCACATCGCAAACAACCGTCCCATCTCCCCTCCTCTCTTGAACAAAAGCAAACCTCTCATCTTTCAAAAGGAAGCAGCTGTCTCTCATTTTTGTTGAAATGTACATTTTGGGCTTCGCCTTAGACTGTGCACTGGAATTCCCCTGGGCATGTTCAATTTCGACCAGTCGTTTGGACACCTGCGCTAATGGATTTTGGCCAGTCCTGACCAATCTTTTGATCTGCTGCAAATAATTCTCATATGGAAAGCAACATATGTCATTTAAAGAGCATTTGAAACGAGAGACATCTTCATGGATGTGTAACAGGGCATGCACATTGTACACAGCAAATGTTTTTCCATAGAGTGCAGGGCAGCTAGACACAAAGTGCCTCATCAGTTCAGAAGAAAAATCCAAATAGGCAGCTCTTGTCACGTCATCCGAGTCCAGCATTATGGATACTGCCACGGTCAATGTCACAAAATGATCATACAGCTGTGAAGAGACAGTATTTTTGAGTACTATGGGTCCCGTGTAAAGAAGAAACTGACGGAACTCTGTGGCTTTCCACCTGTCCAACTCCTGAAGGCCACGGGGCTGTCGCGCAAACTCGCTGGGCATATGGCCTCGTAGCATGTTCAGTTTTTGTGATATTTCAATTTTCTGTCTCACAGAGAGCCTACACAGTTTTGGGCCTCTAGTCAGATACACCAGCAGCCGCCTAACAACACCCAAGCAAATCGTATGCATATAGTCTAACACAAAGGCACTGACACAGGGAATCCCAGCAGCTATTAAAGGGCTAGACCCATTTTGATGGCGGGAATACTCTATCTGACTAAATGCTTCATCTGTGCGCAAGGTGGATGTCAACTGATTGAAGACGACTCTTCTTTCGACATACTGGCCTTTCACTTGGCACCTCTCACAACTGTCATATGCAGTATGACCTTTAATGCATTTTAAATATGCTCTTGCCGGTGCATCACAAACAAAGGTATGAATATTTACTGCAAACTTTTTGCCACGAATCACCAGGCCATTCTGTTGGAGATTATTGAACTCCTCCAAAAAGTCATGGAGATAATCATCAAGGGGCTCAGGCTTGCTTTCCCCACAGTATAATGCCACAATAAATGGATTGAAATTGTTAAATTTCACCAGTATTGGCCAGAACTGGATTTTGCTACTTTTAAAGATTGGTAGTCCATCAATGTTGACATCCAAACTGACCGTACTGTGTTGTTGCCTGAAAGCATCATTTTGACACAGTATACAGGAAATGCCGCCCTCCAAGCCATTGTATATATACTGTCCATTGCATTTTGAATGGCTGTCAATGACTTGAGGGGTGGCTAGTAATGTGCGGGAATCTTTGGGGAGTACATGTCCATGATCCCTTAGCATTTGCAATAATTCATTTAGGGACCTATTAGTAATTTGGTGTCTTGTACTCCACTCTCGCAAGTCATTGCCTAGGTTTCTAACTTGGGCCTCTGGTTCGGGATTCAAAATCTCCACATCTGAGTCACACATTCCAATGTCTGTGTCAAAGTCTGAACCATCAGTGGTCACAATGGTGCTGTGGTCATCAGTATTGCTTCCACCATCATCATTGGTTGTTTCCTTTCTGTCATTTGTCATGACTGCGTTGTTGATTGTCACTGCATTGTCGTTTTCAGACAGAAGTTCATTGATATCTGCTTTACGTTTTCTCCACATTCTTAAATAAGCCATCTGTAACCATAAAAAAGTTGAAAGTCTCATAACAAAATCCAGTAATATTAATTATTTTGCGTGCACACACACTAGAGATGTGCCTTGTCCTGTTTTTATATGCAGATACTGATTGTTGATCATCAATTAGCACTATCTGCCGATAAAGGGCAGATATCTTTGGTTTTGTGTTGTTTTGTTAAAGCAGCTATACAAACATATATATATTATATATATATATATATATACACACACACACGGGGTGTGTGAAAAAGAATTGATTCAACTACAACTCAACTACAGATTCAAAATCGATTCATAGAATTCAAAAAATCAATTCATATTTATTTTTATTTTAATATATTGTATGTCTATTGCAATCACATGATAGATACTATATTGATCCCCAAGGTGAAATTCAAGGTCCCAGTCAAAAGTCTGGGGTCACTTAGAAATTTCCATTCCACTCCATTATAGACAGAATACCAGCTGAGATCAGTTGCATATGTATGTAAGTACTTTGGAGACTTTGTGTTGAAATAACATTGAGACAAAGGAGGCAGAGGACAAATACTCACTTCTCTTGGTAGCTGCTCTGATGAATGAGGGATTCTAATAAAAGATAAAAGAGAGACGAGAGAAAGGAGGGGAGGGGAGGAATTAATTAGCATGGGTCACATTTCAGTTACTTCATTTAATTTTATACGACAACATAGCCTGATTCTGGTCTTTGAACCAAGTATCTTGGTCTTTGAACCATGTCAGCGTGGACGCTATACAATCAGCTAACATGAGTCTGACACTTTAAACTAAAATTCGATTACTTTTTTTTGTCTTTAACGGGTGATAAAACCGTTTGTCTCTGGTGTTCAGACAGCTAATCAGGGGCATAAATTTCATCTGACAGGAGGGGACAATAAAAATAAAATTTCTTAAATGCAATTTTTGAAGGGGGCGCAAATAATACAGCCAGAATTTTACTTATAAAAAATATATGTTATGTTACACAGAAGACCTACTATTATTAGTGTAGCAAGGGGACTGCCAATATGCTCACAGTTTCTCTTTGGTTCAATGAAAAAACTGACTAAACTGGCCAAAATATTCTTCTTCAAAATCTTATATATTATATTTTTAAAGTTGTTTACAACCAAGTCACCAAAATACCATGAATACACACTGATCATAACCCAACACAACAGTAAATCTATTAGCCTTATTACAGTTCACATATTCTTATCACAATGTTAATTGTTGTTGGTGTGGATGACTTAGTATCCAACAAGCTATGGTAAACAAGCTACCAAACAAGCTAGGTAACATTATAATCGCTAAAATAGCGGACTCACAGAAAAAAATCACCAGTTATCATCTTTTTTTGTTGTTGTTGTTATGACTAATTACTCAGCACCGTCAGCATTAAAGAGAAAATAATCACTTCATCCTATGTTTTTGAATAAAATAGCCTTGCCGATTTACAGGAACCAAGGCCCTGCCCCCCCGCGATTTACGCCCCTGGTATCAAATAAAAGTGTAACTTCTTACGTTTCTAACCATATAAAGTTTAAATAATTAATTTCTTTTTTTTTTTTTTTTTTTTACTGTGGCCGTAAAATGAGCGCCACAGCCCATAGCTTTTGACGCTAAGGTACTATTATCTTAAGTCGGACACTCATCTCACCTTCTTTGCGCATCCAGCTTTATTTGTGTTATTTTTTTTTTTAGCTTGCTTTAGCTTTATTTTAGGTCTAGGATACTGCCGTTGGTATTTACACATGTGCCTCATTTCCGTCCTTCATAGCTAACGTTAACATTTTCCTTTGCTAGTGTAACCCGTGTGGCTCGCTTATGCCCAGCGTGATGTGCGGCCAGCGACAGCAGGTATTAAAACTTGGTCTGCGTTGTGTTATGTTGTGTGGATGCAGAAACAGACACGGGACAGCAGGCAGCCGATTCATTTTTACTGTTTATCAGAGACAAATAAGCAGCCTCAGATTGAGTGGCCCTTATAACACTCTATAAAACAAATGGTGCACCTCCATTACCATGTGCTGGTCTCACATAAAAGACAGAAATATACCTCAATGAACGTAACATGACGAAAATAATCCCAAGGATAGATAGAATAGTACTTTATACATAAGTTTGGGTGGAAATACCAATATAAAAATGTTGTATGTTAAAGGTAGTATTGTGTTTGTCCAGTAGGGGGCGGTGATGCATGGTGTGGTGGGCTGTAGCACTGTTAAAAGCAGAGAAGAGCGCGTAGTCTGAGCGCGCTAGTGTGTGTTTGTTGCTTGCTGCCAAGATGGGTCCTCAATAAAGAAGCCCATTAAGAAGTTCAGTTCTCTGGAGTTTTTCTATTGTATTCAAGATACAACATATGGCGACGAGGATGAAAGTCGGAATAGTGAAGCAGCTATTGTCTGAGTGCAAGTAAAAGAAACAAGGACGTCGGCTGGGTGAGCTGAAGAAAGTTAATAGCTACCACCTGAAGTACTGATTGAATGGAACGATGGCTGGCATGGTGGGAGCCGTGGCACCATTTGACAATAAGGTACAATCATGGGAGGAGTACTGTGAAATATTAAATCATTTCTTCGTGGCAAATGATGTTGAGGAACCAGAGAAAAAACGAGCCATATTGTTGAGCTGTGTTGGAGCGCAGACTTACACGCTAATGAGGAATTTATTGAGCCCTGAAAGACCAGGAGCAAAGAGTTTTGAGGAACTGGTGAGTTTGCTGAAAAATCACTTTAATCCGAAGCCCAGTGAAATAGTGCAAAGGTGGAAGTTTAATTCACGAAACAGACATCCTGATGAAAGCATAGTAGAATATGTGGCTGAACTGAGAAAGCTGGCACAAGATTGTAATTTTGGAGATACACTCACAGTTATGCTGAGAGATCGATTAGTGTGTGGTGTTAATGATGACAGCATACAACGGAGATTATTATCTGAGGATGGACTGACGTTTGAGATAGCGTTAAGGAAAGCTCAAGCTATTGAAGCTGCTAATAAGGATTTGGCTGATTTGCATAAAGATAAAGGAAATCGACTAAGTACCACTGTCTTTAAGATGGACACAAGAGAACAAAGTAAGGCAGGTGTTACAGGAATGTGCTATCGATGTGGTGGAAGTAACCATGGACCAAAAGACTGTCGATTTGCCAAAGAAAAGTGTTACAATTGTGGTAAAATTGGGCATGTGAAAAGAGTATGTAGAATGAAACCACAAGAAACTTGTGCTGATAATGACAGGAAAGCATGGAAATGGGGGAGAGGAAAACAATTAAACAGGGCAAATTACCTTCAAGAGGAGGAGGAAGAACACCAGCCTGAAGAAGTTTTCACCATGTATAGTATAGAGACACCACAGCCGCAGGTACCCCCAATCACACAGATGCTGCTTGTAAATGAATGCCCTGTGAAGTTTGAGATTGACACAGGATGTAGTGTGACTGTATTATCACAGGTGGAATATGACAAAATGGAAGCTAAAAAGAAACTGCCTGAACTGAAAACAAGTTCTTTAAGTTTAAAAACCTACACAGGACAGTCAGTGAATGTTTTGGGTACCACCAAAGTTAAAGTTAAGCACAAAGGCCTTACCAAAGAACTCACAGCTGTGGTAGTGGCAGGAGCTGGACCTAACTTATTAGGACGATCATGGCTCACAGAGTTGAAACTCAGCTGGGAAAATGTGAGTAAAATTAAAGAGAGCTCAGAGTTGTTGCAGGACATTTTAAAGAAACATGAAACTGTTTTTAAGGAGGAACTTGGAACATTAAAAGGAGCCATTGCTAAGATTCATGTACCAAGTAATGCAAAGCCTCATTTCTTTAAATCCAGGTCACTGCCTTTTGCTATGAGAGAGAAAGTTGAAGCTGAACTTGATCGTCTGCTTAAAGATAATATAATTGAGCCTGTGAAATTCTCAGAATGGGCCGCACCTGTGGTGCCTGTGTTAAAACCAGATGGAGCAGTGAGACTGTGTGGAGATTACAGAGTAACTATTAACAGAGAATCGTCCCTGGAGCAATACCCCATTCCTCGAATGGAGGATATGTTTGCCATCTTAGCTGGCGGAGAAAAATACAGTAAGTTAGATATGAGTCACGCATATCAACAGATTCTGTTAGATGAGACCTCGAAACAATATGTGACCGTGAATACCCATAAAGGTCTGTTCACCTACACCCGATTACCTTTTGGGGTTAGTTCGAGTCCAGCAATCTTCCAGAGGACTATGGAAGGGGTCCTGAAAGGCATCTCAAAGGTGACGGTCTATCTGGATGATATCTTGTTGACAGGACGAGATGATGAGGAGCATTTGAGAACTTTGGATCAAGTGTTACAACGGTTGGAAGAGTGTGGCTTGCGATTGAAAAGGGGAAAGTGTAAGTTCTTTGAAAAGGAAGTAATTTTCCTGGGACATAAAGTGGATGCCACTGGTATTCATCCTGTTCCTGAAAAAGTCCAAGCAGTACAAGAGGCACCAACCCCAACATCAGTAACAGAGCTGAAAGCATATCTAGGACTGTTGAATTTTTATAACAGGTTCCTGCCGAATCTTTCAACACTGCTTGCTCCTTTGCATAAACTTTTGAAAAAGGACGTTCCCTGGTCTTGGGAAAAGGAACAAGAAAAAGCCTTTAGAAAATCTAAAGAGCTACTTCAGTCTAACCGTGTGTTAGTACATTATGATGAAAAAAAAGACTTGATACTTTCCTGTGACGCTTCAGCGTATGGTGTGGGAGCTGTACTGGCACATCGTATGGCAGACGGAACTGAGAGACCCATCGGGTTTGTATCACGCACACTCTCAGTAGCAGAAAAAAATTACTCACAGCTTGAAAAGGAAGGTTTAGCTGTAATTTTCGGTGTGAAAAAATTCCATAAATACCTCTATGGCCGTAAATTTGTGATTTGTACAGATCATAAACCTTTACTTAGTTTATTAAATGAAATGAAAGCTGTGCCACAGATGGCCTCTCAAAGAATCATAAGATGGGCAGTGATGTTGGGGGCATATGAATATGTCATTTCTTACAGAGCAGGCAAGGACAATGGAAATGCCGATGCCCTCAGTCGTTTCCCTGTTCCAGAGATTTCTGCGAAAGAACCGAAGGAAGAGCATGTCTTGATGGTGGACAGCATTGTTGGTCCTCTGACAACCTCAGAGCAAATTAAGCACTGGACTACCCGCGATCCTGTTCTCTCTAGAGTGCGTGAGTATGTGCTTAAAGGTTGGCCTGATCACAGTAATTCAATTGAATTTGCACCTTATAAACAGAGACAGCAAGAGCTCAGTGTTCAAGATGGATGTGTGCTGTGGGGAGCCCGTATTGTCATTCCAGAGCAAGGACGTTTGGGATTGTTGGAACAGCTCCATCAGTCTCATCCAGGTATGTCAAGGATGAAAGGCCTGGCTAGAAGTTATCTATGGTGGCCCAATTTAGAGGCTGACATTGAGACCAGAGTAAAAGAGTGTACTGTGTGTCAAGAACAGAGAAAAGCCCCTGTGTGTGCACCACTTCATCCGTGGGAGTGGCCACGACAGCCTTGGAGAAGAGTGCATATGGACTATGCGGGTCCATTCCTTGGGAAAATGTTTTTAATCTTAGTTGATGCCCATTCTAAGTGGATTGATGCCTATCCGGTAAATTCAGCAACAACAGCTACTACTCTGGAGTGCCTTAGAAACAGTTTTAGTACCCATGGCATTCCTGAAATGATGGTGTCTGATAATGCCCCGTGTTTTGTGAGTGAAGCGAGCAAAGAATTCATGGCTAGGAATGGAATAATGCATGTCACCTCTGCACCGTATCATCCTTCATCAAATGGTCTTGCTGAACGGGCAGTGCAAACTTTCAAGGAACTCATGAAAAAAAGTGCTGGGAATACTGTTGAAACCAAGGTGCACAGAGTTTTGTTTAGTTATCGTATTACACCTCAATCTACAACAGGACTGTCACCTGCAGAAATGATGATGGGAAGGAAATTGCGGTGCACCTTAGACAAAATCCATCCTGACTTCACTAGCAAAATTGAAGCTAAACAACAGGTTCAAAAGGAGCACCATGACCAACATGCTAGGTCCCGCTATTTGAAGTAGGAGACATTGTGTACACCCGAAATTTTGGGTATGGACCAAAATGGGTCCAGGGAGTAATTCAGGACATCACAGGGCCTGTATCATATAAAGTAGGATTAGGAAGTGCACAAGTAGTACGACGTCATGTTGATCAGTTATTCAGGCGACACCAAAAAGAGATGACTAAAGATTGTCAAACTGCCTTGGGTGCTGCCCCTTATGATTCTGATGTAGTGTCAGTGGATGCTGATATGAAAGTACCAGAAGCTTTCAGTACTTCAACAAACCTTGAATTGATTCCCACTGGAGATAGTTGGGAGCCTGAAAGTTTGCAAATTGAATGTCAAAGAAATCGATTGCCAGATTCCCCCAGTGTTCAAATATTGCCTGAAATGACTCAAGTGTGGAAAGGAGAAAGGAGTCTGAGAATGCGCTTTCTGGATGTCTCCGACGTTCAGTCAGAGAGAGGAAACCACCAGCTTATCTTAAAGACTTTGTGACATAAACAGTGTACCCTAAAGACTTTTGAAAAAAAAAGAAGAAAAAAAAAAAAAAAAAGTTGGGAATGAATTCTGAATGTTATGAAGTGTATGTTGTTTAAAAAAAAAAAAAAAAAAAAAAAAAAAAAAATGTCAAATTGTTCCAGAAGAATTTGTTTCTTGGGGAAGTATTTCCTCTAACTTAAGTGGGAGGGAATGTTGTATGTTAAAGGTAGTATTGTGTTTGTCCAGTAGGGGGCGGTGATGCATGGTGTGGTGGGCTGTAGCACTGTTAAAAGCAGAGAAGAGCGCGTAGTCTGAGCGCGCTAGTGTGTGTTTGTTGCTTGCTGCCAAGATGGGTCCTCAATAAAGAAGCCCATTAAGAAGTTCAGTTCTCTGGAGTTTTTCTATTGTATTCAAGATACAACAAAAAGATATAATTAAAATAAGGATTACATAAAATTAACAGGATGACAAAAGAAACCTACCTCTTCCTTTGAATCACGTTTCAAAAGGGAAGAGGAGGAGTTAGGACAGGAAATTAGGTCATACTGTGACCATGCAACACTTAAAGGAGAAGCGCACCTTTAGATCAGGTATCATAAAAACATAAAAGAATTATATGTTTGAATTTGTGTGAATTATAACAATATGTAGTTGTATACTTTGTATACCTGTTACACTAGCAAGCATGTAGACTTGGAGGAAAAAACATTTGAATGATGACTTAGATGGACCAACTGGGACTAACGAAAAATACTTTATAATAAAATTTCGGGAATCACTCACTATTAGTTTACCAATATTACAAAAATACTTACAAACTCCTTGGTGGGGATGGCAAGTACAACACGAGGCAGGAAAGCGCGAAACAGCCTAAGTTCCAGGTGCGGACTGCAGTCACATATCCGTCCGCCACAGAACTGAAGAAACTTGTATTCCGAGCATGTTTGATCAATAAAAAAACTCAGTACCATGTTATAAAAGTTTTTAAATTTATTCAAAACAATGTCTACTTAACACAGTCCCGATTTTTTATTATCACCAGGGCCCGGTTTTTCAAAAGTAATCCACTAGGATTTTGGATAACGGATTGGATCAAATCTTGAAAATGTGTTTTTCAAAAGAAAAAATGGATTACATAATCGGATTAGATCACGTAATCCAATCTTGGTTTTGATCCAGATCAAACCTTTAGTTTGGGTTTTTCAGAACTTTTTTGTAGGATTTGGATCACTTTGATCCAAAAAATCTGGATTAAACTGATCCCATCAGAAGGGTGGATTCAGCGTGGATTTCATGGCCAAAATGTAATGAAAACTTTAAAAATGTATCAAATAATACTATATTTGGATCATGCAGTATCTTACAAGATATCCTATTTATTCATAAGGTTTTAATTTTATTTGTTCATCCGTCATGCTACAGTGATTAGGTAGGCTTTAACGTATTCAGCCTTTCAGTATTGGCCTACAGCAAAGTAGAAAGAGTTTGGCCTCATAAAATAATCCCCCAAACAGCTGTCAAAATTGAGCAAAAACAATAAATTTTATTCTGTCACTAATTGATATATATATACATCACAATCGAAAATATTTTTGTTTTTAGAATATTATTAGTGATGCATGCAATGATTACAGAATAACCAAAAAAATGCAAAGAATGGCAATCACTGATTTTTGAAATCCAAAACAAATCCAAATCAGAAATAGTGTCTAACTATTGCGTCCCTTGTTGCACGTCCTGTTTGCTCGTTCTGGCAGAGGAACAACTGACTCTGACCAAATTGCAGCAAACCAAGGCCAGACTTGAGATCCACCTCCTAAAGGCTACGCTCAGACAAGCTGGTCTCTCCACATCAGATGAGGAAGTCTGAAATTATTGTGGAGTATTTGACATTAAGTCTTTTTTTTTTTTAATTCAATACATCTATACTTGATACTTGTTATAAATATCCTCAATGTACAGTGTTTGTGTTGTAGGTCTCAGATGAGCGGACTGCTGGAAGAGGATGGGTGGGGTTTTTCTTGTTTTTAGTTTTATAAATGTGTGTTTTTCATTTCAAATAAAAATAAACTTATATTGACCCCACACTGGCTATTCTACTTGTTGCTCTTTATCTATAGTTCTACAATGTGATTTCTTATCCTGTTTGAGCACTGGTTGGGATCAGTTTAATCCAGATTTTTTGGATCAAAGTGATCCAAATCCTACAAAAAAGTTCTGAAAAACCCAAACTAAAGGTTTGATCCAGATCAAAACCAAGATTGGATTACGTGATCTAATCCGATTATGTAATCCGTTTTTTCTTTTGAAAAACACATTTTCAAGATTTGATCCAATCCGTTATCCAAAATCCTAGTGGATTACTTTTGAAAAACCGGGCCCAGGTGAAGAAATTTGTCTTGGACAATCATGGACCACCATTGTCAATCAATTCATCAACAACATCAACACATCAACATTCACAATCCAATCGCAAAACAGCAAATACATCCACAACAGTACACAAGTCAAGTTAATCACATTAATTATGATTCAAATATATTGCAAAAAAAAACTAAAAATGTGCTAAAAAGTATTGCCCCTCTCCCTATAGCCTGCTCATCTAAACAGTCATATTGAATTATTATGGTTCAGAAGTGCAATTTACAAAGGAATCAGAGAATGTTTGTATCTCTTCAGCCTACAGTTTGGAACTGTACCCTCTGCCTGAGGGCATAACCTCACACTGATCAAAGAGAAAGTGGGTAGAGTCATTAGCAATCTTTCGACCCAGTTTTAGTGCTGTCTTTTCAAAAAATGTCCAGTAGACAGCAAAGAGGAAGCACATTATTTTGCCTGCCCTTTTTATCAGGTTCAGAATCTGTGATTTAAGTTTAATTGATAAATTACCAAACCAGGTAGTGAGTCCATATCTGAGGAGATGCAGTTCTATAAAAGATGAGCCTTGCAGTTTCACATAGCCAAAATCTATTTATTGACAGTTATTTGGTTTATTCCTCTCCTTGTTTGAGGAACTATGTCGTCTATATTTGTGCCAATGCCTGCATCCTCTATTCAGAGCTCATAAAAATCCTCATGCTTTCCCCAGCTGACTGCCTAAAGCGAAAGTTGAAAAGACCAAGGTGACCAAAGTAATTAAATTATGTAGAGAAGGTTGAATGCAATACACTTGTGATACTGACACAAAAATAGCCAAGATGCAGTACATGGACACGTCAACTCCACGCAGCGTCACTCCTACGAAGTTGTGACAGTCTGATTTGCAAGGTGTCTGCCAGAAAACTGGCTACTGCTTGCTGGCGAAGTGCTAATTTCAAAATGTTACTGACATATAAACGAATAACGTTATCTGAGTTTATTTGCAAAGTGACGCTACTCATGCTGCTTAACACCAATGCAGGTCAGCCTGCGTCACTTTAACGCGAAGTTACACATTTTTGGAGGTGCACACATCGATACGGCGGGGCTTGAAGGGGTTCGCAGGGTCTGCGGGAATATGTCATCGATTTGACGCAGAAACATATGCCTTTAGCCATGCTGTCTCTTCACCACTGCCATTTTCTTTTTTTTCTTTTCTTCTCTTTTTTTTTTACTGTCCCCCAACAGCAACATAGTGTCAGCCCAGATCCGGCCCACATCTGGTCTGCATGTAATCCACATGTACCAGATGTGAGCTGGATCTGGGCCACACTATGTTGCTGTCTGGGTCATTTCTGGTTGTATAGCCATCGTGAATGATTTTTCTTGATTTGTAGGGGGATGTCGGTTGATGTATTGATTGTGGCCTTTAACATATTTTATGTAATTTATAGACTAATTCTGGACGTGGACAGCGGACGTTCATATTGTGGCCAGATTGGACAACTTTATTCATGTCATTCATCGACTAATTCTAGATGTCAATGGACGTTTAGATTATAGCCGGTATGAACGTCTATTCTCAACGTATTCTGGCTGTCAGTGGACGTTTAGATTGTGGCCAGATTGGACATCTTTATTCACGTCATTCATCAACTAATTGTGGACGTCATCGGACGTCCAGATTATAGCCGGTATGAACGTCTATTCTCAACGTATTCTGGCTGTCAGTGGACGTTTATATTGTGGCCAGATTGGACATCTTTATTCACGTCATTCATCGACTAATTCTAGATGTCAATGGACGTCCAGATTATAGTCAGTATGAACGTCTATTCTCAACGTATTCTGGCTGTCAGTGGACGTTTATATTGTGGCCAGATTGGACATCTTTATTCACGTCATTCATCGACTAATTCTAGATGTCAATGGACGTTTAGATAATAGCCGGTATGAACGTCTATTCTCAACGTATTCTGGCTGTCAGTGGACGTTTATATTGTGGCCAGATTGGACATCTTTATTCACGCCATTCATCGACTAATTCTAGATGTCAATGGACGTCCAGATTATAGTCAGTATGAACGTCTATTCTCAACGTATTCTGGCTGTCAGTGGACGTTTATATTGTGGCCAGATTGGACATCTTTATTCACGTCATTCATCGACTAATTCTAGATGTCAATGGACGTTTAGATAATAGCCGGTATGAATGTCTATTCTCAACGTATTCTGGCTGTCAGTGGACGTTTATATTGTGGCCAGATTGGACATCTTTATTCACGTCATTCATCAACTAATTGTGGACGTCATCGGACGTCCAGATAATAGCCGGTATGAACGTTTATTCTCAACATATTCTGGCTGTCAGTGGACATTTATATTGTGGCCAGATTGGACATCTTTATTCACGTCATTCATCGACTAATTCTAGATGTCAATGGACGTCCAGATTATAGTCAGTATGAACGTCTATTCTCAACGTATTCTGGCTGTCAGTGGACGTTTATATTGTGGCCAGATTGGATATCTTTATTCACGTCATTCATCGACTAATTCTAGATGTCAATGGACGTTTAGATAATAGCCGGTATGAACGTCTATTCTCAACGTATTCTGGCTGTCAGTGGACGTTTATATTGTGGCCAGATTGGACATCTTTATTCACGTCATTCATCGACTAATTCTAGATGTCAATGGACGTTTAGATAATAGCCGGTATGAACGTCTATTCTCAACGTATTCTGGCTGTCAGTGGACGTTTATATTGTGGCCAGATTGGACATCTTTATTCACGCCATTCATCGACTAATTCTAGATGTCAATGGACGTCCAGATTATAGTCAGTATGAACGTCTATTCTCAACGTATTCTGGCTGTCAGTGGACGTTTATATTGTGGCCAGATTGGACATCTTTATTCACGTCATTCATCGACTAATTCTAGATGTCAATGGACGTTTAGATAATAGCCGGTATGAATGTCTATTCTCAACGTATTCTGGCTGTCAGTGGACGTTTATATTGTGGCCAGATTGGACATCTTTATTCACGTCATTCATCAACTAATTGTGGACGTCATCGGACGTCCAGATAATAGCCGGTATGAACGTTTATTCTCAACATATTCTGGCTGTCAGTGGACATTTATATTGTGGCCAGATTGGACATCTTTATTCACGTCATTCATCGACTAATTCTAGATGTCAATGGACGTCCAGATTATAGTCAGTATGAACGTCTATTCTCAACGTATTCTGGCTGTCAGTGGACGTTTATATTGTGGCCAGATTGGATATCTTTATTCACGTCATTCATCGACTAATTCTAGATGTCAATGGACGTTTAGATAATAGCCGGTATGAACGTCTATTCTCAACGTATTCTGGCTGTCAGTGGACGTTTATATTGTGGCCAGATTGGACATCTTTATACACGTCATTCATCGACTAATTCTAGATGTCAATGGACGTTTAGATAATAGCCGGTATGAACGTCTATTCTCAACGTATTCTGGCTGTCAGTGGACGTTTATATTGTGGCCAGATTGGACATCTTTATTCACGTCATTCATCAACTAATTGTGGACGTCATCGGACGTCCAGATTATAGCCGGTATGAACGTCTATTCTCAACGTATTCTGGCTGTCAGTGGACGTTTAGATTGTGGCCAGATTGGACATAATTTCTCAGTGTCATTAATCGACTAATTCTGGCTGTAAATGGACGTTCAGATCATGGCCTGGACGGGCGGACGGGATATCAACCTGTTTTGGATGTCCACAGACGTTGCTTGCTCAGTGGGTAAGACTCTGCATTAACTTATTTCACTAATTTCCCCATTTTTAAAAGGCAAGACAAAATCATTTCAACTATATAGCACATCTATCTTTCTATTTTTAAACAGATTTAAATCAAATAACAAATAGAATATTATTATTACATTAAATATGAATATTACAATAATATGAACATTAAATATTCTCATTATTCCAAGCATGTGTCATTTTATTCACAGCAGGCAATCATGCAACCGACTGCTTGAGCAGCGCATGCTCCTGCAAAACTCACTCCTCCCCCTTGAATAAATCGCCATCTGAATGCATGATTTTATCACTGAGGTGCCATGCAAATTTATTTTTACAGACGTCTACATGAGAAACAATTACCATCTGAATAGAGCTAAAGACCACATTCAATTTATTGTTATATACATAGCTGTTACAACAGAGACACGGAGGCAGAGGTAAAAGCAATCCAGGTGAGTTTTATTGGATAAACAGTAGAGCACAGGGTGATGGTAAGCAGATATGCAGATCTTGAATAATGGAGAGAGTATAATACTGTCCTGATTTTGTCTTGCAGATGAAGATGGTGAGATGCGCTGGAGGGAAATGGCGGAGACACTCACACACACAGGCAGGTAGGCACACGAGGAGAACAGGATACGAGGGAGATGAAGGAGACGACTGGAGCAGGTAAGTATGGCTGTTGGAGTCCTTAAGGTAAGCATACATATGTTGTAGTGCAAACGAGACCAGACAGTGAGTGTGTGTGAGTGTGGTGGTTTTATGGTGGTGGTGATTGCAGTGCAGATGAGCTTCAGGTGGCGGTGATTAGTACGCTGGTGATTGAGTGCGTGGGTAAGGAAGTGAGGTGGAACCTGACGTGTCTGTGACAGTACCCCCCCTCCCATGGCCCGCTCCTGAGGGCCGCGGACCCCGACGTCGTGGTGGTCTTCCTCTAGGGCATGGGGCAGGTCTGTCTGGGTGGCTGGCGTGGAAGTTCTGTAACAGGATAGGATCAAGGATATCATTCTTGGGAATTCGTATTCGAGGAATACGAATATTCGGGAATTGGTATTCGAGTTGACCACCACGGCGCCGGGAGTCTAGGATCTCGTGAATCACATAGGCTGTGCCGTCCTCCAGGATGAGTGGAAGGGGGGGCTCGGCGGCTGCCACGTCAGGTTCTGTGGAGGGAACAACCGAAGGGTGGTGAGGCTTTAGCAGTGAAACATGGAATGTGGGATGGATTCTACTATACTGTGCCGGGAGTTGGAGACGGTAGGTGACGGGGTTGATCTGCCGGAGGATGGTGAATGGGCCAATGAAGCGGGGACTCAGCTTCTTGCAGGGCAGACGCATCCTGATGTCCCTGGTGGACAGCCAGACCTTCTGCCCCGGTTGATAGACTGGAGCGTCGGAGCGTCGAAGGTCGGCTGTCATTTTGCGTCTGCGCAGGGCTCTCTGCAGTTGGTGGTGGGCTGAGTCCCACACCCTCTCGCTCTCCCGGAACCAGTAGTCAACTGCTGGAACGTTGGAGGGTTCCCCATCCCAGGGGAACAGTGGGGGTTGGTAGCCGAGTACGCACTGGAAGGGTGTTAGTCCAGTTGTGGCTTGGCGGAGGGAGTTCTGTGCGTACTCGGCCCAACCCAGGTACTGGTTCCAGGAGTTCTGGTGGCCGTGACAGAAGGTACGCAGGAAGCGGCCAATCTCCTGGATCTTCCGTTCCGTCTGCCCGTTCGACTGAGGATGGTATCCAGACGACAGGCTGACGGTCACACCCAGGAGGGAGAAGAAGGCCTTCCAGACGTGGGAGACGAATTGGGGTCCTCTGTCGGTGACTATGTCTTCAGGTATTCCATAATGACGAAAAACATGATTAAACATTAATTCTGCAGTGGCCATGGCGGTAGGTAGACCCTCCAGGGGTATCAAACGGCAGGACTTTGAGAAGCGGTCTACCACCACCAGGATGCATGTGTGACCGTCAGACTCAGGGAGATCGGTGACGAAGTCCACTCCCAGGTGTGACCAGGGTCTCTCAGGAACGGGCAGAGGAATGAGCTTGCCGGTGGGAAGATGGCGTGGGCTCTTGGAGATGGCGCACTCCCTGCAGCCCTGCACGTACCTCCTGACGTCGTTGGCCATGTTGGGCCACCAGAAGCGTTGTTTGAGCAACAAGAGGGTCTCATTGACCCCCGGGTGACCAGTGCCAAGTGATGAGTGGGTATTGTGCAGGAGTGGAGTGCGACGTGCCCGTGTGACGTATTGCAAGCCTTGGGGGCAACCCGGCGGAGTGCGTGTGGAGGCATTGGAGGAGGGAATGGTCTCTTCGGACCACTGGATGGGGCTTACGAAGATGGACTCCGGCAGGATTGTTTCAGGCTCTTCAGGCTTTTCCTCAGGAGAGTAGAGGCGAGATAGGGCGTCAGCTTTGGTATTCTTTGAACCAGGACGGTAAGAGATGGAGAAATTGAATCTTGAGAAAAACATGGCCCAGCGAGCTTGGCGAGGGTTGAGTCTTTTGGCAGCCTTCAGATATTCGAGGTTCTTATGATCAGTGAGAACTTGAAATGGGTGAGTAGCCCCCTCCAACCAATGCCTCCACTCCTCGAGGGCAAGCTTGACGGCCAGGAGTTCGCGGTCACCGATGTCATAATTGACCTCCGCCGGGTTGAGCTTGCGGGAGAAGAAGGCGCATGGATGGAGTCTACTTGGTGTCCCCTGCTGCTGTGAGAGGACCGCTCCCACTCCGGTGGTGGAGGCGTCCACCTCCACGATGAATGGGAGATCTGGATTAGGGTGGACGAGGAGGGGAGCGGTGGTGAAGGCTCTTTTAAGGGTCTCGAAGGCGTTGGTGGCTTGTTGGGACCAGGACAGAGACTTGGGCTGGTGACGGAATAAGTTGGTGAGTGGACTGACGATGGTACTGTAATTCTTGATAAACCGGCGGTAGAAGTTGGAGAAACCTAGGAAGCGTTGGAGTTCTTTGATTGTTGATGGAGTGGGCCAGGACTGAATAGCGGAGACCTTCCCCTCGTCCATCCGGATGCCACTGTGATCAATTACGTACCCCAGGAACTGGACGGAGGGCTGGTGAAAGGAGCACTTTTCAGCTTTGAGGAAGAGATGGAACTGCCGTAAGCATTGAAGGACCTCCGCAACGTGGTGGCGATGTTCGGCCAAGCTCCGGGAGTAGATGAGGATGTCATCAATATATACCAGAACGAACTTGTGGAGAAACTCCCGGAGCACCTCGTGGATGAAATCCTGGAATACGGAGGGGGCGTTGACCAGGCCATACGGCATGACAAGATACTCGTAGTGTCCGGTGGGCGTGACAAAGGCAGTCTTCCACTCGTCCCCCTCACGTATCCGGATGAGGTTGTACGCGCTGCGGAGGTCCAACTTAGTGAACACAGTGGCACCGCGGAGATGTTCCAGGGCCGCTGGGACGAGGGGAAGTGGGTAGCGAAATTTGACAGTGATTTTGTTAAGGGCACGGTAATCGATGCAGGGCCTCAAGCGTCCTTCTTCGCCACAAAAAAGAAGCTTGAAGCAGCAGGGGAAGTAGACGGACGGATGTAACCTTGTTCGAGTGCCTCTTTGATGTATTCCTCCATGGCCTTCTCCTCCGGTATTGACAGGGGGTAAATACGTCCCCTGGGCACTGGTTCACCCGGCAGCAGATCGATGGCGCAGTCCCATGGCCGGTGTGGAGGAAGCTTGGAGGCGCGTTGCGGGCAGAAAACGTCACTGAAGGGGGCGTAGTCCGGGGGAACATCCACGGAGCGCTTCTCTACAGGGCTTTCGATAGATGTGGCATTGAGGACGAGAGACTTGGAGAGTGGAGATTTCGGAACAGGAAGCGCTGGGAAGCAGTCTGGGAAGCAGTGGTCGCCCCACTTCAGGACTTCGCCCGTGCGCCAGGAGATGTTAGGGTTATGTTGTTCAAGCCACGGGCGCCCTAGAACCACGTCAGCGGTGGACTCCTCCAGAACCAGCAGATGTATCTTCTCCGAGTGCAGGATGCCGACACAGAGTTGGAGTGGTCCCACGCAATGACGGATGTTCTTACGGCTCAGGGGTTTGCCCGTGATGGAGTGAATTTGATAGCTAGTCGGTGACGGGGAGATCTTGAGCTTGAGTTGTCGACAGAGGGAGCCTGAGATGAAATTTCCTGCTGACCCTGAGTCGAGGAGCGCCACCACTGGAACAGAGGTATTTGCAGCAGTAAGGGTTACAATGGTAGTGAGTGGTTTCATTTTCTGAATGGAGGGAAATATTGCACTCACCACGGGCCGAGGAGGACAGGTTGGGCATGTGGAGATGACATGCCCCGGAGATCCACAATATAAGCACAAGTTCAGGGTCAGCCTTCTTTGTCTTTCGTTAGAGGTGAGACGTGAATGATCTATCTGCATGGGTTCGGTGGCTGGTTCTGGAGGGCTGACGGGTTCGGACCGACGGAGGAGGTTGGTGGTAGATGACTGGCCCTGGTGCTCAAGGAGACACGACTGCATACGAGAACCCACGCGGATGGCGAGTTGGATGAAGCGTTCAAGTCCCATGGAGTCCTCGTATGCAGCGAGATGCAGCCGCACATTGGGTTCCAACCCTTGTCGGAATGTGGTGATGAGGGCTTGTTCGTTCCATCCGCTGGTGGCGGCTAGCGTTCGAAACTGCAAGGCATATTCGTTAACAGAGAGATTTCTTTGTTTCAGATTATAGAGTTTCTCACCAGTCGAAGAATCCGTTAGAGGTTTACTGAAGACTTCCCGGAAGTGGGAGACGAACGCCGAATATGATTTGACAACCGGGCCTTTCTGGGTCCACAGAGAATCTGCCCATTGCAGGGCCTTACCTTGCAGTTGTGAAATAATGAACGCTATTTTAGCCGTGTCGGTGGTGTAGAGGTGCGGCTGCATCTCCAGGACCAGTTCGCATTGGAGAAGGAATCCGCTGCATTCCTCCGCCGATCCAGAGTAGGGCGCCGGTTTGGCCATGGGACTGGCGGTGAATGCTGGGGAAGAAGCGGTGATGGTGGGTGCGGAAGTAGTAGCGTTGCTGGGTGAAGATGTGGATGGTTGTGGAGTGAGTGCTCGGCGCAGCGCGTCCACGAGCTCTTGAAATGGGTCGTTGGTGCTCATACTGTAAAGTTGTTATGGTCCGGTCTTCTGTTACAACAGAGACACGGAGGCAGAGGTAAAAGCAATCCAGGTGAGTTTTATTGGATAAACAGTAGAGCACAGGGTGATGGTAAGCAGATATGCAGATCTTGAATAATGGTGAGAGTATAATACTGTCCTGATTTTGTCTTGCAGATGAAGATGACACTCACACACACAGGCAGGTAGGCACACGAGGAGAACAGGATACGAGGGAGATGAAGGAGACGACTGGAGCAGGTAAGTATGGCTGTTGGAGTCCTTAAGGTAAGCATACATATGTTGTAGTGCAAACGAGACCGGACAGTGAGTGTGTGTGAGTGTGGTGGTTTTATGGTGGTGGTGATTGCAGTGCAGATGAGCTTCAGGTGGCGGTGATTAGTACGCTGGTGATTGAGTGCGTGGGTAAGGAAGTGAGGTGGAACCTGACGTGTCTGTGACAATAGCATTCTACTGTATAAACTTATTTCATTATCAGATTAAATGTGCTGGTTCTTGTTGGCTCCTTCTTCATTTTGCCAACATGTTTGGTTGGTTCTTCCTACTTGAGCTCTGACATTAACGAATGGAAAGAGTCATTAGTACTTCTTAAGATCATCTTCAGAACATCTAAGTGTACTCAACTGTGCTATTTTGAGACAGTATGAAATATGAACTAAAATGTGCTTTTAATATACTATCTCTGTATTTTTAAAAAATGTACTTAGTTACCACTTATAGTACATTTGAACCCATAGTGTACTACAAGTGGTAATTAAATACATTACGTCTCCTGACCCACCGTGGCTGTCCACGGCTCCTGGCCCGTCATGGCAACCCTCGGCTCCTGACCCGCCATGGCAACCCTCTGCCCCTGACCCGCCATGGCTCATGGATACACCCTGGAGACCTCAGTTCCAGTCCACTCCTCTCCCTGCACCTGCATGAGGTCTCCAGGGCGCCCACCCTGGGGGGGGTAATGTCACAGATCCCTTGTCTCCCGGACTCCATTTCCCTTGATCCTCTTGTCTCCACACCTGCACTCACTTCCCTTGTCATCTCCCATTCATCACTAATCATCTTCACCTGGACTTCCTCGTCAGCACTCCCTATATATATGGACTCACTCCCTTCACTCCTTGTCTGTTCTTATGTTGAGTTAATGTTAAATCTATGTGTGTTGTGTGTACGTTCTCTCCTGCGTTTATATTAAAGTCCTATTATTGTGGATCTCCGTGTACAGCCTCATCTATACACCAGCACACGTAACACTTTAAAGGTAAGAAATATTTTCACGTGAAATTTTATCTCATCTCTTGGTTTGTAAAAAATAATACTTCATCATATCGATTTTTTTTTTAGTTATGTTTCACTATAATAGATTGCCTCTGTAATTGGATATATTTTTTTTCTCACAATTAACTGATTTTTATATTGTTGTGCAGTAGATTGGGGACTACATTTGTCTTTGACATTAAATATTGGAATATGATTACAAAATTTAGTGCATTCATTATGCTTTCGTTATATTTATTTTAATTCCAAGAGTTCAAATGGTGGAGAATGGTATAAATAAGTGATTAAATGTACACTCACCTAAAGGATTATTAGGAACACCTGTTCAATTTCTCATTAATGCAATTATCTAATCAACCAATCACATGGCAGTTGCTTCAATGCATTTAATGCATTCAATGGTCCTGGTCAAGACAATCTCCTGAACTCCAAACTGAATGTCAGAATGGGAAAGAAAGGTGATTTAAGCAATTTTGAGCGTGGCATGGTTGTTGGTGCCAGAAGGGCCGGTCTGAGTATTTCACAATCTGCTCAGTTACTGGGATTTTCACGCACAACCATTTCTAGGGGTTACAAAGAAGTTCATAAGTTTTCAAATAATAACATGGACTGTAGATTCATAATTTAAAACAGTATTGTATCAAGGGGGAAATAATATCATAATGACATAATTATAATAATATTTTTTCTTCAGTGGATGACAATCAAGAAAGTTCAGCAGGGCTACACAAAAGAGGAAGCAAAACGTACTCGGTTACTAACGTAACCTCGGTTCCCTGAGATACGGAACGAGTACTGCGTATGGGGAAAGGTCTCCCTTTTTCCCCGTCACTGAAGCCTTTTTCAATAACGCAGTGTAACTGCACCGTCATTGGTTCACTCATAGACAAGTTGTTGAACCAATGGCGGCGCGGCATAGCTGCGCGGCCTATGGCGAGAAAGCGCGCAAACTTTCCCGCCGAAATGGGCGGGGTTAAGTGCTATATAAGCAGGCGTTTCGCCATAGGATTTCAGTGCCAATCGACTGAAGCGACGACTCTGAAGCCGCAGCCTCGTGGCACGGCAAGTAACGCAGTACTCGTTCCGTATCTCAGGGAACCGAGGTTACGTTAGTAACCGAGTACGTTCCCTTTCGATACTTCACTCGTACTGCGTATGGGGAACGAATTCAACCGCGCCGTGCCACGGCAGGGAACGACACAACTTGTTTCGGACACCGGGAGGGGACCAAGGAAACAAGCAAGAAGGCAAAGCCGCCGTGTCCCTTGTTACACTACAAGGAAATGAATCCTGTAACTGCGTGAGGCGGAACTCACCGGGGGCCGCCAATCACACTGAAAGAACCCGAGCTTGTAAGGTCGGGACATCAAGATGGTAGAACCTGACAAAAGTGGACGGCGAAGACCAGCCGGCCGCCTCACAGATGTCTTTTATGGAAACTCCGTTGGACCAAGCCCATGAGGAAGCCATTCCCCTAGTGGAATGAGCTCTGACTCCTATGGGGCATTCAGCACCCAGGGAGGAGTAACACAGGTTAATAGCGTCGACTATCCAACGTGAGAGACGCTGTTTTGAGACCGGAGACCCCTTGGTGCGGCCACCAAAACAAACAAGGAGCTGATCCGACTGCCTGAAAGGCTGAGATCGCTCCACATAGGTCCTCAATGCCCTGACAGGGCAGAGTAATTCCAGCTCTCGTTCATCCGTAGAGGAAGGAAGAGCGGAAAGTGAGATGACCTGAGCTCTGAACGGAGTTGAGAGCACTTTGGGAACGTAACCATGCCTGGGTTTCAGAATGACCTTTGAATCATTAGGTCCGAATTCGAGGCATGCAGGGCTCACAGAGAGGGCCTGCAAATCGCCAACACGCTTGACCGATGCTAGTGCAAGTAGCAGAGCGGTTTTTAGCGTCAGGGACCTGAGGTCAGCTGAATGCAGCGGCTCAAAGGGTTTGCCCTTTAGGGCCCTGAGGACCAGAGAAAGGTCCCAAGTGGGCACAGTAAGAGGACGAGGTGGATTTAATCGCCTAGAACCCCTTAAGAAACGGACTACAAGGCCGTTTCGCCCCACTGATTGGCCGGCAATAGGAGCATGGAACGCTGCGATGGCTGCCACGTAAACTTTAAGCGTTGAAGGGGCGCGCCCCATATCCAAACGCTCTTGGAGGAAAGACAGTATGAAGGATACGTCACTCTCCACAGGGTCTATGTTGCGTGAGGAACACCATTCAACAAAGACCGACCATTTATGAGCGTAGAGGCGTCTCGTGGACGGGGCTCTCGCCTGAGAAATGGTATTTAGAACGTCCCCGGGGAGGCTAGTCGGCTCCCATCGAGGGACCAGAGGTGTAGAGCCCAGAGCTCTGGCTGTGGGTGCCAGATCGTTCTGTTTGCCTGAGAGAGGAGATCCCGTCTCAGGGGAATCGGCCAGGGGGCTCTCGTGGAGAGCCTGAACAGCTCCGAGGACCAGACTTGGCTCCTCCAGAGCGGGGCCACCAGAAGGACTCTGTGTTGGTCTTCTCTGATGCGCCTGATGACCTGAGGGATCAGTGCGATCGGAGGAAAAGCATAAAGGAGCGTGCTGGGCCATGCGTGGGCCAGAGCATCGACCTTCTTCGAGAAAAATGTTGGGCAGTGAGAGTTGTCTTCTGAGGCGAAGAGATCTATGTCCGCTTTCCCGAAGAACTCCCAAATCGTGAGAACCGTCTGGGGGTGGAGCATCCACTCGTCTGAGGGGATGTTGCTCCGTGACAACATGTCCGCGCCCAGATTGGTCTTGCCAGGAATATGAGTCGCTCTGAGTGACTGAAGTCTTGGCAGAGCCCATATCAGAAGACGTTTCGCCAGAGCGCATAAGCGGCTGGACGAGAGACCTCCCTGATGGTTTATGTACGACACCACTGTCATGCTGTCCGATTGGACTAAGACATGGCGTCCTGTCAAGTGAGCCTGAAAGGATTGAAGGGCTTTCATCACTGCTAGCATCTCTAGACAGTTGATATGTAGACGGCTTTCCTCGTGACTCCACGAGCCGAAGGCCGGTCTGCCCTCGCACACAGCGCCCCAACCCGAGTTGGAGGCGTCCGTTGAGAGCACCGTCCTTCGTGAGACCGCCTGCAGGGGTACTCCAAGACTGAACCAGGCAGGGTTCAACCAAGGTTTCAGGGCTAGAAGACAGGCCCGATTGACCTTGAGACATAGGCGGCCATGCCGCCAAGCGTTTGGAGGTACCCGGAATTTCAACCAGTACTGCAGAGGCCGCATCCGAAGAAGGCCGAGTTGTAGCACCGGGGAGGCGGAAGCCATCAGCCCTAGCAACCTCTGGAAAAGCTTCAGAGGGAGATAGGCTTTGTTCTTGACTGAGGCCGCGAGCTGCTCGTGAGCGCGCTCTGACGAGACCACTGCTGTCATACGGACTGAGTCTAAGACTGCCCCCAGAAATGAAATTTGTTGGCTGGGGCACAGCGAGCTCTTGGCTAAGTTGACCCTGAGACCCAGGCATTGCAGATGGCTGAGGAGCACGGATCTGTGGTGTTCTAGCTCGGCTCGCGACCGGGCTAGGATGAGCCAGTCGTCGAGATAATTTAGAACCCGGATTCCCATCTGTCTCAGAGGGGAAAGCGCCGCGTTCATGCACTTGGTGAAAGTGCGAGGAGCCAGAGACAGCCCGAAGGGCAGGACCGTATATTGGTACGCCACCCCCTCGAATGCGAATCTCAAGAATCGTCTGTGAAGGGGGGCTATCTGGATGTGAAAATACGCATCCTTCAGGTCCAGCGAGCAGAACCAGTCCTCGGGGCAAATGTGCGCGAGGATCTGCTTCAGCGTCAGCATTTTGAACTTCCGTCTCATAAGGGAGCGATTCAAAAGTCTGAGATCTAGGATGGGTCTGAGACCGCCATCCTTCTTGGGGACCAGGAAGTAGCGGCTGTAAAAGCCCGACTCTCGCTCTGCAGAGGGAACTATTTCCACAGCTCCCTTTCTTAGCATTGTCATAACCTCGGCACGGAGGACGTGAGCGTCGTCCGGGTTCACCAAGGTTTGAAGCACCCCGCCGAAGCGAGGGGGCCGTCGTGCAAATTGGAGCGAGTAGCCCTGAGTTACGATCCCCAGGATCCATTCTGACACATCGGGGATGGCTTGCCAAGCCTCGGCCCGAGTGACAAGGGGTTGAATGACATCGGATGGCAGGCCGCCGGAGAGGGGGCCGCACACCGAGAGAGGAGGAAGAGGAAATTTGCTCTCTTTTTGATGAAGTAAAATAGTGTTCGCCGTGAAAACGGCGTTTTGAGTGGGCGCAACAGATGTGGGCCCAGCTACAGCATGAAGCATGTTTCCCACGCCCGGAATTAAACGAGGCGGAGGGGAAACTGCACGCAGGAGCTTTTGGGGTGGTCCGGTCGCAACGAGACAATCCCCCATCCTCTTCCTTTCTGAGAAATCAGGACGTCTTCGGAGTCACCGGGTCCAGCACAATCTTGGGCCGGGGTCCCTGGCGTCTCGGGAAGGGAGGGCGCTTCGCAGGGCGTGAGCGCTGGCGGTGCTCCTTAGGTGGCGCTGCCTGGGAGGCGGGTGGCGTTGGCTTGTTCTGCTGAGCCGGCGCAGTCCTGGGGCGGCTGGAAGCAGAAGCGGAGCTGGAGCGCTTGGGCAGAAAGTGTCTCATAGCCTGAGACGATTTCTGCGCCGCGGTGAAGCGCTCAGTAAAACCATCCACTGCTGGCCCAAAGAGACCGGAGGGTGAGACCGGAGTGTCCAGGAAGGCCGTCTTGTCCAGGTCCTTGATCTCCGTCAAGTTGAGCCACAGGTGGCGCTCCAATACTACCAGGCTGGCCATTGAGCGGCCAATGGCCTGGGCCGTAGCCTTCGTGGCTCGCAGGGCTAGATCGGTGGCGCTGCGGAGGTCCTTGAAGGCCGGTGCATCAATTCCAGACTCGTCCAGCGAGCGGAGGAGTTTGGCCTGGAAGACCTGGAATATGGCCATAGTATGGAGCGCAGAGGCAGCCTGGCCCGCCGAGGTGTAAGCCTGTCCAGCCAGAGTGGATGTGGTCCGGCAGGGCTTGGAAGGAAGGGCCCTCTTAGTCTTCCATCCCACAGCCGCGGGAGGGCAGAGGTGAGCAGCCACCGCTTCATCCAGGGGTGGCAGATGCTCGTATCCCTTCTCCTCGGCGCCGTCGACGGCGGTGAGGGCAGAGCGATGCGTCGTGTGGAGGCGGGCGGAGTACGGAGCGCGCCACGATTTAGTGAGCTCCTCGTGGACCTCGGGGAAGAAGGGAGCTGAGCGCTGGCGAGGCGCTTGGCGGCGGCCTGGGAGGAACCATTCGTCCAGGCGGCTGCGAGATGGCTCCTCTGGAGGGGCCCATTCGAGGTCCAGCTCTTCCACGGCCCTGGACAGGATACGGAATAATTCGGCATCCATGCCTTGGCCGTGTTCAATGGGCTCCAAAGGAGGTGGGGGAGCGGGATCCTCCGGCTCACCGGCCCAACCTTCTGCTTCGGAGGCAGCGAGGGACATGGAGTCATCCTGTTCGTCGTCTGATCCTCCAAACGAGACGAGGTCACTTGCATCGGCAGAGGGACGCTGCTCGGGTCGGGAGAACAAGACGGGAGAATGTTCCCTTGGAGGAGAAGGCGAGGCACGCGGGGGCTGGGCCGGCGTGAGCTCGCTAAACTCCGGGCGCTGGGTCGCTCTACCCCGCTGTCTCTTCCTTGCCGGCTCGCGGGAGGAAGGAGACGGGAGGGCGCGAGCGGCGAGATCGCCTTCAGTGAAGAAGGCGACCCGCGAGCGCAGGGAACCGAGACTCATGCTCTCGCAGTGCGGGCATGAGGCTCCAGCGAGCGCGCCGTCAGCGTGGGACTTGCCCAGGCAAGCGACGCACTCGCTGTGACCATCGTCGTCGTGCAGAGGGGCTCTGCACGTGCCACATGAGTGGCGCGGCATTTGGATCAACGCCGCCGCCGTGATAACGGCGATTGGGGGGCTCTTATAGAGCGGCGAGGGCCGCGGAAGCTCAAAGGAGCGGTGAAAACCGCTGTTTTACGCTCTTTTAGAGCGGCAATAAGCCGCAGAGAAGCCCTCAGGAAGGCGCGCCGGATGGCGGCAGGAGACACGCTAGGAAGCGGCCGGGAGCGGGAAGCGGGAGGCGGCGACTCGAGGACGGCGCTGCGGGCTGCAGTCAGCGAGGGCGCCGGCGCTGTCTCCGACCGGCGAGTCCAGCTGAGTCCGCTGCGGGAGCCTCTTCAGACGGCGGCGAGAGCTTCTGGAAGGCGGCGAGCTTCTTCGGCTTCAGGCGGAGATCAGCGAGGAGAAGTAGAAGTCGTCGCTGAAGGAGAAAACACTGAAATCCTATGGCGAAACGCCTGCTTATATAGCACTTAACCCCGCCCATTTCGGCGGGAAAGTTCGCGCGCTTTCTCGCCATAGGCCGCGCAGCTATGCCGCGCCGCCATTGGTTCAACAACTTGTCTATGAGTGAACCAATGACGGTGCAGTTACACTGCGTTATTGAAAAAGGCTTCAGTGACGGGGAAAAAGGGAGACCTTTCCCCATACGCAGTACGAGTGAAGTATCGAAAGGGAACACAATATCTGAACAGAGAGTTTTACATTTGAGTAAAATATGCTGCTCAAGATCTTAAAGATATTATAAGAAATTATGTTTCTCATTTAAAACAAAATCATGTTTGAACAAGAAGATTTTAACATCCAATTAATGTTTCTTGATAAGTTCTTATGTTTTGAAATACTTTGCCTGGCCAAAAAAGTAAGGAAAAAAGTTGTTGTTTGAATTTGAATAGGTAACCGCTTTAGAGTCTATGAATGGATCATTATTACAGTGATTATTATGATTCTAGCATGTTATATGTTTGGGAAAAGTTCTTCTAACCCTAATTGATGGAGTGTGTAGCTTTTCATTTGTTAAACAACCATGAAAGTGTGGTTCAAAGAGCATGAAGAACACATAGCAACATGATAATTATATATGTATATATACATATATATTACATATTACACAGTTTCTCTTTCATTTGAGGCCAACACAAGGAAGCATTACATTTCTGACACGTGTAACAGCTGACTAGACGTAGAAGGAGTACGTGAGCATTAAAGACTCTGATGCTGTAGACTCAGTGGACCATCATCTACAGAGGAAAGAAGACCAGTCACCTCTGGAGGGCATTGAGAAGATGGAGGAAAACAGAAACCTTAACCTGAAGACTCCAGAAGAATTAAGCCAAACAAGAAACAATCCACCTCTGGGTAAACTTTACCCTCTAATAATTATGCCTAATTAATAATTAATGAAAATTTTGTAACATTTCTAAACTCTATAAAACACAGTACAATATAGTGACAAGTGGCTTATGTGATTGTAGATAATATCCATTTTTCCGAAGGTCTACGTTCCAGTTTTCGTAGATGGACACGTAGGATGAACCCAACACGAAGTGAGTATGAAAGGAATCATATCAGCAATGCAATATCAATATAACCTATAAATAAATAAATATAATGTGTGTGTGTGTGTGTGTGTGTGTGTGTGTGTGTGTGTGTGTGTGTGTGTGTAATTGGCTGAAACTTTTCTGAGACCCTCTACTCTTCCCTGCGGATGGCCTCTGACCTAATTTCTGTACGATCTGAATTTCTGTGCTTTGAATTTACAGTATTGAATTTGTTGTTCTGAATTTCTTCATCTTGAAAACTTGAAGCTGTATTTTTAAAAACTGGATACTCGCAGTCTAAAATTTCAGAATGAAAAATCTGCTGTTTGAAAATACATGTCTATAAAATTCTGCCATGAAAACATTTCAGTTGTGTTCAATTTCAAATGTTTAGTAGTTAAAAAAAAATCAAATTAAGAACTATGTAAAATGCCACATACTATTCAATTTTATTAAATTACACTTGTCTATAATTCAGATTTACACAATTCAAATGAGTTCATCATGTGAAAACTTCCTTGAGGGGGAGAACCACAAGCAACACAACTTATTACTGGTTTTTGTTTTTGTAGTATTGTTTTGAATTTATCTCACCAGTGTGTGAGACTATGTTGTAGTGTGTGTGTTTTTGAGGGCTTGTGTGTGATGTCTGAGGGCAAAGTTTGGTTTTTCAGCAAGAGTGAATGGTTTTGAGTGGAGACCTTTATTTTGACCTGAAAATATGATGTTTGGGAATTGGGCGAGGATCTGTGTTTACTGTTTTGAGAATATGAGGCATAGTTTCAAGAAATGTGTTTAAGCAATTGAGAAAAACTGTAATATGGAGATCAAACATAAAAACAAAAAAATATTAAGAATACAAGTACACACACAGAATGGGTTTCCATGTTTTACAGGGACCCTCCATAGACTTAATGGTTTTTAGACTGTACTAACTGTATATTCTCTATCTTACACAAACCCTACCCCTAAACCTACCTATCACACAAAGCTTTCAGTATTTTACATTTTCAAAAAAATATCTCTTAATATGATTTATAAGCTTACTTCACTGTGGGGACCATAAAAAAACAAGAAAAAAAGGGGTGGGGTTTCCCGAAACCTTCACACTAAAAACTCCTGGGTCAAAAATAACCCATAATGGGTTATTTTTGACCCAAATCCTGGGTTAAAAAGGGACCAACTAATTTCTGGGTTATTTCAACCCAGAAAAATGGGTTATTCTTTTTGACCCAAATTTTGGGTTAAAATAACCCAAAATTTTAGTTAATATAACCCAACTTCTGGGTCAAAAGAACAACCCCAATATCTGTGTTGAAATAACCCAGAAATTAGTAGGTCCCTTTTTAACCAAAGGTCAAAGGTCACAAATAACCTAACTTGGGTTACTATGCCAGTATGCCTTATTTCAGAAAATAAAACTTCAGGCACTTACACACTTCAAACACTTTTACATTTTTATTGCATTAAATTAAATTAAACTCTACATAAACTCTACACACTTGGACCTATTTATCTTAGGTCACACTGTAATAACATTAGACATTAGAAAAAATAGAAAAATAAACAACTCATTCTCTCTCAAACATTTGACAACATTCAATAACTGGATTGAACTTGAGGGACAAGATTTTTGATAGTGTCCTCATCTAAGAGAAGAAATGCCTCCTCATCTCTGTCTTCACCTGAAAGACAGAAAACAAGACAACATGAGTATTGTTAATAAGTCGAGACAATTGTGAACCACTCACCAGACACTCTTTGATTATCAAGCTAACAAATAATCACTTTTAAGGGAATGCTGTTGTTTTTTTGTTTTTTTTTGTTAAAAAAAAAAAAAAAAAAAAAAAAGTGGCCCAATTTGCTAGTTAACTAATGTGGTTCTTTTACAGCATTACCCATTTTGTGTGAATGACAGTCTATACTGTCCATCTTTTCTTTCATTAACAAGTGTAATAATGACATTAATGCAAAGGTGAATATCTGGCCCATTATTATGCATAACAGCTTAAAGACAAGGCAAAACTATCTTTTAACTATAAGGGTTATTATAGAGATGCATTCCCCACTGTCGAAGAAGTTGTGACTGTCACAAAATCTTGCACTGACACATTTAAGCCATATTAAAGAAAAATATTTAGGAATAGAGAGATGATATGAGGGCAGTTAAAGGGATAGTTCACCCAAAAATGAAAATTTGATGTTTATCTGCTTACCCCCGGGGCATCCAAGATGTAGGTGACTTTGTTTCTTCAGTAGAACACAAATGATGATTTTTAACTCCAACCGTTGCCGTCTGTCAGTCTTATAATGCAAATGAATGGTAACACAATTTATAAGAGTCAAAAAATATGCTTAGACAAATCCAAATTAAACCCTGCGGCTCGTGACGACACATTGATGTCCTAAGACACAAAACGATCGGTTTGTGTGAGAAACCGAAAATTATTTATATCATTTTTTTACCTCTAAAACACCACTATGTCCAACTGCGTTCAGCAATCGCTTAGGTTTCTCGCACAAACCGATCGTTTCGTGTCTTAGGACATCAACGTGTCATCACGCGCCGCAGGGTTTAATTTGGATTTGTCTAAGCATATTTTTTGACTCTTATAAATTGTGTTACCATTCACTCGCATTATAAGACTGACAGACGGCAACGGTTAGAGTTAAAATTCATCGTTTGTGTTCGACTGAAGAAACAAAGTCACCTACATCTTGGATGCCCTGGGGGTAAGCAGATAAACATCAAATTTTCATTTTTGGGTGAACTATCCCTTAAAAGAGTAAAACACTCACCTCTAAAATTCTCTATCAGCTCAGACATCCGCCACTCAGCTTATCAGCGACAGAGCTGTCCATTTAAAATGACCTGGAGAAAACAATAGAGGTTAGCAACAATTTGAAGACTTGACACGCTTCTTTAACTCTCACTACTTAAGCCCGTAGAACACTGTATAATATGATAAGCACAGCGCAGCTGGTTAACATAACTCAACTATTGTGTTGCCTCGTCGCTCTAGCCACGGCTAAAGGGGGTCGCACATCGAAAGAGAAGCGTATTTAAAATTCAAACACATTATTCTCTATGAGTGTACACACACTGGCGGCGCCCAGCAACGGTTCAGGACCTTGTTCAAAATCCTGCAGCGCCACAGAGCGCCATGTACATAGATTTATATTAAATTTACACTTATTTGTCTCAAATCATCGTTAATGTATATATTGACTTCACCATGTGCTGCAATATAAAGTTAGTTTTACATTAATTTACAGAAATCAGCTGCATGAATAAAAATTGCTGATGTTGTTGGATTTTCAGGTGATATACTCAATTTATTCAGTTAACGGACGCTCTGAGGTAAAGTGTTCAGACTGCAGACTCAGCAACGGTTGTATTTAATTATACAGTACAATCATAACATAGTACTGACATTATCTTAATTCCACAATGTCCTAAAACATAACAATATTGCTGGCCATAAACGGAGAAAGTACACGATACCTCGAGTTGTCCTAGACGCGGCACGGCGCGGCGCTTCTCGTCCGGTGTTCGACCCCCTTAACGCGGCATGAAGTCGCCACTAGCTGCACTGTACTTATCGTATTATTACCAGTATTATAACAATAAAATAAGTACAGCACAGTTTTCATTTTCTTCTAAACACATTAAATAACAGTTAGGTCATACGTTTCTCAACGATGTGTAAAAAGCATTTTAACCATTTTGACACCTAATTTCGTGAACTTATCGTTATTTTTAATCATTCAAATTTGGCTGGGTGGTTAATAACACTTTCTTATTTAGTCTGACAAACTCAAAACACATATTTATTTTGACTTTACACGGACTTTAAACTAGTTAGATGTTGTCGCGATATCCGCAGGTGGCTACATACTAACCACAGAATTACCACGGTAAGCCATGGTGATTTTTTCAACAAATGGTGCTAAACTAGCAACGGGGACATGGACACAGAAAAGTTTACGTTACATTGACACTGAAAATACTTGCTTACCTTGAATACGTGACGAAGTTGCACCGAAGAAGCCCAGGCCAAAACGGATCGAGTGCGTTCAAGTGATGGTTGTTTCAAACGACTGTTGTGAGAAAATTCCAGAACAACAGCGGGGGGCGGGGGGAAGGGGCGTTAACCCAGAACATGGGTTACTCTTTGAAAAATAACCCAGAAACTTAAACAACCCAGGAATTGGGTCAAAATATTAGCCCTATAACCCAGAAAATGGTTACTCTCTGAAAAAATAACCCATAATTTTAACCCAACACAAATAACCCAGAAAATGGGTTAAAGAAATAACCCAGGAGTTTTTAGAGTGTTCTTAACTCTGTGTCATTCTTAATTTATACCATAAGCTGTACCTTAACATTAAAACATGTTTCCTAAAATATTCTTAGTTAAGTATACCTCCTGTAAGTTCATAAGGTTGGTCTGGATCACTCTCAGCTATACCTTATCTCTGTTGACAGTTGACACTACCACTGTGCATCTTCAGTCGTTTTTATCGAAGGCTGTGACTGAAGTCAGTTGTAGTCCTTGTGTTCCTCTTTCCTTCAGTGATTCTGCTTGTTAACAGCAGGTGTTCATCATTCATGTTCAATCATCTCTTAATTATCTAATTAACCCCAACACTGCTTCAATGGTACTTTAACTCAGTAGTGCACACACACTTGAACACTAAGCAGTGTTACTTAACCTGGTTATTTTTCTGTGTACTATTACATAAATCTTACCTATTTTATTTATTTATGACAGACAAATATGAAATCACATTAAGTTTATTAGTTGTTTTTTTTTTTAATAAGTATTATACGTTTTTTTTATGTTAAATCTTTGTAGCGTGCTAAGAGATACCATTATTGTGAAAGCCAGCCATGGTTCCTTCCCATAATGTAAGGATTACCAGGAGACACACACACACACACACACACACCCACACCATTAACTATATCTTAAACTGTGTTTAATGCCTCTTAATATGTTTTTCAGTCCCACTGAATTTCCTTGGAAAACAGAAGCTGAACCTGGTGCTGTGTGGATGTGATAGCACATTTAAGATCTCAGTGTCCAAACTTTTACGAGGGAAAAAGTTGAAACCTTCTTGTGAGAGAGTGAGCAGTGAAGAGTGTGTGAAGAGAGAGGTGAAGATTCATGGTCGTCAGATCAGTCTAGTGAATCTTCCAGCTCTCAGTCAGCTCTCAGAGGAGGAAGTGATGTGTCAGACTCTCCGCTGTGTGTCTCTCTGTGATCCTGGAGTTCATGTTTTCCTCCTAATTGTTCCTGATGCTCCACTTAATAATGATGAGAGAGCAGAAATTGAAAAGATCCAGAAGATATTTGACTCCATAGAGAGCACTTCATGATTCTATTTGTTATTAAAAAAGCAACCAGTTTTGTCGAATCCAGCCCAGAATCTCAGAGCTTAATCAGTCGTTGTGGAGGCCAGTACAGAGTGATTGGGTTAAATGAACCTGAAAACTCACAACAGATCCCAGAACTGCTGGATTATATAGAGAACACGAAGACTGAACCATATTCACTTCAGATGTATGTGAAAGCTCAAGAGAACAGAGTCAGACATTAACTGGAGGAACAAAATCAGAGAGAAATTAATGAAATGGAGAATAAAATCAAAGAGTTACAAGGGAAGGTTCATTCAGAAGGTGAGTGTATTTTTTGTCACTACTTTACATTGTAGCAAAGCGTCATTTCTTCAGTGTTGTCACATGAAAAGATATAATAAAATATTTACAAAAATGTGAGGGGTGTACTCACTTCTGTAAGATACTGTATGTATATATATATATATATATATATATATATATATATATATATATATATATGAGCAATATCACACTCGTAGCCGTGCGATATGGCTGTATATCAGCATGCTGTGATTACCTACGGCACTCGGCCTGCGGCCTCGTGCCTACGGACGAATCAGCCGCAGGCCGAGTGGCGTAGGTAATCACAGCGTGCTGATATACAGCCATATCGCACGGCTACGAGTGTGATATTGCGTTTATACAACAGTTCGACGGCACGAGTGTGTAAATAAATAAGAACAACAACGGAGCGTCTTTAAAACCCTCTTTTGTGCAGCACTACTTCCTTCCGCCACGGATTCAAATCTCAATTTGACAGTTGGACCAAGCCTCCGTTACTAATTCTAAAACATCACTTCAGAACTAGTAACGAAGGAACGTTTCAAAACTCAAGTTGTCAGTTGAACCAAGCCTCCGTTACTAACTCTAAAACGTCACTTTAGAACTAGTAACGAAGGAACGTTGAGTCGCTTCATTGAAACACATTGAATTTTGTACAGTATTAGAGAGAGCGAGAGCGAGAGAGAGAGTAGGCTATTACCTGTGTCTGGTATATTGCATTACATTCATTCTTCAAGTCGATGTCCATAATATTATATCCTTTATACAAGTCCGTTTGAATGTCCGCTGAGGAACAGTTTGAGAATTTTCCATAACATCTATTACACCACAGCGCTAAAACAACTTCCTTTTGCAAAAGTTCCTTTCAATTTAAAAGTCTCTTGTGCTTCACTGACTCATTCTCCTGTAAAGTGTTGCCGCCATCTAATGGCGTATTAATGTAATGTTCACTCAATATTACTTAATGGACATATTTATATAAAATCATATTTATTAACAATAATATTTAGAACAACAAATAAGCACAATTGTACAGTTCAGTCAAACATAAAGCACTAGTAAAAAATTAGGTCACCATTTACGCTTGTATGTGGGTTTTACAAATATTTAACGAATGAAAAGGATTTTAAAGAGCTTGTGAGAAAACCTCCTAACTCCATTGGATCCTCAAACTGTCAATCAAGCCTCATTAATCCGCCTCACCTCGGGAATGAAGTGCGCACGCAGTTTGGACATCTCCTCTGTGCAATGCAAAGGTAAATAAAGATCTGATGTTTGAAAAAAAATTGTAAAGCGTTTTCTTTACTCAAAAAACCATATGTTTATAAAGTTTAATGTTTTACGTATTTGAAGAGCGGAGAAGAGTCTGATATGTCCCGTCTAGTTGTAGCCAATGTGCTATATAAGGATGTAACGTAACGTACGAGCTGACACACTCGAGCTCGCACCTCCGAAAACGTCAAAACAAATTGTAAAATAGGCGCTATTATTAAATATGAGTCACATATTTCAGGTCTAAACAACTACATTCTCGCCTAAAAAACTATTAAAAATACAGTTCGTGGTACAAGAAGTAGTATTTGTAAAAATTACGGTTGATTTGATCGGCCGCCATGACGGTCACTTCAAGCGGAGTGATACAAACGGTGAAAAGGCAGTAGGAGTGCTGTTATCAATGAAATATCGCATGGCTATCAGCCAATCAGATTCGAGAACCAGACAGAACTGTTGTATAAATATATATAATATATCACAGCTCCGCCAGGACAGCTCACCCTCAGCAACCCTAGTTCCTATGGCCATGAACAAAATTGTCTATATGTAACCGGTCCTACTCAACCCACTCCGAGCAGGATATCGAACTGTGGCATCTAACAAAGAGGCTAAAGGCCGCAGCCTCTGGCATCAGTTGCTAGAGCACCTATTGAGATCAGGGGAGTGAGGTTTACAAGCACAGCTCTTACTAGCCTACGACAATTACACTCTGAATGGACCGGTCCTCAACTCAAGTCTGGAGCCTCCATGAATAATTTGTGGGAGATAATCGGCTCCACTGTTGAATGGACCAATCCTGTGAGCTGATGTCATGGCTCTGCAAGGATGATCATTCTGTGGATCCTTTGATTTCGGATCCTGGTGGTTGCAAGTGAGTGTGCTCTTCTCACCACTTTTTGTTCAAGATTGTAGATGAAGTTTCAGCTCCAACTGGTTGAAAGAGAGGACAACATACAGCGTGGAAAATAAATATTTGACACATCAGCATTTTTTTCAGTAAGGGGATTTCTAAGTGGGCTATTGACACAAAATTTCCACCAGATGTAGCCATCAAGCCAAATATTAAATTCATACAAAGAAATCAGAACATTTACGTATACAAGTTGAGTCGTAATAAATAAAGTGAAATGACACAGGGAATAAGTATTGAACGCATTAAGATAACAAGGTGCAAAATGGCATAGAAAGCCAGGAGATCACCTGAAATCTGTCAGTATTGAGAGAGAAACCCTGCCCCCTATCAGTACTAATTGATATCAGCTGCTTTAGTCCTAATTGATGGCCTATAAAAGCTTCTCATTACCCAGGAGGCACACAGGAAAGACTTCATGATGGGTAAAAGCAAAGAACTCTCTCAAGATCTTCGTAATCTTATCGTTGAAAAGCATTTTGATGGGAATGGTTATAGGCGCATTTCCAGAATGCTGAATGTTCCTGTGAGCACTGTGGGGGCCATTATCCGGAAATGGAAAGAGCATCTGTTCATGTTTGTTTGGAGAAGAACCCCAAGAACACCATACCAACAGTTAATTTTGGGGGTGGAAGCATCATGGTTTGGGGCTGCTTTTCAGCAAGGGGTACTGGCAGACTTCATATTATTGAAGGCAGGATGAGTGGAGAAATGTACCGGGACATTCTGGATAAAAATCTGAAAATGAAAAGCGGGTGGACATTTCAGCAAGACAATGATCCCAAACACAAGGCCAAGGAAACAATTAAGTGGTTTCAAAGAAAGAAAATCAAGTTGCTTGAATGGCCCAGTCAATCACCTGACCTAAATCCCATAGAAAATCTATGGAGAGAACTGAAGATCAAAGTTCATAAAAGAAGCCCAAGGAACCTTCAAGATTTAAAGACCATTTGTGTGGAAGAATGGGACAGAATCACTCCTGAGCAATGCAGACGACTGGTCTCTCCATACAAGAAGTGTCTAGAAGCTGCAATCACCAACAAAGGCTTTTCTACAAAGTATTAAATAAAGTGTGTTCAATACTTATTCCCCGTGTCATTTCACTTTATTTATTATGACTCAACTTGTATTTGTCCCGATATCTTTGTATGAATTCAATAGTTGGCTTGATGGCTACATCTGGTGGACATTTTGTGTCAATAGCCCACTTAGAAATCCCCTTACTGATAAAAATGCCCATGTGTCAAATCCTTATTTTCCACGCTGTAGGAGATTCGGTTCATTCAAGTGGATGATTGTCTTCATTTCTGTCATGAACCAGTGCAGTCCTGTCAAGGCACTTCCTTTGAGAGTTCCTCCAGTGACATTGTGCATTGACGTTCCCACTACATATCATTCCTTCCTCAATGCGTTCCAAAGTGTTCTTCAAAGCTTCCAAGTTGCCCCCTCATGAGTCTTGCAGAGGTGGTCACACATCGTGCATTGAGTTTAAGGTCTCCAAAGTTCAAAATTCTCTCCCTTCTGTCAAGCTTCATCCTTTCCTTATGCCTCAGTGCTGACCTTGTTCCCACTGTGGCATGTATACTGTGATTGACCTCCCTCCATCAGATCTCAACACATGCATCCTTGTGGCAGCAGATTCATTCAATACTTGTGTTCTTGTAGCTTTCATTTTTGTCATAGCTTTCACTGTCATGTCTATAGCTGTTTTGACACCCACACACTGTGCTCTGTATACATATTCAGTTTTATGAATTATGTATATGAGGTTTACAGCAGAAAATACACTAGATAGACACCAAAGATGATCCATTTATAAACTTTCACTCTTTATTTCCCAAAGTCTTTATCCAGGGGGAGTGGGGGGTCACGTGACCAAGATGGCAGCTTAGCCGAGGAGCTCCGACACCGTGACTCACTTAAATTAAGAAAAACCCTTCTTAACTGCCACCATTTGTCAAAAGTCACATCAAGGAGATGTCTAAAACCCCGTCTGTGAAACTTTCACATGTGGACGTAAGACGATCTCTAAAACAACTTCAACAAGTCCTTCGAAGAATAGTATTAGCGCTAGCACTGCTAGCGTAACACCCACTAATAACAGAGGAGATTGCTAACATGGCTAGCATGGAAGAAATACTGTCTGAACTCAGAGCAATGTGGAGTGAATTTGGAGGAAGACTGGACGGTATTAACCAGAGACTAACGATTATGACAAATACGCTCACAACACTTGAAAATAAATTGACGGAGATGAAACAGGAGGTTGCCGACAACATTGTCCGTATTGACCAAGCGGAGTCCCACATCGCTGCGACCGAGACGGCACAACAGGCAGCCTTGAAACGAATCTCCTTTTTTGAAACAAAGACAGAGGATCTCGAAAACCGAGCAAGGAGAAAAAACCTGCGCATTATTGATGTACGTGAAGGAGCAGAGGGAAGACAGTCACTAATTGATTTTGTTACAGAGAAGCTGCCGACGTGGTTGGGTTTGCCCCTCAAAAGACTTTTACACTCGAACGAGTACACCGCACGCTAGCGACAGCACAACCAGGAAAAAACAGAGCTATTCTCGTACACTTTTTGAAATTCCAGGACAAGGAATTCGTCTACTGGGAGACGAGAAAGCACAGGATCACACACGAGGGGCAAGAAATAAAGTTTGTACAAGATCTTGCAGCAGAAACTCTCCGTATCAGGAATGGCTTCCAACCTATCATACAAAAGTTTATTGAGATCAACGCTTTCCGTGTCTTCAGTCACAACCCGTATAGGCTCAGGGTCCTACACGGAGGGAAGATCCATCTATTCTCTACTCTGCGGGAAGCTGAGAAGTTTTACGCACACCTCTCACGGGCAGAAAAAGCCACCGGTGAGGACTGAAACGTGGACAGTCTAAAATTACACTTTATAGCTTTGCACACGTGAATAACAGGTGATGTTTTTCCAAAAATGTCTCCTTTCTCAGTAAGTATATGTAGCGGTATTGTACAGTTATTAATCAATTTATGGGTTAAAATTGTGAATTATAATAAATCATAAAATTTATGATAAATTATGATTCATAAATCGACCCAAGGGGGAATTAAACATATACCGTGAATTGACCACAACGAATTGTACTCAATCACGTTATATGATTAGTTTCTGTTTTAATAATTATTTAGAGAACTATGTTCGTCCTGCAAACTAGTTCACTCTGTGTTATGATTGGATTTATCCTTCGGCCACAAGAATAATTTCCTATCACCGCATCAAAACATAAAATTGATCGAACGTTAAAGGGACTTGGCTTTGTTGAATGAATAATCAGAACAATTGAGAATGAATTATGTGTTTAATATGCAAACTACTACTACAGAGGTTATACGTCTATATACAGAATGTACAAATATATACAGAAGCGAAAGTAGAGGAAAGGAAAGAGAGAAGAGAAGCAGCAAACTTACAATCAGTCCTTGAGGCCAGCAGGGAAAACAGTTTCACTATCTGAGAAACGGCAGTATACTTGCATTGGTTTTGCGTGTCGGTTTCGTTGTAGCACTGGCGCAGTTTGTTGGTTTCATCCGTTCCGCGGGAGTTTCGAACTGAGGACTTGAAAGTTAGTTTCGCTGGAAGAATGGTGATCCCGAGGGCTGAGCGCGATGGAAGCGCGGTCGCCGTGCGTGAGTGGGCGACGGATGATTTCGGCAAACGGGAGAACACACAGAGAAATCCTGGTGTTCCTCTTTTATGACAGATAAGCCGCCACACCTTCTTGAGGTGGAATAGCCAATGACATAGGGGCAAAGTTGGCGGGCGAGCTTTCCCTTTGTTTGGTCTCCGAGGTGAATTTGCATACTGATGACGGATCAGATTAAAGTTGGAGATGGAGTACTTTCTTCACAGTATCATTAAACAAATATAACAATGCATTTGTCAGCTATATGACATATCTCAGTGGATGAACGGTAAATAGAGCTTTAAAACGAGATGAAACTCGATACATTTTGTACATTACATAAAGAAGATACACTTTATACTCCAGTATTATCATTCAACATGAAAACTAACCTACTACAGTCAATTCTACGCTTCTACACTAGTAACACACAAATGCAGTCATTTAAACTAATTCTAAACACTAGGAATCATACATGCACTTAAAATAATATACATACATTTTGGCATAGTTGTATTTTACATAATGATGTATGATTGTGTGTTTCTGTGTGTGTGTGTGTGTGTGTGTCTGTGTGTGGCTCTTTTGTTTATTGTCGCTTGGAATGCGCACCTGTTTCATCGCGCCCACTCCCCTGGTGGGGGGGTGTTATGTTGGAGAAGTCATAATAATAAGCAGGCAGAACACGAGCAATAGCTTAGCATTTCTTTTACTATCTATTTCTTCTTCTTATCTCCTTCTTACATCGGAACATGTAAAACACCACAGTGCCACCTAGTGGACATTAATAATATAGCAATGCAAAATATGCAATGTAAAGAGAACACAACATCTTCCCCTTTTCAGAAAGAAAACAGCTGTTTGTATATCACAACATAAATAAACAAGTCAAGAATAAACAAGTATTATTGAAACAACAAAATAAAAATGTTTACAGTTTGTGTGTGTGTTATTCATTCAAATATTCACACAGCTATCTCAAGTTCTCCATATCCCTACATATGTAAAACATAGTCCTTGGTCCAGACAGGTTTTTGTCTAACTCTAACAGACCTATTCACTGGACTTGTCTTTCCATGTTGTAACTCAGCAGGAGTAACATTTCCACTCGATTCTGGCAGTTCAGCAAGACGTGAGGCATTCCACACCTTACCATCATCAAGCAGGTAGGAATCTTCACCTTTCTTCTGTACAACAGCTTTTGGTTGTGTGAACTTCCGATCACCCTTCTTTACCATCCAAGGTTTCTTAACTCGAACTAGATCACCAGGTTGAAATCTTGAAGGCTTTGCATTTCTTCTGGAATCCGTGTAGTGTTTAACTTTGTCTTGTTTCCTTTTCACCTGTTCTCGTATCATGTTTCTGTCAGTTTCTTTTACAGGAAAGTCCATGACTTGTAACTTGGTTCTCATACGTCGACCATGGAGTAACTCAGATGGTGTAACACCTGTGGTAGCATGAGGAGTACTTCGATAATCCATCAAGAATGTTTGAGTGAAAGTCTTCCAAGGCTCTCCTTCAATTGAAGCAGTTTGTAGACAGTCTTTGAGGACTCTGTTGAACCTCTCAACTTCTCCATTCGCACGTGGGTAATAAACAGCAGATCTGAAATGACGGATGTCTCTCTCTCTCAGAAACTCAGAAAACTCAGACGAGATAAACTGAGGTCCATTGTCTGAGACCAACTCTTTTGGATTTCCTTCCCGAGCAAAAACAGTAGTCAAGAACTGTTTAACAGTACATGTGTCAACTCTGGACACGAAAGCGACTTCCGGCCATTTGCTGAAGTAATCCACGAGCGTTATTGCGTATCTGCAGTCTGATGGTGCCGTTTCAAATGGTCCAACAATATCAATGCAGACCTTTTCCCATGCAGCAGAAGGCAATTCAACAGGGTTGAGAGGAGCATCATGTGTAACTGCAGACTTGTCATTTTGTTTGCACGTATGACAGTTGCGTATCAGAATTTCAGTCTGACTGTCCATCTTAGGCCACCAGTAAAATTGTCTAAGTCTTTGCTTCGTACGGACTATACCTTGATGCGATTCATGTGCCAGTTCAATGAGTTTCCTCTGTAATGATTCTGGTACCAAGAGACGGTATGTTCCCCTGATAATACATCCATCCACGACAGCAAGCTCATGTCGGACAGGAAAGTATCCCTGTAAATCCGCATCAACATCCTTTTTGTGTTTCGGCCAACGTGTCTGTTGGTATGTACGCAGTTTTGCGAACACCGGGCAGCTGTTGCATGCAGAATGGAAATCTTCCTTGGAGATTGCACTGGAAGCAAAAGAAATCATAGCAACAGACTCAATGGTTTCTGCAAAGTCATGTTCAGTGTTAGCAAGAGGCAGTCTTGATAGGCAATCAGCAACACTGTTCAATGAACCAGGTCTGTATTGAACATCGTAGTCAAACTCCATTAAGCGTGCAGACCATCTGGCAACACGTAAACCAGCTCGACTATTTCCTTTACTTGTGAGAAGAGTAGTAAGAGCTTGATGGTCAGTGCGTAGTAGGAATTTTCTTCCCCACAGCCATGTACGCCACTTCTCTGCAGCCCAGACACATGACAGTGCTTCCTTCTCGACGATGGAGTATTTTCGTTCAGCATCAGACAAGGAGCATGAAGCAAAAGCAATGGTTCTTTCTGTTCCTGTGTCGTCCAGCTGAGTCAAGACAGCGCCAACACCATAGTCTGAGGCGTCACAAGAGAGTATTGTGCTGTGGTTGGGGTTGAATAAGGAAAGAGCAGGACTATCCACTATTGCCTGTTTGACTCGATCAAAACTTTCTTGTGCTGCAGTAGTCCAGTGGAATTCGCAGTCTTTATGAAGTAAGGCTCTAATTGGCTCAACCAGAGTAGCATAGGCAGGCACGAACTTACTGTACCAGGCGCTAAGACCCAGAAATGACCGTAGTGTAGCTGCATCAGTAGGAAGGGGTGCATTTGTTATTGCAGTAGTATGAGCATCATCCGGGTGCAAGCCATCAGCTGACAGTCTGTATCCAAGGAAGCTAAGTGTCGTTGTTGGGAAAATTCATTGATTATTAACGTATTACCAGTAGAGAATAGCTTGTATGAACAACACTGGAAAGCACCGGGTTTTCTGCACAGAGAGCATCAAGCGTAAATGAAATATAAGTGTATTCAATGCAAATTACAATAGTAAGTTGTGGAAAGTACCAAAGAAACCATTAAAACATGTTTTTTAAAAAATATAGCGGCTGGCGATCCGCCACCATTAAAACCAAAGCTGAAGGGTATTCATAGATAATGGTGGCAAAACGCCAGGGTGGAGCAAAAAGAAAAAGATAGCTCATTGGCTCTGTAACGATAAGAAAAACATATAAAACGAGCTGATTAATACTGTCTAGATCAGATGTGATGCCTGATGGGAAGCTGACATCTCGCTTTGTTGCCTGGCAATAAAGAATATCTTTTGGAGACCTGGAACTTCTGACTCTGAGAGCTTTTTTGAGAAGAAACTAGAATCATCTTAGGACACTGCAGACTGGCCACAACATAATTGGCGAGCCAGCCAGGAGCAGCGAGAGGTCAGAGGGGACCCCCACGGCGGGACTGCTGCAGGAGGCCCTACAAAACAAAAAGGCGCCAAACAAAGAGGTAAGCACTTTTGCTTATATTTGTTTTGTATGGCCCCTTGTGAGCTGATGCCTGGGTGGTAACTATAAGACCTCAGCCAAACGAACCTAAATTTAAATTGAAAATAATAAATGAAAGAGTTAAGAAAATAAAATAATTAAGATTAAAATGATTTATTTTGAATATTAAAATGAGAAACAATTTCCAGGTCTTTGAAGATAGCGCATGCGTAGATTAATAGTATTTAACACGCAGAAGTGCGTTTTGCCAGAAGTTGGCTGTAGAAGTAGTATTTTACACGCAGAAGTGCGTTTTGCCAGAAGTTGGCTTTAGAAGTATTTAACACGCAGAAGTGCGCTTTGCCAGAAGTTGGCTATATAAGAAGTGTTTTATGCAGAAGTGCATCTCTGTCTGCCTGAAGGAGGCACAGAGGAATGTGTGTGCGCAGAAGTGCACTTGTTTAATGTGTGTCAGGGAAAGCCTTGTGAAGAGTGGGCAGCCCTGCAATTGTGTTGTATAATAGTGTATAAAGTGTAAGGTAAGGGAAAAAGTGAAATAAGGTAGATAGAAGAATTTTTTGGCTTTGTATAATCTGCATTGAAGAAAACAGTATGCTTAGAATTGATGAAAGCATTTAAAGGTGTTTTTGTGAATTGGGAGAACAAGCTTATTAATGGAAAATGAGAATCAAAATAAAAATGGAAATGTAAAATGTGAAAAAATTTATGTGAGAACAAAAAATACTCCAAAGACTTTGTGTTGCAGATTATTTGGACATTTTCCAGATTGCAGACGCTGTGATCCAAATAAAGAAACACAGCCATTGATAAATAAAATAATTAAATAAGACTGAATTGTTTTCCCACTGTCACAAAAATCAGAAAAAAAGTTAATGTATTGCAAATATACTGTATATAAAGTGTGAGTGAAATCCCGGGTGTGTGAGTGTGCATTGAGGTGTCCGTGAGCTCAAGCAGGGGAGAGAGGTGTGTGTGTGTGTGAGTGTGTAGTGGAGCAGAAACAGAGAGATTCCTTTCTAAGAAGCAACAGTTGGCCAGGATCCATGTTTGAATTATTTGTTTCAGAATATGAGAAGGATAGAATGAGGGAGTATTTGAGGCTGGATAGAGAAGAAACCAAATTGAGACAAGCACTAAAAGAGTCCCAAGGGATACGAAATCATTTTTGGCTTGAAACTGAATATATAGACATTAATGGACAGAGAGGGGAACTCACTGAACAGAAAAAAGAACAATTGCTGAGAGATTTGGTAAAAGTCACCAATGCAAAATTGATTGAAAAAGAATGGCCTTTAGTGGATTGGAGTGGGGAAATTAAAAAACAGATAACACTTGAAAAGCTAAGGCCATATTTAGCTAAATTTTGCCATCCCAGAACAACACTTCTGGAAACGTTACTGACAACAGCAGAAATAGAATTAGACCCAATTTTCATTCCCTATTTGAAAAGAAATGTTGGGTATCGTTGGCCTCAGGATTTGGGGGGGGCAACTATACTGAAAAATATTTACATCATTGTAAGTACATGCACAAGGCCAGTACAGTGGGAAAGTGACAGGATTTTCAAAATAGGAAAAAAAGGAGTTAGAAGTGTCACAACCACTAACTGGACACTGGGAAAACTGGCAGTGTCAGTGGTGCTGAGGAACAATCCAGAGCATATACATCATTTGTGGGTGGAGATAAGGAGGGGCAAAAGGGAAGTGGAGGAGCAGCCAGTCACTGTGGAGGATGACAGACCTTCAAGCAGAGAAGCAGAAGCGAAAGAGAGGGAGGAAGGGGAGGAGGATTTTGAATACTAGAGAGAGAGAAAGTTTGATTGAAGTCTTTGAGCCATTGGATTTTATTAATTTTCCCAAAACACAATTGCAAATTTCAATAACAGTAGTGGGAGGATTTAATGCAAATTTAACCCCATGTCTTACTTATTCATATTGGGCAGGAGGAATAACAGCAATTGGGCGGAGAGTTGAGGAGAACGAGCTCTGGAGTTTTGAATTGATCTGCTTGGGGGAAGACATTATTTGGAAACGCAACAATTACAGTTGGCTGGATCTGGAAGATGTGACTCCGAAGCCATTGACTGAGGTACAAATAAGAGCAGTTTTAAAATACATGAGAAAAAGAAAGACCATCAAACTATTGTTTTAAAGTCCTCAACCCAGTGCAAGTCCGGTGAAGGTCAGGGGTCGGATACTTTTAGTGGTCCTCGTCTGACTAATCCGGTGAAGAATTAAAATAAAAATTGGAAAATGATTTAACTGGGGTTAAAGAGGTAAAAATTAATTACAAGACACAATGGCTTCGAAGTCACCGGAAACAGACATACCAGTAGAAAAAATAATAACACAATACCCCATATGTAGAGATATTATTAAGAAATTATCAAAAAAGTGGGAAAAAAGGACCAAAAAGTTAAAAACAAAATGGCCAGCAGAGGGAACATTTGATGTAGCAAAGTGTAGAGAAATGAAAGCATTAATAAAGAACCACAAGCCAAATGACAAAACTAAGAAAAGAGAACAAAAGAGACAAAAAGAGCAGGAGGTTTTAGATCTCTTCATACAGCAGGCAATAAAAGATCACAAGAAGAAACAACTGGAAGAACAGAAAAAGAAGATGGAAGAAAAGGTGGAGCGCCCACCTCCCTATGCACCTCCCTATCAAGAAGCAAAAAAGCAAATGCCTATGGTAAGAGGTACATTAGAGGTGGATGGACATTTAAGTGTTGATGAAACTGATGAAGAAGATGATGAAGAACAACAAAGAAGAGAAAGAAAAGAGGAGTACGCCCACCGAAAAAATGATGAGCAGGGGAGCTATCAAGAGAACAATGGGCAGGAAAAGACTAACAAGCCTGTACCAGTGAAGAGAAGGCTAACAGCGAGCACAAAGACACAACAACAACAACAACAAAGGGAAGAAGAACAAAGGAACCCACTGATGGACTGCTCCTATGTAAGACAAAAAAGACAAGAAGAAGAACGAAAAAGAGGAGGAGAAAGAAATCCATTATTGAGCAATCCCTATTTCTATATGGGAGAAGCCATACAGGAACTAAACAGAGCTGGAGGAGATGGTGACAATGAACCCATGACACAGGAGCAGGAAGAAAGTGGCAGTGCGGATTCATTGGACCATGAGCTGGACAAGCTCCAGGAAGCTGCAGAAAAGCTAAGCCTGGAGAAACAACAAAGACACCTGACTAGAAGGGCTCGACACCTGAGAAGGAACCTTGTGAGAGATGAGGATGAACATTGGCAAAGAAGAAGAGCACACTCAGCCAGCCCAGTGGGAAGACACAGAAGAAATAGCTCACAGGAGGAATATAGAAGGGTCTCAGGAACCCTCCGACTTGAGAGAATACCTCCAGGAGATCCAATGTGGAGAAACAGGGAAGAGAGACAACTCATATCCCCTGCAGAGTCCCTGCCAATCCTAACACCACACCCAGTAGGAAATTTGGTAGAGAGGTGGGGTGATCTAAACCCCTTTCAAGCACAAGGGAGATACTCTCCAGGAGGGCACAACTCAATGCTGCAACCGGAGGTCACACATGACTTGACGACCTCCGTATTCCAAGTACCTATGCTACAAAGGAAGAACAAGCAACTCCCCATTCTGATTAAGGGGGAACAAGCGCAATACGTGCCCTGGGCGGGACAAGACTTAGAAGGACTTGTGGCTCGTCTACCAGACATACATGAAGGAGCTGGAAAATGGATTCGACTACTGGAAGCAGAAACAATGGGAAAGATATTGGCCATTGGAGACATCAAGGCCTTACTGGCAAAGAGTGTGGGAGGAGCCAAGACCAACGAGATCCTTGAGGATGCAGGTTTGAAGTCTGCAGTAGGAGGAACAAGGAAGGATGCCACCACCTTTGATCAGTACCGATCCATGATATGGAGAGTACTGAGGAAACACTACCCGACACAAATGGATCCCAAGCTATTGAAAGGGGAACAGCTGGGAGAAATGGAGAACCCTACCTCCTATATCCAGAAACAATTAAGAAGATGGAAGGAAGAACTGGAAAAGGATCCAGAAGGAGACATAGTGATGACAACACTTTTCAGAACTGCCATAGTGGAAGCCATGCCCTCAGCAGTGAAAGCAAGATTGGAAGATGTAGTGGGCCTGAACTCAAAGACAACAAAGGAGTTCTGTGACCATGTGGCTCATGCAGTGGAACAATATAGAAAAAATGAACAAAAACTGAAGAACCAAGAAAGAGAACTACAAAGAAAATTGACTCAACTACAGCTGGAAGACCTGGCCAGCAAGAAGAAGAAAGTCCAGGCTACCCTGAAGAGTGGTGAAGATCAGACTGCAGTGATGGCCACAGTGAACATGTCAGGCCCACCCTTGCAAGCTTCAATTGTGACACCAGCACAGGCTCCAGTAATGGCAGCAGCACCAGCATCAGTGCCAACACCAGTCCCTCAGAACACGCCTGCACCTGCAGGAGGTGTACAACAACCAAATACACCAATTGTGATCTACCTACCTGAACAGCAGAACAACAGGAACCCAGCTGAACAACAGCAAAGAGGAAGAGGAAGAGGGAGACAATTCAACACTCAACAGAAAAATGGTCCCCCAGGAATGTGTTGGGGATGCAATCAATTTGGACATAACAAGAAGGATTGTCCAATCAACCCATGGCCATTGAATATGCCACCTACAGGACAAATGCAACAACCATGGCAACACAATCCTCAGAGCCCCACATCAGGCCCCGTCAATCCATGGCGAGGCCCAAATCAAGGTTATTAGGGATGCCCAGAGAATCCTACGGGGAGAAGTCAGCTTCCAATGATATCTTCTGATGCTGATCAAGAACCTATGCTGCAGGTTAAAGTAGAGGACAAGATAACGCCAATGATGCTTGATACGGGGGCCACTTTTTCTTGCCTAAGCCCAAAATATGCCTCTCATCTCCCCAAGTCTGGCAAATATGTCAAGACAGTAGGATTCTCGGGACAAACGCAGCTAATCCAAATGACGGCCCCTGTCACCATAAAAGTCAAAGACTCTGAAGTAAAGATTCCAGTCCTAATATCAGAACAGACACCAGTTAACCTGCTAGGAAGAGATGCAATATGCAAACTGAAACTACAAATATGGTGCTCTCCAGAAGGAATATACATAGATGACAGGGGAATTAGACAGATGGTAGTAACAAAAGAACAAAACTCACAAGAACCACAGGCAAATATATATTGGCTAGGAAATCTAGGAAAAGAAGTGGGAGAAACTATTAATAAATGGGGAAAATATATAAAAGAACAACTTAAGAATCCAGTTATGCCTGAAACTGAATTCCATTGCACAATGAGATATGACCCCACCAGAGACCCTGAGCTAGAAAAACAGTGGTTAGATCAGACCAAAGAATTGGAAATACCCTTAAACTCTGAGTATTTGGTAGTGGGATCAAAAGGAGCAGCCTTACAAATTGAAGAGAATAGGTTTATCCAAAAATGGTTTAAGGTAGAAAATTCAATTCCACATGTTACTTTATACATAAGTGAGGGATGTCAACCTGAGGACTTAGGACCAATGATGTTACATGCAAAAGGGAAAACATGGGAGGCCACAGAAAACCCATTTATCTTTCAAACCACAGATATGATGTATCTTAAAATTCTCTGTCAGACTAAAATGAAAGGAATACCAAAAATGATAGTGGAAACTAGGGAAATGAAAAAAGAATTGAATTCCAAATTGGATGAATTGATGATGGAAATGGAACAAAGAGTACCACAAAAATTGTGGTCCAAACATGATACAGATGTAGGTTTAGTAAAATCTGCTAACCCAGTGAGAATTAAGACAAAGCCAGGTGTTCAGTTACCCAGAAAACAACAATACCCACTCAAGCCTGAAGCAGTGGAAGGGATTAGGAAAACAATTGAAGGGTTAATTAAAGCAGGGGTGCTAATTGAAACAGTTAGCTATTGTAACACACCCATTTTACCTGTGGAGAAAGCCAATAAGTCAAAGTGGAGGTTAGTCCATGACCTAAGGGCAGTGAATGAGGTAGTGGAAGATTGGCCTGCTGAGGTTCCAAACCCACACACGTTGTTGACGAATGTTCCACCTGCTGCTAATTATTTCACAGTTATTGATCTCTGTTCTGCGTTTTTCAGCGTTCCCCTAGCGGAAGAGAGCAGACACCTTTTTTCCTTCACTTACCAAGGTAAACAGTATACATACACCAGGATGCCCCAGGGGTTCAAACACTCACCACATGTATTTAACCAAGTATTAAAGGTTGATTTAGAAGATCTGAGACTGGATAGCACACTGATACAGTATGTGGATGATTTATTGATCTGTTCAACAACATTGGAACAGTGCCATCAAGATTCCATCAAAGTGCTCACCAAATTGGCAGAAGGAGGTCACAAGGCCTCAAAAGAAAAACTACAATATTGTATGACACAAGTAGAATATTTAGGCCGAATTATTGCTCACCAGACAAAAGCAATTTCTCCAAGCCAATTAGAAGGGATTAGCAAAGCACCACAGCCCCAAACTGTGGGACAAATGATGACCTTTTTAGGTATGACAGGGTTTAGTGCTGATTGGATTGAAGAATATGCAATAAAAACAGCCCCATTACGGGCAATGATGAAACAAGCTGGTCATCAAAATCTTAGAGCAAAACTTGTATGGGATACTGAGGCACTGATCGCTTTTGAAACATTAAAAAAGGAGCTCCAAACTGCTCCTGCACTTGCTACGCCAGACTACGGTAAAGTATTTCATTTATATGTTGCTGATAGAAAAGATGGCTATGCTTCAGCAGTACTAATGCAAGAGACATGTAGTGGCAGGAAAAAACAGCCACTTGCTTACTATAGCACCAAATTGGATAGTGTAGCCCAAGGCTACCCGCCATGCTATCAGCAAGGCTTAGCAGCTGTATATTTTGCTTATGATAAAGCATCCACTGTGACAATGGGCTACCCAGTCATTATCTATACACACCACAAGGTGGCTGAACTGTTAGAAAAAGGAAGATTTGTCTTGACACAGGCAAGATGCCTTACGTATTCTAGCCTGTTAACATATCCTGACATTACTATCAAACGATGTACAACAACAAATCCAGCAAACTTCATCCCTTTGGAGGGAGAAGGAACCCCACATGAGTGTGTGACAGAATCTCTGGCATTCACTCGATTGAGACCAGATTTGGAATCAATTCCAATTTCTGATGCAAATGTTGACTACTTTGTTGATGGATCATGTTTTAGAGATCATTTGGGGAACCATGCTGGATTTGCAGTTGTAAAAAGAGAAGGAGATGACTTTATCCCGGTCTTACTCAAACATTGTGAACAGCCATGCTCAGCACAATTGGCAGAATTACGGGCACTTACTGAGGCATGTCTATTGGCAAAAGATCAAGTAGCAAACATCTATACTGACTCTGCATATGCACATGGTGTATGTCATTTATTTGGAGCAGTATGGAAACAAAGAGGGTTCAAAAAGAGTGATGGAACACCAATCCAACATGGTGACCAAATTACTAAATTAATCTCAGCCATGATGTACCCAACTAGACTGGCTATTATTAAGTGCCAGGCACATAAGAAAGGCAATGATTTTGTAATTAAAGGAAATAATGCTGCAGACTCTTTTGCAAAACAGGCCTCAGGGTGTCAGCTGGCTGTGATGGCACCATCAGTTTTAATTCAACCAGTTCCAACTCTTGAGCACATAAGTGAAATGCAAAACAGAGCACCCCCTTATGAAGTAGCAATATGGCAACAACGAGGGGCAACACGAGATGCTAATGGACTTTGGCGCTCTCATGAAGGATTCATGATAGCTCCAAACCCACTGTTGAACATTTTAATCACAGATGCGCATGGGTTTGCCCATTGCGCAAGGGGGGAGATCTTAAAGAAAATAAAAAGACAGGGATTCTGGTCACCCTATATGCAACAAAGAGTAGATGAGTACTTAAGTGAATGTGAAGTCTGTGCACAAAACAATGTTAGAAGAGGAACAGCAACACCATTAGGCTCAATACCAGTTCCAGAGGGACCCTTCAAACACCTAGTACTAGACTATGTGGACATGATTAAATCAGTAAGGGGAAAAAGATACATGTTAGTGATAATAGATCGATTTAGTAGATGGGTGGAAGCAGAACCCTCAGCAGATCAAGGAGCTAAAACAGTAATCAGATTCTTGACCAGAGAGGTCATCCCAAGATTTGGCATACCATCCCAGATTAGTTCTGACAATGGCTCAGCCTTCATTCAAAGAACAGTAAAGACAGTAATACAACAGCTACGAATCAAGCAGAGGTTAGGCTGCATTTACCATCCCTCCTCCCAGGGTATTGTTGAACGTGCTAACGGCACCCTCAAGGCCAAACTCAACAAGATTTGTGCAGATACAAAACTTAACTGGGTAGATGCGTTACCCCTTGCCCTTATGAGTTACCGCATGCAAACTAACAGAGTGACAAATCTGACTCCCCATGAGATGTTGACAGGGAGACTCATGCCTGCGCCCCATTTAAGAGGCCCATATGAAGGACCGCCCCTAGAACAGCTTGAAACTGAAATAAGGGCCTATATGAGACAATTGACTTCCATACATGAAGCCATACATACTCATGAGCAAAACAGGGGGCCAAGAGAGGAGGAAGAGGCACCCTGTCCAGTGCTTCCTGGAGATCAGGTCTATTTGAGAGTTTTTAGGAGAAGATGGAATGAGCCAAGGCGAGAAGGACCTTATACTGTAGTAAGAGCAACCCCAACTGCAATCCAAGTAGAAGGAAGAACGACTTGGTATCATTTGAATCATTGTACTAGGGTGCCAAGGCTAAGACGGAGAGGAGAAGAGGCAGAGGATGCAGAGGACGATGCAGACCAAGATGCCCAAGAAGGGGAGGGGCCAGGGGATCCAGGTGAGGGACCTAGTAATGTTGTTGCTGAACCTTCTTCTAGGGAAGCTGAGCAACCTGAGACACAAGATGAGATGCGGGGACAGGATGACGCCCCACAAGCAGGTGAAGCTGGGGAGGAGGGTCTTGACATTGATCCTGCTGCTGATATACCTGCTGAATCAGCTGCCACAGATCCAGAGCCGTCAGGTGACCAATCTCCTGAGGCAGGACCCTCCACCAGTGAACAACCTCAGCCAAATGGATTCCTCACCGAGCTTCAAGGTATTGACCTACCCACTGCAGACAGCGGATCCCCAGCCAGTGACCTCCCAGGCCTTAGCCTCCCAGGAGACTTTCCCACCCTCAATCTTCAAGACCTTGAGGACATCATCGGAAGTGATCCAACTCAAAATGATTAACTCAACTCAAGATACTGTTGTAAATAGATCTATAAAGAAACGAGCTGCTGACCTGAATGACACTGACTATGAAGGATTAGGGTATGATATGGCTTTAGAAATGCACAAAGAAAAACTGTTGGACATTGCTTATCATAATGAGTGGTATAAATGGGCAGAATATACTGCCAAACAATCAAAGAGAGAGACTTGCTTGTTGTGCTCGCCATCTCCTTTGAAAAAGTTAACAGTGGTGCCTGATGAATATAGCTTTGCTCATTGTGCCAGATTTTACTCGAATCACTGTGTAAATATATCAGGGCAAGTTGCTCCTTATTGCCCTGCAGAGTGTCTGGCATTACTGGGAAGTAAATACTATCACAGGTACTATGAGCAAGAATATTGGGGAGATGAATGTAAAAAATTAGATGTAAGAATTGATCTAAGACGAAGAGAAACTCCCAAGAATTATGTTTTTGATCGAACTTTGATATATGAATGCTTCAACAAGTCAAAAGGGGATGTAGATTATGGAACCTTTCAAGGACAGTGTGGAATAATTTGGCATTTGGATAAAGACATGTATTATAAATCAGGTGTACATAAAACATATAGTGTAATATACGCTACAGCCACTGTAAATATTAACATGACAGTTATCACAACTATGGAAGCATGTGAAAATGCCACACTGGCCTTCCCAATAATAGATCAATTTGAAGCAATAGATGAAGCAATTGCTGATCATTTTTGGATATGTGGAGGCAAACGACTAAGAGCCACCTTACCAAAAGGGTGGAAAGGGATATGTGCTAGAGTAAGACTAGCTCAAGAAGTAACAATGATTGATTGGGACCCAGATGATGAGACACCAAGCCAGCATGTAACTCCCGGACATAGAGTTAAAAGAGCATACAAACCAGATCCTAATGTGATAATAGACGCAATAGGCCAACCTAGAGGTATACCACATGAATTCAAGGCAAGAGATGAAGTGAAGTCAGGATTTGAGTCTATATTTGTCTGGATAACTCCAAATAAGAATGCTGAATGGATTAACTACATTTATTACAATCAGCAAAGATTTATTAATTATACAGATGATGCTCTGATGGCTCTGGGAGAACAATTGAAATACACCAGTAAAATGACCTGGCAGAACAGACAAGCGCTGAATTGGTTACTCGCGGAAAAAGGCGGGGTTTGCGTGATGTTTGGAATTGACTGTTGTACCTTTATCCCAAACAATACAGCACCTGATGGATCCTTTACCAGAGCCATAAAGAAGCTAAAGAGTTTGAGAACAGAAGTCACTGAAAATGCTGGAAGAGACAGAAAAATTGGAGAATGGTTTGACTCTCTTTTTGGCTCATGGAAAGAATGGCTGGTAAAGGTGGGAGTAATAATAGCAGTTGCTGTTGGAATTTTCGTGTTGTTGTTCTGTTGTGTGTTACCTTTTCTCAGATCAATGATGGCAGGTGCAGCAGCCAAGCAGATGGTGAATGTGTCTGTAAAACAATCTGGGGTTGACATTGGATGCACCACGACAACTGGAGTGTATCCAATAGGTCCAGGTCTGGATGAGCTGGACGAATTCCCGTAAAGAAACCCTTAATTGGGAAAAATGGAAGGGGTGCCATTTTTTATTTTTGACCCTGAATTTAATGCTGTTTTTGATAGAGAGGGAGGTAGTCAAGAATATGTATTTTCTTTTGGGGCAAAAACTCAAGTAAGCATTTCAGATAATGGGTAGAGTAGGCAGTTAGTAAGAGGATGTTTTGTTTGTTATTTTGGCATAAACCCCCTTCCAATTTTTATTTTTATTTTTGTTTCTTCCAATATTATAAAATACCTGCACATTATTAAATATCACTTTAAAGAATGAGAGGGGACGACTGAGGGTCTGAAGCAGGCCATCATCCGGCACTTCACCGAGGGGTGATGCAACCCGATTAAAGGGAAAGAATACGAGGGTTTTACTATTTTTACTATTTACTATTCTCATTTAATCATTGAAAATCCACTGTTGAATGTAATGTGCACTCACGTTCCACTGGTGAAAAGAAGAAGGATCGACGAGCACCTCAGTGCTTAGCAACAAGGGCTGACTCTACTGGTGGTTTAAAAACCCGCTGTCAGTTCCAACTCCAGATAGTACCCTAGGCAGGTCCAGGTACCTCTGGCAACGGTGGAACAGCCCAGATAGCGCTCCAGGCCACCGGAAGCGCCTGAGAGTTCCTCTGGCATCGTGGGACTATATATATATATATGCATATATATGTGCATTCTACTACTGCCATTATTCCATTACTGTATGATGTAATCACTGAAGTGCATTGATCTACTGATATAACCAAAGCTTGTGAATCAATTAAAATGTGAAGAAGTATCCCCCTAAAAGAAGGTTTTAGGTAGGGAGATGAGATCTTTTACTCCTCTCTAGCCAAAAAAAAAAAGGGGGGAGATGTTTGGTCTCATTCTCCTCTGGAGTGTGTCCCCATGGGAAGGTCACTTGGTAGAAAAAGATGGGTGACTATTTTTTGGTCACTAAGAAAGAAGGAAATAGACTGACCTATGAGGACATGCTCTGGGAAGAGGGCATAGAGGTGGGGCTAAAGAGAGCCCCAAAGGGGGGATGTGTTGGGAAAATTCATTGATTATTAACGTATTACCAGTAGAGAATAGCTTGTATGAACAACACTGGAAAGCACCGGGTTTTCTGCACAGAGAGCATCAAGCGTAAATGAAATATAAGTGTATTCAATGCAAATTACAATAGTAAGTTGTGGAAAGTACCAAAGAAACCATTAAAACATGTTTTTTAAAAAATATAGCGGCTGGCGATCCGCCACCATTAAAACCAAAGCTGAAGGGTATTCATAGATAATGGTGGCAAAACGCCAGGGTGGAGCAAAAAGAAAAAGATAGCTCATTGGCTCTGTAACGATAAGAAAAACATATAAAACGAGCTGATTAATACTGTCTAGATCAGATGTGATGCCTGATGGGAAGCTGACATCTCGCTTTGTTGCCTGGCAATAAAGAATATCTTTTGGAGACCTGGAACTTCTGACTCTGAGAGCTTTTTTGAGAAGAAACTAGAATCATCTTAGGACACTGCAGACTGGCCACAACATCGTCAAGTTAAACTTACACTTGTCTGCATTCAGTTTCAGACCAGCTTCACTAATCCTGTGCAGAACAGCTTTGAGGTTTGCATTGTGAATGGCTTTGGTCGCACCATGGACGATCACATCATCCAAGTAACACTGTACACCATCAAGGCCTTTTAAAATCATGGTCATCATCCGTTGAAAAGCAGATGGCGCCAAACACAGTCCATAAGGTACTCTACAGAACTGATATAGGCCTTCATGGGTAATGAAAGCAGTAAGCCCTCTGCTCTCCTCATGTAATTGTACTTGGTAGTATGCATTTTTAAGGTCAAGAGAAGAAAACATCACTGATCCATGCAACTCAGACAGTATGTCTTCGATCAGTGGTAGAGGATGACTATCTTGTACCACAGCCTTGTTAGGTTCCCTTAAGTCGACACACATACGAATTGTGTTGTTCTTCCGTTTTGTGACTACGATAGGAGAAACCCACCCAGATGAATCAATCTTCTCAATTATGCCATTCTCCTCTAGCATCTTGAGTTCGTCTGACACTGCTGCTCGCACTGATAGAGGTAAGTGACGGAGTTTTTGTTGTACAGGCTTAACTCCAGGGCGGATCTTCACTTTGTGTATGAAATTTTTAGCGCATCCAAATCCAGCAACAGTTGGTATGGGAACAGGGCTATCAGTAGAAGCAAGTGAAATGCTGGATGGTTGAAGCATTGCATAGTTAGTAGCAGGTTCAATCAAGCAACCACCCTTAATCTCAATGTCCAGTGCTTTACATAAGTCACGTCCAATGAGAGGAGTTCCTGATTTGACTAAACTGACTTTGATGCTGTCTTGCACACCTTCGAGAAATGTCCGATTTTTCCACATGTTCTACATTTGCAGTCTTTAGCAGGGCAGGATTTATCATTTGCAAGGTGGTTAGCAGAACCACAGCGGTAACACTGCTGCTGTCCCCTCACACGCTTGTCATCCTTCGACTTAATCCTCGTTTTATTTTTGTGCATTCACGTCTTTTCTTGCTTCTGAATCGCTGCTACTTATTTTGATTCCCCTTCAGCAATGACTTTAGCATCTGCTACTGCCGACTCAATTTGTCTTGCAATAGATATAGTCTTTTCAAGGGTTAAATCTGGCTCTAGTAACAGTCTTTCGCGAATTCGGGGCATGCACATTTTTTCTACAATCTGATCACGGATCATTTCATGCTCAATATTGCCAAAAGCGCATGTTTTCACTAGTTCACGAAGCGCTGCAACGTAATGATCAGTGGACTCACCCACGGCTTGAGCGCGTTGTCTGAAGCGATATCTCTCAGAAACCACATTCAGCTTAGGAGAAAAGAACTGTTTCAGTGCTTGTAAAGATCCATCGTATGTATCAGCGGTGAGAGGCAATGTATTGTAGATTCGTTGACCTTCTGTTCCTAAACAGTGTATCAGCAAAGCTCTCTTTCTCTCGGCAGAAAATTCTTCTCCACCGATAGCAAGCAAGTAGTTCTGAAATAACTTTTCCCACGCATCAAAGGACAGTTTCGGTTCACCTGGGAATTCCAGGAACGCTACTGGGGGTTGCAAAGAGAGCAGGGCCATCTTAACATCCTCGTCGCCACTTGTTATGTTGGAGGAGTCATAATAATAAGCAGGCAGAACACGAGCAATAGCTTAGCATTTCTTTTACTATCTATTTCTTCTTCTTATCTCCTTCTTACATCGGAACATGTAAAACACCACAGTGCCACCTAGTGGACATTAATAATATAGCAATGCAAAATAAGCAATGTAAAGAGAACACAACAGGGGGCACCCCCTTTGAAGTTGTTAGCAAATGTCCGTTATCTTATTAACAGTCATAAAATGAGTCTGTGCGCTGTTTGGTGTGCGCCGGGTGGGCGCCAGTTGTGAGATTAGGACCCAAAGATTCCTGAATTGAGGTTTAGCCACAGTTTATGAGGGGATCTGTTTTCCTTCGACGCTTGTGCAGATGCTACATATATGACGTATTTTCATTCTTAGCTTTATGCTAAAGTTTGGCAGTTACGTTTTTTTATTTTTTGATCAACAATGTTTTGTAGCTTATAAGGGTTAATGATTACAGTTTAAAGCACATGGTGTATGGATGCAAATTTGAATGTACATGGTAAAGTCATGTCAATTAGTTGCTCTTCACACTTTGAGGATCAACGTCCCAATACGCCACTGTATTCTAAGGGGGGAGGTGCACTTCACTGGATGGAGTGCAGAGGGGGGTCGGGGATTTGTTCAAATAAGTTCAAAATAGTTCTGTATGTATGCTGTGTGAATGTGTGTGTGAGCTTGCACTGCAAACATGCCTATTTGTTTCACTTTTCTTTAATAATGTTTCCTTTCACATTAGTATTTCAATATAAGCTTTAATTAGATAATAAAGAGGCTATATGGAAAAGATAAAACTAGGAAGGGATTTTAGCATTACTATCACGAGTTGGAATGTCAGGGGAATGCGAAAATTGGTCAAGTTGAAAAAAGTATTGAACAGAATAAATTGTTTACACAAAGATCATTTTTATACAAGAGTCACATTTGACAGAATCGGATATCCTAATGTTAACTAAAAGATGGCCAGGACTAGTATTTCATGCCCCGTATACCAGCCATGCTAGAGGGGTAGTAACTTTGATACATAAGTCAATACCATTTCAAAAATCTAAAGTCATAATGGACCCAGGAGGAAGGTATATTATAGTACAAGGTATTGTTCTGTCACAAAAAATAAACTTTATCAATGTATACAGCCCTAATGAGGACTCCCCATCTTTCTTTGAAAAACTTTTTCATACAATCTCCAATTTAGTGGGCCAATATTTCTTGGACGGTGACTTCAACTGCACCCTACATCCTATACTTGATAGGTCTTCTCAAACTGACAACTCGCACGCTAAAACCAGAAAAATTCTAAATTATTACATACATGATCTAAGAGTACAAGACATTTATAGAGTCAAAAATCCAACCAATAAACAATATTCATGTTTCTCCGGCATTCACAAAAGTCACTCACACATTGATTATTTCCTAACGTCATTTGAATTACAATAACAAGTAGAAGACTGCTGGTATAATAGCATCGTTATGAGTGACCATGCACCTGTTTCATTAAAAATAAAACTAGGTAAAAGGGAACAAGGTCGAAAAAGATGGAGATTCCAAACTTTCCTGTTACAAGACGCAACTTTCGTTCAATTTATAGCGCAATGCATAGACATATACTTTAAACACAATGGAGAAGAAACCTCAGCTTGTATTAGATGGGAAGCTTTCAAAGCCTATATTCGAGGGGAGATCATAAGCTATTCAAGTACTCAAAACAAAAAGCGCACTCTTGACATTTTATCAATGGAAGAGCAAGTTAAAACTTTAGAAAAAGAATTTTATGATAGTAAAAATCCTGAAAAACTGCGCAATTTAACTCTTATGAGAGCAAAATATGATAAATTAATAACAGATAAAGTGGCAAAACAATTAAACTGGACAAAACAAGCATTTTACGACCAGGGGGGAAAAGCAGGCAAACTATTGGCCTGGAGAATAAAAAATACAAGCTGATAGAGCAATCTATAACATAAAATCGGATGATAATAATTTACATAGCGACCCTCTAGAGATAAACAAACAATTTAGAACATTTTACAAAGAACTATACAAATCCGAAGGCAATCCAAATGAAGAGGCTCAAAATATAAATATTTCATTATTTGCAGATGATTTAATATTTTTTGTGACAGATTTAAAGAATACTATTCCCAAATTAGTGAATTTAATGGAAGAATTTGGTGTATTTTCCGGATAAAAAATCAATAATAGTAAATCTGAACTTATGTTTCTCAATAAGGAAGACAGACAAAAATTTTCTCTAAAAACTCAATTCAAAATCACATGATTAACATAAATTATAATCCCCTAGGAGATCAAGTTACGGAAACTTTAAATCGCTGGTCAAACTTGCCAATTTCAATGATAGGAAGAATAAACATCATCAAGATATCAATCTTGCCTAAATTTCTGTATAACTTCCAGACACTCCCTCTGCTACTACCAAAGTCCTTTTTCGATAATTTGAACAAATTGCTAAGCAATTTCATTTGGAACAAAAGAAAGGCAAGGCTTCACTTTAAACTACTTTATCTGCCTTATGAAAGGGGAGGTCTTCAACTTCCAAATTTTAGATGGTAGCAGCACAATTAACAGCGGCAGCAAATTATTTTGGTACAAATATGCCTCCAACGTGTGTAGATATTGAACAACAATCCATCCTAAATATACCAATTTATAGCTATCTCTATTCAGCTGATCTTAAATCACTAATAAAACATACAAAAAATCAGTTCTTGAAAAATACTTTAATAATGTGGCATAGAGCACATAAACACTGATGAGCCTATAACATTATCACGCTTTACACCAGTTTGCAATAATGAACAATTCCTACCTGGTAATATGGATGGAGGGTTTAAACTATGGAAAGAGAAAGGTATTCAGACAATCAATGATTTGTATGGAGATGAAATATTGCTTTCATTCAGAGAATTGTGTGATAAATATCAAATTCCTTCAAAACATTTCTTCAAGTATTTACAACTAAAACATTTTATGTCAACTATAACTAAAGATATTATGCATATCCCAAACTTATCTTTAATAGAAGAAATTTCTCTCAAACATCAGGGGGAAAAAAGGATTAATTTCAAAATATTATAATTTACTTATGCTCAATTCCAAGGAATCCGCAATTGATAAATTAAATGCTTGGAGAAACAACATCAATGAATTGCCTGTTTGAGAGCCCAGAAGCACACAATTAATACACATTTGAAATTAATTCAACACAAATGGTTGACAAGAGTATATATAACACCTAAAATTCTCCATTACATGTTCAGCAATATTCCTGATACCTGCACCAAATGCAACAACTACAAAGGAACACTCATTCATTGTGTTTGGGAGTGTTCAAATATGGGGCTTCTGGTCAGATGTAATTCAGTGCTTGTCCAATGTATTCAATGTAAGACTACCTCTTTGTGCCAAACTTTGCATTTTGGGAATTTATCCAAAAGGTTTATACCCACTAAGAAATTAACAAAACTGCTGGATTATTGCATGCTAGAAGAGCTATTGCCTTGAACTGGAAGAAAATGGAACCACCCTCAAGAAAACAATGGACCAAAGAACTGTCAGAATGTATAGGACTGGAAAGACTAACTTATATTGCCAAAGGGAAACTATAGAATTTGTAGAACTTTGGGAACCTTATATGAACATTATATCTGGGAACTAAAAATATTAAGAAGTGTACTGTATTGCAAGTGTGCAAGTATGTGAGTGAATGAGTGTGGATATGTTCACATGTTCTTTTTCTTTATGTGGACCTGTGTTATATGGTCTTTTTGTCTTTTGAAAAAACTAAAAAAATGTAAAATAAAAATATTGGGAAAAAAAAGTCTTTATCCAGACCAGAACAAGATGCTTCTCAGACTATCAAAAATTCTAACAGATCTTTTATCTGTTTCCTTCTATCTGCTTTCATGCTTTCATCAGAAGAGAGAATCAGAGAGAATCATTCAAGCTACAAGGAGATCTGCGTACTGTAAGTGTTTTGTGTTGTTTCTAGTTTGATTTTAGTTCTGTGTAGTTGCTAGGAAGTGTGTTTACTGTGTGGTCGCGTTGCAAATCGCGTTTGTTCTCGTTTCACTCTGAGGCAGCAAGGCGTGGCCAAAGCCAGTTTAGTATTTAAACCATTGTAATTTAGCATTCATTAGAGAGAATCATTCAAGCTACAAGGAGATCTGCGTACTGTAAGTGTTTTGTGTTGTTTCTAGTTTGATTTTAGTTCTGTGTAGTTGCTAGGAAGTGTTTACTGTGTGGTCGCGTTGCAAATCGCGTTTGTTCTCGTTTCACTCTGAGGCAGCAAGGCGTGGCCAAAGCCAGTTTAGTATTTAAACCATTGTAATTTAGCATTCATTAGAGAGAATCATTCAAGCTACAAGGAGATCTGCGTACTGTAAGTGTTTTGTGTTGTTTCTAGTTTGATTTTAGTTCTGTGTAGTTGCTAGGAAGTGTGTTTACTGGTCGCGTTGCAAATCGCGTTTGTTCTCGTTTCACTCTGAGGCAGCAAGGCGTGGCCAAAGCCAGTTTAGTATTTAAACCATTGTAATTTAGCATTCATTAGAGAGAATCATTCAAGCTACAAGGAGATCTGCGTACTGTAAGTGTTTTGTGTTGTTTCTAGTTTGATTTTAGTTCTGTGTAGTTGCTAGGAAGTGTGTTTACTGTGTGGTCGCGTTGCAAATCGCGTTTGTTCTCGTTTCACTCTGAGGCAGCAAGGCGTGGCCTGCTGAACTAATTAGCATTGTACAGTTGGTATAACTGTGTAAGTCTACCGCGGCAGCAGACGCGGCAGCCCTCTTGTAAAGCCCTCCTCGTATGAAGACCGAAGAGTGTAAAGACGATCGACTCTACCTGTGCGACTCCACCGAGCAACAACACCGGCAAGGCACTTGAGTATTGCACTTCTTTTTCCTTTCCTCTTTATACAGTGTATTCTTGTCTGTCTGTCTTTTGTCCTGTCTTGATATGTGCTTTCAAATTCCCACTATTACTAACACTCGTAAATCGCGTGCTACACATTGGAGGCAGTGTAACCATAACAACTTGCGTAGTTTACCCATGTCATCTAGTACATCACTTTCTATTTCTATTGGGCTCTGGAATTGTCAATCTGCTGTAAACAAAGCAGACTTCATTAATGCTATTGCTACTTATTCAGATCTCCATCTCATGGCTCTGACTGAGACATGGATCAAACCAGAGGACACTGCCACACCAGCAGCCCTCTCCTCTAATTTCACTTTCTCTCACACCCCACGCCAAATTGGGAGGGGTGGTGGTACTGCTTTGCTTATGTCCAGTGAATGGAAGTTCAATCCTTTACCATCTCTCTGTGGCAATGGCTCATTTGAATCGCATGCAATTACTATCACCTACCCTACTAAAATCCATGTTGTAGTTGTTTATCGTCCCCCAGGTCAGCTAGGTAACTTCCTGGAGGAGTTAGATGTGTTACTCTCATCCTTTCCTGAGGATGGAACTCCTCTGCTAGTACTTGGTGATTTCAACATCCATCTAGACAAACCTCAGGCTGCTGACTTCCACACTCTACTTGCCTCATTCGATCTCAAGCGAGTGGCCACTTCAGCCACCCACAAATCAGGTAACCAATTGGACCTCATCTACACACGCTGTGGCTCCACCGACAATGCACTGGTTACTCCACTACACACCTCAGACCACTTTCTCATCACTTTTACACTCAACCTGTCCCCTAACTCAACACACACTCCATCACACGTTACTTTTCGGCGAAACCTACGCTCTCTCTCCCCATCTCAACTATCCTCTTTGGTCTCATCCACACTTCCTCCCCCCAACCAGTTCTCATCACTGGACACTAACAATGCTACTGACACTCTTTGCACCACTCTAACATCTTGCTTAGATGACTTCTGTCCCCTTTTAACCAGACCAGCCCGCGCCACCCCCTCTGCCCCCTGGCTCTCTGATGCTCTTCGTGAGCATCGGTCCAGACTCAGGGCTGCAGAGAGGAAGTGGCGCAAATCTAAAGATCCTACTGACCTTAGCTTATATCAGTCACTCCTTTCTTCTTTCTCTACTGATGTCTCCAATGCTAAAACCACATACTATCACGCTAAAATTAACAATTCGACTGATTCCCGCACACTTTTCAAAACCTTTTCTTCTCTTCTTTGCCCTCCTCCCCTTCCTCCCACATCAGCTCTTACAGCTGATGACTTTGCCGCATTCTTCACACACAAAATAACAACCATCAGCGGCCAATTCTCCACACCACACACGGACAATAACATCTTAACGGAAAACGCACAAACCCTCTCCTCCTTCTCCATGCTATCTGAGGCAGATGTTTCCAAACTCATCCTCTCCAATCACCCTACTACCTGTCCGCTAGACCCTATCCCCACTCCTCTTCTTCAGGCCATCTCCTCCTCAATCCTACCTGCACTCACTCACATTATCAATTCTTCCCTTCACACTGGTACATTTCCCACAGCTTTTAAGCAGGCTAGGATTACCCCACTGCTTAAAAAACCCACTCTGAATCCAGCACTTTTAGAAAACTACAGACCAGTATCCCTTCTTCCTTTCATTGCCAAGACACTGGAGAGAGTTGTTTTCAACCAACTGTCTACTTATCTCACACAGAACAACCTCCTTGATGACCACCAGTCTGGTTTCAAGAGTGGCCACTCAACTGAGACTGCCCTGCTCTCAGTCACTGAAGCACTGAGACTGGCACGAGCGACTTCAAAATCATCAGTACTCATCTTGCTGGATCTGTCTGCTGCTTTCGACACCGTTAACCACCAGATCCTCCTGTCAACACTCATGTCGAAGGGCATCTCGGGAACCACACTCCAATGGTTCGAGTCTTACCTCTCAGGTAGGTCCTTCAGGGTATCTTGGAGAGGTGAGGTGTCCAAGTCACATCATCTTGCTACTGGGGTACCTCAGGGCTCAGTGCTTGGACCACTTCTCTTCTCCATCTACATGTCATCACTAGGATCTGTCATTCAGGATCATGGTTTCTCCTATCACTGTTATGCTGATGACACACAACTCTACCTCTCATTCCAACCAGATGATCCGACGGTTGCTGGTCGCATCGCAGCCTGCCTGACAGCCATTTCTGCCTGGATGAAGGACCACCACCTTCAACTCAACCTTGCAAAAACGGAACTGCTGGTGGTCGGTGCCAACCCAACACTTCGTCATAACCTTTCAATTCAACTTGGGTCGTCAACCATTACTCCTTCCAGGACAGCCAGGAACCTTGGAGTGGTGATGGATGATTGTCTAAGCTTCTCAGATCATGTTGCTACAACGGCCCGGTCCTGCAGATTTGCCTTGTACAACATCAGGAAGATTAGACCCTTCCTATCGGAGCATTCCACTCAAATTCTTGTCCAAGCTCTTGTTCTATCCAGACTGGACTACTGTAATGCTCTCTTGGCTGGACTTCCAGCATGCACTGTCAAGCCTCTTCAACTGATCCAGAATGCTGCAGCAAGACTGATCTTCAACGAGCCGAAGAGAGCGCACGTCACTCCTCTCTTCATCAGTCTGCATTGGCTGCCAGTAGCTGCTCGCATCCAATTCAAGGCTCTGATGTTTGCCTACAGAACGACCGCTGGCTCTGCACCGCCATACCTTAACTCGCTACTTCAGACTTACGCGCCCTCCAGAAACTTGCGTTCTGCAAGTGAACGGCGGCTTGTGGTGCCATCACAAAGGGGCACAAAATCGCTCTCACGGACCTTCTCCGGGTCTGTTCCTGGCTGGTGGAATGACCTGCCGCGCTCTATCCGAGCAGCTGAATCTTTAGCCACTTTCAAAAAAATGCTAAAGACGTATCTTTTTCGTCAGATTTCTATTTTCATTCCATCTATTTGTGTATATTTAAAAAAAAAAAAAAAAAAAAAAAGTCCTTGCTACGAGCACTTTACTGTCATAACTGTGACTTCACACAGCACTTACATACTGTTGTTCTCATGTTGACTTTGTAAGTCGCTTTGGATAAAAGCGTCTGCTAAATGGCTAAATGTAAATGTAAGAGGAAAAACAGCAAAGAGTTGAATATCATAAAAAAAATAGAAGACATGATAAGAAGACAGAAACAGAAACATGAAGAGGAAATAAAATATCAGTGAAATGAATATCAGACAATATTATTACGGTTACTTTTCTTAAATATGTCATCCTTGATGAAGTATGCAGCCTTCAAATGCGACCCTTGGAGGATGAAGCCTCTGAAACAAGACGCAGCTCCTGTCAACAAAATAGTGTGTTTTTGGTTGTAAGGGAAAGATGACCTTTTTCAGCTACCCAAAGAACCCAGCATTAAAGGGCACCTATTATGCCCCTTTTTACAAGATGTAATATTGGTCTTGGGTGTCCCCAGAATGTATTTGTGAAGTTTCAGCACAAAATACCCCACAGTTAATTTATTATAACCATTTGAAAATGTCATTTTTGGGGCCTGTTTTAAAAAGAGCTGTTTTGGTGTGTACCACCTTAAATATAAATGAGCTGCATATCCCCGCCCTGCCTTTGGATGAGGGTGTAACTTGCATACCTAGACCCGCTGTTTTGTATGGCATTCAGCCGTACATGTTTGAACCGGAATCAGACCCAGATAATGAAGAGACTCCGGCAGAAGAAACACAATTGAGAATGGAGCAGGACGTCTCTGAATGGTTACTTGATACATTTATGTACTTATAGAGTTTTAATCGCGTCCCCTTTGCAATTATGGATGTGCAACACACACACACACACACACTGTGATAACGTTCGCGCAATTTTTTGAAACTACAAACACAAATACTGTGATAACGTTTGCTAAGTACAAACGAAATTATATTTATGCGAGGGAACGGTTGCGTCATGTTGACATTACTTGTCATACAGGTGCTTATGTGGCAAATGTGAGAAGATGGCTACAGAACCAGAAAATATATGCTGCAGGGAGATAGAACAGGTATTAATTTATTTACATTTGTAATTGTTGCAAAAAATAATACGTGACATAAAACTGTCTGCATAGCTGTGATGTTTCTGTCTGCACGCCAATATCCCTCGTTCTACAGCTTCGTGTCGATGTGCTGGCCTTTGTATAAACATATCAATTTTGATGTCTTGTCTTTACAGAAAACATACACAGTTTTTAATACAATATCTTTAAAAAATATATATATACGTGTGGATACACACTATACAAACAAGGTTTAAATTATATACACAGACATTCTACGATGACGACAACAACTTTAGACGCATTTGTTATTGAATTGGCTGACATCGACTGAAATGACTATTTGCTCAAAAAACATTAAATACACTTACTTCTGGAGGTGACGTTGGATCGCGAACAGTAGGCAACGATCCACACTTGAGGATTAACTTTGAAGCAAGACCTGCTTTGAATTGACCCTCATTCTCAAAACAGTCAGTCAAAAAATGATTTGCGCAAACATAAACGTATTTTGGAATTTTGAGTGGCGCCTTTCCTTCGTAAATAAAATCCATCCACTGCGTTTTCAGTGGCTCTGATGTCGGAAGTAAGTGAAAACTACTATGTTCATTATTACATCCCACAACAGAACACTTATGTTTCTTAGGAGACATTACCGGCTGTCGTTGAAACAATGGAGGATGGTTGACAGATCACCGAGGGCGGGGTCTATGCCAAAACCAGATTGTCAATCGAACCACGTGGGTGGGGCTTAGCGCAATTCTACGTCACAGTGAGAGCAATCTTAGAACAGGGCGTTCTGAGACAGTGCTTATGAATTATTGAGATTGTAAAAAAACCACTGGGTGGATTTTTCTCATTCTAGGGTGGTTTTGCTCACACACTGCCAACACACATTTATGGTCAAACACCATGTAAATGAATTTTGCATAATAGGTGCCCTTTAAGGGAAAAGAGGATGAAGTTTTTTTCAACGGAGTTGTGCATGTATGTTTGTTTGTGTCTAGGATTTCGGTGATGAATACTTTTTAAACAATACAATAAATAAAGTGTAAAGTGAGTAAAGAGTAAAGCTGCATCAGATGTTTGTTGGCAATTGTCGCGCAAGTGCATATAATGTAAACAACACAAACAGTTTTGTTCCCTTTGAATTTACAATGATGTCACAGCTAGCACATCTCTATGCAGAAGCTGCGTGCGCTCTTTAGCTCTACTCACAGCACTGACGGCAGACACGCCTCCAGGATCTCGACTTTTTCCAGAAAGACTTGGTTTAGTATATCTATCTTTTATAAATATGACAAAACTAAAGACTTTTCGGAGATATGAAGGAATGCATTGTTTCTCTATTTGTACTCAAGATTAACATGAGATTGGCAGAAACTGTGATTTATCAGTGCTGTACACACATAAAATAATAAAAAATATCAATGATACACACAATCAACACCACAAAAGAAGACACTAAGACACAATAAAAACAATAAAAGAATGTTCAAAAAAAAGGCTTTGGCTTCAGGTGCCGAAGGTTTCCCCATCATTATTGCAAACAGGCAGGGCAGTAAATCTGAAATGAATCCCTTTCTGATAGAGCATCATTTTGATGTTCTTGAAAGCAGTGTTGTGCTGTCAGGATAAAATCTAAGAGTCCTCCCTCAGCACTGCAGTTTGTGCTGCCTGTCCCAGCACAAAGCTCATTCCTTCTCCTGGTATTGATGAAAACAGATGATAATTGGCCTCTGAGATTGACCATCTCTAGGTTGTTTCCCCATGACGTCTTTCAGCAGGTCCGAAGTGAACTTGACCACGTCCATTCAGATTTTACTATCTTCGGGAACATATATGACCCAAATATTCGCTCTGCGTGAATGATTTTCTAACTAATCGTCAGTCATTTTTCCCTGATCGTCCTTTTGGCGGATAAAAGCAGGATGACACGTTATATCAGGTCAACATTGGCCAGACGTAGTATGTGTGCTGTTAGGATACTGTTTCATATTTAACCCAGTGAACATAAAACATCATCTTAGATGTTACTATAGACAGAGGTCAGAGAACAGAAATTCAGGCATGAGCTTAATAAGGTATGTGCGTTTAATCTTGCTTGGTATCTTTTCCTTTGGAATGTATAGCTCTGAGAGCATGTCCTTGTGATGTTGGCCCTGGTGCTTTTTCTTGAATATCATTATGGTGCATGTTTTGTGGTATTAACAAAAAGAGTCTTTGTTTAACAGAGGTGTGCAGAATGTCCAAATGCTATAGATCCTCTTTTATGTGGAACAAAAGCACAAGATCATCTGCAGACAAGAGGCATTTAAAAAAAAAAGAAAAAAGATAATGGATTAAATATATACTGGTGAAATTAAAGGTCATGTCGAACCGAAAGCATATTAGTTGGTCTTCAGGTTTTGGATGCATCATGACATCAAGACAGCAGGGCAACCACCAGGGTCATCTATGCTACATCCTGCATGCATACATGAAGTCTTTAGCTAGAGGCAAATAAAAAGAGTACCACATCCTGTTGTCTGATTTTGTTGCACACTTAATGCATCTACCCACCCAGTGCTGTTATTACAGAAGTTTTGGTCATAGAAAAAACATGCATTTAAATATCCTTACAAAAGAAGTTTATTCAAGTGTGCTATTAGTATACTTCTTTTAAACTAAAAATAAGAAAGTATACTTTCAGTCTACTTTTTATATACTTCTCAGAAATATACTTGAGTAGTATTTTAAGTATACTTGGCTTGTAGTTGTCTTTAATCTTTTTATTGAGGAGCCTCTTAAACATACTTTTTTTCACATTGTTTTACAAGTTTTATAAACTTACATTGTTTTTTATATTGATTTTTTTTTAAGAAAGCAGATTTGTTCCTAATTCTGAGTATCTGCATTTTTGTGTAGGCTATGGTGCTTGTATAGGATCAATGAATTAAATTAATGAATGTGTGTAAACATACTATAAAGCTTTTTCTGAAGAGTTCATTAAGTTTGGGTTAGTTTGGGTTGTCTTGTCTAGGTCACTTTTAATAAAATGGAAAAGAAAAAAAAACAAAGCTATTTAAATAAAATAAAAAAAATCTGCTTCATGTGACACGATCATGAGTTCAACCTAGTATATGTAACTAAAGCCACGCACACACTTAACGATTGTAAGGCCGATTATGTAAATTGTTATGACTGATTGTGCTCAAACGCATCCAGTCAGAGCCAGTCGCGTTCAGTCTGCGATTACAGTCGGTGTTCAAATTCCATGTGTAAGTATTTAAATCTGCTTCAGTCGCAGGAAACAATCGCTGTATGTTGAGTTCAGTCTTAGAATGTTTTAGCTAGTCTTTAAATGTGTGCCTGGCTTTAGATAAGATGATATCACACTGTAAGTTCAGTGTTCAGTGTCAATGTTTTAATTAATTTATTTATTTATATATTGGGGAGTTAATTACCAGTCACAAAAAAACAAAGCTTTACTATGGACAAGACAAGTGAAAAATGCCTTATTTTTACTATTTGTCATTAAATTATGGATAGTTTGCCGTTTGGATTCATTAACTCTTACGTGTGCTCATTTATATCTTTGAAATCAATTCTTGAAAATAAGGATTATGAGACAACAAGATTGTTATAAACTTTTTACTTCACACTGGGCTTTATTTGAGGATTTAAAATAAGTTCTTCGGCTGACCTGAGGAGGGCAGCAATACGTCTTTGAAGCGTCTAAGCTGCTGCAAATTACACAACAAGAAGAAGAAGAACACAACTACTGACAACTACGCAGTTAAAGGATGGGCAACTGGATGTCCTCGAGCGCCACAAAAGAGATAAAAGGTAACTTTCTGTTTTTATCTTAAGATTATTTTGATTAAGATAATTATTCTGACAATAATTTGTTCTTATAGGGCACACACGTGTCTTTTTTTTTACCACAGATTTTTTTTTTTTTTACTTTCGATTTTGACGATTGTGTTCAGATCAGAAAACAGAAAACTTTATTTAATATATTACTGAGGATCACAGCACTTAAAAATAAACATTAAAAACATTAAAAAGGTGTTTGAATGGCAAAATGTACGATTCGGAAATGCTCTGAAAAAATAAAATTAAAGTTGACCAGCTTTAAATCTGGCCTCCCCCCACGTTTTTGGCTAAGTTCCTCTAGTAATATTCGCATTCCAGGGGCTAAATAGCATGTGAGATCGCTTCAACCCGCGGCAACAAAGTAAAAGTAGCCCAATTCCGCTGGAAAACCGCGGACTTGGCAACACTGCATCTGATTAACATTAAACCAGACATATACGTAAATTTAAATACGAGTACATATAATATTGGAGGCTGAATAAAATCAAATCTTTTTATTCTACAATCAAATAAAAACATAAAAATAGGTATTTGTTTATAGTCACATTATTAACCCCGTTAACAAGAAAATGTCCATAAATTGCAGTTCTTTAAAGGGATAGTTCACCCAAAATGAAAATTTGATGTTTATCTGCTTACCCCCAGGGCATCCAAGATGTAGGTGACTTATTTCTTCAGTAGAACACAAATGATGATTTTTAACTCCAACCGTTGCAGTCTGTCAGTCATATAATGCATGTCAATGGCAACACCATCTATAAGAGTCAAATAAACATGCACAGACAAATCCAAATGAAACCCTGCGGCTCGTGACGACACCTTGCTGTCCTAAGACACAAAACGATTGTTTTGTGTGAGAAACCGAACAGTATTTATATAATTTTTTACCTCTAATACACCACTATGTCCAACTGCGTTCAGCACTCATTTAGTGAGGTCAGAAAACACATTCTGATGACTGAAGTGATCTCTCACGTAGGGCTGGACGATGTATCGAATGCTTTTGTCACGCGCATTTCTTCAGTAAAGCCGGTTCCCTGATTACCGCTAAATCGCCATCACCTGCTTTCAAATGGAGCGGCATTTAATAGACAGAGCCGTAGATCACTGATAAGCCACGCAATATCGCGTTCAATATCGACGGCGATACATATCGATATTGAACGCGATATTGCTTGGCTTATCAGTGATCTACGGCTCTGTCTATTAAATGCCGCTCCATTTGAAAGCAGGTGATGGCGATTTAGCGGTAATCAGGGAACCGGCTTTACTGAAGAAATGCGCGTGACAAAAGCATTCGATACATCGCCCAGCCCTACTCTCACGCTTCGCTTCAATGAGTGTGAGACATCACTTCAGTCATCAGAATGCAGATAAACATCACATTTTCATTTTTGGGTGAACTATCCCTTTAATGCTAGCAACACTAGGGATGCCTAAACTTGATTAAATGATTAGCTTAAATGTAACATAAGGTTTCTCTGGACAAGTGTGTCAGTGCATAAATGTTATATAAACAGTGAATCAAACATGGCAAAAAAAATATAAATTTATACACAAATCGTTATTTAATAGACACATTTTAATTTTTTTGTTGAATAAATTATTTAAGAAGCTGATTACAAACTGTTTTCAGCTGTTTTGTATGATGTGCTAAAATGTGCAATGACAGACTAAATGCATGTAAATATGTTTAAACACACACACACACACACACATATATATATATATATATATATATATATATATATATATATAAAATTTTGCTTACTAAACCTATTCAAAAATTTAAAAAAAAAAATCATTATATTACAGATTTGTGTTCCATATCTTATGGATTTGTATCATATGGACCTGAATAAACTAAATAAATGTGAACAAAAGTCAGATAATTTGATGAGCAATTTTTGTCTGTACATATGGTATTGTTCAGTATAATAGTGAACTATTATATATTGCACCTTTATACCTTGATCTTTACTTAACATGCTTGTCTTTAAACTTAATATATGTATTATCTTTATTCCTTTGATTTATTTTATATCTTCAAAGTTTCTGTATCCTTCTTAAAGACATGTTTGATTTAAAAACAAAAACTACATTGAATTTTGATGATACGATCTAACGTTGTTCTACTACAAAACAAACATCTAGCATTAACTGAATGTATACTAATTTTTTTGTAGGTAGAAGGGGAAGCTTTGAGTTACATCCTCCAGATTGTAAGTATAAAAATACACAAATATTCACAATATATGCATTTGTTTGCTTTATGATTTTGACATAATACACGTTACAGTCAATTAATCTGCTTGTAATATGCAGTCTGTTTAATTTGTATGCACCTGATCTTATCCTTTCACCCTTTATACCTTAATCTTTATTTCAGTCTCCATGAGAAGACTGGTGCTTGTGGGGAAAACAGGAGCAGGTAAAAGCTCATCTGGAAACACAATCCTGGGCAGAGAAGCCTTCAGAGCTGCCAAAAGTGGTTCATCTGTTACTAAAGAGTGTGGGAAAGAGACAGAAAAAGTAGCTGGAAGAGAAATTACAGTGGTAGATACTCCTGGGATGTTTGACACAGATATTTCAGAGCAGGATCTTCTGAAGCAGAAGATCAGTAAGTGTATAAACATGACGGCACCTGGACCTCACGCCATCATCCTGGTCATTAAACTGGGTCCGTTCACTGAAGAAGAGAGAAAATCAGTGGAGAAGATCAGAGCAATATTTGGAGAAGAAGCAGATAAACACACGATCATCCTCTTCACACACGGTGATAAACTGACAGACAACTCTATTGAGAAACGCATCGATGAAGCCGGTGAGGATCTGAAAGAAATCCTGAGTCGATGTGGGGGAAGATATCATGTCTTCAACAATAAAGACATGGAGGATCGTAATCAGGTCGTGGAGCTGCTGGAGAAGGTAGACAACATGGTCTCTGCTAATGGAGGTGGACATTACACCAGCGACTTTTACAAGGAAGTGGATCTCATGCTGAAAACTAAAGAAGAGGAGCTGAGACGAGAATATGAGAAGAAACTACAAGAGAAAGAGAGAGAACTGGAGTCCAGATTCACTGAAGAGAAGAAGAAACTACAGGAGAGAATAGATGCACTAACAGCATCTGAGCAAGGGAAAGAAGAGAAGATCAAAGAGCTGGAACAACTGAATCGGAGTAAAGAGTGTAAAAAGATTGAGAACAAGCGATATTATGAAGCAAAGCTCAGAGAGGACAGACAGAAGGCAGAACTCACTCTTTTTAATAAGAGAATGATTGAAATCTACACCCATTTAAAAAGCCTTGAACTTTAATTTTTTTTTTTTTTTAAGTCAAATTTTAATCACATTCCAGTTATATTTTCAGGATTTTATTACAAGGCACATGCAGAGTGTGCATTTGCAGACCTACCAACATGTATGCATTTTGCGTAGTGGGTACGCATTTTGACCTCAAAGTACGCTGGTACGATTTGTCGCTCTATTCTACCCAAAAACCTGGCTCTGTGCACACGTAGTACTCAAATCCAGGATTTACAGGATTTGACTGGCAAAAAAATTGCCAAAATAGTTGTTAATTGCTGTAAAATGGATTAGTAATTTACTAATTAAGTAACTTACAGTTTTTTTTTTACAGGATTATAAAATTGAGCTTGTTGTGTATATTACAGTATTTTTAATTTTTTTTGTAATTGCACTAAATTAAAGTATTTACCTTGCAACTAAAGTTGCCAATAAAATCCTGTAAATGCTCCAAAAGTCGAGATGTTGCTGTAATCGTTATACTTTTTAAAATTCTGTAAATACTTATTTTAACAGTAAACTGTACTCTATTATTTACCATTATATTGATGTAAATGCTTTAAAATAAACATTTAAAAAAATCAAATCAAGCTTTTATAAGAAAAATATTTAACAATACATATATTTAAATAAATAAATTATATATATATATATATATATATATATATATATATATATATATATATATATATATATATATATATAATTTATCAAAGTCACAAAATAACTAAAAATAACTCATCTTAACAATCCCTTTAAGCTCAATCAACAGAATGGCATTATGGTACCAAAACAATTTTGACTCTTTAATCTCACATTTCTTCACATTTTTTTTTTTTTTTTTTTTTTGTTCTGTTATAAATGTTGTCATAAACGCACATGACAGCATTCCATCTAAAAATATAAACTGTTTCAATGTAAAGTATTTTTTTTTTTAAAAATTTTGTGTGTGAACACTTTTTGGCAGTGAACAAGATCTTACTGAACAAGATCAAAATTGTTAGAATATACATGGGGGAAAAAAAAACATGCCTCAAAGTGTCAATTTATAGACATCATCTGTAGTATTGATACAGATTTGTTACATGCTTAACTTAACCACTCAAAGTCCATTAGTCTTTTGAGAAGAGTACACACATGAGGGTTAACTATGTTCCAAGGTTCCTCTTCTCTGAGGCCTTTCCACTTCTTTTGACTCCAACCTTTGTTGTTGCTGTCTTGGTACCAGTAGGTGGGTTGATTCCCACAAAACATCTGCAAAATCAGTCAGAAAAACACAATCAGAAACTCGAAATCCATTATAACATCTATAAAGATATTCTTCATGCTTTCAATGTGGAATTAGGCAAAGCTAGACAGACCTTCTTCTCAAATATTATAAACAGAAACTTAAACAACACACGCACTCTTTTTGCTACTGTAGAGAGACTAACAAACCCCCCAAGTCAGATTCCCAGTGAAATGCTCTCAGACAGCAAATGCTGTGAGTTTGCTTCCTTCTTCTCTGAGAAAATAAATAATATCAGAAAGGCGATCAGCACATCCTTGAGCTGCACTGGGGTAAAACAGATCAGATTACAACCTCAGAAAGTAGCTATTATGTCTGTTTTCGAAGCAATTGATGATAAAATTTTGGAAGAAACAGTACAGCACCTTAAAACATCAACCTGCGCCCTTGACACACTTCCCACATCTTTTTTCAAAAGCGTGTTTAACTGTTTAGAAGCAGATCTCCTAGAAGTGGTAAATGCCTCACTTCTCTCTGGGACTTTTCCAAAATCCCTGAAAACTGCAGTTGTTAAGCCCCTCCTGAAAAAGAGCAATCTGGATAACACCATATTGAGCAACTACAGACCAATCTCAAATCTTCCTTTCATAGGCAAGATCATTGAAAAAGTTGTTTTCAATCAGCTGAACAAGTTCTTAAGCTTGAATGGATATTTTGACAACTTTCAATCTGGTTTCCGACCGCATCACAGCACAGAAACAGCACTCATGAAGATAATAAATGATATTCGCCTAAACACAGATACAGGTAAATTATCAGTGCTGGTTCTTCTCGACCTCAGTGCTGCGTTTGACACTGTCGATCACAACATACTTCTTGACAGGCTGGAAAACTGGGTTGGGCTTTCTGGGATGGTCCTTAAATGGTTCAGGTCATACTTAGAAGGGAGAGGTTATTATGTGAGTATCGGTGACCATAAGTCTGAGTGGACATCCATGACATGCGGAGTCCCTCAAGGTTCAATACTCGCACCCCTCCTGTTCAACCTATATATGCTGCCCCTGAGCCAAATAATGAGAAAGAACCAAATTGCATATCACAGCTATGCAGATGACACCCAGATTTACCTAGCCCTATCACCTAACGACTACTGCCCCATTGACTCCCTGTGCCAATGCATTGATGAAATTAAAAATTGGATGTGCCTAAACTTCCTTCAGTTAAACAAAGACAAAACTGAAATCATTGCGTTTGGAAACAAAGATGAAGTTCTCAAAGTGAACACATACCTTCACTCTAGGGGTCAAACAATTAAAAATCAAGTCAGGAATCTTGGTGTGATTTTGGAGTCAGACCTGAGTTTCAGTAGCCATGTAAAGACAGTAACTAAATCAGCATATTATCATCTAAAAAATATTGCAAGAATTAGATGCTTTGTCTCCAGTCAAGACTTAGAGAAACTTGTTCATGCTTTCATCACCAGCAGGGTGGATTATTGTAATGGGCTCCTCACTGGTCTTCCCAAAAAGACCATAAGACAGCTGCAGCTCGTACAGAACGCTGCTGCCAGGATTCTGAGCAGAACCAGAAAACATGAACACATCACACCAGTCCTCAGGTCCTTGCACTGGCTTCCAGTTGCATTTAGAATTGATTTTAAAGTACTGTTACTTGTTTATAAATCACTCAATGGCCTAGGACCTCAATACATTGCAGATATGCTCATAGAATATAAACCTAACAGATCACTCAGATCATCAGGATCAAGTCACTTAGAAATACCAAGGGTTCACTCAAAGCAAGGAGAGTCTGACTTTAGCTGTTACGCCAGCCGCAGCTGGAACCAGCTTCCAGAACAGATCAGGTGTGCTCCAACAGTAGCCACATTCAAATCCAGACTCAAAACACATCTTTTTACCTATGCATTTGCTGATTGAGCACTGTGTTATGTCCGAACTGTTTGCATTTTATTGTGTACGTATTATCTTTTTATTCTTTTTATTCCTTTTCCTGTTTTTATTTCATTTTTAATGTATTTTATATCTTTTATGTATCATCTTGTTATTCTGACGTTTAATGCATTTTAAATATTGCTGTCTGGTTGAGAAAGCTGGGAGAATTAGGAAGAAAGCATTGGTGATTAGGTTAAAATTTGGTAAATTTGGATAAAGGGACAAACCATGGGGAAATTTGAGCTGTAGTGCATGGTTAAGATATCTCTGGATTACAGTCAGGACACTTTCCAAAGGGGAAATTTGAACTGCGTTGCATAGATAAGATATCTCCGGAAGGGGGATTAGGGCTGTGTGGTGCAGTTTGAGGTGTCTTGGCAAAAGGGGAGATTGAAACTTCTGATCTGCTCTGATGGATAGATCCGTTTAGATCCACTCTGACGGATGACAACAACAACAACAACAACAACAAAAAATCTCCCTAAGACTTCCTAGCTCATTCATCCAGATAGCAAAATTCTGTTTTTACTGTTATTTCTATTCCTTTTGTTCTATTTTTATTCTTCTTCTTTATGTAAAGCACTTTGAATTACCATTGTGTATGAAATGTGCTATACAAATAAAATTGCCTTGCCTTGCCTTTATGTGCAGACTAATGACAACATACCATTTTACAATACAGGTGTATCTCAATAAATTAGAATGTTGTGGAAAAGTTCATTTATTTCAGTAATTCAACTCAAATTGTGAAACTTGTGTGTTAAATTCAGTGCACACAGACTGAAGTATTTTAATTGTGATGATTTTGGCTCACAATTGGTGGATCCAAAATGGTCAATATTCATATTCATGCATTTTATTCATATTTATGTTAATCATTTATGGTTTATGATTTATCAATTTTACTTTTGATTTCATATACTCATGTACTCCTACTTTATATATAAATTCTCATATTTTCAAGTATTTACTTGTTATTGTACCCTTATGGTCATTCTTCAGGTGTCTTTAAGAGTATGTATGCTTGCTATATTCAATTGATCTTCCAGTGTTCCTGTGTGACAGGTCATGTTGACACTTTTGTGTTGTTTTTTCAGAATTAGTTGCTCATTTGAATCTGATCAAAATATGTCTGTTTTTGTTTCTGCTGACGTTTGATAATGTAAGATTTGCAAAATACCCTTAAAGGTGCCCTAGAATCAAAAATTGAATTTACCTCGACATAGTTAAATAACAAGAGTTCAGTACATGGAAATGACATACAGTGAGTCTCAAACTCCATTGCTTCCTCCTCCTTATATAAATCTCATTTGTTTAAAAGACTTCCGGAAAACAAGCGAATCTTAACATAACACCGACTGTTACGTAACAGTCGGGATCATTAATATGTACGCCCCAATATTTGCATATGCCAGCCCATGTTCAAGGCATTAGACAAGCCAGTATTAATGTCTGGATCTGCACAGCCGAATCATCTGACTAGGTAAGCAAACAAGGACAATAGCGAAAAATGGCAGATGGAGCAATAATAACTGACATGATCCATGATATCATGATATTTTTAGTGATATTTGTAAACTGTCTTTCTAAATGTTTTGTTAACATGTTGCTAATGTACTGTTAAATGTGGTTAAAGTTACCATCGTTTATTACTGTATTCACGGAGACAAGACTGTCGTTATTTTCATTTTTAAACACTTGCGGTCTGTATAATTCATAAACACAACTTCATTCTTTATAAATCTCTCCAACAGTGTGTAATGTTAGCTTTAGCCACTGAGCACAGCCTCAAACTCATTCAGAATGAAATGTAAACATCCAAGTAAATACGTTACTCACATGATTCGATGTATGCATGCAGTATGCATGATCTTGTGAAAAAAACATTCTAGGGCACCTTTAACGGAAAGGTCCTATGACGTCACGATAAATCCATTATTGACCTTTCTAATTAACGAAAACAAGGTCTGAGTAAAGTTCCATATGTTTAAGGTATTAAAAACTGAGTCATTGATAGGGTAGCTTTTTCCTCCTTTGCTCTCCTGGGCTTCTGCTTCTTCTCTCTCATCTGTAAATGTCTTAATTATTGTTCTTTCTTTTTGTATATTCTGAACTTCATCTATTAGATACTATACTCAGATTTCAGAATGTTATTTTACCTTTTGGTTTTATTAAATATTCTCATTATCGATTAAAGTTTGCATGTGAGGCTAAATTTAATTGTAATGAATAAATATTTTTTCTTCAACATCGTCAACAGCCTGGATCTCATTTTCTCAAGTTTCTGCATCACATTTAACAAAACCCCACCAATTCACTATCTCAACAAATTAGAATACTTCATAAGATCAATAAAAAACATTTTTTAGTGAATTGTTGGCCTTCTGAAAAGTATGTTCATTTCTATGCACTCAATACATGGTTGGGGCTCCTTTTTAATTACTGTATCAATGCGGCATGGCATGTTGTGTAATTTGTTGAGATAGTGAATTGGTGGGTTATAATGAGAATATTTAATAAAACCAAAAGGTAAAATAAAATAACATTCTGAAATCTGAGTATTGTATCTAATAGATAAAGTTCAGGGGCCGTATTCACAAAACATTTTATCTTACCACTAAGAGTTCTCCTAAATAGCATGTTCTTATCTAAGAGTTTTCTAACCTATTCACAAAGCTGCTGAGACAAACTTTTACTAAGGAATAGACTGAAGTCTTAAGCTAAGAGTAAGGGCGGGGTTGACCTCGTTGCTATGGAGTAAACACACAGTGATCGGCTGATGGGGAGGAGTCAGCGATTTAATCATAGAAACATTGTAGAATGAGGTGTCATGTTTCCATATTAAAATAAAGGTTTTAAAATACAAATGTTGCCCTATTCAAATAAATATTGTTTAATAAAAATGTTGCCATAGTCAAAATAAAATGTTGCCATATTGTTGCCATAAAGGTTTTAAAATGTAGGCTAAGTGTCACTAATTAAACTAGTATATACAGATAACTAGTATATATAGTATAAAATATATATATATATATATATATATATATATATATATATATATATATGTGGCAAGGGGGGCGTGGTTTAGCGGAATCTGCAACGGGAGAGAGAGGGAGGAGACGCACGGTGTCTGAGTGGATTAGACACAAATGATAAACACCTGTTTCTTGTTTCAGTAATTGGCCGTGGAGAGAGTATTTAACGCCAGGAGAAACAGGAGCCTGCGAGAGAGAGAAGGACTACTGGCTGTTTCCCCACTCCTGGATGTCTGCTGCTGGAGTGAACTGTGAATTTGCTTTGATTGTTTTGTGCCTATCTGCACGCTGTTTTGTTATTATTTGTTTTTGCTTAAAATAAACAGCCAGTAGTCACCGCTGACCCTGTCCTCTTCCCTCCTTATTTACGAACTTTGTTACACTGGTGCCGAAACCCGGGAGGGAAGATGGATGCCGCCGCCATGCCAGAGTCCTCCGCTGCGCCATTTGCGGAAATAATTACATCCCTCGCGGTCATGCAACATGACCAACACCAGGCCCTGCTGGACTTAAGACAAGATCAGGAGAGGCGGTTCCAGGCCATCCTCCAAGCCCAGCAGGAAGACCGCGAGAGGTTCCGGAGCTGGATGGACCGGGAGGCTCGGCCGGGAGCCTCGGACCAACGTGCTGTGCCCGCCCACCTCCCACTCAATAAAATGGGGCCTGAGGACGACCCGGAGGCATTCATCGACCTATTTGAAACATCCGCCGAGATCTGTGGCTGGCCTTGGGACCAGTGGCCGATGCGCCTGGTCCCGTTGCTCTCCGGGGAGTCCCAGGTAGCGGCACAGCAGCTTCCGGTGCGGAGCCTCCTGATGTTTTCTCGGCCGGAGTCCAGAACAGCATCGCCAGCGTTTCCGCTCCTTGGAGCTAGGCGAGTCCGGCCGACCCTTCGTGATGGCCCAACAGCTCCGGGACTCCTGCCGCAAATGGTTGCTGGCCGACGGAAGTGACATGGAGGAGATCATCGACCGAGTGGTGCTGGAGCAGTTTACCACTCGGCTCCCGAGGAGAACGGCCGAGTGGGTCCAGTGCCACCGCCCCACGTCGCTGGAGTCGGCTATCCAACTCGCGGAGGATCATATGGTGGCGTGCCCCGGGGTCGGCGAACCCTCGTCATCAGCTTCTCTCTCTCCCTCTCTTCCATCTCCTTCTCTCTCTCGCCCTGTCCCTTTACCCAGGTCTCGTCCACCCGGCCCTCCTCGAGTGGCCATATTCCCTATGCAGCTCCCAGAGTCCCGCCCAGGGGGGCGGGACTGGCACCAGCCGGGTTGGACACGGCTCCTGTGTCTCCGCTCTCTCCACGCCAACCGTCTAATCCACTCAGACACCGTGCGTCTCCTCCCTCTCTCTCCCGTTGCAGATTCCGCTAAACCACGCCCCCCTTGCCACAATATATATATATATATAACTCTATTGAATCATTCATCAACTCATGAAAATCACTGCCACAGGTAATCAGACAATATTTATTTATTTGTTAAAGATTTTTTTTGGCATCTCATCATAGATTTAAATCTATAAATCAAAATGTATTGCATTTATGAAGAAAATGTTCAGCACCTAAGGATATATCCTCTATTCCCTCAATGGTGTTCAGTGTTTTTGGGTGGATTAGGACTGTTTGTGATTTGGTCTTATTGATTTAGGAGTCCTCTTGACTACTCCTAACGTTTCACAGATTTAGGAGCTAGTTTTAGCGCTAAAATGCTTTGTGAAATACTCTTAGAGCAAAAATTTTAGGACTCCTAAAATTAGGACTGACACGCCCATTATTTTTAAGAGTTTCTCCTAAATCGGCAAGTTAGGAGCTACTTTTAGCCTTAAGATGTTTTGTGAATACGGCCCCTGATTCATTGCGGGACATTTAATGAAAATGCAATCGCACTGTGAGTGTAAATGCAATTAAGAAAAATATGAACAAGAAGCGACAGTTGATAAAACATTCCATTGAAACACCGGCGCCCAGCAGCAGTCCTGTGTTTCCGCCATTTTATGGTGAAAGAGAGTCGTAAGCCCAATAGTTTCTATGGCAATATCAGCTGCTTTGTTTATATAATGGGGAGATAAGAGGGTCTGGATCTCCAGAGATTGTATATAATGGGGAGATAAGTAGGTATATGGAAGCATATGTGTAGCAATATTCAATTTGAAATGTAATATGCAAAATGGCAATGCATTTCTGTATTTAAATTTACATTTTCCATACCATATATGCAACGTTTGATAAAATGATAATTCAAATTCAATAATATAATTTACATTTGCCATTTCCTACACTACATTTAACAAATAATTTAAACATATATTTTAATGCTTTATAAGATGCAAAATTAAAATGAAAATGTATTACAGAAATGATTATATATTTAACACGTTCAAGCAAAAATTGTAGCAAAATGATCATTTAAATGTTATTTTTCTTAATTGCATTTACACTCACAGTGTGATTGCATTTTCATTAAATGTCCCGCAATGAATGTAGCAAAATTCATCACTGCATTAAGGCAGGGCCAGGTGTTGGAAACATGGCGGCAGCAGAGCTATGAAGAGCGAGGCACAAACTGGCAGATGAAGCTGAGCAAGAACAGAAATGTCAATGTTCCTGCAGATCATGCGCTTCTGTCAGTCATAGAACCTGTACGTTATTAGAAGCATAGATATTTATGGTTATGGCGTCTCACAGAGAACGCGCCTGATGCTCGTGAGGTGAACCATGGTACTATTGTAATATTGCAATAATACTAGAGTAACAATATGGTTATTATGACTAGTAACCATATGTTTTGAAACAATGTGTTTTTGTTTACAACGACAGACATAGATAAACCATAGCTGTAGTAAAACCATGGTTCATTTTGTTGTTTTACTGCAAATGCTGTGGTAAAACCAAGGATAATTTACTTGACTAATATTCACGTTGGATCAACACAGATAAATGAAGAAATGTATGTATTTATTTAATCTGTTAATTGAAAATGTATTTAAAAATAAATTTGCAGCTGCTATTGAGAGTGCTGTACTTTGATTCTTTATAGTGTGGAAGGACAGTGGTTAATTTGAAAATCTGGAGAATTAAAAGATTATTTTGAAGAAGGGTTTGTGTGGGCAAAACTGAGTGGGAAATAGAGGGTAAAGAAATTAGATTGTGTATCTGATCCACACTCCGGAGCAGAAGGGGGCGGTAATGCACCAATAAGCAACCGCTGTAAAACAGAAAAGAAGAAGAAACTTGCAACGCCCAAGCGATTTCGCCATTTCTTCAGAATGCGAAATGTCAATTCGAAACTTATTTCGAAGGATCTACTTCTGTTAGGTGAGTTAAAATAAATTATTTTACCCTAACTCTGATGTTAATTGGGTTTAATAACTGAAGTCAACACATTTGCTGTAGTTTTTAAGCGTTTGCTTGTTTTCTTTGTGGGCCATTCCACCGAATGGGTGTCATTTGCTTGTTGAAACTCTTCAAAATTAATCTCTATTTTTTATGTTTTTTTTTTCCACACTGAATCTAATACTACACATAATTAACTATTCAAAATGTGTATTGGTCAATCTCAGGCAACTTTATATAATTTTTACAAGGTTTCAAAGCAGAAGATGGCTGCATGTTTTCTCCATCCTGTTACTAAAACTCACGTGCTGTTTAAAGTTAATTAATTCCTTTGTATTCAGATCAGGAAAGTGTTTATTTTAAAGAAATGACTGGTTATTTGTTAAAATAATTGATATTTGTGACCAAAAAAAAAAAAAAAAAAAAAAAAAAACCTTTAGCCTATATTAAAGGCAAGGTGTATTTTAATAACCGCAAAAAAAACCAAAAACACTAAAACCACTAAAATGTAGAGCTGACAATAAATACATCAGTAAATAAAATTACACGTGCAAAGTTGAAAAGTACTTATAAGTACTTATAGAAGTATTTACTCAAAGTAAAAGTGAAACTAATAATCCTAATAGTTACTTGAGTAAGAGTAAAAAAGTATTGAAAATCTACTTAAGTAAGCTCGTTACTAGTTACTTTGTAACTTTTATATATATATATATATATATATATATATATATATATATATATATATATATATAAATATAATTATATAATATATATTTTATATATATATATATATATAATAGCATGTTATTATTTAGATAGATATTTAAATTATCATAATTAGATATATTTGCAAAAAAAACAGAAGAGACAAGCATTATTTCTGGCATTTGTAAACTGAATATCATTGCCCTTTGCTTTGTATAATAATAGCAACATTTGAAAGAGAGAAAACTCTTTACATGTGCTCGCGCTCATAACCTCTGAACATCTGAACACAAACAATGATCAAAAGCACATTGACGGATCCTCTTCCATCTGTTTTCCAAAATGTAATCAAATGTAGCCTATATTTCTGCAGGCATGTGTTTAACTGTGTTTACGCAAAGGCGTTAATTTTCAAGGAGAACAGGTCGCCGGCGCCATCACTGCACAATTATCCACATTTCATACTCTCTGAACAATGCTTATTTCATGTATAAGATATATGTCCATAAAAAGGTAAAGAAATGTTGCATACTTTGTTATCGTGGTGTAATAATCTGCTTGGTTGTAAAATGTCGGCTATTAGCTGTATGAATTAAAATCAAATGAAAACTGATACCTGTAGAACTGTTCACAGACAGCATACGCAGTTCAACTAATAAAGATCTTTGTTGCTAGCAAACAATTGGATGCATTTGCAGATTTGCTTTTAATCTATGTCAGTTCACTGCTACTTCATCCAACGTTCCGATTGAGAATGAGAACCCGCTTCAGACGATTCAGTGTGTGCAGGAAATGAACAAATCATTCAAACTGATTCGCGAACCAATTTAGACAGTTTTGCCAACTTGTTTGATCAAGTCTTTGAACAGAATCGACTCAAAAGAGTGATTCATTGGTGAATGGGGCATCGTTCATGAAAAAAGAGACAGCGTGCTTGAAATAAAACTACGCATTTCTTAACGTTCAGTATTGCATTAAAGGGGTGGTTACATGCAATTTCACTTTTTTAACTTTAGTTAGTGTGTAATGTTGCTGCTTGAGCACAAACAGTATCTGCAAAGTTACAGCGCTGAAAGTTCAATGCAAACGGAGATATTGTCTTTTAAAGTTATGGCAGTTTAATGCCTACAAAAACGGCTGGTTTGGACTACAACAAGCTTCTTCCCGGGTTGGTGACATCATAAACCCTTGCTATTAACATAAACACTGCCCCCGGGGAACACGCAACAAAGTGGGCGAGGCCATGTGGCGCAGCATAATGGAAGCGGAAGAGTTGTGTACACCGAACCGGCCGGTTTTTGCTTATAATGCGGTTTTTTGTATTTTTTCCGTCCGATTTTTCCGGAAGTGCGCCCGCGTGCACAGACTACATCATTCGCGAAACGATCTGCGCGAGGTGATCTGAGTGCGACGCCCTGACAGCTCCGGCAAGCGCACTCAGTTGCAGGGGTAACCATGACTACTGTGGAAACGGGAAGAGAGGAGGTGCGTCTCCATTCACGTACTTATGCACTATTTTATGACGTTTTTAAGTATAAATAGTGCAGTAGTGCATTCACACCGAAAGTTCCAAAAAGAAAAAGTACACTTTAAATACCCGGATGATGCACTAAATTAACAGAAAAAACGAAGTGTGGAATGTTGGACACTTTGTGCACTCAACTGTCGCAGCTTTAAATACGTAATGGAGGGGAAGGGAGGATCGGACTCCGTTGTTAAATGACAAAATAACCTTATATAATTCACACACTACATGGATAAGTGCATATGTGCACAAGTACATAGTGTAGAAGTGCATAGTGTATAGTGCGTCATTTGGGACGCAACTTACGAGCTATGTGCGAGAGGCGGGGGGAAGAGAGAGGCATATGCCGCTTGATGCTGCAGGTAAACTGCAAACAGCCTTGGTTTTATTTAGTTTCACTGGTAAAAACCTTTTTTCTTTACACCAAGTTTATGAACGAAAACAAATGCTGAATGTGGATGAAGTAAAATCTTTGTTTGGAGTGTGAATGTGTTTTGTGTTATTTGGATTGTGGAACTATGCAGTTGTTGCCTTTAAAATGACATGGTTACAGTTAATGTTTTCATTTAAGGTTTCAACCCAATTTAAAAACAAAAGCTAAATGCTTTTGTCAGTAGGCCTACCTATTGAATGTAGGCTACTGCGCAGTTACTGCTGTTAATTTCAGATGGTTACAGTTGTTTTTAATAGCCAAAACCCACTTTAGCCTGTTAAATACCAAATAAACATCTTGTTTATGTTTACTTTCATTCTTTCTTGTTTGTTGCTTGATAATAATAATAATAATAAAAAAAAATTTTTAAAAATCGGAAATCGGTATCGGAATCGGCCATGAAAAATCATGATCGTGCATCCCTACAACAAACACCAACAAACGTCTCTGTTCATAGACAAACAGTTGTTCATGCTATAAATTAAACGCTACCTTTACAAAAATGCTACTACTCAGTCATGTATTCAGCTACAGTAAAGCTTTAATCGGGATAAAACTGTATATTGCAAGCTAACAAACAGCAGTGACAGCATCTAAACACTTTGACACAAATACTAAATGAAATACCATTCATAAACATCCTTTAAAAGCCGCGATTGCAGAGGTTCTGCTTTACCCTCTTCATCTGGGTCTGCTTCGGCTCAATTTGATACAGCAATATAGGCGCTATTATTTACTTTCTACCTAAGCGCGTAACAACGAATGGTAAGGGGCGTGGTGTTTCCAGACGCTTCAGCGAATCACGACACTCTGGACCAGTTACAAACCTGCTGACCAATCTGAGCGCATTGCGTATTTTGGAGGGAGCGGCTTCATAGAAGCAGGAAGTCAAACGAGCCGTTCATATGACAGTGGAAACAGAGGTGTAGAATAAAGATAAAATATATGAAAAATACAGCGTTTTCAAAAAAACGAAGCATTAAGACATGTTAAACTGTGCCCCAAAAACACAGTCAAGCCTAGAAAAAAAACACGTAACCACCCCTTTAAAATAAAGTAACGAGAGGAACGTCGCCCAACGTAGCGAAGTAAAAGTACAGATTTTTCATTAGAAATGTACTCAAGTTAAAGTACCCACATTTAAATCTACTCTAAAAAAGTACATTTTTTTTCCCCAAAAAATACTCAAGTAAATGTATTTCGTTACTACCCACCTCTGTTTACGAGGAGTAGGAAGTTTCAGCAGGATAAATTGATTTTTAGCCCTTGCATTAGCTTTACTACTAAATATATTTATGGAGATAAAATATAAAAATCACCCTGTACAGCTATGATCAGCTGTTCGGCTAAAATTTTGATGTTTTATTATGGAAAGGCCATAGCTGATCGGTTGGTTCTTGTCACATGAACTGCGGTGCCCTTGCAGCATTCTGAAAAGTTGAGAATTTATCATCTCAATGCACCTGGAAAACACACTGCATGCGCGTCGCAACCACGTTGCTTCCATTATGAGCTTGCCTGCCGTGTGGCTACATTTGAAATAACTGACTTGCATGCAGAAAAGATGCAGTAGACGAGCTGAGGGCGGCGAGCAGGGGAGAAGCGAGCTGATCCGGCTGCTGCAGAGCAGAGAGGTGATCAGCTTGCAGGAAGCGGCGAATTCCAGCTGTTTGCAGGCGAAGGCAGCTTCAAGTCTCGAGATCCTGCGATGAGTAGTGATCGTTGTCGCTGAAGGAGAATATAGAGGCCCTCCTTCCTGCCCGTTTCTGAGGCTTTGCCCGTGTCTACAGGATGACAATCCTGACATATGCATCGAGTTTCATGAAATTGGAAGCATGCTAAGTGTCTCAAACCCATCCAAAACAAATATTGAAGTTTGATCTATTGCTATGCAACAGTGTTTGAAAAATATAAAAAATCTTTTTACAGGTCTACATTCGTTATGTCTTGACATTATTCTAATGAAGTTTGAAGCAAATTGGGTAAAAATTAGAGGGTGATCTTCAATCAATATATGCAGACATAACACATTTCCTGTTTCCCTTTTCTTACCATAAATTTGCCTTGCCACGGATATGATGAGATGGGATATCAAAAAAGGGAGAAAGGGGGTATCAAGAGATATCAAAAATCTGCTCGCAATTTTACATCCTCAATGTCTTGCCTTCATGCTGACTGAGTTTGGTGGTGATCGGATTAAGTAACATTCCAATGTGTGTGCCAATTTTCAAGAGTTTTTGAGCAAGTAAAGGCCCCCAAAAAGCCCTAGATTAGGGGAAAAAAATTATTCTCCTTAGAAAAACAAAAGGGCCCTGTGCCTGAGTGGCTTGGGCCCTAATAATAATAATAGTAATTAGAGTATTTTTATATTGATTACTCTATCGACTAATTTATCGCATAATCGATTATTCTAAACGACTAATTTCCAACAAAAATCAACCAATTTATTGGAAAAGAACATTTTATTTAACTTGCAATTTTGGCATTTAGTAGTGTACCATAATGTCTAAATTTGATAATCTTATTCATGACTGGGGTTGCAAAGGGGCGGTAAATTTCCGGAAACTTTCCACTGGAACTTAACCTGGGGAATTTTGGAAATATTCCAATTTGGAAACAACAGGAATTTATGGGAATTTACAGGAATTTATGGGAATTAATTGGAAATTTAGGGAAATTTATAAAAGTTTATAATATTTATATAAAAAGTATCATATAAAAACAAATATAAACATTTTGTTTGTTCATAACATGAAATAAGTTATTTATTTTTTGCATTCAATTAATTCTAATTTAGTAAATATGTAAAATAAATATATTTTTATTGCAGCAATTATGTATTTCAGTGTCACAAGATCCTTCAGAAATCATTCCAATATGCTGATTTGATAAACAGTTATTATCAATGTTGTGCTGAATATTTCTTGTAACTGAATTTTCAGGATTCACTGATTAACAAAAAGTTAAAAAGAACAGAATTTATTCAAAATAGAAATCTTTTCTAACAATATCACTTTAATGTCACTTTTTGTTTATCAATCTTACACATCTTTGAATAAAAGTATTCATTTCTTTCAAAAAAAGAAAGAAAAAACTTTGAATGGTAGTGTACATTGTTACAAAAGATTTATATTTCAAATAGATGCTGCTCTTTAAATTCAAGGATCAAAGAATCCTGAAAAAAGTATCACAGGTTATAAAAAATATTAAGCAGCACAACTGTTTCCAACATTGATAACTGAGTATCAAATCATCGTATTAGAAGGATTTCTGAAGGATCATGTGACACTGAAGACTGGAGTAATGATGCTGAAAATTCAACTTTGATTATGTATATCAAAATAGAAAACTATTATTTTAAATTGTAGTTATTTTCACAATATTACTGTTTTTTCTGTATTTTTGATCTGTATTTTATGGACTGGGGGAATGCACAGAGCATGCAGGGGGTGTGGCCTCAATAGCCCTGCAGTAAGTCTCGTGATGTGTGAATGTGATTGAGGAATGTGCAGGGTAAAAATTCAACTAAAATTGCATTAAATATGTTTTTTTTTTTTTTTACCAAAATTATGCTGCAAGATGTTCTTTTCAACTACATTTAAGTACCCTGTTATAGGCCTTTTGGTTGTCGCGATAACCACAATATTGTAATACCGCACTTTTGACGAGCCAACCGCAGAGGACTGCAAAAACCGCAGCAACCGTGATATTAGCATGTTTTCTATTTTTTGAAAGGTTATGTCTTTCTCGTTTTACACTTCATACATGTGTACTAAATATTAAATAAGTTAATAATGATAGCATAATGAGTGCCATGGTGATTTGTTCAGAGGCTCCGTAGATCTGCACTAAACAAGCCTAGATAGACAGTGAATGTGAGAGAGATCGACTGAGCGCGTGCGATTACCTGCGTCTGTCCTTCAGGCCGAGAGACATATTCGTGAAAAAAAAAAAAAAATTGTCGTGTCCAAGGATAGCGAAATCTCTGCCTTAGCATCGACGCATTACTGGTCAGCTGAGCCTTATAAAGTGGCGCTCAACGTTAAAATGATTTCAATAGCTTGTTTCATTTAATCTCTCTTTGAATGAATCTGCGTTTTTGAACATGTACTTGAATGAAAGGTTTAAAGACTCAAAGACAGTCCCTTGTCCCCACCTTGTGGCGCAACAATGTAACTGAACTGACTGACAGCCCACAGAGATGAGCAACATTAGTTCTGCTTATACTCGTGAAATATCAGCAGAAAGTGTCTTGTTTAATCAGATTCGAGGATCGGAACTAACTATTATACATACAACAATAGCCCTATCATTTTATTGTCAGGTTTATGTTCTGTTTTTAGACCCTTATTTTGACATTTTCTTTTTACTTCACTTCCTATTTCAATGCTCTATTTAGTTTTGTTATTGAATATGATCTCGTTATATATATATATATATATATATATATATATATATATATATATATATATATATATATATATATATACCGCATATTGCGCTATTGAGCCACTCAAAAATACCGCAAGGGAAATTCCTTAACCGCGACAGCCTAGCTACTTTTGGCCTTCTCATGGCCTGTATAAGATCCAGATGATGCAACTTCCTGTTGAAAATGGGCCATGTTCCAAGTTTTTTAGAAGGTATGAGGGTAACAGGACTGAGTGAAAACCTGGGAACATGTCTAAAAATGTGTATTTTAAATAAAATATAATGGATTTCTTATGAAATTTCTATTTGTTTAGCATAGATACTTGGAGTATTTGGAGTAACACAACAATGCAAAAATAATACGATTTCTGAAAAATGTTAATGATTATATTTCTTGATAAAGTTCAGGGGCCGTATTCACAAAACATTTTTACCACTAAGAGTTCTCCTAAATAGCAGTAAAAGTTCTTAGCTAAGAGTTTTCTCTTAAAACCTATTCACAAAGCTGCTGAGACAAACTTTTACTAAGGAATAGACTGAAGTCTTAAGCTAAGAGTAAGGGCGGGGTTGACCTCGTTGCTATGGAGTAAACACACAGTGATTGGCTGATGGGGGAGGAGTCAGTGATTTAATCATAGAAATATTGTAGAAGGAGGAGTCATGTTTCCATATTAAAATAAAGGTTTTAAATGTTGCCCTATTCAAATAAATATTTTTTTAATAAAAATGTTGCCATAGTCAAAATAAAATGTTGCCATATTGTTGCCATAAAGGTTTTAAAATGTAGGCTAAGTGTCACTAATTAAACTAGTATATACAGATAACTAGTATATATAGTATAAAAAAAAAAATATATATATATATAACTCTATTGAATCATTCATCAACTCATGAAAATCACTGCCACAGGTAATCAGACAATATTTATTTATTTGTTAAAGATTTTTTTTGGCGTCTCATCATAGATTTAAATCTATAAATCAAAATGTATTGCATTTATGAAGAAAAGGTTCAGCACCCAAGGCTCTATCCCTATTCCCTCAATGGTGTACAGTGTCTTTGGGTGGATTAGGACTGTTTGTGATTTGGTCTTATTGATTTAGGAGTCCTCTTGACTACTCCTAACGTTTCACAGATTTAGGAGCTAGTTTTAGCGCTAAAATGCTTTGTGAAATACTCTTAGAGCAAAAATTTAGGACTCCTAAAATTAGGACTGACACGCCCATTATTTTTAAGAGTTTCTCCTAAATCGGCAAGTTAGGAGCTACTTTTAGCCTAAAGATGTTTTGTGAATACGGCCCCAGGTTTATATAGCGGGGACATGTAACACGTACTATTTTTTTGTGTGTTCTGAGTAATTTTTAATGATGTTTTAAATTATATATTTTAAATTTGCAGTTAGAGTAATGTTCAGGACATTTTGCTTAATAATAAAATGTATTTTAGAGTTAATTTTCATGCATATTTATACATACAATGTCCTGGGGACAGAAATGTCACCCATTCTGCAATCTGAATTAAATGTGGTTAATGTTGATTTAAACGTTTTCGATTCCCAAAATACGCGTGTGCCTTGCATTATGAGAAATGGTCAACCTCTTTTTCCAATAGCCCATGACCAAGTAAACACTGTAATAATTAAATCATGTAATATTTTTGTTGAAATTATAATACTGGAATGCAGAAATACCACACAACAAACTGTCATATTATGTAAGACAGCATGTTAGGAAAAAATACATAAATGTGATGATTCTTGTGCTGGTGTCAGATTATATGAATGTGCTGTCTGTATGTTTCTTTTTAAATTCATACCACAACAGTATAAGTATCTTTATAGAAATCTTAAAATATGTATGTTCTTCAAAAGGCAAAAAAAAATTGTATCTTCATTTTAAATGGACAGTTTAATCATGTCTGCAAATTGAAAATATATATATATATATTTGGGTCTATAAACGTTAAACCGCAGTTATCTGTAAGCACTTTGCAATGAATCTGAGAACAGCTTGATCTGACAAAGCGCTTATGATTTGTGAGAATTAAAAAAAAAAAAGCAGTGGGTGGATTTTTATCACTATAGGGTGGTTGTGTACACACACTGCCAACACACATTTATGTCCAAAGACCATGTAAAAGTGAAATGTGCATCTGATGTCCCCTTTAAAGGGTTAGTTAATACAAAATGAAAATTGTCATTTATTACTCACTCTCATGTTGTTTGCACGGGTGGTAAGACCTGCGTTCATCTTTGAAACGCAAATCAAGATATTTTTGTTTTAAATCCGATGGCTCAGTGAGGCCTCTATTGACAGCAACGTCACCAAACCTCTCAAGATCCAGAAAGCTACTAAAAATATACAGTACAGTCCAAAAGTTTGGAACCACTAAGATTTTTAATGTTTTTAAAAGAAGTTTCGTCTGCTCACCAAGGCTACATTTATTTAATTAAAAATACAGTAAAAACAGTAATATTGTGAAATATTATTACAATTTAAAATAACTGTTTTCTATTTGAATATATTTGACAAAGTAATTTATTCCTGTGATGGCAAAGCTGAATTTTCAGCATCATTACTCCAGTCTTCAGTGTCACATGATCCTTCAGAAATCATTCTAATATGCTGATTTGCTGCTCAAGAAACATTTAATGTTTACAATTGTACAAAATATTTGTGTACAATATTTTTTTCAGGATTATTTGATGAATAGAAAGTTCAAAAGAACAGTGTTTATCTGAAATCTAATCTTTTGTAACATTATAAATGTCTTTACTGCCACTTTTGATTGATTTAATGCATCCTTGCTGAATAAAAGTATTCATTTCTTTAATTTCTTTTCAAAAAAATAAAAATAAAAATTCTTACTGACCCCAAACTTTTGAACGGTAGTGTATAATGCTACAGAAGCTTTGTATTTCAGATAAATGCTGTTCTTTTGAACTTTCTATTCATCAAGGAATCCTGAAAAAAAAAAGAAGTACACAACTGTTTTCAACATTGAAAATAATCATAAATGTTTATTGAGCAGCAAATCAGCATATTAGAATGATTTCTGAAGGATCATGTGACACTGAAGACTGGAGTAACGATGCTGAAAATTCAGCTTTGCATCACAGGAATAAATTACTTTGTCAAATATATTTAAATAGTACGCAGTTATTTTAAATTGTAATAATATTTCACAATATTACTGTTTTTTACTGTATTTTTAATTAAATAAATGTAGCCTTGGTGAGCAGATGAAACTTCTTTTAAAAACATTAAAAATCTTAGTGGTTCCAAACTTTTGGACTGTACTGTATTTAAATCAGTTCATGTGACTACAGTGGTTCAATCATAATATTATAACGCAACGAGAATACTTTGTGTGTGCCACACTGTGAAGTGCAGTGTTCAGTGAGTGTAACATACTGCTGAGTTAATGTAATACGAATGTACAGTCGAGTTGTACAGTATTGGGTCGGAGGCATGCTGTACACAATATTTATTCAAAGCACATTTTAATCATCCACAATCAAAAACTGATATCGCACACCCCTCGTTTTTAAAAGCATTTCCTATATGTAGTGAAAGAAATGTTTGTGAGATATTATATAAATGTGTTCATTTTTGTCTTACAGCACTTATTAGCTTGAGGCCACATCTTGAAAATGGCCGGTTTGAAATTGCTAGAAATGATTGGAGGTCTGAATTTGGTGTTACTGGGACAAATAGGAGCTGGGAAGAGTGCATCAGGAAACACAATCCTGGGACGACAAGCCTTTGAATCAGCGGAAAGTTTCACTTCAGTCACACAAGATCTGGCTGTTGAATCTGGGACTGTCTGTGGACGACAGGTCACTGTTTATGACACACCAGGATTATTTAACAAAAAGCTTAGTGAGGAAAAGGTTCTGCAGATATATGCAAATGTTCTTCAGAGATGTGAATCTCGTCGCTGTGTGTTTCTGCTGGTCATCAAAGCTGACAGATTCACTGAAAAGGAGAGAAAAACTGTAGAGAAGGTTGAGAAGCTGCTGGGAGAAAACCGCTTGAAGAAAACCTGGATTCTCTTCACTGGAAGAGATGAACTGGAGGAAGAAAACATGACAATTGATGAATTCATCAATGAGACTGAACCACTGAAGAGACTGGTTCAGAAATATGATCAGAGATACCATGTGTTCAACAACAAGAAGAAAGGACCTAATGGACAAGTTCCAGAGTTGCTTAAAAAAATAGAAGCAATAGGTGAGTGAGTCTTCATTATACGACATATAAATATTTGGGAAAAAATATTCTTTATCACATCGGTGACAAATTGTCAAAGTCTGCTCTCACTGACTGTCTTTTGAGATTCAAATGCAGCTGCACAGCAAGACAGTTACAGAGGGATATATCTGTATTATAATGTTTTACTCATTATAGTTTATCTTTTTTCTCCTGCATGACATGGTAAACAGTACTTCATTCCCCATAGCAGTAAACGCAGTGTTGAGTTCCCTTTCAAAATGGAACATCTCAGGTTACGTACAGTGGGTACAGAAAGTATTCAGACCCCCTTAAATGTCTCACTCTTTGTTATATTGCAGCTATTTGCTATATATATATATATATATATATATATATATATATATATATATATATATATATATATATATATATATACACACACACCTATTTTAGACCTATCACCTTTTCTAGCCACTGGGGGACCATAGGCAGGCTAGGGGAAGGAAAGGAAAGAAGAGAACAGAAAAAGAGACAAGCAGAAACACAAGAACTACTGACTTCAGCCACAGCCTTAGATGATATCAACTGAAGATAAAAGACATTAAATCTCTGCAGATTTCAGCAGAGGAGGATTAAACAACTCCACAAACACCATTATTAGCTTCACTTATTACTAACCAGACTCATTTTCTTTCTGTCAGGCATCTACAAAAGTTCTTAGAGAATTAACAGAGGTTTAACTCATTTGAAGTCACCATAGCGGTGATTAATGTTTCCATTAGTTGAGCTCTTAAAGGGATAGTTCACCCAAAAATGAAAATTCTGTCAGTAATTACTCACCCTCATGTTGATACAACCATGTAAGTCTTGTTTACAAGCCTTTGTTTACAAGCAGGTGAACGCGCGCGCTGTATGTAAGCTATTGAATTCGACATTGATCGTGCTTTTGGTCTCGCTCTAAGTAATTGTTTACAATGGTTAGAAAATGTGTATTTCCTGGATGTCCGAATCGTGAAAAACTAACGAGTAAACGTAAAGGTGCCTTAACATTGCCACAAAATGAACGGCTTACCTTTCACCGTTTCCCATCAAATGATCGTGAGCGACTGAATCTATGGCTGCTGGCTGTTCAACGGGATGTTAATTTACCGATTAATTTCGTCAAGCACATGAAGTTGTGCAGTGAACATTTCTCTCCAGACGACTTCAAATCAGTTCAACAAAAAAGATTACTGAAATCAACAGCTGTGCCCAACTTGTTTATACAGACCAACAAGGTAAGTGGAAGCAAGTATGTGGTAATTGTTAAAGTCATGATACACTCATTCACTCTTGCATTTCAATGTCTGTGTATTCAGGTTCGAATAAGTAAAAAAAATTAGTTAAAAAAGTTAAAAAAATTCAAGTCTTTATCTACGTCAAAATCTGCCGACATATTTACAAATAATGGTTTTTACATACAGCGCGCGCGTTCACCTGCTTGTAAACAAAGTTTAGCGCTTCCGGCTATGCCAGCACTTCATCTTGAACACTAGGTGGCGGTAATACTCCTAAGGAGTGAGCAGCCAGTAACAGGTAGTAGTAGAAGAAGACCGTCGTCAGTTTAGTTCTCGCACATGCGACATGGAGCTCTCGTGAAATAACGTCAGAGGCCTACAAGAGAGAAAATGAATAGTTGAATAAAGTCGTTTTTTTGTTTGTTTTTTTTCGCACGAAAAGTATTATCGTCGCTTGAGAAACGTACGGTTGAGCCACTGTAGTGTCATGGACTATTAAAACATTTTCTTCACTGACTTTCTGGACGGACAAGTTTGGGCCCCCTTAAAGCCAATGGAGGAGTATTCCACCGCTCATATTTAATCACAAAAATATAAATTTGTGATCCGAAGATGAAAGAAAGACTTACATGGTTGTATCAACATGAGGGTGAGTAATTACTGACAGAATTTTCATTTTTGGGTGAACTATCCCTTTAAGTCTTATTTCATTTTTTGGCTGCTTTGACTGTGTGTTTGTGGAACACATTTCGTCCCCTTGAAATTATAAGGTTATATCATTTTTGCATTCCATATAGCAAAAACTATATGGGGAACAAGTTTCTTTCAAACATATAAATGTCAGGGACCCTAAATGTATTCTAAATGTACAATAGCAAAATACTCTCAAATTTGTAAATGGGAATTTTTGGAATAGGTCAAATGAAGATAGAACCTTCTGATTCTTTAAAAAAAACAAAAAAAAAAAAAAAAACTTGGAATTATTTTTTATTTTATTTAACCTTTATCAGAGGTGTAAAGTACTTGAGTAATTTTACTTGATTACTGTACTTAAGTATTATTTTTGGGGATTTTTACTTGAGTACATTTAAAAATCAGTACTTTTACTTGATTACATTTTTTGAGAAAAGAGAGTACTTTTTACTCCTTACAATTTTATTTACAGTCAAAAAGTACTTATTTTTTGGAGATCACTTCATTCTATTTTCTTTTGCTATTACCAAACCAATTGAATTGCGCTGATGACCAGTTTAATTTAAAGGTTATTTATTCAATTCATTTTCACATTCCATGAAATTGGTCAGACATGTTCATTGGTCCTTTGGAAGTGACGTCATGTTGCATCAATTACCACAATGAACAGCACCTTGACCTCAAAGAATATACACTAACAAGAAGCGACACTCAACAGAGTTCCATTGCAACACCTGCGCCCAGCAGCGGCCTTGCTTTTCCGCCATTTTGGGGTGAAGGCGACTTGGCAGTCCACTAGTTTCTATGGCAATATCAGCTGCTTTGTTTATAAAAAAAAAAAAAAAAAAAAACTTTTTCACAAAACCTTTTTGCTCTCAGTCAGTTTGGGTTAAAACTCTTTAAAAGATCTAGTATTAGTATTAGACTTATAAACACTGAATTAATACCGACATATGAAATTAAATTATGACATGCATCAGAAAAATTGGGAATGTTGGACAATAAATATATGAATATAACAGCTTGATTTTTCAGTGTTGTCTAATGTCCATTGAAGCAAAAGTGTCCAAAAGTGGGAATTATGTGATAATGGACACAGCAGATCATAAGATCATTATGTTTGTAGCGTGATCCATTAAAACGTACAATACAGCTTATTTCAATTCAGACCTAGATATTACTATTATTACTCCACTAGGTCTGAAATATATTGTTCGCTGCAAACATGATGATCTTAAATTAATTAATTATATATTTACTATTAATAAATGTGTAAAGTTTCATAAAATGGAAATGCTCAATAAAGTAGGCTAACTAAGTTACCTCAGATGGATGAATGGTTGGATTCCACAACTGGTAAAATAAAACGTATATAAGACAATACAACATTTACTGTAGGAGCCATACAATTTACTGGTGACTTAATTTAAAAAAAACTGTTCTACTGTGCTTCTGATTTGGCAGTGAAATTCACCGATTTTGGGTGCGTGAGATGTGAAGGATTTAATGGTCCAGTTAGCATTTTCACCCCATAATGGCGGCCGCGCTACCTGAGCGCCATCTAGTGACTGTTGCCTAAAAAGTATCAGAGTGTCGCCTCTTGGGTTCTATACTCTTTGTTGACCTGGAAATTACAGTGGGTATGAAAAGTATTCAGACCCCCTTACATTTTTCGCTCTTTGTTATATTGCCATTTGCTAAAATCATTTAAGTTCATTTTTTTCCTCATTAATGTACACACAGCACCCCATATTGACAGAAAAACACAGTATTGTTGACATTTTTGCAGATTTATTAAAAAAGAAACTGAAATATCACATGGTCCTGAGTATTCAGACCCTTTGCTGTGATACTCATATATTTAACTCAGGTGCTGTCCATTTCTTCTGATCATCCTTGAGGTGGTTCTACACCTTCATTTGAGTCCAGCTGTGTTTGATTATACTGATTGGACTTGATTAGGAAAGCCACACACCTGTCTATATAAGACCTTACAGCTCACAGTGCATGTCAGAGCAAATGAGAATCATGAGGTCAAAGGAACTGCCTGAAGAGCTCAGAGACAGAATTGTGGCAAGGCACAGATCTGGTCAAGGTTACAAAAAAAATTTCTGCTGCACTTAAGGTTCAGAAGAGCACAGTGGCCTCCATAATCTTTAAATGGAAGACGTTTGGGACGACCAGAACCCTTCCTAGAGCTGGCCGTCCGGCCAAACTGAGCTATCGGGGGAGAAGAGCCTTGGTGAGAGAGGTAAAGAAGAACCCAAAGATCACTGTGGCTGAGCTCCAGAGATGCAGTCGGGAGATGGGAGAAAGTTGTAGAAAGTCAACCATCACTGCAGCCCTCCACCAGTCGGGGCTTTATGGCAGAGTGGCCTGACGGAAGCCTCTTCTCAGTGCAAGACACATGAAAGCCAGCATGGAGTTTGCCAAGATGGTGAGAAATGAGATTCTCTGGTCTGATGAGACCAAGATTGAACTTTTTGGCCTTAATTCTAAGCGGTATGTGTGGAGAAAAGCAGGCACTGCTCATCACCTGTCCAATACAGTCCCAACAGTGAAGCATGGTGGTGGCAGCATCATGCTGTGGGGGTGTTTTTCAGCTGCAGGGACAGGACGACTGGTTGCAATCCAGGGAAAGATGAATGCGGCCAAGTACAGGGATATCCTGGACGAAAAACTTCTGCAGAGTGCTCAGGACCTCAGGCTGGGCCGAAGGTTTACCTTCCAACAAGACAATGACCCTAAGCACACAGCTAAAATAACGAAGGAGTGGCTTCACAACAACTCCGTGACTGTTCTTGAATGGCCCAGCCAGAGCCCTGACTTAAACCCAATTGAGCATCTCTGGAGAGACTGGTCTGAATACTTAGGACCATGTGATATTTCAGTTTTTCTTTTTTAATAAATCTGCAAAAATGTCAACAATTCTATGTTTTTCTGTCAATATGGGGTGCTGTGTATACATTGAGGAAAAAATGAACTAGCAAATGGCTGCAATATAACAAAGAGTGAAAAATTTAAGGGGGTCTGAATACTTTCCGTACGCACTGTATAACAGTCAGTGGAAGAAAATGGAGGAAGTCAAAAATCAGCAACAGAATCAAGAGCACCCATGGCCAACAGTTGATGATGAAGATTTTTTCGCTTCTTTGAAACAGACAACACATGAAGCCAGCAAAGAGTTGGATGTCTGGATATCTGTCCTGTGTTTCAGACACCAGTGTTTCAGGCACTGCAGGATTGATTTTTAGCCCCAAAAGAGCTAGGCTTGATACTCACAATTTTGAAAATCAGCTTCTGCTTAAGTTAAATTTGAGGTTTTGCAACTTTGAGTAGCATGTTGCATACTGGCATTAGGTAGTAGTCTTATAGTTTGATAATTAAATACAATTAAACAAAAACCGTTCTAAAGTAGGATACAACTTTGTATGTGGTTCATTCACTTCATGTTTTTAGAGATTAAAAGCTTAAACAAGAATCTCTAGTTTTCATTCTTGCTGTTACTTTTACTTTTTTAATACTCAAGTACAATTTTAATGTAGTACTTTTTTACTTTTACTCGAGTATGATTCTGGCCAGATACTTTTACTTTTAATTGAGTAAAATTTTCACTCAGTACTTTCACGTGAGTAACATTTTTGAGTACTTTTTACACCTCTGACCTTTATTTTACCAGGCAAATTATTAAGAACATGTTCTTATTTTCAATAAAAGCCTGGCAGGAGAACAAATGTCTCCTGAAAGACATACAAACATACATTGATATACATAAATAAAAAAAAAAAAAAAAGAAAGAAAAAAAAAAAAGAAAATCAGTTAAAGCATTTACAGGTTGTATTAAAAGCACTCGTTAATAAGTTTTTAAATGCACATACTGGAATATATGTCTCTAATTTCAGTAGCTTCTGTAACACATTCCAATCTTTTGGGGCAGTAAATTCAAAAGCAGAACGACCATAAGTAGTTTTCTTTTTAGGGATATTCAAACAGATATAATTAGATGATCTAGTTGCATATGTATTGGTTTGTAATTGCAGCAATTTTTGAAGATAGTTTGGGAGTAACCCTAGTAAAGCTTTATAAATAAAGATATGCCAGTGTATTTCCCTTCTTATATGCAGTGATGTCCAATTCAAAGAAGAGTATAATTCACAGTGATGCGTTCTGTAAGGCACATTTGGAACAATTAGATGTGTTATATCATGCAGCAATTAGATTGATTACTAAACACCTTTACGTGCATTTCTATACACCACATCACCGTAATCAAATAAGGGTAGAACAGTGGATTCAACAAGGTATTTCTTGGCTGATATAGTAAATACAGATCTGTTTCGATATAGAAAACTAAGTCTTGATTTAACTTTCTTCTGAAGTGGAGTTATATGATAAGTGAAAGTCAAAGAACTATCGAGCCAAATTCCAAGGTGTTTATATGAATTATAACATTCTATCTGTCAGAATTAATTGAAGCAAAAATTTAAGAAACAAACATTTTACTTATTTGTTTTAAAACATAAAATTAGTGTTTTAACAAAGTGTTGACATGCATGAGAAAGTTACATTTAAAGGTTTTTATGACATTTATTTAATTTTCTAAATGATTTTCCCCCCCCAAGTTAAGCATAAAAGGCAGTGCTAAATATTTTGTCCAGTTAAATTTAGGTAGGAATATGATGGGTAATTTAACACATTACTGCAAGAACCATTTGTTTAATTTTCCATTTGTTTAGACAGAAAGCAGCTACTGTAATACATTAGGGGTGTGTTTCCCGAACGACGATGTAACTCGCTGCTGAACTACCATAGTACAATGCATCGTTGATCAAATCAACTAGCTAGTCACGACCACATTGATGAATGACGTCATGTAGGTGGTAAAGTAATAACTTCTTTAAATGAATCCGTTTGAGATTGAATTAATGCTAGAATTTCTGCTATAAATTACAGACATGGTATTAGAGGACTAATTCTCATTTTCCTCAGTTATTATGCTTTATTTCCAGATTGAATCAAATGCTTGTTCTGACTTACTAAAGCACGTACGCACATGCACACTCTTCAGAAACGGTGCTTGACAAACTAAAATATATAAATGACATTGAATACATTCGAAATAAAAGATATATGTCTTGTACTTAATGTCAGCTTGATTATTTTGCTCAAGATAAAAATTTATTAAGTCCACGTCATAAAAACAGGAAACTGCTTCTAACTACAGCTCGAAAGCTGCCGTTCCAACCACGTTTACAATGCAGTTTGAGAATGTTCATTTGAACAATGGATTCGGGAAACACCAAATCGTTGAACTAAGTAAGTAATGACGGAACTTGCGATGTCAGTTGGCTAACGATGCTTTTGGGAAACACGCCCCTGAGCTGGACTTTATTCCATAGAAAGTGGGACAGGTGAAATGTCTTTCTCTCTAGACTTCAATATGGCTGAAATAATGCTTATTGTTGTAATTAAGACCCCATCAATTAAATGATTGGACTATTAGACCTTTAAGGCTTAATATTGTAAAATTCAAGACATTTTAATACTAAAAAACTGCAAGATAACAGACAATGCTTCAGCAAAGGTGTTTAACAAAGTTTAATAAACATTGAAAAATGTTTCACTGACTATATATAATTAAAAATATTTCACATGTAAAATATTTAAATTACTTCAACTATGCAGCAACTCAGTTTTTACCAACAATGTAAAATTTAACATTTCATCTCACTCATACACTTATGCCAGTATGCCATAGCGTAGAGCTTTATAGCTATACAGCTCAATAGAGAATACGAATCTGACGTCACGCCGCATTGAGTTCTGGGTAACTTCTTTGTTTATCCGCCATCTTGACAGGATCGCACAGCCTTTCCGTTAGTGAGTTTAGTGCAGTAATTTGTTTTCTGTCATGATTGTGAAAAATGTCACCATTGTATGTCATTAATGCTGCATCGATAATTGTGATAGTAACTCAGATCATCGTTCTGAGAGAAAACAAGACAGTGAAAAACGTTTTTTCACCTTTTCTACGTGTAAAAACACCAAGGGAAGCAGGTCGAGGAGATGACGAGAAGACGCCGGATGGCAAATCTATTATTAATGGCACTGATTAAACCCACTGCTTATCACTCAATAAAAAATAACATTGCTAAGTGTTTTTGAACGTTTTGATTTCGTTTGGTTTAATTAACATTACCTTTTCAAGTCTGACTCTCACTGCGCTCGTGAATTAGCAGAACTTGACGGGGACATTCAAATGCTTAACAAGAAAAACGCTTCATGTGACAAACAATTCTGTACATATTTATTAAAGCATACTGTGTGTAGATACGCAAATGAGCCCAAAATATGAACGCAATACGTTTATAAACGGTTTCCTCTCATGTCCTCTCAAGAAAAGGCTTAATGCACTTAGACTGATATTAAAGAGTCCAAATTCTATTTACAAATAAAGCATGCAGAAAAACGGATGAGACCAAAATATAAACTTTCAGTATCACTTAAAATGCAAGCATTTTATACATTTTCTTCATAACGGTTGTATAAAGGTATGAAATTGCTTAGTGTGGTTGTCATTTGTTAAAATAAATATAAAAATACAGTGTGTTCGTGTCCGTCTGTCCGCTGAATATGACCCATGATCTCTGATTTTCCTCATCTGGGATCGTGGAAAAGGGGAATTACAATGACAACAGTTGTAGGCCTACTCAGTATGCTCGTAAATAAAATAAATAAATAAAATGATCATGTGACGTGATAAAATAGCTTCTGTTCCCTGCAAACGATACCATTAAAAATGTTAATGTTCTACTTAATGGCAGAAACAAAACAAAAGGTAAGCAAGAATCCATATAATTTCAGTAAATGGCGGCGCCGCCCCGGCATGCAACTCGGCGTGACGTCTGTTCGTATTCTCTATTCAAGTACACGGATGGATCAAGGTTAAAACATAATCTAATTTATATAACTTTCCCTCATATGACAATGACGTGAATGGAAATAAGCAAATAGACTACAAAACCCGAACCTATGCTTTTAATAGCGCTGGTGGCTAACGCTAACGTGGTGTCTAACTGAAAATAACTCCAGAAACACAAAAGAACAAATAACTAGCAACAGATACAGCAAAACATACAAAAAGACCGTAATTCCCTGGAATTTGGGCTGCTGTCATTGACAAGATCATGAATTAAATAGTCCATCATGAAGTTTCTAATAAACATTCTGTTGTGTGAAATTTAGTCTTCTCTTCATGATTTAGCGTTTTCGTTTGCTCTCTTCCGCTATCAGGGTGACATGACAAAGAACGCTGATCCTGATTGGTCCTCGTGTGTGCATTTCAAAGTGCTGATTGGCTCACACAGATAAAAGTTAGAGTGTGACTTTGTAGATGGAACCTTTCTGTTTTCTAAAAAAAAGTACCTTAACTTAAAAAAATCTTTTAAAAAAATCACATATAATGATTTTTATAAGAATATGAATATGTGAATAACTAAATTTTGGGGAAAAAAATGTCAGATAGAACCTTATAATTCCAAGGGGACTATTTGTAGTAGCAAAAAAAGAAAAAAAAAAAAGTGAAATGAGATCAGGTGATGGTGTTTTTCAAATCATCATGATGATTCATACCCGATGATGTAATTTGAATCTAATATCTAACAATTTTGTTGTGCCACTAGCACTACTATATTTACATCACAAACCCTGCAGCATGAGATCCAGCAGTACATTTAATTAATGATAAAAAAGACTTCAGGGTAAATATCACGCATGCAGATTCAAATCAAAACTGATAGACCACTGATAAGAATATTGCTTCAGAATAAATTATATTTACACCACACAATTTTTTTTTTTTTTTTTTTGTTAATCTATACTGGATTTTGATAACTGAACCATTAAAATCCTCTGCCAAATTTATCCTTGATAATTCCCTGTTGTTTTGGTTGGGTTTGATTAATACAAGTGTCCTAAAAAACTTTAGCAGACAAAAACATGACTCAAGCTATAAAAAGTGAACACATGCTTTTGACATGGAATTTTGCGAACACTAAGGAAAGAGCACATTCTTTTTGTCTGTTTGGACACTTCAAACACCTGTTTGTGCTGCCTGTTTGGTTTACCTATTTATACGTTCACTAGGAGCGTTTTGTCCAACTAAAAATGCATATAGAGAACGTGCATTTTCAGTGACACCAAACGCGTTTTCCGAGATCCCAAAGTGTGCATTAAGAACATGCTTTTTATGGCAAATTACACGTCAAGGACATGCATTTTGCTGTCAAATCGTATGCTTTTGACAGGTCAGTGTGCAATCTGATGTCCGATCAGGCGTATGTGAAAACTTTGGCTTGTCATATCAGTGGACAGGCACCATAACCCTTGCTTATTCTTTCTCCTTGGCTCCGCAGTGCAAGCCTTCACTGACTGTGTACAGTTGTGGCCAAAAGTTTTGAGAATTACATAAATATTGGAAATTGGAAAAGTTGCTGCTTAAGTTTTTATAATAGCAATTTGCATATACTCCAGAATGTTATGAAGAGTGATCAGATGAATTGCATAGTCCTTCTTTGCCATGAAAATTAACTTAATCCCAAAAAAACCTTTCCACTGCATTTCATTGCTGTCATTAAAGGACCTGCTGAGATCATTTCAGTAATCATCTTGTTAACTCAGGTGAGAATGTTGACGAGCACAAGGCTGGAGATCATTATGTCAGGCTGATTGGGTTAGAATGGCAGACTTGACATGTTAAAAGGAGGGTGATGCTTGAAATCATTGTTCTTCCATTGTTAACCATGGTGACCTGCAAAGAAACGCGTGCAGCCATCATTGCGTTGCATAAAAATGGCTTCACAGGCAAGGATATTGTGGCTACTAAGATTGCACCTAAATCAACAATTTATAGGTTCATCAAGAACTTCAAGGAAAGAGGTTCAATTCTTGTAAAGAAGGCTTCAGGGCGTCCAAGAAAGTCCAGCAAGCGCCGGGATCGTCTCCTAAAGAGGATTCAGCTGCGGGATCGGAGTGCCACCAGTGCAGAGCTTGCTCAGGAATGGCAGCAGGCAGGTGTGAGCGCATCTGCACACACAGTGAGGCGAAGACTTTTGGAAGATGGCCTGGTGTCAAGAAGGGCAGCAAAGAAGCCCCTTCTCTCCAAAAAAAAAAACATCAGGGACAGATTGATCTTCTGCAGAAAGTATAGTGAATGGACTGCTGAGGACTGGGGCAAAGTCATATTCTCCGATGAAGCCCCTTTCCGATTGTTTGGGGCATCTGGAAAAAGGCTTGTCCGGAGAAGAAAAGGTGAGCGCTACCATCAGTCCTGTGTCATGCCAACAGTAAAGCATCCTGACACCATTCATGTGTGGGGTTGCTTCTCATCCAAGGGAGTGGGCTCACTCACAATTCTGCCCAAAAACACAGCCATGAATAAAGAATGGTACCAAAACACCCTCCAACAGCAACTTCTTCCAACAATCCAACAACAGTTTGGTGAAGAACAATGCATTTTCCAGCACGATGGAGCACCGTGCCATAAGGCAAAAGTGATAACTAAGTGGCTCGGGGACCAGAATGTTGAAATTTTGGGTCTATGGCCTGGAAACTCCCCAGATCTTAATCCCATTGAGAACTTGTGGTCAATCCTCAAGAGGTGGGTGGACAAACAAAAACCCACTAATTCTGACAAACTCCAAGAAGTTATTATGAAAGAATGGGTTGCTATCAGTCAGGATTTCACCCAGAAGTTGATTGAGAGCATGCCCAGTCGAATTGCAGAGGTCCTGAAAAAGAAGGGCCAACACTGCAAATACTGACTCTTTGCATAAATGTCATGTAATTGTCGATAAAAGCCTTTGAAACGTATGAACTGCTTGTAATTATATTTCAGTACATCACAGAAACAACTGAAACAAAGATCTAAAAGCAGTTTAGCAGCAAACTTTTTGAAAACTAATATTTATGTAATTCTCAAAACTTTTGGCCACGACTGTACACACCTCCCCAAACAGACAAGGAATGGTAGGCTACGTGATGAGAAAAAAAATAAAAACAGAAAAAAAAAAATGCACAAGACTGCTTTTTAGAGAGAAAATATTGCTGATCATAAGCAAACTTAAGACACTGCGTCTTTGTGGGATCTTTACAGGATGTGTAAATGAACACACATTGTGGAAAATCACTGACCGTGTGAATGAACTAAAATCAAATGATCCCGGGATTATTCCCTCTGGGTATTTTCTGGAATCTCTTTGTGAAAGAGGCTTAACAATTTATAAATTAATCTATGGTATACCTAGGTGGAATTAGCTGCTCTACATGAATCTAATGAGTGTTTGACAGAAGAAAAAAAAAAATAGCTTGAGAAACATTACTGCAATTTAATTGTTTCTTTTGTTTTAGAAGATGGACCTACAAAAAATAAAGAAACAAGAAAGACCACCACAAGTGAAACACACAGGGTAAGATCTGAGTTTTGTGCAGGTTTGTTAGCTCACGTTTTTTTTTTTTTCTGAACAACATGTATAAATGGTTTGTGTTTTTGGATGAGACTGCCATGGTCATCAGATGCAAAGGGTTCAAAGGGGGCAGTCTTACAGGCAGCCACATTTTTGCTAGCAGACTTGTTTATGCATTACATAATCTAGTTTAATCACATATATAAAGAATAAAAGAACTAAATTATTTCCATTGTCATAAAGATACAAATAGAGATGCATTGCTATCAGTATGTCAGAGTAAATTAAAGGCTATAGTTCATCAATGGTAAATCTTTTGTCAGGTTCTAGCTCTCCTAGGAGCAGGGTTGGTTACCCTTGTTATAAGGAATGATTGCAGATGAGATACTGAATTATTTAAACAAGTTATTGAATTATTCAATTAAGCCTGGAGTCAATTGTTCGGCTTACACAATCTCATAATATATTGAATGAACTCTTCATTTTGTTGTATCACAACATCTAGAGATTTCAGAAATGTCCCAAAACACCTACACATAATTTTAATGATATACAGTGCATTTGACAAAAATTGTCAAATAGTGAAAAAATTACAAATTCTGTTAAGCAACCATTCATCACCATTCATCACAACTTATCAGTCTCAAAATTACACAAAATGCAATTAGCCACAAATCCTTCATGCATGAAAGGTTTGGTAAGTGTTGACCATAGCGATAAAAAGTTACAGCTGTTTAAATTGAGGAACAAAAATAATGAGCCACAGTTTTCACAAAGTCACATAAAAATTGTCTTTTTTTTCACAGGTAACTAAAGAAGAGCTTGGAACCGACAGAGAGAATCCAGATCAACATAAAGAAAAAGAAATGCTTACGGGTTCAAATTCAGTCTTTGACCGACTTCATCTTAAAAGCAGGCATGATCATAATCTGAGAGCTGCAGTTCTTCAGATAACCAAATATTCATTACAGTCCCACGAGTCTTGTACTGAAGAGGAGCTGATTCAGACTTTCCTTCAAAAACTACTGATGATGAACTACAGAGCAAGATATATTAAAACTAATCAGACTAATGAACAGGATGACACAAAACAAGAAGACAAAGACACATCTGGAGATGAGTTTGATATTTTTGATGAAATGTCTGTGTCTAACATAGGAACAAACCAATCTGACCCTGTTCACCCGATGGATGTTCAGATGGCCGTGTTTCATTGTGCTGATGGTTTCCTAAAGCAGCTGATGGTCACTAAACTGTCCCAGTGTCAGTACGCTCTGCCTCTGCTTGTTCCTGATCCATTCACACAACAGATTGAGTTTCCTCTCTGGACATTCAGACAAATCAATAAGAGCTGGAAGATCAGAAACTCCAACAAAGAAACCATCAGTCTAAATCAGCCGATCTACAAGGTAGAAACTCCAATGGTGTTTTTCTTCAGGTTTGGCTCTGTGTCTTCATCCAAGTCTGAGCTGATGAACAGTCTGATCAATGAGAGACACAACACGTTCTTCCACAGGCACTGCCCAGGCAGCAGCAGAACCAGAGTCCTGATGGATGGAGTGGTGGAGATCGCCTGGTTCTGCCCCTCTGGATCATATGATGATAAATTCACTGACTGTGTTGCATTCTGTAATCTACACGGTGATGCAGGAGACCATGAGAAACAGCTGCAGATCCTCACTGAAATGAGCTCAGTCAATGTTGTTATTCTGCCAAAACTGGACAGGAATGACAAACATGCTGCAAATATACAAAACTTGTCCAAAATCAGAAAGCCACTTATCTGTATTTTTACTGAGGATGAATCAACTCTAATTGAGACACGGAAAGGAAAGTATAAGATTGGTCTGAAAAAGAGAAATCAGTCAGCTGTATCTGAAGATCTCAGAAAAGCTATAAATGATTGTCTCTCAGAATCATCTTCCACATTCAGACTTGAAGATGTGTCCAAACACTCAGACATCAGAGTAGATGAGGAAGATGATGAAGACTGCAGGAGAGGAAGAGAAGCAGCACAGCAGATGAGGAGTTTACTGGAGAAGAAAGATCTGACAGAAATCAAAGAATCATTTCTGCCTCATCAGGGGAAACTGTGGCATCAGTGGAGTCAGAAGAACAAAGAACTACATCGACCTCGAGCAGATGAGACCGAAATGGAAATAAGTAGGAAACAAACAGAGATGAAGAAAATCCGAGAACAGCAGCATACATCTGACATCAGTGAGTTTATGAAGTTCTTCATTAGACAAATGAACTCACCTGCAACAAACCAGATGTTTTTCCTCAAATGGCTCAGAGTCTTCCTGGATGAACACACATCAGCTGATCTTGATGCTGTACATCACAAATATGATGAAAAGTGGTCAAAAGTCTTAAAACTGAAAGGGAATCATGATAAATATGTTCATCTCAGAGCTGAACAAGCAGAACTCAAGAAAATATCTGAGGAACTTCAAGCTGCAGCCTTTGGTTTGGAGCACATCATGAGGGAGATCGGTCAGATCTATGAATCATGTTCATCTGTGAAGAAGAACAAGAAAGACCTGCAGGTTAACTTCTCTTCTCTCCCGAGTCTTGCAGCAGAGATGATGATCTCTGGATTTCCACTGGAGCTCATGGATGGAGATGCTGCTCATGTTCCTGTGATCTGGATCTCTGCTGTTCTAGATGAACTCAAACAGAAACTGGGAGACCAGAGAGTCTTTGTGCTGTCAGTTTTAGGGATTCAGAGCTCTGGGAAATCCACCATGCTGAATGCCATGTTTGGACTGCAGTTTGCCGTCAGTGCTGGCAGGTGCACCAGAGGAGCTTTCATGCAGCTGGTCAGAGTGTCAGATGAGATGAAAACACAGATGAACACTGACTATATTCTGGTTGTTGATACTGAGGGTCTTCGTGCTCTAGAACTGGCTGGAAGATCAACAAGACATCATGACAATGAACTGGCCACATTTGTTGTTGGTCTTGGAAATTTGACATTGATCAACATCTTCGGAGAAAACCTTGCTGAGATGCAGGACATTCTTCAGATTGTTGTTCAGGCCTTCCTGAGGATGAAGACGGTCAGACTGAATCCCAGCTGTGTGTTTGTGCATCAGAACGTCTCAGACGTCACAGCTGGAGATAAAAACATGGAGGGAAGGAGACAACTGCAGGAGAAACTAGATGAGATGACAAAACTCGCTGCTAAAGATGAAGTGTGTGATGAAGAATGTTTCAGTGATGTCATTGAATTTGATGTTCAAAATGATGTGAAGTATTTTGCTCAGCTCTGGGAGGGCAGCCCACCAATGGCACCACCAAACCCAAAGTACTGTGAGAATATTCAAGAACTGAAAAACACTGTTCTCTCAAAAGCCTCTGAGTCCAGCTGTGTTACACTGTCACAATTCAAAGGACGTATTAATGATCTGTGGAATGCACTGCTGAATGAAAACTTTGTGTTCAGCTTCAGAAACATTTATGAGATTGCAGTTTACAGAGGACTGGAAACCGAATACAATGATTGGACATGGAAACTCAGAAGTGCTATGTTGAAAATAGAAGAGAAATTCCATAACAGAATTGCCAATGGAAAAGATGAGGTGGAAGAAAAAGTCCTGTTGGATAACATGAAAGAGACAAAAGAAGCGATACAAAAATCATTTGTGTCATATTTTGAAGAGAACAGAGACAGAGAAATTCTGAGTCAATGGAGAGGAAGATTTGAGACCAAAATTACAGAACTGCATGATGATCTCATAAAGAGAGCAAAGAGAACACTGGATGAAGTGATTCAACAGAAGAAAGCCAGAGAAAAGCTGGATAGTAAAAAGACAGATTATGAAAATAAGCTTCTCAGTCTGAGCAAGGATCTCGCTTTGAAATTTAAAAATACAGAAACAGATGATCATGTTCTGAAGAAACAGTTTGACTCAGTTTGGAGCACATGGATCACTGAACTGATCAAAGGCACTCCACCAGTGAAAGACATCAACTTTTGGAAGGATGTCATAAAAATTCTGTCAGAAAACTATGAATTGACTCTTCTGCAAGAGAGGGAACGTGAGACATGCTATAAACGGATAGACTACCTGGCTGATTATTCAGATTACATTTTACTGAAAAAAAAAATTTCAATTTCACTTAACATGTCATTAAACCCTTCTGGAAATAGAAATGTAAAGGAAAATCAGCATAAGAAAAGTGAGGATCATGATTCAGTAAGAGATCTGATCAGAAATATAACTGAGCAGACCAGCAAAATACTTGAAAAGGCACAAACAGCAAAAAATGGCTATCATGATAGCTATATTCAAGAAATGACAGCATGTGTTCAAAACAGCATCAATAAATACCAACAAGAGAACATGAAATTTAAATTAAAGAAAGAGTTCAATGTGGATCTTTGTCTGCATGTGTTTGACCTTGCACATGACACATTTACTGAACTTCACAACAAATTCAAGAATGCAAATGATCCAAGAATTTATCTTGAGAAGCAGAAACCTCAATATTACAACGTCTTCAAGAACTACTGCAGAGGAGCTGCAACAACAGCCATATTTGGTGAATTCATTTGCAGCAAGCTTGAATCTTCCATCTTGCAAGCAGTTTACAACAAAACTGCTATTGACTTGGCAGACCTGATGAAGTCTGATGTGCCAGCATTAAATGGGAATAGATCAAAACTGGAAAAATACATTCTGAAATCCCTTGCAGAAGAGGAGAATTTTGAAGAGTACATGAAATATATTCATAACCCCAAAGAACATTTCAAACATTTTATTATAGGTGAAGTCAGTGAATTCATCAAACAACACCACCAAAAGGTTCTTACTACATTCAGAAACAACGTCACACTCAAAGCACAGTCTGTGTCTGCAGCAGTGCAAGAGTCAATAGAAGAGGTCAAGAGAAGCAATGGAAATGCCATCATGTGGCAGGAAATATTCATTAAATCCCTGTCAGATGAGCTGAAATTAACAGGAAATGCATGCGCTGACCTCAGTACAGTCACAGATTTTGATTTTCTTGAGAAGGTTTTAAGTGAAAATCTAAAAGAAAGGATGTCAAAGCTACAGAATGGTTTTAAGACCATTAGTGACATAAAACTGGAAAAATGCAGAAAGAAACCTGATGAGATTCTGATTGATCACTTCTGTCAGTGCTGTTGGGTTCAGTGTCCATTCTGTAAAGCCATCTGCACTGGTACCATGGAAAAACATCTTGGAGACCACAGTGTTCCTTTCCATCGTGTTACTGGGTTAACCGGGATGCATTTCAGAAATACAACATACCTGACTGTACACATTTGCACGTCAGCAGTGGCAAGTGATGGATATTTTCATCCAGATTCCTCAGATAACAAAGTCCTATGGAGAGAATACAGAAAAGGAGGTGATAGATTTGCAGACTGGAGCATCACTCCTGATGTCTCTGAGCTGCCCTACTGGAAGTGGTTTGTGTGCAGATTCCAGAAAGATCTAGAGGGCTACTACAAAAAGACATTTGAAAAGTATGGTGAGATTCCGAGTAAATGGAGAGAGCACTCGAAAGATGAAGCAATGCAGAGCTTAGATGATTACATTGAAACAACAAAAGCAAGTCTTCTTTCAGATAAAAAAAAAATTGTTACAAATTAGAAACAAAATGCTTTTATAAATAGTAAAATTAAGAAACAAACAGATTTAGGTTTATTGGATATGCCAGGGGTTTTCAAACCTGTCCTAAAGGACCCCCAGCAGTGCACATTTCAGATGACTCCCTCATTTAACACATTTGATTCAACTCATCATTAATAGAGACTGCAAGACCTGAATTGTGTGTATGAGATAAGCGAAACATTGAAGAAAAAAAAAAAATTCCAGGACATTTTTTGAAAAATGGTAACACTTTACAACAAGGTTGTATTAGTTAACATTAGTTAATGCATTAGTTAATCTTAACTAACCATGAACAACACCTCTGTTCAGCATTAGTTAATGTTTGTTAACGTTACCTCACGTACTGTTGTTCTCATGTTAATTTGATTGATTCTACTATTCTCATTTGTAAGTCGCTTTGGATAAAAGCGTCAGCTAAATGACTAAATGAAATAGTTAATGTTCGTTAACGTTAACTCACGCATGTATTAATGCATATAAATGTGTTAACTGCTACATAAACTAATGTAAGTACAGTAAGTTAACCTTAAAACATTAAGGCTAAATAAGAGGCATTGTTCATCATTAGCTAATGTTATCTAATGTATTAACTAATGTTAACTACTTGCACTGTTAATATGAATAGACACAATGGCATTTTTACCTTTAGGGTAGATGAGTTAGAAATGTTCACTCTTAGTGTGTCAACCGCTACATAAACTAATGTAAATATATACAGTAAGTTAACCTTAAAACATTAAGGCTATTTACAGGCATTGCCCATTATTTCATGTTATCTAATGCATTAACTAATGTTAACTACTTGAGCTGTTAACATGAATAGATGCATTAATATATGTGTAAATTAATGTTAACAATGATTAACTAATGTTCAACAACTAGGTGCTGTTAATGGTTAGGTAATATTAACTAATTGCATTAACTAATGTTAACTAATTGTGCAATTAACATGAATACATGCATTAATATATGCGAGAGTTAACGTTAACAAACATTAATGCTCGACAGAGGTGTTGTTAATGTTAATTAATGAATTAACTAATGTTAATGACTTGCACTGTCAACGTGAATACATGCATTATAGGGCTGGGCGATATATCGCATGCGATTGTCATGCGCATTTCGTCAGTAAAGCCGGTTCCCTGATTACCGCTAAATCGCCATCACCTGCTTTCAAATGGAGCGGCATTTAATAAACAGAGCCGTAGTTCACTGAAAAGCTATGCAATATCGCGTTCATAATCGAAGGCGATTCATCTGCGATATGAACGCGATATTGCATAGCTTTTCAGTGAACTACGGGTTAACGAGTTAACGTTAACAAACATTAACTAATGCTGAACAGAGGTGTTGTTCATGGTTAGTTAACGTTAACTAATGCATTAACTAATGTTGACTAATACAACCTTATTGGAGAGCATTACCTGAAAAATCATGGTATATACCTTAAAGGGTTAGTTCACCCAAAAATTAAAATTCTGTCATTTATTACTCACCCTCATGCTGTTCCACACCCATAAGACCTTCGTTAATCTTCAGAACACAAATTAAGATATTTTAGTTGAAATCTGATGGCTTAGTGAGGCCTGAATAGGGAGCAATGACATTTCCTCTCTCAAGATCCATTAATGTCTAAAAACATATTTAAATCAGTTCATGTGAGTACAGTGGTTCAATATTAATATTATAAAGCAATGAGAATATTTTTGGTGCGGCAAAAAACAAAACAAAACAACGACTTATAAAGTGATGGCCGATTTCAAAACACTGCTTCAGGAAGCTTCAGAGCAGAAATGAATCAGTGTGTCGAATCAGCGGTTCGAAGATTAATGAAGGTCTTTCAGGTGTGGAACGGCAGGGTGAGTAATAAATGACAGAAATTTCATTTTTGGGTGAACTAATCCTTTAAGCGTAACTGCGTTTGAGGCATGTGTGCAACTAGTCGAATTCTGATTGGTGCTGCGTCACCTTGTGACATGATGGTGTTATATGGAAGATACAAACGTAAGCCAGCAACACAGTGATAGGCTGAAGCAAGCCTAGCAAGTACGGCAGAGGGACACAGTGTCTCGTTCATTTCTCAGGGAACAAGGGTTACAGTCGTAACCTGAGATGTTCCTGTTAGGTTTTTTTGCTCCTAATTCGTGCCTCATCCCAGACCTCTTATTTGGCAATTGAATGAGCAATCACTCAGCGCTGAGGGAGAATATAGTCTCATTTTATTAATAAGAAAAGAGAGAATATATAGAAAGAGTACAAGGGGTGTAGTATAGTTTCAGCCAATGAGAAAGAGAATACATCATATAGATCATGATATAGGAATGTGATACATATAGAAAAACAAGTCTAAATATGGTCATCTACTGGTCAGGTACCCATAAGGTCCCTTAGCATCCCAAGGACCTTCTCCTATTCTGGTAATACAGAAAAGCAGGGACCATTCCCTGTTTCACATTCACTCATAGTAGAGCCTTATATGGAAATGGTTCTAGTACATAGAAAACCATATGTTAAGACATAGTATACAACTTTGACAGAGGAAAAAAAAGGGAGCCTCAGTCCACATACTTTCAATGCTGAGACCAACATAAAATCTATCAGTTCCCTTTCGAGAGAACTAATGCTACGTCATATAACATTTTTATGAAATACCCACTTCGCCATACTAATAAATGCCTGTCCTGATGTGAAACTGTTCAGACAGCGCAAGATGAGAACACTTGCATGCCATACTCCCAGCTTTGATTATTACTAAAAAAAAGTTAATTCATCGGAATGCAGCCATAATCACCAGACAATAATGCATGGTCTGAACTATAGGCTTACTATACATGTATCAATTTTTATTTTTTTTTTATACAGACTCGTAATCGACACCTCGGCAAATGTGAGATTTGAGACGTTCATATTACACATGGCTTTCTTTCTTCAAGAAGAAAGTCAACAGGCACACAAGTGCACAGCTGTACACATCAAGGTATTTGTCAGTGAACACAGCCAGGGAATTCAGGAGCTGACTGTGCATGTGCTGCACCAAAACAGTATCACACACCTTCCCAAAGTTTTATTGCAGGCAGGGAGACACATGCACTCATACATTTTTTGACTGGCTGTTTTTACTATATTTTTAATTAAATGTTTAAAAAGTATGTACGTCCCATAATAAAAGTTGTCAAATTAAAGAAATGGTTAAATTTACATAAAATTTTCAAATGTGGTCAGCATAGTGGTTAGCGCCCTGACATGTACAACTGCACCCCTGGCGACCTGAATTCAAATCCTGACTTGAGGTCTTTTGCTGATCCCGTTCCCCACAAATTGATCTTTCCAGTCAATCTCTACCATCGTATCCACAAAACAAAACAAAAAATCTATTAACCTGATTAGTTTCTGTTCAATTATTTTTTCTTCTGTTCAATTATCTGTTCTCTTATTTTTTTTTTTTTAGTAACTTGTATCAATTAAATATAAAAGTAAGGGTTTTAATTCGTCTGTAGACATTTGTACACTATTTGTGGAAAGTGTAGAAATGTAGTTGACATTGTTTCATGAAGCAGCAAAACCATTGCCCACCCTTATTACTCTACTCTTCTTGTTCTTATACCCTAGCGACACCTAGTGTCAACTTAAATGTTTTTTAAAATTGTCTTTTTTACGGATTGTATCTTCTTTTTATTATTTTTGCCTGTTGGTTGTTGCTCATGTTGTCTTTTACAAGGACAATGACAGCGTCATCATATGAAATAGTTTTATATTAATGAAATTACTGTGACAGTGATATTAAATAAACAGTCAAGCATGATTATATGTGGTTTTTGATCAGCCCTGTGAGGCTGTGACAGACGTAAATGTATTTTCACAACCTGTGCAAACCTGCCAGTGTTTGATTTCACATTCTTTCCCATGGTTTAATCTGTCTTTAACCAGAAAGGTCACTCTTTCAGACAAAATATTTAATCATGTGTGACAACTGTTTTTATTTTTTTAATCAGCGCAGGCACTAGATCTTATATATTAGACTTCTTTGCAGCTCAATATTTTTTTTAATATATATATATATATATATATATTGACTTGATATCAAGTCACCTTTATTTATATAGCACTTTTTACAATGCAGATTGTGTCAAAGCAGCTTTACAGTGATAACTGGTATATAATTTTGGCTGCACAGCAGCCCTTAAAGAATAGCGTCAATGCAGGCAGATCAAAGCACTGTTGAATATCAAATGTCAAGTGTCCCCAACTAAGCAAGCCAAAGGCGACAGCGGCAAGGAACCCAAACTCCAACAGGTGGCAAATAGGTGTTAAAATGGAGAAAAAAAACTTGGGAGAAACCAGGCTTAGTCGGGGGGCCAGTTCTCCTCTGGCGAACAGTGCTTTGTTACGATTCAGGTTGCTATCATAAGTCTGATAGTATTGCAACATTCAAAGTATTTATTTCAGTTCCATCCAGTTGAGGATCGTATTCATCACGCCAGTATGGACGGTTTGTTGAGGAACTGTGGCACTGGCTGTCGTGTTGATGTCTTCACAATGGATGATCTAGTCGACTCGATCTCTGCTGATACTTCAGGGCTGCGTTGTGGTCGTGTCATGGCACCGGTCCTTGGTCTCAGCTGGATACGGCCCGGATCCGGTTGACTACGGTAAACCTCGGGATAAACAGAAAGACTAATATTAGCGTAGATGCCATTCTTCTTCTGATGTAACGAGAACATCTGATGTTATAGGAAGTGTTCCCGGTTCCGGCTGACCTAATTTATGCAGCCTAATAATCCTTTAACGGATTTGAAAATTTATTATATTAATATTTAATTTATTTTTATTTTATTTTTTATATTTATTTTTAACTGTTCTGCATTTTTCATTGAGAACATATGTCATAATTTGCATTTCCTGTTGCTCAGTGGTTAGAGCATGGCACTAGTAATGCCAAGGTCAGGGGTTCAATCCCATGGATTGCACATACTCCGATACAAATGTATAGTATAATGTAATGTAAGTCACTTTGGATAAAAGCATCTGCCAGATGCATAAATGTAAATAATTTAGATATATTTTTAAGATGGAAGAATGCAGTTTTACAGATGCTAGTAACATGGCCTTCAAATGAAAGATTGGTATCAAAGAGCACACCCAGGTTTCTAGCTGACGACGAAGACTTAACAGAGCAGCCATCAAGTGTTACAGTATTTTAGGTTCCCTTTCGATACTTCACTCGTACTGCGTATGGGGAAAGGTCTCCTTTTTCCCCGTTACTGAAGCCTTTTTCAATAACGCAGTGTAACTGCATCGTCATTGGTTCACTCATAGACAAGTTGTTGAACCATTGACGGCGTGGCATAGCTGCGCGACCTATGGCGACAGAGCGCGCGAATATTCCCGCCGAAATGGGCGGGGTTTAGGGCTATATAAGCGGGCGTTTCGCCATAGGATTTCAGGTCATTCGACTGAAGTGACGACACTGAAGCCGCAGCCTCGTGGCACGGCATGTAACGCAGTACTCGTTCCGTATCTCAGGGAACCGAGGTTACATTAGTAACCGAGTACGTTCCCTTTCGATACTTCACTTGTACTGCGTATGGGGAACGAATTCAACCGCGCCGTGCCACGGCAGGGAACGACTGGACTTGTCTTGGGCACCGTGAGGGAACCAGAGGACAAGTGAGAAGGCCGGAGCCGTCGAACCCTCGTTACACTACAAAAAGGGAGTTAACTCCCAGAGTGGCATGAAGCGGAGCTCGATAGAGGCCGCTGTATCATACCGAGAGGACCCGAGCTTGTAAGGACGGGACGTCCAAATGATAAAATCTGACAAAAGTGGAAGGCGAGGACCAGCCGGCCGCCTCACAGATGTCTTTAATCAAAACTCCACTAGACCAGGCCCAAGAGGAAGCCATTCCTCTAGTAGAGTGAGCTCTAACTCCTATGGGGCAGTCGAGGCCCATAGAGGAGTAACAAAGAGCAATAGCGTCGACTATCCAACACGAAAGACATTGCTTTGAGACCGAAGACCCCTTGGTGCGGCCACCAAAGCAGATAAAGAGCTGATCAGATTGCCGAAAAGGCTATGATCGATCAACGTAGGTCCTTAATGCCCTGACAGGGCAGAGTAGTTCCAGCTCTCGCTCGTCTGACGAGGGAGGAAGCACTGAGAGGGAAATGACCTGTGCTCTGAATGGAGTCGAGAGCACCTTAGGAACGTAGCCATGCCTAGGTTTCAAAGCGACTTTGGAGTCGTTGGGCCCGAACTCGAGGCATGCAGGGCTCACGGAGAGGGCCTGCAAGTCACCAACTCGCTTAACCGATGCTAGTGCAAGCAGCAGAGCGGTTTTGAGCGTCAGGGGCCTGAGGTCAGCTGAACGCAGTGGCTCAAAGGGAGGCCCTTTAAGAGCTCTGAGGACCAAAGAGAGGTCCCAGGTGGGAACAGTGAGAGGACGAGGAGGATTTAATCGCCTAGAACCTCTCAAGAAACGCACCACGAGGTTGTTTCGTCCCACTGACTGGCCAGCAATAGGAGCGTGAAACGCTGCAATGGCTGCTACGTAAACTTTGAGCGTTGAAGGGGTGCGACCCAGATTCAAACGCTCCTGGAGAAAAGACAGTATCGGAGATACGTCACACTCCACTGGGTCTATGTTGCGTGTAGAACACCAGTCAACAAAGACCGACCATTTCTGGGCGTAGAGGCGTCTCGTGGACGGAGCTCTCGCCTGAGAAATGGTATTCAGCACGTCCCCAGGGAGGTTAGCAGGCTCCCGTCGAGGGACCAGAGGTGCAGAGCCCAGAGTTCTGGCTGGGGATGCCAAATCGTCCTGTTCGCCTGAGAGAGGAGGTCCCGTCTCAGGGGGATCAGCCACGGAGCTTTTGTGGAAAATAAACTACGAGTTATTGGACTCTCCGAGAGCTGTCTAGCTTGGTTCAAGAGTTACTGCACTGGTTGCTCACAATCAGTAAAGGTGGAAGGGTTTTGGTCAGATCCTCTGCCTCTATTTAAAGGGGTCCCACAAGGAAGCATACTGGGGCCTATACTTTTTAATATTTATGTTAACGATATTGCTTTTGCTGCAGGCGATTCTCACATACACTTATATGCTGATGACACTATTATTTATTCATTTAATTCTTCCCTGACCATTGCACTGTCTTTACTGCAGGCCAGTTTTACTCGCATCCAACATGCTTTCTCTAGTCTTTATGTAGTTTTAAATACAAATAAAACTAAATGTATGGTTTTTAATAGAAATTTACCAAATGTTGAACATCTGCCTAAAATTTTTTCATTGGATGGTTCAGAAATCAATTATGTTGATTGCTACAAATATCTTGGTATCTGGCTTGACAGTAAGTTATCATTCGAAACGCACATAAATGTTCTGCTCAGCATGATTAAGTCTCGTATTGGTTTTCTTTATCGTAATAAATCTTCTTTTACACATTCTTCTTAACAGCTCTTGGTTAAAACGACCAATTTTAGATTACGGTGATATATTACAGGTCTGCTTCAAAAACTCTCCTTCATAAATTGGATGTTATTTACCATGCTGCAATTCGCTTTGTGACCGGAGCCTCATTTAACACTCACCATTGTCATCTGTATTCTTTACTGAATTTGTCTTCTCTCCATTCGCGTAGACAAATTCATTGCCTTCTGTTTATTTATAAAACACTTATTGGTAAAACTCCATTATATTTACAGTCCCTTTTAACTGCTCATAATACAAGTCGTAATCTGCGCTCTAGTACTTTCCTTACTCTCTGTATACCCAAAGTCTGCACCTCCTTTGGCCATTGTTCTTTTCAGTTTTCTGCTGCATATGATTGGAATCATCTGCAGCAGACTCTAAAGCTTAGCTCATTCATATCGCTTTCTTCCTTTAAAAATTCAGTTCAGTCAATAATTCAGGATCATTGTACTTGTTTTTTGTTTATTGTTTGTTTTTATATGTCACTGTTTATAGCTGTGTTACCTGTTTTTGTATTGTACTGGCTTTTTATGCTGCCTCTTGGCCAGGTCGTCATTGTAAATGAGAACTGGTTCTCATTTGACTCACAAATAAAGGTTAACAATAATCAAGTCAGAATTGCAAAATATAAAGTCAGAATTGTGAAATAAAGTCAGAATTCTGAGATACAGTGGGTACGGAAAGTATTCAGACCCCCTTAAATGTTTCACTCTTTGTTATATTGCAGCCATTTGCTAAAATCATTTAAGTTCATTTTTTTTTTCCTCATTAATGTACACACAGCACCCCATATTGACAGAAAAATAGCCTACAGAGTTGTTGACATTTTTGCAGATTTATTAAAAAAGAAAAACTGAAACATCACATGGTCCTAAGTATTCAGACCCTTTGCTCAGTATTTAGTAGAAGCACCCTTTTGATCTAATACAGCCATGAGTCTTAAATAGGCTATATTACAGCGCTTACGTAGTGCTCCTTCATGGTTTGCAGTGTGTGTGTACTCATTGTTCCTAATGTGTGTGCACTAACTTGGATGGGTTAAATGCAGAAAACAAATTCCTACTACGTCACTTTTTCTTTTCCATCTCCAAACCTATTCTGTTCACAGCTAATCTGAGGATACGTGCACCTCCTGCTTTGTTGTAAACTAGTGGTTTCAGTTTAAAGCGGAACTCAGTAAGATTTGCGAAGCTCCCCCTACAGTTTCCTTCAGTGAATCACACTGCCGTAAATACTCCAAGTGCAGCTCTTCCATAACAACTACAACGCTCACCAGCGCAGTAGTTTTGCAAATACAGTACAAGAAAGAGGAGGTGGGTAATTTGCAAATACAGTACATGCGATGGAGGTGATTAATTTTCAAAATTGTCTTATAAAGTCATAATATATACATTGTTTTTGAATTACCATAAAGCATTTTGTCACTCTCGCGTGAACGTGAACATGAACATGATTAGGCTTGTTTGAGATGAGCAAATTCTGCGCAGAACCGATCAACGGTGATCACTGCGAGATGCATGCCGGTTAGAAATGTGTCCGAGGGTGGTCCGCCTTGCTCTGATGTCATGCTGATGTGTGTCAAAAACCTCTCACGAGGGCGAGGCGGACGTGTCGGATTCTCCATCGACTGCGCTGACCAAAAGCATGATGGGAAACGACTTGATGACGACACAGCTTAAAGCTTATTGGTTTAAACAACCGTGATGTATTGATCTAAAATGTTTGATTTTAAAACACTAATACCATGATTTTATGCGTATAAATTATGTGTGAATATTCCAAAAGTCCCTGACAGTGCGATCTCTCTATGGGTTATGTGATTGTTATCATAGCCTATTTATAAAAATATATAAAAACATGTCTGTAATTTAAAATAAAAATGATTGATACACACATCCTTCGAATGGAAATAAATAAGTCCTTTGGGTGTATTGTTCATTATGTTTATTTTCATATAAAAGCAACAGAACGTAAATTACATCCAGTTTATCAGCAACACAGTGCACAAGTGTGAATCCTGCGATATCCGCCTTTGATCTCGCAGGTGTCTGATGCACTACAAGAACGGAGAATTGTCCATCTTGCCTGCACTTTTTTCACTCCTCCCCTCACTGCAGCTGCCTACTCTTGGCTGAACTTCAGGCGAGGCTATAGGCGCATCTCAAACAAGCCTGTTGTGTCGGGTCGGTGCAGCTCAAGTTGCAAGTGCTGTATTCTGGCGTAGATGTGCCAGAGGGGGTTATGCCGAGTTCAGACTGCACAATTTTCAAAGTAGTCGGGTCACTGTTCTTTTCACACTGCATGACTATCTTGGCCAGCATTCAGTTGCTGCTGTGTTCAAACTGCACGATGGATCGGCGACAGAAGGTTTCACACTGCATGACTTTACAATAGAATCGCCGACAACTCTGTCTGGCACACAAACTCCGTCCGTTTCACAACCATACACGTGCGAGACGTGACAAGGAAACAACGCGATATCACGCATTCAAGACCGGAGTTCTCACGTGAGACTGGGCCTGCGTCTCAATCAGCTCCCTAGCTCCCTAGGTCGTGAATCAGTACATAATGAAAGTGAATGTGGCTGATACCCTGATCAGTGCCCTGACTACTGAACTAGGGAGCTGATTGAGACACACGGCCATTATTATTAAAAATAGTAGCCCGCAAGAAGCTTGAAATACGAATTGTCTGTGCGCTGATTTGCAGCGAAAACAACAAAAATAGAAGAATAGGGAGACGGAAATGTTTGGGGAGACGCGAGGAACAAGGATTGTGTGTTCTGCAACGAGAGTTGGAGGTAAATACATAACTTTTCAATGTGCTGCTGTTGCATATCAAGCAAATGTTTGTGCTTTGGTTCTGTTTGATAGAATTGTAATGTTTATGTGAATGAAGCCATGCTTGCTGATACTGTGGTCTGTAACTCCTCCCCGAACTCCCCGCTGCTCTGTATCTTGCTCTCTCATTGGCTGTCGGTCATCGCCGATGTAGTTTTCAGTCAGAACACTTTTCACACAGCAGGATTTTGAATCGCCGACAGGTCCAGATATTTAGCATGCCAAATATCTCACGGGCGTCGGCGACTCGTCGGCGATTCTCTCAGATCACGTCTTTGCTCATTCACACTGTGTGATTGTCACTCGCGTGAACGAGCACCGATTTGCCTGTGATTTCGGGCATTTGTCGGCGATTTCTCAACCTGTCGGCGAGCCAAAATCGGGGCTAAAATAGCCGTCTGAACTCGGCTTTAGTGCTCGCCTCAAACACACCACTACAAGTCAATTAACCATCGTAAGGACTTAGAAAACTATTTATGAAGGTAAAAAAAGTTACTTAGTTCTGCTTTAATATGTTGCAGGCTCATTTACTGATAATAAATAATTTTTAATAAATAATATTGATTATAATAATTATAATAATATTGGGCTTGTTTTTGAAGCAGCAGTTGCGATTTGTCTCGCGAGAGTTGGCAACTGTGTCAGGAGCCCAGTCAGAGTGAAAGTAATGCCCGGTCCCAAATGGCACCCTTAACACTAGTGGTCTTCCTCTGAGTCTACACTTTCATGAAGTGCTTTGTAATAATCACTTTGCCTGCCTTGTGAAATCCTCTGCGTAGCTCGCCATCTTAAGGACATCTCAATTCTCTAATTTCACAGCAAGGAGGTGAGGAACGAGGAGTGAGGACGCTTCCCGAGGAGTCATAAGCGAGGATACACAGGTGCATCCTTTGCGGAAGTCTTTCCCGCCGAGAAACCTGACGCACGCATTAATTCTCCTCCCCCTTCACACCTGTCACAATAATTTAAATGTATGCTTTAATGCATGCATTTTAAATAAACATATTTCAACGGGGCATCTTGCTTTATTAATATATTTTTTTTAAATAACCAAACTTTAACAACATATGGGTAGATCCCTCAAATGCAACTAATGCAACGCTTTTAAGTGACGCTAAAGGGAGCGAGGATATATCATTTCACCTGATTCAATTCCTCCGTCCTCGCTTCTTTTCCTTGTGTCATGGGGTGCTTCTCAATTCTTATTTGTGCATCCTCGTTTCCTTTCCTCGCTTCCTTTCCTCGCGTCTTAGCTCCACCCCTTTGGGATTCGAGGGAAGGAAACAAGGAAAAGAAGCGAGGACGGAGGAATAGAGTGCCTCAGGGATGACGCATTTTTGTAGGCAAAATCCGGAAGTGAGTTATCATTTTAGGACTTCCGGTTCCAATGCCGTAAAGTCAATGGGTTTTTTTTTAATGGGTTTTTGCTAAATCGCCTGAAATAAGGTCTGTGGTTAACAAAGCCTCTAAATATTTTCACGTTTTGATCTGACATAAAACACACCAGTTATAACCTGCTTGTGGTTTTTTAAACCTTTACTGTGTCTTAAAATCGGCGGTTGCTAATAAATTGCTAAAAGGGACTACTTCCTTTGGTGGGGACTTTAGACGTCATCATGACAAACGGGACATTTGGACAGCATTTCTCATGAAAAAGTGGATAAGTATTAATAACAGCACAGATCATAATCAGCGAGCATGTTTATAAATAAAGTTGTTTTCTAAATAAAGTTTGAGGAAGCTTGGTGGTGACGATGTTGATCTGCGACCGTGGTGTGCTGTAGTCCGTTTATAGCCTACTGTTAGCTTTTTATATCTGACGACTTTATTTAGGCTTCAAAATGTATTTATGTTGTGTTAACTTGTAAAGATTATCTTGATAGACAAAACGTGTAAGTGTCATAACCCTTTGTTAAACACAGAGCTTTTTTTCTGCAATTTTCCAAAAGTCTATGGGAAAAATGCATAGGCTTTCAACCGAGGGAACCCGTGCGCTGCTAACTTCCGGGTTGGCCAACAAAAACGCGTCATCCCTGGGGCACTCTATTCACCTTAAACCAGGGCCCAGATCAGGACGCAGACAAACTGGCTAAACCGACCGTCTGCTAGCCACCTCACGTCACAGAACTCAGATAATTCACAGCACATAGAAACTCTTTCACCTAGATATTATCACATAGAGACTGTGTCTGTACCTCGAACTAGTAAATACAAAAAACTTCCGAAACCTTTTAAGGGTAAAAATTTAATTGATGTTCAAAAAATGAAAATCACAGATAAATTAGATAAACAAATGATAAAGCTTGGGCTACTGAATATTAGATCTATTTCTTCAAAAGCACTTATTGTAAATGAAATTATCACAGAAAATAAACTAGACTTGCTGTGTTTGACAGAAACCTGGCTAAAACCAGACGATTACATTATTTTAAATGAGTCTAGTCCTCAAGGTTATGACTATCGACACAATCCTCGACAGAAAGGCAAAGGGGGGAGGTGTTGCTGTAATTTATAGTAATATATTCAGAATCATTCAAAAGAATTTCAAATATAATTCCTTTGAAGTGATGGTGCTTTATGTAACATTATGTAAGTTGACATTTGTGCTGGCTACTGTATACAGGCCACCAGGGCACCATACTGACTTTATCAAAGAATTTGCTGATTTTCTATCAGAGTTAGTACTGGCTGCGGATAAAGTCCTTGTTGTTGGTGATTTTAATATCCATGTAGATAATAATAAAGACGCATTTGGATTGGCATTTGCAGACATTTTAAACTCTATTGGAGTTAGACAACACGTGTCGGGACCCACTTATTGTCGTAATCATACCTTAGATCTAATACTGTCGCATGGAATTGATATTGATGCTGTTGAAATTCTACAGCAGAGCGATGATATATCAGATCATTATTTAGTGTCGTGTATAATACAGTTAGCCAAGGCTACAAAACCACCACCCAGCCATAAATATGGTAGAACCATCACTTCTTCCACTAAAGATTGCTTTATAAATAATCTCCCCGAGCAGTTTCATCGCCTTAGTATACCTGACAACTTAGAAGAACTTGATGCTGCAACAGAAACTATTGGCTCTCTCTTTTCCAGCACATTAGATGCAGTCGCTCCTTTACGTCTAAAGAAGATTAAGGAAACTAATCTAACGCCGTGGTATGATGAGCACACTCGGGCTCTAAAACAAGCTGTGAGAAAAGCTGAACGTAGTTGGAAGAAAACAAAACTAGAAGTTTTTCGCCTTTCGTGGAAAGAAAAAATGATTGAGTACAGAACGGCTATAAGAAATGCTAGATCTACTTATTTTTCAAATCTCTTAATAGAAAACAAACATAATCCTAGGTACTTATTTGACACAGTGGCTAAATTAACTAGAAACAGAGATTCAACTGCTGACGTTTCCAAAGAGCACAGCAGTAATGACTTTATGAACTTCTTTACTTGCAAGATTGACAATATTAGAGAGAAAATTACAAACATGCAACCGTCTACAGTTTCGCTTCAGACAGTGCACTGTAGTGTCCCTGAGGTAAAACTAGAATCATTCGCCGCTATAGGAGAGGAAGAATTATCTAAACTTATCAAATCATCAAAATCAACAACATGTATGTTAGACCCAATGCCGACTAAGCTACTGAAAGAAATGCTTCCAGAGGTCGTAGGTCCACTTCTTGATATAATTAATTCATCGTTAACACTAGGATACGTGCCAAAAACTTTTAAGCAGGCTATTATTAAACCTCTTATTAAAAAACCTCAATTAGATCCGAGAGATTTAGTAAATTACAGGCCAATCTCGAATCTACCTTTTCTGTCAAAGATACTAGAAAAGGCAGTTTCAACACAACTGTGCTCCTTTTTAGAAAGAAATGGAATCTGTGAGGATTTCCAGCCAGGATTTAGACCATACCATAGTACTGAGACTGCTCTCGTTAGAGTTACAAACGATCTACTCGTATCATCCGATCGTGGCTGTATTTCTCTATTAGTGTTATTAGATCTCAGTGCTGCTTTTGACACTATCGATCACAACATTCTTTTAAAAAGACTTGAAAACTATATTGGCATTAGTGGAATTGCTTTGGCATGGTTCAAATCTTACTTATGTGACCGTTATCAGTCTGTAGTAGTTAATGAAGAGATGTCGTATCGATCACAAGTTCAATATGGAGTACCACAAGGCTCAGTACTAGGACTGTTGCTTTTCACTCTGTACATGCTGCCCTTAGGAGAGATAATTAGGAAGCATGGTGTTAGTTTTCACTGCTACGCTGACGATACTCAGCTCTATATTTCCTCGCGCCCTGACGAAACCTACAAATTCACAAAACTAACAGAATGCATAGCTGACATTAAAAACTGGATGACAAGAAATTTCTTATTATTAAATTCAGAAAAAACTGATATCCTAATCTTTGGACCAAAAACTTCCTCACGAAAAAACCTTGAATACTCTCTAACACTTGACGGGTGCTCCATTAAATCTTCGTCCTCAGTTAGGAACCTGGGTGTGCTCTTTGATACCAATCTTTCATTTGAAAGTCATGTTTCTAGTATCTGTAAAACCGCCTTCTTCCATCTAAAAAATATATCTAAATTACGACATATGCTCTCAATGACAAATGCGGAACAGTTGGTTCATGCATTCATGACCTCAAGACTAGATTACTGTAACGCTCTACTGGGTGGTTGTTCTGCTCGGCTTTTAAACAGACTACAGTTGGTCCAAAATGCGGCAGCTAGAGTTCTTACTAGAACCAGAAAGTATGACCATATTAGCCCAGTTCTGTCAACATTACATTGGCTCCCTATTAAACATCGTATAGATTTTAAAATCTTGCTACTTACTTATAAAGCTCTAAATGGTTTAGCTCCCCAATATCTAAGCGAGCTCTTGGTGCATTATAGTCCTTCACGTCTATTGCGATCTCAGAATTCAGGCCAGTTGATAATACCCAGAATATCAAAATCAACTGAAGGCGGCAGATCCTTTTCCTATTTAGCACCTAAACTCTGGAACAATCTTCCTAGCATTGTTCGGGAAGCAGACACACTCTGTCAGTTTAAATCTAGACTAAAAACACATCTCTTTGCTCTTGCATACACATAACACATTATCAATACATTAACATTTTTCAAATCCGTTAAAGGATTGTTACGCTGCAATAATTAGGGCGGCCGGAACCGAGAACATTTCCTATAACACTAGATATACCTGTACATCAGAATAAGAATGGCATCTACGCTAATATCAGTCTCTCTGCTTATCCTGAGGTTTGCCGGGTGCTGGATCCAGGCCGTATCCAGATCAGATGGAGAACCTGTGTCTGGACCTGACTACAACGGACCTGACTACAACGTAGCCCAGGAGACAATGGGCCTACAGATCCAGTTCTGGATGCATCTATAATTCAGATTTTTAAATCTCCGTATCCGCTTACATATATTTATATATAATCTATTTTTAATCTCTATAATAAAAATGTATAATTCAGATTTTGATCTCCATATCCATTTACATATATTATATATATCTTCCAAGGGGTTTTTTCCCTCCTAGGACTTTTTTCCCAGTGCTAGCACGCTGGGTTTTTCTCCTAGGGGGTTTTTTCCACCCCTGGGAGTCAGCCGACATTGGCTTAATGTAGCACCATCTTGTATATGTTACATATTACCACGCTTGCTTGTACAGCTTATTTTTAACCATTTCTCTTTTTTCTGTGCTCCTAATATGTAAAGCTGCTTTGAAACAATTACCAATTGTAAAAAGCGCTATATAAATAAATTTGACTTGACTTGACTTGACTTGACTTCCGCCACGCCCATTTTTAATTCTCCACTCTTCCGCATTTTGTCATCCGACTTCCGCTAAACTGACTCGGCACATCCGGTAGCTAGATCAGTAATCAAAAGATTGTTTATAGCGAGCTATAACTTTAGAGAAATTACAGTAAATGTTTCAAATTGTAAAATTGTAAACCATGGGACTGTCAGGAGTTGATGGAGCAGCATGTAGAGGGTGTAGGTGAAGACAACTGGAATTATTTTAAATCAGTTTTGTTAAAGATAACTTTGTGATTTGTATTTTAGAAAATGTGTAATTTAATAAGTTGTGATAAAATCAGTCGTAAGAGTGTTTGTTGTTATCAGGAAGCTACACCTTTTACTGACCTTCATGTAGAGATAATGTTTCACCATTTAATTTTCATATGCAATAAACCAAGATAGAAATAATTTGCAAACTTGACATGACTTATTCTATTTAAATCAGAATACTTCATCCCTTTAAATTGTAAGAGCTCACATTATATTGTTTTATTAAAAAGATACTGACAGCTAACATCTGGCCACACTGTAAAGATAAAGGTTTATAGAAATAATTTTAAGATAGACAACATTTGGTCATATTGTAAAGGTTCATAAAAATATCTACATACACTATTTACACTGATTAGTTAAAGCAAAACCACAACACAGACAAACATACCTAAAATCAACATTTATTCATCCTCTACATCAGAAATTATGTTGCTCAGAAGGGTAAAATGGGCAAATTCTCTAAATGATCAATTTTAAGGGTGAGGTTAATTTGAACTGTTGTAAGAAAGGATTTTGAAGATTTTCAGTCATATGACCCATGTACATTAGCGATGCGCCTGGTGTTGGTGGTGTCTTCTTCAGAGAGTTGCGTGCGTCTCTTGGTGAATGCTGGAATGACAAGTTTCACCTTCCTTTGATATTCAACAGTGTTTTGATCTGTCTGCATTGACAACATTGTATGCGAACTGAACTTAGCTGGATGATGACATCACTGTTTACTCCAGTGCTGATATAGACAAATTATCATCCTGATATGACCACCCTATAGCAGGTGCTCGGCGACTGAATGAATGGTGGTTGTTTCTCAGCAGAGTTGTGTACAATGGCGCCAGCTCAACGCATGTGATGTTGAAGTGTAGATGTGGTCAGAGACAGATGGATCCTCCCAGTGTGTTTCTGCATCACAGTTCAGGGTATGTGGATGTGATCATCCTCACAGTTGATCACACTCATCGATGCATCTGTGGAAATAATATAACCATACACATATTTTTACATTAGTAATTATTGATCATGAGAATTAATATAAGATTGCACTCATACTTTAACAGAACAGTGTGAGAGAGAGATGCATTAAAAACGAGACAGTATATACACAATCTCTAACTCTAGTGTTAATAGTTAGGTCAATATCAATATGAGAGATGTAGCTAGCTGGCCTGCTATCACCTGCAATCTCTATAAATTACAGGAATAATGTAAGTAACTTAAGCTATTATTAAACTATAATGTACCACAATCCTATCTTAAATATGTACCATTGTACTATCTTACATATGAAATATATAGGTGGCAATTGTAATAATGCAAGATTCGTTGTATTTTGTGAACTGCTCTTTACTGATCTTAACTGTATTCATAGAAGGGACTTCACAAATCTAACATTAGGTTAACATGTACATGGCTAGCTAAATTAGCTTACCTGAATCTGACAATCTGTTCAGCATCCGCCGTGACTTATTTACCGGAACATCGTTGCCGAGCCATTTCTCGGGGAAAGGGTGTTTGTCAGTCGGCCTCCCGTCCATGAAATGGTACGAACACACATAAGGGCGCTTGGGTGGTCACTTCAAGTTTAGCGCCTTCAGCCATTGCCTCAGGTGCTCCTCGTCTTAAGGTGGTGGGTGTAAATTGTAAAGTGCACCACAACACTCGGACCGCTTCACATTGTATTCGTAACATCGTTGATGCCGTTTCAACCGTTCTCTCTTCTTAATCTAATTGTTATGACAGCCCCTAACTGAGCATATAATACTCATCTACCGTTACAGCTATAGGATTACCGCTAGCGACTACTAGCTTAGGTCCCTCAACCGGAAGTAAGATGACAAAACGAACGTAATGGCGCCACCCTTGTTGTCGCGGAAAATAAGGTGAAATGATATATCCTCGCTCCCTTAGCGTCACTTCAAAGCGTCATCAGCTGCACGCGAGGGATACCCATATGTTGTTAAAGTTTGGTTATTTAAAATAAATATTATAAATATTAATAAAGCAAGATGCCCCGTTAAAATATGTGAGATGTAAAGTTTATTTAAACTGCATGCATTTAAATTATTGTGACAGATATAAAGGGGGAGGAGAATTTATGCGTGCATCACGTTTCTCGATGACAAAGACTTCCGCAAAGGATGCACCTGTGTATCCTCGCTCATGACTCCTCGGGAAGCTTCCTCACTCCTTGTTTCTCGCCTCCTCGCGGTGCAATTAGAGAATTGAGATGTCCTTCAAGATGGCTGAGCTCGATCGGTTTCCGGGTCATAGGAGGACAGAGGAGTGAGGAAACAAGGAGGGATATTAGCTGTGTCCCAATTCAGGGGCCGCGCACTTCGAAGTGCATGAAAGGGGTGGGGTTTTGGAGTGGAGGGTTGCCAGGTCTGCGCAACAAAGCCATCCCAAATGTAGCGTAATCACAGCACAAGTGTAAAAGTATCCTAATTCCAGACATGGCAACAATGAACCGAGCGTCGTTACATGGCTAGTGGCTGTGTGACAGACAGCTTATGGTGAGTTCACACCGGACGCGAATGAAGCGGTAAGCGCGAGTGATTTACATGTTAAGTCAATGCAAAGACGCGAATTGACATCCTGCGGCGCGATTCGCGCGAATGACGCGGCACGAACTGAGCGATTCGGGCGTTTGACGCGATTCGCGAGAATCGCGCAAGTTGAAAAATCTGAACTTTGGCGATTTCCGCGCCGCGTTAACCAATCAGGAGCTTGCTCTAGTAGTGACGTGACGTAGCGAGCTGAGGCAGAAATTCGAAACAACAATGGAGGACAAAATTATCGTCGCTGTACATCTTCATACTTTTATAGAAACGGAAGTAAAAAAGATCGTGTTTGAAAGAAAGTGAGTGAGGAGGTCGGACAATCTGATAAGTTCTAAAAAACGGTCTTTACTCAATTTGAGCTATATATATAGACATATTAAGACTACAAACCAACTAAAGACGACCAACTGAGCTTATTCGCTGTAATTTACAATTATTTCCCCACTGACAAGTTGTGTTTATTCAGAGGAAGTGTGCAGAAAGCAGTGGGAGAGTCTGGGACACATAAAGCTGGGCATACACTGTGCGATATCTGTGCGATTTCAGCAAGGTTACCAACTCACACTGTACGAGTAGATCGCGTGCGATGGAAAGCCAAAACGCACGATTTATGTGCTCACACTATGCGGTCCGATGGTCGAGACGTGACTTGACTGCTCACACTATGCGTTTGAAATATGCACGATAAACCCACGTACTGGGATGCGCCGATAGACAATATGAAGACTTCAGATGCAAAAGCCTCTAAGTGCCATTTGAAATTTTCTTCTAAAATGAGCATTTTTATCAAGCTTGTATGTTTAGGGTCAGTAATTTAATTCTAACGGCAATTAATAGGACCTTTTCATTGCCATTAGAGTGAAATTACTGACCCTAAACATACAAGCTTGATAAAAATGCTCAGTTTTCTTCTAAAATTTCAGATGGCACTTAGAGGTTTTTGCATCTGAAGTCTTCATATGTTTCCAGAGATATTGTCAAAAGCATCAGCTATGGATATCAAGAGGATTTAGCATTTCCAATACATATATTAAATAATAATAATAATAATTAGCCTATTATTATTATTATTAGTAGTAGTAGTAGTAGTAGTAGTATAGGGTAGGCCTATTTAATATTAAATTGATATTAGCTACAATTCATTTGGCCCGCAATATTTCATAGCGCATCACCGCATAACTGACGCGCTGCGAGGATAATAAAAGATTTGATTAGCTTATAATTACTCCTCACTGAAAATTATTTAAAGACATTTATACAATGAATTAAAGGCATATAATTAAAATTATTAACAGTAGCCTATGTGTTCGCAGACTGCAAGTCAATGAAAAGCAGCTTCACTTCAAAAACAACCTGTTTAATACGAAATACTTCTCATTTTTTCACCCACTACAGTTTATGGGCCACAAGAGAAATATTAAGAAAATAAAATAAGATATATAGCCTACCGTTATCAGGTTGAAGTAGGATTTATCTTGTTGTCTCTGAGAGAATATGCACCGAAAGCTCGTCGGTTTTACTTTTTATTTTTTTGTAAAGGCTGGTGAATAATTGACAGGGGATTGAGACGTCTTCATCGGCATAACTCTCGCGCAAAGTTTGCACATTGCTTGTGTAATATAAAGTAGACACTGACTCGCCTTCCTGGTTTAAAATGGAAAAAATTCCTATATGAGACGTGACATTTTTCTTTATCACCAATTGCCAAATGATGGACAACAGTTCACATTTCCGCATTTAATAAAATTAAGTGAATATTAAATAGCCTACATGAGTAAATAGAAAGTGAAAAGCGAAACATGTAAATTAATGATCAAGTAAATTAATACAAGAGGCACCGTGGGTTTATCCATCATGCAACACGAACTGGAGGTAAGCAACATTTTCTTTCTTGCTGCATTAACCCTGTAAAACCCAAATATAGAAAAAAAAGAGCAAAACATTTTTTGACCTCTCAGATATTGTTTTTGGAGGCCTCTGATGTAGAAAATAAAGATTTTTAAAAAATTTTACTTTTTAGTAAGTTTTTAGGGAAATGTTGTAATGTTGCAACGTTGGGCCTAGGTAGGAGCAGAATTTCTGTATTTGTACTCACTTTGTCTGAACAGATATACAGAGCATTTAAGCATTCATTTGCAGGGTTGATTGCTTACATAGCTCCATAACAGTATATATCATGAGTAATAATCACACAACAATCATATTTTTTATGAATAAGCATTTATTAATAAAAATATTGAAAAAAAAATATTTATAAAACTTTTTCTTCTATCACTTTCAATGTGGTTTGAATTAAGTCTGTGTTTTACAGTGATAGTCCCTAAGACATTTCTTTTCATCTAAGAAGCACAGGCGAACATTGCACTTGCTACACAATGTATTTGTGTATCTATTACTGCAGTGACTCCAGCGTCCTCTCTTCTTTACTGGGAAATGTGCAGTCATGTCTTTGCGTACATCCAGTGGGGGGGATTCCGATGACATCTTGGCATTCTGAAATGGAAAAAGTAAAAAAATTAATAAGTGAATAATACAAATGGGTCTTATATTGTAGATAAACTGAAAGAATACAGGGTGGTAGACCATGTGTTGAGGGTAGAGATCTAAGTATATTATCCATCAAAGTATTATAATTTCAATGCAAATGCTAATCAAAATTCCACTACTACATTCAAACAATACTGTCTGGCTGGCCTATTATGCTCTCTACTTATCATACTAAAGGAACACATGCATCCCCCCAGAGCACTTACAGGTTCATGTTCAAGACCATTCACACCTGTCCCTGAAGAATGCAAAAGGCATCCCCCCAAAATCATTCAGAGCTCCTAATGCTATAAACTGCTACTTGGCCAACACTCATAAAAAAATCTCAGGATCATTTAGAAGTTAAAAAACAAATAAACTATGTAGATACAGGCAGTTTCACTGCTCTGGATGATGGAGTTTTAAATCCCACATACAGTTTATTCCTGTGTTTAATTATGGTCTAAACTAAACTAAGTACAAATTTAACAGAAAAGTACATTTAGAACTTAGTTACAATGAATCTAACAGTTTAAATTTCAATTTGTGACCATGTAAGAAGTGCAGTGTCCTTATGTAACATGTAGGAGCACAGGCTATTTTGACTACCACTCTAGCCCAACGTTGTAGAATTACAACATGGTATAACAATCTCTAAATCAAATTTGATTAATGTTTTCCAAAATAACTAAATATATCTGTGTTCTAGACATTGTAATAAACACCAAAAAAAATATGTAAGGAAATTTACTTACTTGAATCTTGACAAATCCAGTCATGTAAAAAAAGGAGATGAGCTTGACGTGAAGTTTGCAGGTAGAGTAACTTCATGGTCAGATGACCAGACCTATAAACACTTATTCTATCTAATAGCATTGTGAGGACAATCAATAGAACCCATTAACTATGTAAATGTGGTCTTGAGAGAAAAAAACATTTGCAAGCCTTTTTTAAAAATTGTTGAAAGTGATGTTGTAATTCTGCAACAGTGGGCTTTACAGGGTTAAAGATTGGTTTAATTTCTTTTTTCGCGCAGGCGCAGTGGGGGGAAAAACACAGAGTTTAGGCAAGTCGGTTCGTAGCTCTGCTTCAACTGTGCAATATCCTCACGAGGGGGAACCAAATTTCTGACATGCCAGAACTTCATCCGACCATGCGATTGCCAGTCGGGAGAGGTTTATCGCCTCTCGTTTCCCCGTGTACACTGCACGAACACTGCACGACAAACGACACACGACAAAGCTGAAAATCGGCCCGACTCAAAAAAGAGTCGCACGAGTCAGAATTCGGCTCAAAATCGGATGAAAATCGCACAGTGTATGCCCAGCTTTAAGGAGCGGGAGAGCCCCTCTCATGACGCGAATTCGCGTCTGTTGTGAAGGGATTTTCACGCGCGAATGAAGTGAGTAAACTCAAAGTGTTCACGCGTCCAACTACGCGCGAATAGCGCGATTTATTCGCCCAAGTCGCGTCTGTTTGTGTACATTTATGACTTTATGCAACACGGTCTCACCCCCTCATCGTCACATATCGATGTTTGGTCATTGCCCTCTGGCGTCGACATCCGAGGCAAAAGGTACCCCTTGCGTCGCTTTTCAACGTAGATGGCCGTCCGATACACTTCAATGTAAATCCCTTATCTTCGGATTCTGACGCAGGGGTGTCAACCGGCACAAATGGAACCTCATATAATTTAGGTTCTTTTCATTTTATGTTTATTATCATAGGTCATGAAAGTAGGACACACATCCCAATGTTTATCCGTTTTAGAGCATCTTATTTCAATGTAGAGTGGTCTTTAATTTCTTCATCTGTTTTACTGTTTCTCTTTTACTGTAGCTACTCTTTTGAAACAGACTGGAAAGGTCATAGCAGACAGCTTCAGAAAAAGCTTTTTGGAGTGGGAGGCTGTCCGATTTGAAGTGGACAAAATCATCCGGGAAGACCACTTTAACTGCCCAGCATGCACCCCAAACATGCTTGCGGTCTCTGTTGATTGAAACTGTAAGCACTATAGATTCAAGAGTGCAGCAAGGTACTTAAAAAAATACAGTGTTTAGATTGACAGTTCATCATTTTGAAAGTAACTTTGCTGAAAATTATAATGAAAATCATATGAATATTAAAAGGCAATATGTGGAACAAGCCATCTTTAATGGTGTCTTCATAGCCGAGGACGATGATGTAGCAAGATTCGTAGACTATGTCCATTCCTCAACCAGCCATGTAAACTTGCACAACATCACTATATTTACTTGTAAAATACCATGTCCGACATAGGAGTTAGATTGGACTGTTAACCATCTTCCATACTTTAGGTCTCTGGAAGAGGTGTCTGTGGGGGACAGTGGTCAGCAGCATGAGAAACGTCACAGAAGTCCTCCAGCAAAGTAGATGAGGAGGGCATAGAACTTGCCGTTTGTCGGCATGGTGTTCTTCTTTGTGCCCTTAATATGTTCAGGGGGGAGGTTTTTGCTTACCCTTTGTACCTCCAAAAAAAAAAAATTGCTTGTAAGCCGGTGAAATTTTTTGAGCTTCAGGATCTGCTTTCAATGAAGCCATTTCTGTCAGTGTTTCATGCCAAAGCCCACGACTTCAAATGCGAGGTAAGAAAATGTGACTGTGCATGTGATTTTCTTTACTTAAACATAATATTGTTGCCACTTAGATTTATTTATTTTATTTTTTATTTGAAGGTAAAATGGAGTGGAGCGTACCAGGAGGGGGCTGGTTTGACTCTTGGGGAGGAGGTGGAGCAGTGTAACGCCTTCCTCTCGAGAATTGCTGTTACCACAAAACACATGGCGAAAGCAGGTAAGGCAACCACACGCTGCACTAGTTTGATAAAGTGATACAAGAAACGTCTGCAAGCGACTGCAGTTCTTTGCCTTTCTCACACTGCTATGAGAAGTGTTCAAAATACTGTACATTTTGATCCTGATGACAAGGACGAGGTACATGCTGACTCTGAACATCTGAACAATCAAAGCAGATTTAGAATGTATAATCTTTAAGACAGATGGGTGGATCCATTACATTACCATCGTCCTATTTTTATTTGAAGTGAAAATCATAAGGAAGAGTCAGTTGGAGCAAATACTGTGCTGTTGTTGGTTGTGCATACCTTACCATACTCACCTACTGTCCTGCTACAGTGCTCTATGCCATTTGCGTATTGTCCTGTGTCACTGTTCCATGCTACTTCCCCACTATCCTGTGCCACTAACCAACTAACCCTTTCCTTGGACAGCAGTTAAATGGCACAAGACAGCAGGTTACTAGACTAAGTTATTGTTTCTGAAAAGTATGTGGTACCCAACAAGTCTGCACTGTTTTTCTCTTACCACTACTGTGAAGAAGAGTGATAAACTGATGTTTTGTTTTGTTCTATTTGCAGTCCGCACAGACATGCTCACAGTCATGGCCATGCGCTGGAATGAGCAAAAGTTTAGCAACTTGGCTTCCACACTTGCCTGCCGATATCAAAAGGTAAAGACACTTTTGCAACATATAAACCATCATGTGTTTTGTAAAATATAGTGGCATCACACTAAACATTTATATGTAGTGATCTTTTTATAGCTGATATATTTTTCTGTGTGTGTGTGTGTGTGTGTGTGTATTAGGGCTGGTTAAACAATATAGATTTCTCGATTTTAATCAATTCTCATTTTGCGAACCGATATCAATTCTTAAATCCCAAGAATTGATTAGTCTAGTCTGTTTTCAGAGCAGAATATGTAGCACCTCCCATCCAATAAATCGCAATAATCTTTGTGCTTTGTTACTTTTGATATGAAGCAAAGTCTCAGATTTCAAATGATATCCATCTTATTATGAGATTAAAAAAAAAATCTGTTTAATGTGACATGACAGATCGGTTTAGCGTCTCAGTTAAAGAGAATATGAACATCCTCTCCTCCGCTTTAATACCAGATACAGCGCAAAATAAACATGAACATCTGAATGTATGTTAAAATACACAGTACAACTTACCAAAATCCGTATCATGTCTCGTGTAATCGCTCAATCAGTGCTTCAACCTCGGAAAGACGTCAATAAAATAGCTTGTAAACAATGTCACATAACGTCACATTTACCTCAGAAAAACATATTCAGTGACCATAAACTCATTAGTCAGCTAGAAAAGTGACTCTAGAAAGCAGCATTCTGATAAATATAGCTATACACCATTACATATTCATTACATTATGTTCTTCAATATTTAATGCATGTTTGAATAAGTCAGTTATGACAGCCTCGATTTAAATGTTTATATTTAAAAAAAAAAAAAAAAAAAAAAAAAACGAATTGGAGTAGAAATATGATTATGTAATTCTAAACTTTATTTATTATAAAAAACATCATTGGGTGTAATTTAAGTGTTTGTATATAAAAAAGTTAATTTTAACCTTCAATATTATAGTAGTGTACTGTAGTAATATATACACATACACACACACACATCATTGCATACCATATAGGGACAATTCCAGGCTATGGATGTGACTGAACATGAGCAAGCATAGTATTGTTATATTTTATATTGTTATATTTTGCACAAACCCTGGTAAAGTAATTATCATACAGATACCATGGCATTTTATTGACATTGTGAATGTGAGAAAAAGTCCACTTTCCATGGAATTGCCATATAATTATAGTCTCTGTATTTGCGAATATATGCACAGTATGTTGAATGAGTGCTGTATGTGGTTTTCTGATAGTGAAGATAACTTTACATTCCTTATTAACATATCTCTAGGCATTACCCTTGTCTGTCTCTGCTTCATTGTCATTTCTTGTTTGTGTTTGAAGGCCACAATAGCCCTGCAAAGACAGGTGCATAACATAGAGGCCATGAAAACTGAAATGGCAGTCACAGATGATCAACTGGAGGGCTGGACCACTGATGTCAATGAGTGTGCAGAAGGTATAATATGTAGTTTGATCCTTAATGCATAATTTTTGTGGTTGTTTAATTATAATTGACACACTAATGTATCAACTAATGTGTCACCTGATGGAAAACAAAGATAAAGTTGTTTCAGTCTAGTTTTGTGTTGTCATAGACGCAAGCTTATTTTAGCATCTTCAACCCTTTGAATTTCTCGTCAAGCTTTTTTATTGTTTGTTGCAAATGCACATAGCCTTCAACCTATAGGGTACAAAGTATTATCCAGTAGGGTAGCCACTCAGTTACAGAAAAGATTTTTAGGTTCACTGGCCCATATGCCAGAAATTATACTTTTTAATGGATTTAAGAAGCATATTTCCTACTTCTCTTCCCATCAGCAACAACATCCCTGAATGATGCTGATGTTGCTGCTGTGGCCAGACGAATTGAGGAGCTGGTGACCAGTATTAAAAGGAGGTCGCAACGTCTTTACAAAGACAATGATGGCTGCAAAGGTCGTGCCTGGATACGCAGAAAGATCAGAGAGGAAAAGAAACTTTTAAATTCTGTGGTGGATCAATATAACTCCATGGTACCTAAAGCAGAAAACCTGGACTTGGACACCATTCTTTCAGATGACATCATTTGGCCATGGCAGCTTCCACACGGTGGTATGTACACAAGTCTATTGATGATGTGAAATAAGTCTCATAGTAGCACAAAATCTTTCATCGATGTTTGCCCAGATAATCTAAGAAAACCATTAAATACTAATCTTAAAATCAGCTGATTTATGAGTAGTGATAGGATGCACCTTATGTCACTATGATTTATGGCTTTTTTGATTTATGATATGACAGGAAGTGTGACCTTATGCCCTTCCGTTTCCGGACTTTGTTTATGGCAGGAAGTGTGACCTTATGCCCTTCCGTTTCCGGACTTTGTTTATGGCAGGAAGTGTGACCATCTGTTTCTGGACTGTGTTTATGAGTGTCATATGTTTTTATGTTCAGGAAGTGGAATGGTGTTTATACAGGTGGTGGGCAATTTGAGGATTGCACTTTGACGCTACGATATCCGCATTCCAGCGCGGGTCTATATAAATAATGCTTGGGCTTCGGCTGAAACAGAAAAATGCTGCGAAACATGTCTGGTTTGTACTCACCTAAAACCCCTCAGCCAGAATGGTGCAAAGAGATGATGGAAAGTCTGACTTTGGCTCCGAGAAAGGCGTACGGACATGTCCAATTGACAAAATTTCTCCATGACAATAAGGAGTATGCGAAAGGTGAATTTTTGCTGAATAGTAACCGTGTATTCGGTTACATATTGCATAAAGTGGGTCGGGTCGTTACGCTCTACACATCTGACAACAGAGATGATTTTATACCGGGAGAAGACCCGTGCCTTGTATTAACGGATAAAGACTGGACTTTATTTTATACACGTGTCTGGAAAGATCTGAATGATTGTAGAGAAGAACCTTTGTACTTCGCAGAGTGGGATGGGATAACTCCGAATGTTCGCTTCCGAGTGGTCGGTGATCATTCTAATAAGAAACAGGATGAGTGTGTCTACATATTCTGTTGCAATGACAAGACAAAACTCAGCGACCGCTCAGGAGCTGTCTCGCATATTGAACATAATGATATGTATGAGATGCAATTTTTGTTCAAATGGTGTGATCTGGCTCAGCTGAGTTCCCTTTTCTCGATCATAAACAAAATGTTCAAATGGTGTGACATGCATGATGGGTACAACAGAATTAAAGTGCAGCTGTTCCACCCCGAGAGATGCGCACGCAGCAGTACATATGCTCTGCCGTCTCCGCCCATTCACTACACCCATAAAGAGAGCGGTAAGGCAGGACTTCCCCTCAGAACATCTTTATAAGCCATGTCTCAAGACGTCGCTTCAGAGCGGGGTCGCAACAGTAGTTGTGGAGTCTCTTTCAACCGGACTCTTGACCCAACTGATGATAATGCTACTGATCATATGCTGACAGATGAGCCTACACCATCTGATGACAACAAAGGATGGTTAGATAAATTCTGCACTGAGCTTGGATATCGCAATCTGACTTTCCTAACTGGTCTGTGTGATAGTAGCCCTACATCTGCCAATAAGAATTTCGACACCACAGACGGATGCTTCTCTGCCATTGGATTCAGAATCATGTACTACTGCAACATCTCATCAGCGATAAGCAAATGGATGAGTGCGAAGGCTGCGCGATAAATCATCCAAGCCAGCTTCAACATTCCTGCCTGTTTGAGCCCCCCGCATTCTTCTTCGACACCCACTTTGACGAACTGACCCAAAAACTGTTCAAACCTGATCTTCGGACCATTATAGCCTACGCCCTACAACGGTCTGGCTTAAAATCACACCCTCAGCGAATTCAAGGAACAGCCGGAGCTATTCTGCATGAATTAAAAGACGAACCATTCATCACAGCAAAACTACAAGAAATCAGAGACAAACTTCTGGACAAATCCTGCGAGAAAGTTGTGCACGACACCGTCGATCTCTGGCAAGGTTTCTCAATTTTGAATGGAGAGTGAGCAAGACCCCACCGCCACCATGGGTACTGTATGTAGCCTTAGGAACATCATAGACAATCTGTTTAAAAGACATTACAGAAGACAAATGATTGCGTTATTGGAAAATTTGATCGATGAAGCCCTCGATACGTATGATGATCCTACTCATGAAGATGATGAGGATGATTCCTCCCGCGAAGCAAAATTCAGGAAATACTGTGAACAAATAAGGGGGGAATCTCTTTCATGGGATGATTTGAAAAACATATGTGTTAAAGGGACTGTACCATATTGCGATATGATACGAAATGTTCTGGAAGTGATGAGTCAAAGTATCGAATGCTTTCGCATCAGTGACATCCTCTGTATCTACACGTATGTAACAGATGTTTGCGTGGAACTCGTTAGATTCCATAATGTCGATTCTGTCACCATCAGTGATATTGTTGAAACAACGGGAAACTATGTCCTAGACCATGATTGGAAGTCATGCCGTGAATTTCTTTTCTGGATAGACTATCACTAATCTTTTTACATTTTACTTACTTACTTAGAGCATGCCGTTTACTTACTGTGTAGAGCATTTTGATGCATTCTTATTTAGAGTGTACTGTCATTATGTAATCCTATTTCAATTTATTACCTATTTCAAATTATTACCTATGGCATGTTGTCATTATGTATCCTGTTTTTAATATTTTTCATTTTTAATAAAAGATTGATTCTACCCTTTTTTATATCTTATTCTTGTGTGAGGGTTGAAACGGCAACATGTCTGAGCACATGAAAAAAGCTTATTACACACCATCCAACCCCGGCTCTTTGGGTGGTAAAAAACGATTAAAAGAGTCTGTCTTGAAGGATAGTGGAGTGCGTCTAACCGATAAAGAGGTTTCGGATTGGTTGGCCGGGGAGGATGCTTACACATTACACAGAGCCGCTCCTATAAAATACAAACGCAATAGAGTCATTGTGTACGGAGTGGATACCCAGTTCCAACCGGATCTCGTTGACATGTCGGCCTATTCCAAAGACAATGATAATAATAAATATCTGCTAACATGCATCGATGTATTTAGCAAGTATGCATGGGCTCGTGTGTTAAAGAATAAGAGCGGACCCGAAGTGACTAAAGCGTTCGAGTCTATACTCCAAGATGGCCGAGTACCTCAGAAATTGCAGACGGACCAGGGGACCGAGTTTTTTAACAAACGTTTCCAAGATTTAATGAAAAAGCATGAGATTAATCATTTTGCAACAGCTACTGATTTGAAAGCCAGTGTTGTGGAGCGTTTTAATAGAACGCTGAAAAGTCGAATGTGGCGTTATTTAACTGCTACAAATTCCCGGCGTTACATAGATGTTTTACAAGATATTTTGCAGGGCTACAACACCAGTTATCATCGTAGTATTAGGATGAGACCGGTGGACGTCAACATAGAAAATGAGGGCCTGGTATTTCAAAATCTGTACGGAGATATAAAGAAGAATGAAAAAGCAGTATTTATAAAGTCGGAGACATTGTTCGAATTTCTAAAGTGAGAGGACCGTTCACCAAAGGATATGAACAGAACTACACAGAAGAATTTTTCACAATATCCTCATGCATTCCACGCCAGCCTCCCGTTTACAGACTGTCTGATTATGACGGGGAGGTCATCGACGGAGTTTTTTATGAAAAAGAGTTACAAAAAATAATCGTGAGCAAAAACAAAGCGTTTAAGATAGAAAAGATTTTAGGGGAGAAAAAACAGGGGAGATCTACACTTGTCTTAGTGAAATGGTTAGGATGGCCATCAAAATTTAATAGTTATGTAGACAAAAAAACTCTGGTGGACTTGCAATCGCCTTAAAACACATGAACGCATACAGGTTTTGATCATTTGAGTAAACGTACCATGGGCGACGACGGATTCTACGTTACGCTGCCGTGCAACGCTTCTTTGTCGGTTTATCCGGAAAATCGTATCTCTAGTTACAGAACAAGGTTAGCGAGTCCTATCAACTTGAAAGGTAAATGGGAGGTCGCACTCGTTGAAATTGAATATCCTAGAAGTTGGTACTCCTTTAATGATGAAGACGGGATTTTCACCCTACACACCGCCCCCGCACCAGTCCCAAAACATACACAACCTACCCCAGACCCATATCCGTTTAAAGAATTATCAGGGTTTTTTGTATCAAGGAAGGTACAAATAGATGGTGGGTACTATGCTAACGTTCGTGATGTGATCCGAGCGATAAGTAACGCTCTCGTACCGACGGCTGTATTGAGTCATGATCCTTTAAAAAACAAGATGTATATGGTTGCAAGACCTAACGTCTCAGTATCCTTCTTTGGGAAACTCGCTGCTATTTTAGGAGTGAATCCAGATGATGCTATCGGACGTTTGGCCTACCATAAAGATGCTGATTTTACAACGAGTCAAACTACATACGCTCCTCATCAAGCCGATATCAACGCGGGTTTCTATACTATGTACGTTTACACCGACATTATCCAATATCAATCGGTCGGTGATTCGTATGTCCCCCTTTTGAGATGCGTACATATAACGGGGGAGAACAATGATATCGTCAGTGTTAGATACGACAAACCACATTACGCATCGGTCAACAAGGAGCTCATCACAGATATTACCATCGAACTGAAGGACGACCAAAACCGCGAAATACCATTTTCTTACGGCAAAGTCATTGTAAAACTACACTTTAAACCGCCGAAACAATCAATTTAAAAAAAAAAAAAAAAAATGGCGTATTACAACCCCCGCGGGATGGATGCTACGGATTATGTTAACTATTACCAAAATCAGGCCGGCGGTGGTCTACCGGGATATTCAGGGGGTGGTGTCATGTACGGGGCGGGGTTAGGGGGGTTGTTTAGAGGTTTGTTTAGGATGGCTATACCGCTGTTGAAAAGGGGGTTCAGTATCGCTAAACCCCACCTAAAATCGGCTGCTAAAAATATAGTATACGACGTCGTCTCAAACGCATTGTCGAGAACGTATAACGATAACGCTAAATCTCAAGACGGGTCGGGTTTGATGGTCATGGCTCGTAAGAGAATGTCTAAACCACCGGGTATAAGGAGGCGTGGTCATTCGATAAAGAAGAAAACAAAGCGTGGACCCAAGAAACATTCAGTCGTACGCAGAAAGCGTAAGAAAGCTGTAAAGCGAAACTTATCAGTTAAAAGAACCATATTCTAACATGGCATTGCTCCACCGCATGTCAGGAGAGTGCATCAAGTCTGAGCTGGACTTATTTACGGTTCCTCTGACGCAGACGGTTATTGAGAAAAGCAGTTATTTAGAAGTGCCTCCTTTATCGGCTATATCGGACTCTTCACCTTTGGAGTTTTTTATAGCGGGGAATGGCGACGATTATGTCGACCTAAATAACACGCTGTTGTATTTGCGTCTTAAAATCACGAAGCCTAACGGCGAAGATTTACCAGCTGATGCCAAGGTTGGGCTGATAAATTACCCGGGGGCTACTATATTTTCACAAGTCGATGTGAGCCTGGGCGATCGTTTGATATCTCAGAGTTCGAGCACGTATCCTTACCGATGTATCATCGAGAGCCTGATCAACTACAGTAAAGATGCGATGGAATCGCTTTTCTCCGCCGGCTTGTTTTACAAAGACACAGCTGGCCATATGGATGCTACTGACCCTGGGGGACGCAATCAGGGGCTGGCAAAGAGGGCCGCCTACACAGCGGGCAGCAGAATGGTGGAACTGTTGGCCCCCATTCACAGTGATATTTTCTTTCAAGAAAAATTGATGCTGAATAACGTCGACATTAAACTGAGAATGATCAGAGCCAAAGACGAATTCTGTCTGATGAGGGACGGTGATGTGGCGTACAAATTAAATATTATGTCAGCGAGCCTATTTGTCAAGAAAGTCTCTGTATCACCCCCTGTGAGACTGGGTCATGCCCAGGCTTTGCTATCGACTACAGCAAAGTACCCCATAGACCGTGTTTGTCTAAAAAATTTCTCCATACCAGCAGGGTCCCGTGTTTCGAATCAAGAAAATTTGTTTTTAGGAACACTACCAAAATCTATCGTCCTGGCTATGGTCGATAACGATGCATTCACAGGTGCCTACAATAAAAACCCTTTCGCTTTCAAACATTACAATTTGGAGTTCCTAGCAGTCTACGTCGATGGACAGCAATTTCCTGCCAAACCGCTACAGCCGAATTTTGAATCTAGGGCCGCTGTACGAGAATTTTATCAACTGGCTATGGCCTCTGGAAGACATCTTAAAAACCAAGCACTCTGTATTGACAGGGATGACTTTCTGAATGGATACACACTTTACGCCTTCAACCTCACACCTGACGAAGAGTGCGGTCAGCACATATCGTTCATCAAGTCTGGCAACATCAGGCTTGAGGCACGCTTCCGACAACCCCTGCCTCAGACTATTAATTTATTAATCTACGCAGTGTTCGATAGTATCATTGAACTCTCTAACCGCAGACAGGTGCTGGTCGATTACTATTGAAATGAACACAGTACAGCTCGCCGGTATCATGGACAAAATATCATGCGGCATTCATTTTCTTGGGGTACTCCCGAGCGATCAACTACCTGAAACGCCATTAAGGAACTCACCATCCGCATCAATTATTAACACACACCCCGCATTGCTACCAGGAGAACATTGGCTGGCTGTTTATTTACATAGTGACGGTACCGGCTATTTTTTCGACAGTTTTGGAAATCCCCCCCAACAGCGACTGCTTTCCAGGAGCCATCAAAAACTTTCTGCTAACCAACGCGTCTGAAGTAGTATATTCATCCAGACGTGTGCAGGATTTCACATCGGATACTTGTGGACAACACTGCGTGTTTTTTCTGTATCACATGATCAACGGACGTAGCTATAATGATCTGTTGAAGCTGTATAGCGACGATTATATTAAAAATGATAAAATGGTAACATACTTTGTGAAAAGATTAAAACCAAATGTGTGTAAAGAAAAATTCTCATGTATTCAGTGTGTGCAAAAGTGTAATACTCATATGAATCATGTTTGAGTTTTCAACTCGCATCGATTATAAATAAAGACTTAAAACTGAAATCTTTTTATTGTTTTTATTTAAGCAGATAGTACATATACATAACATTTCAAATATTACACAACATTTTAAAATTCTAACCATTGACTTCGATTGATAGACGGTGATTTGAACACGGGGTCTTCTGAAGTACCTGACATGCGTGCTTTTTTTCTTTTTGTTTTTTTAGAATACGCTTTACGTTCCGGTGTAACAACATCAGAACTTTTTACTTTAGAATGACTTTCATATTCCGGGTCGGCAGTATCGGGTCTCTTTAAAGAATTAATTGCCCGTCTAACATTATGATTCGGCACAGTAGAAAACGGAATGTTTAACTCAGCAAAGGCGTGTATAAACTCTGACCATCCTGGGGGTCTTCGGTCATCCCGGACCTTTTGCGGCGCTGTGACATTTTTTATCAAATCAACCATGTGTGACCCGGGTACGACTTTTCCCCTGAACACAAACTCCCCCGACTCGTTCCATGCACTGAGTCCTTTAGCTTTAGACATTTTGTCTAATATGTACCGACTGTTTTTCACACTTCTTGACGGCACATTCTTCAGAACTTCACTCACGACATCATCCGCATCTCCGTCATCTTCAGGTATAGTTGGCGATCGTTCATCTTTGGGCGGTGGTTCAGAATTGGGTAGTGACAACGTTAAAACATTACTCTCCCGTTCGCCTTGTTTAACGATCGTCAAAAAACGGGTCAGGATGTTCGCATAGATTTTGGCTTTTTCGTACTGATTCAAATCAGACCTGAGTAAGATTTTCCTTATGGAAGTATCCAGATCGTTCTCTACAACCTGTTGAATATTTTCACGAACATTCTCATTTTTCAGTTTTTCCAGCTGATGTTGCGGGACTAAATACATTTTCTCAGCATACTCCATTCTCAACCGCGTCTAGATGATATCAAGCTGGAAATAAAGGGTACTGCTACGCTAAGGAGCGGTAAAAGAAATCCTCCAGTCTGATTGAAGACACGCTTCTTGGCAGATAGGCCGATTTTTTTATTGACGACAAATGTAATTTCCTTTTTTCTCCTTTTAAGTTTTTGGTACTGTCGTCGGTTTATAGGAATCGTACCATAGAGAATGTTAAGAGCCACTTCGCACAATGTTAAAATGAGTTCGTCGGACGCCGATTGTAAAATAAGACGGCGTTGTTTAGGCGTAGCTTTATGTATCAGTTTTAACAGCGGTAGATGTTTGCAAAGTCTGGCAGACATGATGCTCGATTATGTTATTCTTTTTTTCGGGAGATAAACCACTTGGCGGTCTGAAAGCAAGCCTGTTCTGAGCTGGTATTGCTCAGGAGTTTTTGCTTTTATAGTCTATCATTAAATATCCAAAAGGCCTGCTGGTAGCGTCTTGATAGCACTCCATAAAGTATTTTGCATTTCCAGGATACATTTGACGTCCTAGCACCGCTACTTGATTGGCATCCCGAGGGTTTTTAAACAAAATCATATAATTTGTGTTTAAGCTAATGGTTCTACTGGTTTTGCCTTGAGCGAATAAATTTTGTACGATATAAATAGCGCTGAGATTACGATGATGCACAAATTGAGTAAAAACTTTTTCGACCTGTTTGTTCTCACCCGCTTCGTTCATAAGGTCGTCCAGAATCAAAAGATTTGTTTTGGTCACAGGTAATAAATCATCATCATTGAGACTCTCAGGTATTCCTTCCACAAATTTAATGGGGTACAATTTCAGTAATTCATCATACAAGGGTTGCCAACAACTGTAAATATATACAATGTTTTCAATTTTTTTAGAAATCATTTTCATTCCATTTTCCAACAGACTTTTTACAAAATAACTCTTCCCCGAATTTGAAGGACCGCTGATTACAGCGGAAAATGGATGCTGAAGTCTGAAATCAAAATCAGAAGCATCCCGAAGGCCCCTATGCACCGTCGAATCAGTAGCCATAAGGAAGAGTGGTGAAATCGGACAAAAGTCGACGTTTATTGTACACCACCTTAAACCTTTTAACGACTGATTTGTTGTGCAATGTGAGAGTTTTTTTATTCCTCACAATGTTTTCGGTGTGGGCCAGGATGCATTGCGTGCTGTCACGTGCAGTCACATAGCTGTCAACCAGACCAATAAGACTCTCCAACCGAATAGCTTGGGAATTTTTAGCATTGAGCGTTATCCCCTTTGCCTTCATGCATACTTTACCTTTGGCGGTGGGATACCCATATGATTTTGGCCCGCTAGAGCAAAATTCCATAATATAATCACCGTTGTCTAACTCATTCGTCAGCTCCCCCAAATGATCCCCCAGAGGTGGGTCCCAGTCTCCCTCCCTTGATACGAAAATAACGCTGTCCGTGTCCGAGTATAACAAACGGTCACCAAGTTTGTCCATGAGTTCGTACAACTCCAAGCGTGCGTGAGTCGTAGTAAACGCCCCGACAAACACATTAATGTCACGAGTCTTGCGAACCTCATCTTTTGCAGAGCGATGCTGGGCAAGAGCAACGTCGTCTGAGACGAATGTGAAATATGACAGACTGTCGGTTTTACCAAAAACAATTTTAGTGAAATGCTCGGGGTCTTTCACAAGAGTAGTCTGAGGAAGATTCTCCCTCATAGAGAATCTCCCCCAAAGACTATTCAACAATAACTTGTTGATAGACCGCTGCACGGGGTTGTGGGAAATCTTTTCGGGGTCGAGGCGAATACCCTCTTTCTCATAATACTCACGTATGTAAGCCCGTTTTTCAGCATCGGTGACGACGTTTGATGGGTAACCGGATGCCTGCTGTTTCAATTGTAAAAAAGTCTTTACGTAATCACGAAACAATGTATCTGACCTTTGAGGAAAATGCCAAACTTCGTCGATCTTGGCTACCACGTAACCCTTCTCTATGGCTTTTAAAAGCTCGAGGCTGACCCAGCAGCCCGTGAGGGCCCTCTCTTCGTCCGTATGACTACAGTTTGTTGTCTGGTTTTGAACGTGAGCGCACGTACGACATAGAGGAAACATTAGTTTACCGCCGCATCGGTAAGGGAGAACAGGGTGCAGTAATTTGCGGGGCGGATAAACGGTAGCTTTGATAAGACCATAATAATTTTCGATCGGTTCAAAATCTTTGAAAATGATTTGGGGGTGACCGATCGGATAGGTTTTCCTAGCCTGACAGAAAGGATATAAGCTTGTAAAATCTACATAACTTATTCTCTCACCATCGGATGTTTTGTGATAGAGTTTATAAGCATTAGTACGGCCCCCAAACAGCGCATCTCTCGGTTTCAGTCTCTCAGGGGCTGAATAGGTACTCATAAATTCCATCACAGAAGGGTCGGTCCGCTTCATCTTTTCCCATTCACACTCCCAAAGAACCTCAATTTGCAAACCGTACGCATTCCGCAGAATATCAACCTTGTCGTCAAACTGCCTCCTAAGAACCCCATAGGGCACTCCTGACATGGGGTGCGTCCGATAGGGGTCGAAGCGGCATTCGTGACCATGATGTAAACATCCATTGTACTCTAGCCCATGCCTTACCCCCGACTTTTCATAGAAACCGTCTAAAAAGAAACGACCGATCAACACTTCACCATGGTTTGCAGCATGATGAATATCCACATTTCGAGTCTTTTTTACATACTCGAGCCATTCGATCGAAGCATTCGAGTAGGTCTTACTCTGTCGGACGTACGCGTTATTGTGTGTCAGAGCCAGCGTGCTTCTTTCGAGATAATGCGATTTGAAGACCCCCATACAGCACGATGCTAGAGTAGTAAAGCTGAATGGATCAATTTCAGTGCATTCTATGAACGCCTCTCTATATTTCATGCATGCTTCGCGTAGCAAGACAACATCGTTCACGCCGTATTTACACAGCTCTTTCCTGAAGTTAAACAATTTACCCGAAACGCTGCTGTACCACACATCAAACTTTACACGGTCTTTATCAGACATGTTTTCGTAGTTGTAAAACTTTTTATCAGGGTAATGTCCTATATAATTCTCATTTTCCACCGTATTGAAAAGATGGGGAAAATATCCTTTCCCCGTAGTTGTTAAGTTTAGCGCTGCTGGCATCTTAGACAGAGCCATTGGTATGAATGCGTAGCTATCGATGTATCGTTGTGCGAAAGCTTCATCATGCATGAAGATTAATTTACAACCTTGCATTATGACATCGAGCACAAGACCTGCATTGCAAAAATACTCCAGAATTAGAAACGAATCAAATCTGGCCGCGCAATGTGCTATGAAACAGTATCCTTTGTATCGCGGCTGTCTGAAGTGTGTGATTAACTGTGCAATACACTCGGGGCCTTCTGCCACATATTTTTCTCTTTCAAAAGTGATCGCACAAATAAAGTTGGGTATATGCTTCCCATTTTGATATCGCATTTCAAAATCATAGAAAATGTAATTCTTGTTAGGCTCCTTGGGTACTATGGGTTGTATGAAGCATTGGTGTAGCCCATGATCGTGTAGATCTTCGCCACAATGGCTGCAACGGTTGGGACTACATTTGTGGTGGTCTCTCTTACCTTGACCTATGACGTCGTATCCTTTGTTACACAGTCTGCAATATTTTATAGCGTCGCACGGTGCTTTTTCCCATACAGGATGTGTTTTTTTATGGGCGTTGTAACAGTAACTCGACTTACAAAATCGCAAACAATCGGGGCAATGCATGGTTCTTTCAGGATGTTTGTAACAATCAGCATCAAAACATACATTGCAGATGTGCATGCATTGATGATTTCTGGGGTTTGAGTAGCCTTTGAAACAAAATTGGCATACATAGGATGTGCCAATGAATGCGGTCAAATTCAGAATTCTATAGTAATGTTCGTCGTACAAATAGAGATATACCGTTTTAGGGTGAGGTTCATTGTTATTTTTGTATGTTTCTAATGCACCGGCATTCGTCCTGTAAAAAACAACAATTTTAATGTCTAAGAGACTTTCAAACGCATTTAAATCACCCAAACCAATTTTGTCTTGAATTGAGAAGCCTGCGTCATTGTGGATGGACGCGGCCAGTCTTTCTAACTCATTTTCGGCCGATTGCGGATTTAGGAAATGCGCAAGACAGATAGAGAAGCACAATTTATTTGATATATTCGTGGGGCAGAATAACGACATCTTTTTGCGTTTGATCACCTGATCAAGTGCTAAATCTGTGAGTTTACGACGCCTGCCACCTTGTCTGTTCATGGCCACATCAACATCGACCGCAAGTGCATCGTCCGTCAATATCTGTTCATTACTTTGTAATGAACAGAGAGTTTGGTCTGAATTGCAACTGTGTGCATCGTCTGTGGAAAAAGAATTTGTAGCGTCCATTTTTATTTTTAGATCAATGGTATATTAACATTTAAATGTATGAGATATCGCTTACGGTGTGAAAGAATTCACAACATTAATTTTATTATAGACCATAAGCGATATTAACAATTAATTAATGAAATATCTCACAAAATTATGAAGAAAAATATTTCATCCAGACAAGTCAAAATAATAAAAAGATAACACATTCACATGTATATTGACATGTAACTACAACAACAGATTTGATATTCACATTGCATCATCTGACATTGTTTCTAGCACAGAGAAGATTTACTATCAATCTTCTTTCTCTTAGCTCTTCATTTAATATGTTATTGATGCGCACAAAATTTTCATTTACACTTGATTGGAAAACGTGAAAGCCAGTCTCTAGCGCATGATGCTGGTTATATACAATACCACTCAATTCCTGAATCCTATTTTCCTGAGCATCCAATCGGTCACAGACATCGTTAAAAAATCTTATCATTCTGTCACGGACATCGTGAACAATTGGATGTGATAGGTTATGGATCTCATTAACAAATGCATCTATTCGAGTGTGGACATCGTTAACATAGACATCTACTCTGGCACGTAGTTCATCATTCTGAACAATCAATCTGTTAATGAGGGTAAGAATAAATCTCCAGTCTTCTGATGTCACTTCATTATGGATATGCTCCGCTGGATGTTCTTCGACTTCTACCACGGCCTGGTTGTGAAAAGGATACGGCGTCTGCCTCCCGCGCACTGTTGCTTCATCGTATTGACTGCTTGTCCAAGATGCGTCATCCCAAGCATTTATCTGTGACTCACTCCACTCTGACAAATCATTCACACGGTTGTCATGGTCGTCTGTATAGGAAAAATAGCAAATTACAATTAGAGATATTCCGCAACATAAGTTGCATAATGTTGTAACAGTCCCAATAAATAACATTTTCTTAGAACGTTAATTTTAAAAAGATTAAAAATAAAAGCACATCTTACCATCAAAAAGCAGGGGACTTTGAGAAGACTGCTCGGGGGTACAATTTTCTATTTTTCTCACAGGCCTTGGAGATATTCCCCTATTGCTAGGTCCTGGTACTTCGTCTGTGCGAACAATACTGCTATCTGCTTAAAATAAGAAATAGTGATAATTAGTAACGTGAGGTGTGACATTTGTAGCAGTCCCATTAAATAACATTTTTCTTAGAACGTTAATTTTAAAAAGATTAAAAATAAAGTACATCTTACCATCAAAAAGCAAGGGACTTTGACGAGACTGCTCGGGGGTACAATTTTCTATTTTTCTCACAGGGTTTGGAGATATTGCCCTATTGCTAGGTCCAGGCACTTCGTCTGTGTGAACAATACTGCTATCTGCTTAGAATAAAAATAGAAAAAAACATAAAATAGAGATAATCAGTAACATGAGAGAGGTGTGACGTTGTAACAGTCCCAATAAATAACATTTTCTTAGAATGTTAATTTTAAAAGATTAAAAATAAAAGCACATCTTACCGTCAAAACGCTGGAGACTTTGATGAGACCGTGCTGGTCTGTATTCTAGTATTTTTCTCCTTTTCCTAGGAGGTAGATTACAATCTAATGTGAGATCTATCACACCAGCAGCAGGTTCATTACACTCGAAAGTGAGGTCGATCACGTCGCTACTGGTTATGTCCACAGCTCGTGATGTCGTAGAAATGGGCGTTTCAGCTCTTAGCCTATCAACTTCGATGAGGCTGTGAACATGGTCATCCGAATTATTTGTGTTCTGGGTGAGGTCGATAAAATCCGGTTGTGCATCAATATGAAACAATTCTATAAAAGAAGAAAAAGTTTTATTTATTTTATTTATTCATTATTTATTCAAAATATGAATAGAGTGTTTCTATTTTTACCTTCGTCCGAATTATTTGTGCTCCAGGTTAGGTCGATAAACCCCGGTTGTGTGACAAGATGAATCAATTCTGTAAAAGATGAAAAAAGTTTTATTTATTTTATTTATTCATTATTTATTCAAAAATATGAATAGAGTGTTTCTATTTTACCTTTGTCCGAATTATTCACAGCCTGGGTGAGGTCGATAAACTCCGGTTGCGCGTCAATATGAACCAATTCTGTAAAAGATGAAAAAAGTTTTATTTATTCATTATTTATTCAAAAATATGAATAGAGTGTTTCTATTTTACCTTCGTCCGAATTATTCACAGCCTGGGTGAGGTCGATAAACTCCGATTGCGCGTCAATATGAACCAATTCTGTAAAAGATGAAAAAAGTTTTATTTATTTTATTTATTCATTATTTATTCAAAAATATGAATAGAGTGTTTCTATTTTACCTTCGTCCGAATTATTCACAGCCTGGGTGAGGTCGATAAACTCCGATTGCGCGTCAATATGAACCAATTCTGTAAAAGATGAAAAAAGTTTTATTTATTTTATTTATTCATTATTTATTCAAAAATATGAATAGAGTGTTTTTATTTTACCTTCGTCTGTAACGCTCGTCTTGTCTGGTACTGCAAAATAACATCAATGAGACATAATGTAAATACATGAATATTCAGTTTTTGTTATCAATAAGAAATAAATATATATAAGCTATATATATATATATATATATATATATATATTGTACCTGTAGAGTCACTGTGAAATGAAAACAGATGAAAAAATTTGAATATTTGAATATATATATATATATATATATATATATATATATATATATATATATATATATATATAATTTATATAGAATAGAATTGATATAAATTGTATAAAAAATTGTATACTTACATGAATCAATGTAGTCAAATGCGATCAGTTCAATGTTATCTATGAGAAATAACCTATTACACAATAAATCGTGTCTGAGTAGCGATAATTAGAATATAGTAAATCAGATTTCAACATCAAAAGTGTCGAATCATATAAACATTAATGGATAAAACAATCTTTTTCAAATAGCAATGACATGATTAAAATTAATATCAAATGTTTGGCGCCCCGCGGTGGATAAAACATGTAAATACATAAATACGTAAATTCTATAAATGTATCGCTGTAATCTTTATCATTATTCGTTTTTGATTAAGAATAGCACAATCTGAAATTTAATAGGTATAAATTAGTAATTAAATTATGCCGTGAAAATTTAATATCATAATAAATCATTTATGCACAAACATATATATCTGCGGTGCTTAAAATATCAAAAGCATTGCACGTGTCAATAATTAGCAAAGGGTTAACATATAAAACATCCTAAATAACATGCGTTATTTAGTAGATAAAAACATGTAATTTCATTCATTCATTTACCACAAAATCAACCGTAAGCAGTGAATCCTTTAACATTCACAATCCATTTATACCAGATTATGAAAAAACACAGACCAGCCGTAAAAATACAAAATAGTCTTTAAAAATAGTACGGTTTGCAGTGAATCAGCCTTTAACAATCACAATTTAATTTATACCAGATTATAAAAACACATAGCTACATTTTAACCACCAAGAAAAACAGACCAGCCATAAAAAAATACAAATTAGTCATTAAAAATAGTACAGTTTGCAGTGAATCAGCCTTTAACAATCACAATTTAATATCGGATTATAAAAACACATAGCTGCATTTTAACCACCAAGAAAAACAGACCAGCCGTAAAAATACAAAATAGTCTTTAAAAATAGTACGGTTTGCAGTGAATCAGCCTTTAACAATCACAATTTAATTTATACCAGATTATAAAAACACATAGCTGCATTTTAACCACCAAGAAAAACAGACCAGCCATAAAAAAATACAAATTAGTCATTAAAAATAGTACAGTTTGCAGTGAAACAGCCTTTAACAATCACAATTTAATATAGGATTATAAAAACACATAGCTGCATTTTAACCACCAAGAAAAGCAGACCTGCCGTAAAAAAAAATACAAATTAGTCATTAAAAATAGTACAGTTTGCAGTGAAACAGCCTTTAACAATTACAATTTAATATCGGATTATAAAAACACATAGCGGCATTTTAACCACCAAGAAAAACAGCCCAGCCGTAAAAAAAATACAAATTAGTCATTAAAAATAGTACAGTTTGCAGTGAATCAGCCTTTAACAAACACAATTTAATATCGGATTATAAAAAACACATAGCTACATTTTAACCACCAAGAAAAACAGACCAGCCGTAAAAAATACAAATTAGTCATTAAAAATAGTACAGTTTGCAGTGAAACCCGATACGATTTATATCATTTTATGGAAAAACATCGGCACAATTTAGCAAGCAAAAACACAATCATTCAATTAATAAATATATTCAACCCAACGATTTTAAGTGATAGTAAAATACATTATTTATATCAGATCATTCAGCATCGCTAATAAAAACAGGGTCGCAGCCAATTTCTCCTGATAATATCAAACAACATCCGAAAAGACCCCGACGCTTGATATAAATATTTAAAGAAAACAGACTATAAATTATTCACAATGTATAATAAATATATCCGTATATATATCACACCCCTGACGTGAGATGCTATGGTAATTTCACATTTCAAGGAAATCAAAACACAACAAAAGCTAAATTACCAAAATTTTGAGCAGACATTGCTTTTTTTAAAAACAATAAGAGAGATTTTCCACTTACCTTGAAATCTCAACATGCTTGGTCTCTGGTAAAGTAATCCCATCCAGTATGAGGAATACGTTTGGAAAACTCGAATCTGCCGCGCCGGCTAGGCCTATTTAAAGAGTTTTAGATGTGTCAAAATGGGGCGGTGCTTACGATTCCATTGGTCCAATGCCTTTTGTAAAGAAGATTCACTATGTTTTTCTGTATAAAATGTTTTAAGAGATAATGGTAAATCATACACATGTAAAATTCGTTTTTAAAATATCATGTTTTGACTCGAAATGAATAACATGAGAGAATGTTTATATATAATATATTAATTATTTAACCTAGATAGAGTGTGCACATTTCCAGCGGTAGCCGCTAGAGGGCGCTAGTACATCGTGCATCTCCATAGTCACCATGCCCGCGAAATAACAGCGTGAGCTCTGGCGGCGTCAGCATGTCTGTCTGTTGCTATCAAATCTTTCACACATGCACCTCCAGTGCTATTTAACTTCTGATCGCGCTATAATAAAGAAGAACTCAGGATTTGACGCCTGACTGTCTCCACCGTTTTAAACGTGTTGTGGAATTATTTTACACTTCGGATTACATGTCCGGGATGACATATGGTAATAGCACAGCGAATTTAAACATTTCTGTGTAGTTTAATATAATTAAATAGAATAGATGTCATTTTCCTTGGATCTTATCAAAGGTCCCCTATGTTGTGAATGGAGTCACGTTTTGTTATATTCCACTGAGTAACACGCTTAGCATGTACTTAATTTAAATTCTCCGATGTCTATAATATATCTGACGTGTAATTTAGATAAAGTTGTAATTCATATATATTCCAATAGTGAAAAACGTGTGCAACTTTGGTATTTTTAAATCATCTAAAGACAATATTGACTAATAATAACTATTAAATAGCAGCCTAAGACCAGTGTGTGTATTTAAAACTAAGACTCTAATCTTTAGAAGGAAGATTCCCCCGGCCATTTGCTTGGGACAAGTGCTGTTGCGACGCTTTCAACTTCCTCGAGTCTATAATAAAAGTCAAACCTAATGATCTTACAACCCTTGTAGTCATTGAGGTGTGAAAACATATGTCTGTGCCTACCAAACAGGCGCTTTAGGTGTGAACGAAAGACTCAGACAGGATGGAGTCGGGAAGGAAGGAAGAAAGATTTAGCTTTTATCCCTCAATAATAAAACATGAGAGGTGTTATATCTACCCTGACTCACTTTTAATAGTTTGACACATTGCAAAACCAATCACATCCACAGACAGAGTTGGACCGGCCCCCAGCAATACGGGAAACAATGTCATTTTCAGTTTAGCAAATGGACCGTACACATCTCAACTCAACTAGTAAGTTGTCTTAAAATACTATTTCAGTTTATTACGTAAAATTACTATTTTCAACAGCTTGACTTAACATCAGTACTATTTAATACGGTTTCATATAAACCCTTTCATATGTTTCATTTATCATTATACTTTTTGAATTTAAAAAATCTCTTAAAGCAACAAAAATATTATTTTATCTTAATTGATAAAATTGATATTTCAACTGCATTATTTAACATCAGTACTTTTTAAGCTGGGAAACAAACTTCTCAAAGCTTTCAAAATACTTCTTATATAATTTCTTTTACGTTTAAAAGAGTTGGTACCACTAAATGATTTTAAGGGTATTTTTAAAGGATCTAGTTTCTGAGTCATTTGATTGTAATTGTTTTGAGTGATTTTGTGTAATTTCTGTAAATTATTGTATTTGCTATATGTTCAACTAAATGTACTGACTGTCTTGTAAAAGAGATTTTAAATCTCAAGAGTTTTATTTCCTGGTTAAATAAAGGTTTAATAATAATAATTTCAGTTTATTTCATCTTATTTCATATAAACACTATTTCATATTTTATTATGACTTTATTTAAGTATAAGTCATATTGAGACTATAGTCTCTTTTTCAATGCTTTCTTTAATACTGTTTCATATAAACAGACATTTGTATTGTGTATTGTTTCATTCACAGACATTATGGCTGGATGCTGCACATTCTGACAAAAACATTCAAAACGGTCAATCATCAAATTGCCCCTGCCTGAAACACTTTCATATGATTAATTTAACAACAGTGCTTCTTATTTATTAATCTTGTTTGTATTGTTTCATTCACAGACATTATGGCTGGATGCTGCATATTCTGACAAAACATTCAAAAACGGTCAATCATCAAATTCCCCCAGTCTGTATGAACATTCCCACACCATTTCACACCCAGTTCAAACGTTCAAATTGCCCACCACCTGTATAAACACCATTCCACTTCCTGAACATAAAAACATATGACACTCATAAACACAGTCCAGAAACAGATGATCACACTTCCTGCCATAAACAAAGTCCGGAAACAGAAGGGCATAAGGTCACACTTCCTGCCATAAACAAACTCCGGAAACGGAAGGGCATAAGGTCACACTTCCTGTCATATCATAAATCAAAAAAGCCATAAATCATAGTGACATAAGGTGCATCCTATCACTACTTTTATGTATTCCAGACTCTGTAGATCTAAGGACAAAAAGGAAGGCATTTGACATGGTGATGGCAGTAAGGAGACTTGGAGAAGATGATTCTCATTGCTGAGATGGAAAAACATTGGACATCTCTTTGCACCCGTGCAGACACCCTGAAGGAGAAGTCATCCCAGCTTTGCAGTGGGAGATCAAGTATGTATTTAAAGTTATACTTGACATGCATTATATTTACCAGTATGTTTCTGAAAGTCTGTAATAAAGTTGTTTCCCCTCCCTATATAAGGTGAGATGTGGGGCCTGAGTAAAGAGGGAATCCAAGAGCTTAACCATGAAGAAAACACAAACCATCAACAGAATACGAAAGCACGCAAAGAACTGTTATATACAAGTTCTGACAGGAACAGAAGTGAACTTTGAAAGTGATTCGGAGGAATACCATAGTGACTCTGAACTTTCAGAAGATTAAACAGAAGATGTAAGATGACCAACTTTCAAGTGTCTTGTCATTTTATCCAAGTCTTTGTTAAAGAAATTCATAGATTGGCAAGAAGATCATTGTAGCACCTGGACTCTTTATGTTGAAATTCACAATTCAGTTTGTCACATACATAATCAGAGTACAACATGCTGTAAAATGCTTAGTGCAGTGCTACGTCATAAGATAAGTTTGGGAATAAAGAAGAGTGCAACATCCAATGTGTTTAGATCATTGTTTAGATAACATTTTTTTGTTGTTTTTAATATATTTGCTAGTCTTTTCCAATAGTATTTAAGGTCTTCACTGAAATAAAGATTTCTGGATGGAATCCTTTCCAGATGTTCAAGCTGACAGTGGTGTAGACTCTAATCCACCTCCTTAAATGCAGTCTCTTTAAGTGAGCACTTAGAAGAAGTTGTATGGTCCTCTTTAGTCCAGTGTCCATGATTTCCAGAAAAAGACATTTTGACATCTCCAAGGTTCATCTCACATGACTTTTAGCACAGATAAGCCATCTCAATAAAATTCTTTTAAGCCCAGTATACCTCTAACCCGCATCTGTGGTTGGTATGTCATGCTGTGTTGATAGATATTAGTTATTTGGTATCCTGTGCCAATGCAATTACAGTTGTGGGTTCAAATTTCGGCTGCCACTGTTGTGCCCTTGAGCAAGGCACTAAACTTTAAGTTGCTCAAGGGGAGACTGGCCCTGAAGTAATTGAAGGTAAGTCCCTTTGGATAAAAGCATCAGCCAAATGCATACATACAACATAAAAGGTACTTAATACTACCACAGCTTTACTGCCAAGAGACTCGGTTTCTCTATGATGATCTTTTACAGTGATGTTGCTTGTCAGTCTACTTGACTTGGAAAATTCTCATTTACCCATGCCTTTTATTGCTCTGTTGCAACTTTTTGAATACAAATTTTTGACATTAACCACACACAACGATCATATTAGACTAATTCTCTCTCTCTGCTGTACAGCCTTGTTGAGACACCCTGGTAAACCATAGACTCTTGCTCTGTCTGACAGACTACAATAGTTATGTTGTACCACAGACATCAGTATAAAACACTCACTTCCCTTTCACTCATACCTACAGCTTGCTTGCTGTGTATATACTCAGTAATATCTGTCTTACCCCGCCCCCCTTCTGTATCTCTCTCCCCCACTGTCAGTGCCTCCCCCTCACACCTCCCTCCACACTGTCGACCTGACCGCTCCTGTATATGTGCAGGTCCACACATTCATTATGCAGTCCAGGCTCAATGGGCTCAACGTTTTTGACCAGATTTTCTTCATAGGTGTCCCTTTGTAGGTAATTTACACACTCTGTCAGCCAATCAGAAAAAAAAAGGTATTTAATTTCTCTGGGTGATAAAGTAACATAAGTAAGAACCATAGTAATGAGCTTCATTTGTCATTTAGCTTTGATTTGTAAACATGAAAAGCTTTGTTTAGAATTTGAAAAAAATCCCATGGGGGATTTAATTGAACTTCTTTTATGAACTTATTATTATGCATATCGGAAATATAATGCCTTGTGTAGTGCTGCTCTGTATAGTTTCTGTATAGTGTCTTGTGTATTGGAGAACCTCCCAGTTAAAGCAGTCACAGACTATGAAAACATCAATATTACAGTGGAGTTTATGTAAATGTGTATTATTAAATAATTCACAAATCATTAAAACACCCATATTTTGATTATCTTGATTGTTGTGTGCTGTGAATAAAACATTCATAACACTACTGACACGTCCATGTTTTCAGGTGTCTTGTTACATTGATGTGTATTGTGCTGAAATAACTGCAATGTCACAAATGTTTCTATTAGTTTAATATTCCTTAAATAGTTTACTTGATACTTTGTGTGTTGTCCTGAAATATGTCCAGTTTAACACATTTGACCTTCTGTGGCAAGTCTGAGGCAGCAGAGATCCTTGTAAATGTACAATTTTGGTACTCAACGGCAATGATTTCTGATAAACATAGTTCATTAATCACTCAAAACCCACTAAAACATCCATATTTTGAGTTATCCTGATAAACTGATGATTGTGATTGTGAAACATGCCCAATATCACTTATTTGATTTTCTGTGCTAGGTGTGAAGTAACAGAAATCCTTGGAAATATGCTGTTTGGACATGGTAAATTTATATTCTCGCATGCCTTAAATCATTCAAAACCCACTAAAATATCCATATTTTGGGTTGACTTCATATGTTGATGTGTATTGTGCTGAAATACATCCATTTTTACTTTTTTCATTTGCCATGGCAAGTGTGAAGCCACAGAGATGCATGGAAATACATAATTTTGGCACCCAACGGCTGTGACTTTTGACACTCAAATATCATTAAATCATTCAAGAAACTCTAAAACATTCCTATTTTGAGTTTACTTGATGCATAAAGGTGTGATTTGCAGAATACAATTCACTTTCACTGACTTCACTTGCTGTGTCAAGTCTGAGACCAAAGACATCCTTGGAATGTACCACTGAAAGAGGCAAATATGCCATAGAAGGCTCAGTAAGCATAATGCCAGATAACTGATGAAATGTCAGAATGTGGCACATATTTTGATAAAGGGGATGTTAACAAACTTGTCTGTCAAATTTGAGACCTCTAGCTGCTTGTGTGTTGCTAGGAGGCGGAGCCAAAATGTAGAAAATTTGATTTTCTAGGGGGCGCTACAGAGTCTGTGAATGTGTTAGCTATAATTTGACTTCACTCACATATTTAGTGTGATACATAGATGTTACATATCAAATATGAGATCTCTTGCTGCTTGTGTGCTGCCAGGAGGCAGAGCCAAAAATGAGAAAAAATTAGAAAAACCTTGAATTTCTAGGGGGTGCTACAGAGTCTGAGAATGTGTAAGCTGTAATTTGACTTTGCTCCCATATTTTATGCCATACATAGATGTCGCATGCCAAATCTGAAACCTTTACCTGCTTGTGTGATGCAAAGAAGCAGAGCCAAAAATTGGAAAAAATTCATTTCCAGGGGGCGCTACAGAGTCTGTGAATGCGTCAGCTGTAATTTGACTACACATATTTATTTTGGGTGATACATAGATGTCACATGCCAAATCTTACCTGTTTATGATGTATGCAAGTTAGAAATGTTAACCCTAGACCTAAATGTTTACAATTTCCATATGTCAGAAAGACATTGGTAGAATTACACCACTTATTGTAAACAAATATCAACATGTGACATATATTGGTGTGTGAGGTAAAGCAATGTGCTATGACAAATTTGAGGCCTCTTGCTGCTTCTGTGTTGCCAGGAGGCAGAGCCAAAAATCAGAAAAAAAATGATTTCTATGGGGCGCTACAGAGTCTGTGAATGCATCAGCTGTAATTTGAATACACATATTTATTTTGGGTGATACATAGATGTCACATGACAAATCTTACCTGTTTATGATGTATGCAAGTTAGAAATGTTAACCCTAGACCTAAATGTTCACAATTTCCATGTCAGAAAGGCCATGGTTGTCAGGGACACAGACGGAGGCAGAAAGGTAAGTGAAAACAGGTTGTTTATTCAGAACAGGCAAGGACAATGGCAGATGGAGAATGCAGGTGAGTGAATGAACAAGCACTTTGGAACAGTCACTTAGCTGGAGTGTAACAGATTATGTCTTTGTAGGTGAAGGATCCACAGGGAATGGAGAACAGATGATGGAAGATGAATGGGAGAGGATACAGGAATCTCAGGTGAGTAACAGCTAGGGAGTCCAGGTACATGAGACAGTACTTTCCATTGATGAGACCAGACAATGTGGTAGAGTGAACATGTAGTGGTGTGCTGATGAGTGTTAACCATGGTGATAGCTTGTAGGCGCATGTGATTGGTGAGAGAACGCAGGTGAGGAACCAGAGGGATGCTGGGAAATGGAGTCCGGGAAAGGTGAGACAGACCGTGACTGTGACAATGGTAGAGTTACACTCATTATTGTAAATAAATATCAACACATGACACATATATTGACATGGGGGATAAAACAAGCTGCTTAAGACCTTTAAAAGCTGGTAGTGTGTTACCAACACAGAAAGATCACTGAGGGGTTACTTTAGGATCAAAGATGTTTTATTATCATTCCATAAAACGGTGAATTAAATTTATGTAGAAATTAGACAAAGTCAAAAAGAATGACCACATTAACACCATGAAATATTTAAACTAGTTCATAAAAATAGAGACAAAATTAGAGATTAGAATTAACACAAATAAGGATCAGGTGAGATAGAAAATAAACAAATAAAAGTTAAGTATAAAAATTATTTTATCATTGAATCTAGTAACAATCTGGTTATAACAATAATGGTAAATGCTCAATGTAGCACAGATTCAGATTGGATATGGAACCTTCAGTCCAAGCTACAGCAGAATTGTCATTAGTTATTTCAGCACAAAACACATCCTCTCTAACTGCTGGGTTCCTGAGACCTCCAACTTCCATGATATGGTTATACAGCTCCAGGACCAATGGCCCTCTGAGGGTGGTAGCCAGACCAGACGTGTTCACTGGCAGACAGTTCTGGAGAAGCTGGTTGGGTCTAGGCTTGGTACACTAGGCATTTGGACTGCTATGGCAATGGTCTACCTCTTCATTGTCTTGTTCCTCCATTTGCAACTACAAATCAAAATAGATACAAGTGCACATGAGCACACACACATAAACACATACATACACACACCATGACAAGCTGGGGTGCATTGCTCTCACCGTTGCCAGTCTGGGGTGTGTCCCTCCCTGCTGCACTGCCAGACTGGGAAATGTCGCTTGCCTCTATGCTGCAAAGGGCAGCAGTGTAGTCCTGCAGTTTCAGCTTGAAGATAATTGAGAATTCATGCATGACCATCATCCCATAGGTGTTCAGGTTGGCCAAGGCTGTACAGCGGCGAGAGAGAGAGAGAGAGAGAGAGAGAGAAGGAAAGACAGAACAGTACAGTGAACAAAATGAAGAGATGCAGTACCTATACGCCAGGTGTTATACAAAAGACAGTCTCTGTATGTGTGTTAAAGATAAAGTACATTTCACATCAATATCTTTTCTGAATTTAACTAAAAAAGATTTAACAGGATAGCAACGATGGATAATTTTAAAAGAAACCTCTTTAACTTTGTTGACAAGCAGGAATTTACTGGGCAGAGTCCATGTCCTGGTCCAACAGATGTCTTGGGCATATTTGCTCCAAGCTGTAATTATGCATGGGGTCTTGTCCAAGCGTCCATATTCCTTCCCCTCTGACACTATTTATTGATATGTGAACCTAATGATGAGTTTTACAACAGAGAAAACAGCCAATTTTTCAAGGAGTGATGAACAGTGTTTTATTAGAACCAAAATCAGAAATAGAATATCTTTACTTTTCATTGCACAAGTCCAACAAATTGAGATGGAGACATATTTAGTGCCATTTGAAAGATAGTAAAACAAACAACAAATAGGAGCGAATATACAGCAATCAGACACAATATATGCTGAACACATACACACACACTAAAATCAGCACATTGCATGTGTATACTGAATGTCCTTATCAGGTTTGTGGTTTATGGCGTGCTCAGTGCAATGACAGCTCAGAGGTTAAAAAGTTCAATACAATCAATACATATCAATACATATGAACAATTAGAAATGCTATAGAACACTAAATATGAATTTAATATATCAAGAATATTATTAGTTCGCTCTGCTTATGTATTTTCAGGCATGCATAATGATTTCAGGAAGAAGAACCTGTAAAAACCACAGGGAAATTGAACTGAAACATACCTCTATGTGCGTGCGCGCGCGCGTGTGTGTGTGTGTGTGTGTATGTTTATGTTTGTATAATTGTTTTAGAATAAGAGCTCAGGAAGAGAACTGGCTGGCCGGCTCCCATGTGTCCTCCCAGGCTTTCCCACTGTAATTAAGTATAGCAAATCTCACATTAGATCAGGAGAATAAGTCTATTTGTGTACACAATGTCTACAATATTCACAGCTTACACTGTACATTTTTTATAAAATCTGTGTTTCTAATTTCTCTTTATTGGTAATTTCCTTTGCAATTTCTTTACACGGACTTAAATATACTCAAATATACAGTCAACATTCAGGGCCGATTTATAGTCAAAACAAATATGCTGTGAATGCAAGATCACGCATGCACTTTCAGTGCAGCCTGAACATGCATCACTTGGTATGCTTTCATTGACCCCATGTTATTACATGCATCATTGTGTCACGTCACAACGGACAACGCACATTGCTACCCAAGTACACATCATGTTGCTTTTACATTGTGTTACTGTTTAGGGGACAGGCTTTACAAAGTTAAGCTCTCAACTAAGGCTGCGTTTACACTTGGCATTAACATGTGACCTGTATCTGGATGTTGTCCACACACGCATTAAAAAGACAAGTATAAACGTGTTTGTGATCAGAATGTTATCCAATCAACGTGTCCTGGTTTGGAGGTAGTCGAGGACGCATTGTGGTCGGATCTCAGTGTAATGTAAATGCGATCCAGCCATCGTATCTACATTCGGAGGGCGACGTCATTTAAATCCCCACCTAGTCTCTCCACGTGGCTTTCAGCAAATAATGGACAGATGCGGTTTTGACAAGAAATTAAACTTCTTTGAACTTTACAATAAACTTCTATCTTTAAAACAGTTTATTTAGACTTACATGATACCTTGTGTGTCATTTTTTCATTTTAATTGTGCAACATTATCTAAACGAGGTGATTGCGTGTTTTTTTTTTATTTTTAGTTTATTAATCTCCCAATATTGCACGCTATAACTTTAAACCTGGATGATGTAACTTGTTTAACATGATTAACCCTGCTATTTTTCAACTCTGGAAGTGTTTTTTCAGTTAAAAAAAAAAATTAAATTGCATCGGAAAGTAAAGTAGCCTAAGTGAGTGAAAGCAATAGGACATTGTTTAATCGTCTTTACTCTTATCTGGTGTCATATAGCCTAAGCCTATCCCTTGTTTAGTTCTAAAGAATGTTCTTCAATGTGATATGCGTTCTTTTATTTCTTTAATACAAAGTCTTCGGATTCTGCCGTTACACACAAACAATACAAAGCTTGTGCTCCTTTCAATCATGAAATATTTTTTTTCATCATACAAGATTAATGTTGGGAAACATAAATTGGTAGAAGTTCTCTATTTGGGATCGATTGTACTTTTGTGCAATAAATCACAAAAATTCTGTGCTGTGTGCACTGCATTGATAGAGGCTAAAGTGAACGTTTTTTTACGCTATGAAGCCATTTAAAGCTTCTGCCTTTCAAACGTGCCTAATTTAAATATTGAGCGGGAAACAAAAATCCGATCAGTTATCCAGATACAGATGCCACTTGATGTGAACAAATGTAAATGCGCTGTGTCCTAATTGGCTAATGATCTGATCTGTTTGATCGAATCATGGTGATCGCATGTAAACGTAGCCTAAGACTGTCTGCAGTCAGTTTGCAGCCACTGTGTGTACACACTACTCTATCATCCTGAAACAACGCTATACCAAAAAAATAAATAAATAAAAGGGCTGATAGGAAACATTATATTCAAGTATGAATGAATATGTACTGTATGTCAGTACTTACCATTGGGAACAAGGCAACCAGCGCACCTTTACTTCAGCCTTATCCTACAGAAACACACACAAACACATTTAATTATATTTGTGTAGTTACTGTTACCATTTCACAAAACCATACAAACAGTAATGACGTTCACGCTTGGCTATATGCACTGGTCGGGTGATGTGGCTATAAAGTAATATTGTACAATGAGGAGGATAAAAGAGACATTAATAAGAATTATGGTTCTACATCTGACCTCTGTCATTCTTTTGTCAATGATAGAGTCGTATTGTCACACTTTTTGCCTGCTGCATTTTCGGCACTCTGAAATGACAAAAGCAAAAAGGTTTTGTTGACAAACAAATGGTAATCAATAAATAGAAGTACTGCATTTGATATAAGGCCTTGTGTATTTATATGAACCCATAACTTATATACTAGGCAGAGTTTCACTGAATCTGGAATCAACATTAACTTGTGTATGTGTATCATACTGGCCATTGTAATATAGCATAAGTAAGAGAGAGGTTGGTTAGATAACCACACAGCTGTGGTACGGCCATAGCCAAGAGGCTGAAGGATGATAAATGTATTATCTTCAAACTAATGGAACATTGGTGTAGTTCAATTCAATGCAAAATGCAGAGTGATATATAACACCAGCGCAAACAGTCAGAGTGAGGAAATCCAAGGACATCTTCAGTCAAATAGCATCACTGACCATCTCTCGATAATAGATAATTTGACTGGACTTAACTGTTGTATCAAAGTTATCTAAATCAAAGAGAACCAATTCATCTAAGGACAGAAGTATTTGCCTAATTACAAAAAAATTAAGAAAGTTCACTTAAGTTCACTTAACCCTTTTTTTCTGGGTGAAGGGTATGAAACAGAAAATAAAAAAAACACAGCATGGCATTGCTGACTATAATGTCATCAAGCACCAACTGGAATCATCTAGCAGTGCCAATAAGGCTCTGGGAAGTGTTTTTGTGTGCCTTTTAGGTAGCTAGTCCACTAGTTTTACATCAAAAACTACATAGTGTTTATTTAAACCGTAATTGATTCTGCATAAGAGATTGGGTGTAAGAAAGTTTACTTTACCTTTTTTTCTTTTTTTGGGGTTTGGTTTGGCAGTCAGCGGCTGAATTTGCTGGGGCTGTGGCTGGGTCAGGACCTGGAGCTGTATCTGGGGCTGACGGTGGACCGGAGACTCTGGGGGTTGGGGCTCTGTTGTGGACGTCACAAATTAACATTAACTTAACTAAACTTAACTGTAATGAATTCTGCATAAATATAGAAAATGGCTGCAAAGAGAGTTCATCTTACCCTGCTTTCTTTTGGGGGGCTTTGGTAGGATAGGCTCATGCTGAGCCTTATTCTGGAGCTGTTGAGCTTCAGGGTGAGTCTGGGGATGGGGTGGAGAGGGCAAAAAGTAGAGGTTAAGGATGACACCATCATCAACCTGTTGAGCTTCAGTCTGGATCGGGGTCTGGATCTGCTGGTCAGGCTGGGTTAGGGTCTAGATCTGCTGGTCAGGCTGGGTCGGGGTCTGGATCTGTTGGTCAGGCTGGATCGGGGTCTGGATCTGCTGGTCAGGCTGGGTCGGGGTCTGGATCTGTTGGTCAGGCTGGGTCGGGGTCTGGATCTGCTGGTCAGGCTGGGTCGGGGTCTGGATCTGTTGGTCAGGCTGGGTCGGGGTCTGGATCTGCTGGTCAGGCTGGGTCGGGGTCTGGATCTGCTGGTCAGGCTGGGTCGGGGTCTGGATCTGCTGGTCAGGCTGGGTCGGGGTCTGGATCTGTTGGTCAGGCTGGGTCGGGGTCTGGATCTGCTGGTCAGGCTGGGTCGGGGTCTGGATCTGTTGGTCAGGCTGGGTCGGGGTCTGGATCTGCTGGTCAGGCTGGGTCGGGGTCTGGATCTGCTGGTCAGGCTGGGTCGGGGTCTGGATCTGCTGGTCAGGCTGGGGCTGGGGCTGAGACATCTGGGGTCCTGTTAAGGAGGTAACAAGTTGACATTCAATTTAATCTGTATACATCAAAGAAATATATATATATTTTTTAAATATAATTTAAAAAGCAATGAGTTCTGCATAACCCTAACCTTGCTTTTTAAGTAAATACTCATAAGCCTTCTTCATGGCATCAACAAAAGGTCTTGTGTTCTCAGTCAGTGGCATTCCAGCACTTATATCGGCGATCCATGATTTCTTTTTTTTTCTGCCTATAAATAAAATGGGCATATAGCTCAAAGCAGCAAGTTTCTGCACCTGAAATTAACAAAAGTACTTAGAAAATTCACATAGCATTAATATCAAGGTTACACAATTCACATTAACATCACTTTTTGTTGAGGTGACATCACATTTGTATGAAATCAATATTCACATAGTGTCAGGCAATGACTTGTAATGCTTTACTGATCTGAGTTTCTAAACACTGAAAGGAACGGTTCACAAGTGTTAATGTGATCTGATGACATTCATAAGCTGACCCACTTCCATCATAGAACAAAACGTGTAGATTATAGAGTGAAACAGAGTGGTTGTAAGCTGACGAACCATCAATATGCTGGCAATGAGCTCTGACATGACTGTTAAAATGAAGGTTGCACTGCAAAATAAACAGAGCCATATCTGATTTATAACAAGATTTGGAGGTGGCCCTAATCAGAATTGACAGTCAGATTCCCTTGTTGTGCAAGGACCATAGCTGCTAAAGGGGATTCTCTCTATTGGTGCCGTTCGGCAACTGGAGGGTTGCAGGTTCGAGTCCAGCTCCGCCTGCCCCCATCGAAGTGTCCTTGAGCAAGATACTGAACCCAAAACTGCTCCCAGTGTGCACGTTGGCAACTTGCATGGCAGCCACTGGTGTATGAGTGTGTGGGTGAATGCAAGGCATACATTAGCGTTGTGAGTGATCAGAGGTGTGGAAAAACGCTATATAGTCCATTTACCATTTTGTGAGTAGGAATAGAAATTTAATCAGAAACTGGGTATTATTTTGTCAACATTGATGCCATTCTTCTTTCTCTTTTCTTATGAATGCTCTACAAGGAAACTTTTGGTCACCACTATTAGAAAGCTCATCAGTTGCATAGGATAGACTATGTTAAATGTATCTGTTATAAGCAAATTGAGAGAACATGAGTAATTTTGGACACAGTTCACATCCATCCAAATGTACTCCTGTTTATGGTATGTGTGCCAGCTTTAGGTGCTCTAAGCGATCCTGGGTGTAGCAACTTCCTGTTGACGTTCGAAGTGTTGTCAAACAAAACAGAGGCTAGCTAGACCCTCCCTCCTCCTCCTCCTCCTCCCCTCCGTGCTTCCTGAAACAATCATGAATGCGCATTTAATATCATTCTTGTCGGTTATTGGCTGGAGCATGTTTATTATGATTCGTGGTCCAGGCTGCACCAGGTAGATTTTGTTGCCGTTTTTGGAGCTTGTGGCGACTACAGAGACCGCGTTTTTTTACAGTGTGTTCAGGGGACAGGCAGCTAGCGGATAGTGAGGAGATGTTTGCTGTATGTGACAAAAAATGTTTTGGCCTAAAAACGCGTGACATCGCTTAGAGCACCTTTAAGTCAAGGTCTGTGGGATTTTATAATTTATAATTTTATAAAACCGTACATTCAGTCACAAGATGACAGAATCTTTGACCAACCAAACGGAAAACTCCAGCGAAAATCAACCCATATCCCTATTCCTCGAAATCAGTGAGTGTTGTCGTTAGGTAGAGAAACAAGAAAATTTGATACAACAAGAACTGAATAGCAAAATAGCAAAAAGTAATGAGGGCAAGGAAAGCTTCAGTTTTCTGTGCCACTTTCAGTTATGGTCAGCTCCCACTTTGCAAATTCGGTCTATGTCCATTTTCTTCGTTCCTATTCCTACTGACAGCACTCTGTGAATCTCAAGCAACAGAAATATGGGTTGATTCACACCAGATTGTTCTACGCAGTTAGCAATGATAATGTCGATAGTTTGATCATAGGATAGTATTTATGTTAATGTTATGTGTTTTGAGTTTCATATTGACTACCATCCAATTCATGAAGCATGAGTATTTTTACTTACTGCAACTTGGGCAGAAGAAACCACTCTTGCTGCATTCCGGTTTTTCCAGCCCCCCTGCCCCCACTCATTATCCAGGCGGTCTTTGAGGGCCTCAATCTTTTTACTTTTGCTGAGGCTTGCATAGCAGGCGATGCAGCACTTCCTAATGGCCTGGTTCTCAACCTGGCAAGCAGGGCAACGTCTGAATTTTGGCTTTGTCATTTTGAAATGTACAATACACACACACACACACACACAAAGGTTACTATGATATTTTAATTTAGCACATTTTAAAGGCAAACAGGTTGTCATACAAATAAAACCACAACACACACATACAGAAATAGCCTCAAGGCACATTCAATGTCAAAATTAAATTCATTTAGACCAACCCAACTGTGAATGGGCTCTCTGTTGCCCTACTATTAGGCTTGGACTCTTCTGCAATAAGGTCTTTATCAAAAATACACAGGTCTATGTCCACAGTTTCAGTCATTGAATATACGTGTGGACAGCCGTCTAACACAAAGCCATTCTTGAATGAAACACTCCCTGTCATACTAAAGGCACTGGGATGGCTTGATAGTCTCAAGTTATCTACTGGTGATCTAAAAATTGGGTAGGTGATGTTAGTCAGGGAAATTTCACAGTATAAAAAAAACTACTTACTGTATTACCAATGATGAACTTCATCAACAGGTAGGGTATGTTTTAGCTGGACTAATTCAATGTCTTGAGTGATTTTAAACACCCTTAAATAGCCATGTATTCTATACCATCCTAACAAACACAGCTTTGAATCTCCTGGCCGAGAGTTTTGTTAAACGACACCTATTCAGCTTTCGACTGAAGTATTGAACAGTGTGTAACAGCCACCTAAATTATGTTGAATACTGTTCATGATGTTAATGTTGATGTGCCTTTAAGATAACTTCTTCTATGGCGTACGTTGTAGTGTGCACGCTGTTCTCATGTGAGCGCGCACACACAGAGTTGTGAGAGAATGCTGGTGTGACGAGAGAGATGACTGCTCTACTGCTGACTGATGTTGTAGTGTAATAATGTTACTTTTCCACTTTGATTCGTAGTGTTTATCAGAGTGCTATCTTTTTTCTGTTTATCCTCCCTCTTTTACATGTAAGTGAAGAGTGTGCTTATTGACTACCAGTTTATTTGCCTCAGGCTTTTCTTCTCGCCTCCTGTTTTCTATTTTTCATCTGGGCAGACTTCAAACCCTTTGGTAGACGTTACAAGTGTTGGAGAGTTGAACACACTAGCCTAAGAGTTTTGATGCACTTGGTAAAAAACACTATACGCAAACTAGAGGCCTTAAAATCCTGTTACAGCCCCATGAATGGATTTACATTGAAAATCAATGTGTTTCAAAAACATTCAATACGATGGAAATGCATTTCAGGAACTGTCCGTGACTTTAACTAGAGGAAGGATGTGTGTTTAATCACATCAAGACGAGATAAGCTTTCTGAAAATGTATAGTTTAGATGGATTTTAAGTTAGCTTACCCTATTCCCAAGATGTACGTAGACTAATCTTTAATGTTACTGTCTAGCATACCGGGGACATTTCCTATTTGAGTGGTCAAAATATCACCAAAATCTAATTTGTTATTATCTATTTATTAAAAAACAGGGACAATACATTTTTGAATGTTTTTGTTTTTAATTGTTGTGGGTTCCTTATATTATTACATCAATAATTATTATGATTTAGTTTCATTATTAGGATTTTTGCTCTGGTTTTAATACAATTAACCAAAAAACTATTACATGATTAATAAAGGCATTGTTATAACGCAAGTATGACTTTACATTACAAAAATAAAACATAAGTATAAGATGATAAGACAAATAAAACCGCATTTAACAAATATTTTTTTAACATTTTGGATTTAATATTTTAATTACATCTGTTTTAACTTTTATCTATTTTTAACTATTATTTTGCATTTTAGACTCATTTTAAGCACAAAGTAAGTTGCACGTGTATTATTTATTTTATTAGGGCCCGAGCACCGATGGTATGAGGACCCTATTGGAATTGCTCCGTTTATTATTATTATTAGGGCCCGAGCACCGATGGTGTGAGGACCCTATTGGAATTGCTCCGTTTATTAGGGCCCGAGCACCGATGGTGTGAGGACCCTATTGGAATTGCTCAGCCAAAATTTTCTTCTTCTCCAAAATGAATCACATTTTTGAGGGCCTAAACGTTCTCAAAAACTCATGAAACTTTGCACACGCGTCAGAAGTGGTGAAAATTTACATCTGATATGGGTTTCAGAATTAGGTGTGGCAAAATGGCTCGATAGCGCCACCTACAAAATTTCAATTAAGCGCCCTTCGTGCTACGTTTCACGTACAGTTATGAAATTCGGTAGACTCATCTAATAGCCCAATACCTACAAAAAAGTCTCTTGGAGTGAAATCTGAAAACCAACAGGAAGTCAGATATTTTGAATTTTCTTTGCAAAATTTGGGCAGTTTTTGCCTTTTCCAGGCGTTGTACTTTAACGAACTCCTCCTAGAGATTTAATCAGATCAATGTCATTTTTTGTCAGTCTAATCTAAAGGCCTTTGTGACGTTAAATTGCGAAGATCTAGAGTTTTCGTTGAAGGGCGTGTCCGTGGCGGCCTGACAAAGTCTGTTGTTCCGCCATGAAAAAGGAAGCCGTTGTAACTCAGGCATACAATGTCTGATCTGCTCCAAACTTCACATGTGTGATAAGAGTCCTGGCCTGAACATATCTATATGCCAATATTCAGTTAGTCATAGCGCCACCTGCTGGCAACAGGAAATGGCATGCTTTACACTGTAATTCCCTCCCAGAACCACATTTCAATATGCCACAAAGTACAAAACATACTAGAAACACGTTAAATCATGCAACACTTGGCTAAGTGCTAATGTATGCGATTAACGCCATGAAACAGGAAGTTGTTGTAACTCAGGCATATGATGTCCGATCTGCTCCAAACTTCACGTGTTTGATAACAGTCCTGGTCTGAAGACATCTATATCGCAATATTTGGTTATGGTCAAAGCGCCACCTGTTGGCAGCAGGAAGTGTGGCAATTCGAAATGACTTAATGGCATAATTCTCCTGTATTCATTCGCTTACATGCATGTCGACCACTGTTCTCTGTTTTCCTAAGGCCAACGGGTGGCGGTGAGCCCGGGTGCGAGGGCCCTTTCATCGCTGCTTGCAGCTTTAATTAGGGCCCGAGCACCGATGGTGTGAGGACCCTATTGGAATTGCTCCGTTTATTATTAGGGCCCGAGCACCGATGGTGTGAGGACCCTATTGGAATTGCTCCGTTTATTATTATTATTATTATTATTATTATTATTATTGTTCTTCTCCAAAGTAAATCGCATTTTAGAGGGCCTAAACGTGCTCGAAAACTCATGAAACTTTGCACACGCGTCAGAAGTGGTGAAAATTTACGTCTGTTATGGGTTTCGGAATTGGACGTTGCAAAATGGCTCGATAGCGCCATCTAACGTTCAGCCCCGCTCGCTACATAACACTAGGGGTTTGAAATTCGGTACACACATTTATCAGCCTAGTACCTGCAAAAAATTCTCTTGGAGCGAAATCCGAAACCAAACAGGAAGTCAGATATTTTTAATTAATTCACCGTTTTTTGCATTTTCCAGACGTTGTACTTTAACGAACTCCTCCTAGAGATTTAATCAGATCAATGTCATTTTTGGTCAGTCTAATCTAAAGGCCTTTGTGACGTTAAATTGCGAAGATCTAGAGTTTTCACTGAAGGGCGTGTCCGTGGCAGCCTGACAAAGTTTGATGTTTTCGCCATGAAAAAGGAATTTGTTGTAACTCAGACAAACAATGTCGGATCTGCCCCAAACTTCACATGCTTTATTAGAGTCCTGACCTGAAGACATCTTCATAACAATATTCAGTTACAGTCATAGCGCCACCTGCAGGCAACAGGAAATGACATGTTTTACACTGTGATTAACTCCTCATGGAGATTTAACCAGATCAACATCATATGTTGTCAGTCTAATCTTAAGACCTTAGCGATGATAAATATCAAAGATCTTGAGTTTTCGGTGAAGGGCATGTCCGTGGCGGCCTGACAAAGTCTGATGTTTCGCCATGAAAGAGGAAGCTGCTGTAACTCAGGCATACAATGTCCGATCTGCTCCAAACTTCACATGTGTGATAAGAGTCCTGGCCTAAAGACATCTATATGACAATATTTAGTTAGTCATAGCGCCACCTGCTGGCAACAGGAAATGGCATGCTTCACAATGTAATTCACTACCAGATTCAAATTTCATTATGCCACGAAGTACCAAATATGCTAGAGACACGTTAAATCATGCAACACTTGGCTGAGTGCTTATTTATGCGATTAACCCCCGAAAGAAACAGGAAGTTGTTGTAACTCAGGCATACAATGTCTGATCTGCTCCAAACTTCACATGTTCAATAAAAGTCCTGGCCTGAAGACATCAACATGGCAAAATTCAGTTACGGTCAATGCGCCACCTGTTGGCAGCAGGAAGTGTGGCATTTCGAAATGACTTTGGCCATAATTCTCCTGTATTCACTCGCTTAAATGCATGACGCCCACTGTTCACTGTTTTCCTGAGGCCAACGGGTGGCGGTGAGCCCGGGTGCGAGGGCCCTTTCATCGCTACTTGCAGCTTTAATTATTATTATTATTAGGGCCCAAGTGAAAATTCGCGCAGGGCCCTCTTGATCCCCTAAGGATTATTATTATTTTTTATATTTTTTTTTTCCGTCTTCCGGGGCTTTTTGTGGGCCTTAACATGCTCAAAAACTCCTGAAAATTGGCACACACATTGGAATCCGCGGCCATTAGGACGCCGGAGAGGCTGGTACCCGGGCGTGGCAGGGGGGCTCGACAGCGCCCCCTTGAAAAAAGTCTGAAAATTTGGTCCATATATTAAACACGCTTGCACGTATTAGTATGAAATTCGGTACACATATAGACCTCATCGGGCCGAACAACTTTCGTACTCTAAGTTAAACGCCACCCCAACAGGAAGTCAGCTATTAAGGGTTGTTTGAAAAACGCATGCTCTGGAATTTGATATACTCCTCCTAGGCGATTAATCCGATCGCCACCAAACTCAGTCAGCATGAAGTGAAGACACTGATAATTAAAAATTGCCAGCGGATTTTTGATATCTCGAACGGTTTGGCCGTGGCGAGGCAACGAATTTGTGGCGAGAAAAAGGAAACAGGAAATGTGTTATAACGTCTGCATACATATATTGATCTTTATGAAACTTCACAAGTGTGTTGGTTGTAGTTGTCTGATCACATGGATGTGACTATTGTGAGTCAAAGTTATAGCGCCACCAACTGGCAGCAGGAAGTGTATCACTTTTTGAAATGCTTTGAGATCACCCTCTTATTTTTACCTGATTTGCTTCAAACTTCATCAGTGTAATGTCAATACACAGCAGATGTAGACCTATGACAGGATTTTTGATATTTGAAATATTGTTGCCATGGCAACAGGTCAAACTGTAATAATATTCTTGAGTGTTTTTGAGGCTCTTAACATGCTTCAAATTGCATGAAACTCGACACACACATCAATATTGTCAACCAGTAGACATGGACAAAGCCATAGAAATGGGCGTGGTGGAGGGGCTCAGTAGCGCCACCTTTTGACAAAAGTGGGGGGGTTAGTTTTTCCTACAGTCACCAAACTCGGTACACATATTGTTTTCATCAAGCCGGACAATTTTCTAATTTACATTCATTAGCTCCGACCAACAGGAAGTCGGCTATTTTTGTTTGAATGTTAATTTTTTGAAAAAACAGGCTATGAATTTTATACTACTACTCCTACAGGGTTTATCCAATTTACACCAAGCTTTTTTTTGCTTGTTGCTAACACATTGAAGTTGTTTAATTGCAAACGGATTTTGGATATCTCAAACAGTTTGGCCGTGGCGAGGCAACAAATTTATGGCTAGAAAAGGGAAACAAAGTGTTATAACTTCTGCATACATTAATTGATTTTGATGAAACTTCAGCTTAGTCTTTGTTGTACAAGTCTGATCACATTGATGTGACTATTGTGAGTCAAAGTTATAGCGCCACCAACTGGAAGCAGAAAATGTGTCACTTTCAGCATACATTGAGATCACCCTCTTATTTTTACCATGATTTGCTTCAAAATTCATCAGAATAATGTTAAAACTTGGCACATGTAATCCTTTGAAAATGGGCAGGGAGGAGGGGCTCTATAGCGGCACCTTGTAGTGCAGTAAATGTGGAGTGAATTTGACATAGTCCTTTGATGTTTAACCGTTTTAAATGCCTATTGCCCGCTGTGCACAGTTGCCCTGAAGCCACCGGGGTGGCGGTGCCACCGGCTTGGGCCCGCCATCGCTGCTCGCAGCTATATTTAGGGCCCAAGCGAATTAAGCGCGCAGGGCCCTCTTGTTCTTCTAAGGATTATTATTATTTTTTTTTTATTTTTTTTTTTTTTTTTTTTTTTCGTCTTCCGGGGCATTTTGGGGGCCTTAACATGCTCAAAAACTCTTGAAAATTGGCACACACATTGGAATCCGCGGCCATTAGGACGCCGCAGAGGCTGGTACCCGGGCGTGGCAGGGGGCCTCGACAGCGCCCCCTTGAAAAAAGTCTGAAAATTTGGTCCATATATTAAACACGCTTGCACGTATTAGTATGAAACTCGGTACACATATAGACCTCATCGGGCCGAACAACTTTCGTGCTCTAAGTTAAACGCCACGCCAACAGGAAGTCAGCTATTAAGGGTTGTTTGAAAAACGCATGCTCTGGAATTTGATATACTCCTCCTAGACGATTAATCCGATCGCCACCAAACTCGGTCAGCATGAAGTCAAGACATTGATGATTAAAAATTGCCAGCGGATTTTTGATATCTCGAACGGTTTGGCCGTGGCGAGGCAACGAATTTATGGCGAGAAAAAGGAAACAGGAAATGTGTTATAACGTCTGCATACATATATTGATCTTTATGAAACTTCACGAGTGTGTTAGTTGTAGTAGTCTGATCACATGGATGTGACTATTGTGAGTCAAAGTTATAGCGCCACCAACTGGCAGCAGGAAGTGTATCACTTTTTGAAATGCTTTGAGATCACCCTCTTATTTTTACCTGATTTGCTTCAAACTTCATCAGTGTAATGTCAATACACAGCAGATGTAGACCTATGACAGGATTTTTGATATTTGAAATATTGTTGCCATGGCAACAGGTCAAACTGTAATAATATTCTTGAGTGTTTTTGAGGCTCTTAACATGCTTCAAATTGCATGAAACTCGACACACACATCAATATTGTCAACCAGTAGACATGGACAAAGTCATAGAAATGGGCGTGGTGGAGGGGCTCAGTAGCGCCACCTTTTGACAAAAGTGGGGGGGTTAGTTTTTCCTACAGTCACCAAACTCGGTACACATATTGTTCTCATCAAGCCGGACAATTTTCTAATTTACATTCATTAGCTCCAACCAACAGGAAGTCGGCTATTTTTGTTTGAATGTTAATTTTTTGAAAAAACAGGCTATGAATTTTATACTACTACTCCTACAGGGTTTATCCAATTTACACCAAGCTTTTTTTAACTTGTTGCTAACACATTGAAGTTGTTTAATTGCAAACGGATTTTGGATATCTCAAACGGTTTGGCCGTGGCGAGGCAACGAATTTGTGGCAAGAAAAGGGAAACAAAGTGTTATAACTTCTGCATACATTAATTGATTTTGATGAAACTTTGGCTTAGTCTTCGTTGTACAAGGCTGATCACATGGATGTGACTATTGTGATTCAAAGTCATAGCGCCACCAACTGGAAGCAGAAAATGTGTCACTTTCAGCATACATTGAGATCACCCTCTTATTTTTACCTGATTTGCTTCAAAATTCATCAGAATAATGTTAAAACTTGGCACATGTAATCCTTTGAAAATGGGCAGGGAGGAGGGGCTCTATAGTGGCACCTTGTAGTGCAGTAAATGTGGAGTGAATTTGACATAGCCCTTTGATGTTTAACCATTTTAAATGCCTATTGCCCGCTGTGCACAGTTGCCCTGAAGCCACCGGGGTGGCGGTGCCACCGGGCTTGGGCCCGCCATCGCTGCTCGCAGCTATATTTATTCTTCTTCTTCTTCTTCTTCTCCAAAGTAAATCGCATTTTAGAGGGCCTAAACGTGCTCGAAAACTCATGAAACTTTGCACACGCGTCAGAAGTGGTGAAAATTTACGTCTGTTATGGGTTTCGGAATTGGGCGTGGCAAAATGGCTCGATAGCGCCATCTAACGTACAGCCCCGCTCGCTACATAACACTAGGGGTTTGAAATTCGGTACACACATTTATCAGCCCAGTACCTACAAAAAATTATCTTGGAGCGAAATCCGAAACCAAACAGGAAGTCAGATATTTTGAATTAATTCACCGTTTTTTGCATTTTCCAGACGTTGTACTTTAACAAACTCCTCCTAGAGATTTAATCAGATCAATGTCATTTTTGGTCAGTCTAATCTAAAGGCCTTTGTGACGTTAAATTGCGAAGATCTAGAGTTTTCACTGAAGGGCGTGTCCGTGGCAGCCTGACAAAGTTTGATGTTTTCGCCATGAAAAAGGAAGTTGTTGTAACTCAGACAAACAATGTCGGATCTGCCCCAAACTTCACATGCTTTATTAGAGTCCTGACCTGAAGACATCTTCATAACAATATTCAGTTACAGTCATAGCGCCACCTGCAGGCAACAGGAAATGACATGTTTTACACTGTGATTAACTCCTCATGGAGATTTAACCAGATCAACATCATATGTTGTCAGTCTAATCTTAAGACCTTAGCGATGATAAATATCAAAGATCTTGAGTTTTCGGTGAAGGGCGTGTCCGTGGCGGCCTGACAAAATCTGATGTTTCGCCATGAAAGAGAAAACTGTTGTAACTCAGGCATACTATGTCCGATCTGCTCCAAACTTCACATGTGTGATAAGAGTCCTAGCCTAAAGACGTCTATATGATAATATTCAGTTAGTCATAGCGCCACCTGCTGGCAACAGGAAGTGGCATGCTTTATACTGTAATTCACTACCAGATTCACATTTCATCATGCCACGAAGTACCAGACATGCTAGAAACACGTTAAATCATGCAACACTTGGCTGAGTGCTAATGTATGCGATTAACGCCACGAAAGAAACAGGAAGTTGTTGTAACTCAGGCATACAATATCCGATCTGCTTCAAACTTCACGTGTTCAATGATAGTCCTGGCCTGAAGACATCAACATGGCAAAATTCAGTTACGGTAAAAGCGCCACCTGTTGGCCGCAGGAAGTGTGGCATTTCGAAATGACTTTGGCATAATTCTCCTGTATTCACTCACTTAAATGCATGACGCCCACTGTTCACTGTTTTCCTGAGGCCAACGGGTGGCGGTGAGCCCGGGTGCGAGGGCCCTCTCAATGCTGCTTGCAGCTTTAATTAGGGCCCGAGCACCGATGGTGTGAGGACCCTATTGGAATTGCTCCGTTTATTATTATTATTAGGGCCCGAGCACCGATGGTGTGAGGACCCTATTGGAATTGCTCCGTTTATTATTATTATTATTATTATTAGGGCCCAAGCGAATTAAGCGCGCAGGGCCCTCTTGTTCTTCTAAGGATTATTAGGGCCAAAGCCCTGTAAAGGGCTGAAGGCCCTTTTGTTTTCTTTAGGATTATTATTATTTTTTTTTTTTTTCTAAGTTTTTGGGGTTTTTGGGGCCCTTAACATGCTCAAAAACTCTTGAAATTTTGCACACGGGTCAGAACCCGCGGCCATGACAGCCGGAGAAAAGCTGGTACCCGGGCGTGGCAGAGGGGCTCGACAGCGCCCCCTTGAATTGGGTCAGAAAACGTGGTCCATATATCAAACACGCTTGCACATACAAGTATAAAACTCGGTACACATATAGACTTTATCGGGCCAAACAACTTTCGTACTCTAAGTTATACGTCACCTCAACAGGAAGTCAGCTATTATGGGTTGTTTGAAAAACGCATGCTCTGGAATTTGATATACTCCTCCTAGGCAATTAATCCGATCACCACCAAACTTGGTCAGCATGAAGTCAAGACATTGATGATGAAAAATTGCCAGCGGATTTTTGATATCTCGAACGGTTTGGCTGTGGCGAGGCAACGAATTTATGGCGAGAAAAGGGAAACAGGAAATGTGTTATAACTTCTGCATACATTGATTGATCTTTATGAAACTTCACGAGTATGTTGGTTGTAATAGTCAGATCACATGGATGTGACTATTGTGAGTCAAAGTTATACTGCCACCAACTGGCAGCAGGAAGCGTGTCACTTTCAAAATGCTCTGAGATCACCATTTTATTTTTATCCGATTTGCTTCAAACTTCACCACAATAATGTCAAAACATGGCAGATGTAGACCTTTGAAAAGAATTGTGATATCTCAAACATAGTTGCCTTGGCAACACGTCAAACTTTTATAATATTCTTTGGCGTTTTTGAAGCCATTAACATGCTTCAAATTGGATGAAACTCGACACACATCTCATTATTGTCATACAGTAGATATGGACAAAGCCTTAGAAACAGGCGGGGAGCAGGGGCTCTGCAGCGCCACCTTTTGACAAAAGTGGGGGGTTTAGTTTAACCTACAGTCACCAAACTCGGTACACTTATTGTTCTCATTAAACTGGACAACTTTCTCATTTACAGTCATTAGCTCTGACCAACAGGAAGTCAGATATTTTGGTTTAAATGTGGATTTTTCAAACATTCTTACGCACATACTTAAGCTCTCTTAGACGTAGGGTCTCAGTCCCCCTACCCCCACCCTCTGTGTGTGTGGGTGTGTGTGGGTGTGTGTGTGTGTGTGTGTATGTGTGTGTGTGTGTGTGTGTGTGTGTGAGAGTGAGTGAAAGTGAGAGACAGAGAGACAGAGAGAGTTTTACAGCCTTTTATTGCAGACTCACTGTGCTTAAGAGTTTATTTCCAACCCTTACTCAAACACATCTGAAGCAGCTAATCAGGCCAGTTCATTTGTAGGCCACTGACAACATATTATTATATTATTAGTTTGATAATTAGGGTTAATTCAAATATAAAAACACACTGCAAAAGCATGCTTTTGGTGCATAAGATTGGGGCACAAACAACAGCTCAGGGAGGTCAAAAACATAAAGTGTGAGGATTATTGACTAGCCTTATTCCTGACTAGCCTACTGCGTTTCAGATTACGGGTTCCACTTCCGGTTTGGTGAACTTCCATTCAAAAAAACTGAAACTTATCGTTTCAAATCATATGGTTGCCCTACAATTAAAGCTTATCTGTCAGCTTGACTGAATCAGCTGTCAATTTCTTTCATGTTTTATTTTCAGACATCATGAGAATGACATAACGCTTGGTATTGTAATATGTTATAACAAAAATATCTATGGCAAGAGCTCTTTTCAGCAGCTGCTTTCTATCCTCCAGAATATTTTATTTTGTCTCTTTGCATACTGCTGTAATAGTATGAAAAAGGACAGCATATACTGTACATTTGTGGTCTGTTCTCTCTATATAATTTACAATACATCCCATTAATAATTCACTGGAATGCACAAAAAATCTCCTCAAAGCCTCACGTCTCTTTCCAGGTTTGTTTCACAGGTAAATACAATTTATTAAAATGGAAATCACTTTGAAATAGTATCACACAATGCTGAAGTTCATGACCTTTTTTATTAAGGCAATGTATTACATAATGCATATATATATATCACTATAGCATATGTTCAACCCATCCGTTATTGCTGTGGAAAAAATCACACCTTTACATGGCTTGTTGAAATTACGTTGTTGATGCTTTCACACTTTTAAATGTCCATTTATTGTTCATTGGTTGAAGGGTGAGTAGAATAATGTCATCTTATTGTACCCAGTTTAAAAAGATCATAGTGTCTATCACTGACTGTTTACAGTTTAACAGAAATTACTCCCATAATTTGTGCAAAGCGTCGTGGGGCATTGGAATAAGGTGGATACAACATCAGCAATCACAGGCATTCGCATTAAGGCTAAATTAGATTTCTCAGAGCACGGTGGAGTTTGCACAAATAACAGTATGTAATTTGCTCTAGAATTTTTTTAGGGTTTGTCTGAGAAAAAACACAGACATGGCAGATTAGGATGATATTTTGCACTCATTGTTTCATTTAAATTAAATTACGATTGTATGTTTAGTAATTGAACCTGGATGAATTCAAAATGAAGGTACTATACTTCAGATCAGTAAAAAGATAAGAAAACTGTTAGTCTTTGTTTTTTTAAGTTCGAATGACAAAATAGCTGTGTTAGGCACTGATTAAAGTGGATTGATTCTATGTTTTCATTGTATGAGTTTTAATGAACTTTAAAACTTGGAAAATAAAACTGCATTGTTTAGGGTACAATGCAATATTTTGTGTGTAGTTATTTATTTGTAAATATTATGATATAATCAATGTTAAAATAATAGTTTGGTATAACACAACATTTACTTATAGTGCACAGCCTTAATATGGTTTGAAAGAAATATGTGTATAAATTTAATAAGGTAGTAGCAGTAGGAGTAAAAAAATAAAACATGTATTTGTCATCTTAAAGGAGGCAAGCTGACAGGGAAATATATGTACGAAAATATTTGTTATTCTAAAACTTGATCTATAGTGGACAATTGTAGTGTAATAGCAGTCTTCTGGTAGTTGAAATGGTTAAAAGTTAATAATATGCTGTTTGGACCAAAAACACTAAAAACATGGCTGAAGTTTGAAGTAAAAGCTGCTGCAGTAAATGTGGTGTGATATTGACATAGTACTTTTATGTTTAACCGTTTTAAATGCCCATTGCCCGCTGTGCACAGTTGACCTGAAGCCACCGGGGTGGCGGTGCCACCGGGCTTTGGCCCGTCATCGCTGCTCGCAGCTATATTTATTATTATTATTTTATTTTTATTTTTTTTTCCGTCTTCCGGGGCTTTTTGGGGGCCTTAACATGCTCAAAAACTCTTGAAAATTGGCACACACATTGGAATCCGCGGCCATTAGGACGCCGCAGAGGCTGGTACCCGGGCGTGGCAGGGGGGCTCGACAGCGCCCCCTTGAAAAAAATCTGAAAATTTGGTCCATATATTAAACACGCTTGCACGTATTAGTATGAAACTCGGTACACATATAGACCTCATCGGGCCGAACAACTTTCGTGCTCTAAGTTAAACGCCACGCCAACAGGAAGTCAGCTATTAAGGGTTGTTTGAAAAACGCATGCTCTGGAATTTGATATACTCCTCCTAGACGATGAATCCGATCGCCACCAAACTCGGTCAGCATGAAGTCAAGACATTGATGATGAAAAATTGCCAGCGGATTTTTGATATCTCGAACGGTTTGGCCGTGGCGAGGCAACGAATTTATGGCGAGAAAAAGGAAACAGGAAATGTGTTATAACGTCTGCATACATATATTGATCTTTATGAAACTTCACGAGTGTGTTGGTTGTAGTAGTCTGATCACATGGATGTGACTATTGTGAGTCAAAGTTATAGCGCCACCAACTGGCAGCAGGAAGTGTATCACTTTTTGAAATGCTTTGAGATCACCCTCTTATTTTTACCTGATTTGCTTCAAACTTCATCAGTGTAATGTCAATACACAGCAGATGTAGACCTGTGACAGGATTTTTGATATTTGTAATATTGTTGCCATGGCAACAGGTCAAACTGTAATAATATTCTTGAGTGTTTTTGAGGCTCTTAACATGCTTCAAATTGCATGAAACTCGACACACACATCAATATTGTCATACAGTAGACATGGGCAAAGTCTTAGAAACGGGCAGAGAGCAGGTCCTATATAGCGCCACCTTTTGACAAAAGTCGGGGGTTTAGTTTAATCTACAGTCACCAAACTCGGCATACATATTGATCTCATCAAGACTGATAACTTTCTATTTTACAGTCATTAGCTCAGACCAACAGGAAGTCAGATATTTTTGTTTGAATGTGGATTTTTCACGCACACACATAGGCATAGGCACTCTCTCTATGTGCAACTCACATTCCCCCCTCCTCTCCCCCTGACACCTCACACCAGTGTGTGTGTGTTTGAATGAGAGAGAGAGAGAGAGAGAGAGAGAGAGTTTTGCAGACTTATTTTATTCTCAGACTCAAACACACCTGAAGCAGCTAATCAAGCCAGTGCATTTGTAGGCCACTGACAACATATTATTACATTATTAGTTTTATAATTAGGTTAATTAAAACATAAGAACACGCTGCAAATGATAACTTCACACTCATTTGAAATTGAACTATAACACTATATCCCTATTGGTACAGGAATAGTTTTCTAAATAATTTTCTAAAATTATTTTTAATTCATTATTTATTGATATAATTCAAATTTATTAAAATAAAATTTCACATGATTATAAAAGTGGCTGTTTAAAATAAACTTGCATAAGTGAGCAGGAAAATCTAGACATGTAGCTTACTATTTCCTGAGACTGACATTAAAATTGTCTTTGCAGGTTCTGTGATTTGGTTACATTTATTTATTTTTTTATTTTTTTCATTGTATACCACATATATTGAAATTAAATGAAACATGCTTTTGGTGCATAAGATTGGTGCACAAATAACAGCTCAGGGAGGTCAAAAAACACATGAAGAGAAGTGTGAGGACTGGTTTGTAAATAATGTAATACTTAATTTTAGAAATGAAAAATGGATCATTAATAAAGTATGAAAATACAATTATTAAACACATTAAAGATATGCTTATAAATCAAGAACAAAGCATTTATAGCTGTATTTATAAACTGCTTACTAATGTCTATCAATGCTTTATAAATGATGAATTGACTATTTACTAATACTTAACTAATGCTTCACAGTGTGCAGTTATTATAAAGTGTTACCAAATTTTTAAATTCATTATTTATTGACATGATTTAAATTTATTAAAAACCCCTGTTTCAGTAAAATTTCACATGATTATAAAAGTTTCTGTTTAAAATAAAACTTGCATAAGTGAGCAGAAAAATCTAGACATTTACCTTATTATTACCTGAGACTGACATTAAAATTGTCTTGGCAGGTTCTGAGATTTGGCTCTATTTATTAATTTTTTTCATTTTATACCACACATATTAAAATTAAATTAAAGCATGCTTTTGGTGCATAAGATTGGTGCACAAACAACAGCTAGGGAGGTCAACACATGAAGAGAAGAGTGAGGATTATACAACATCAGCAACCACAGACATTCACATTAAGGCTGGATTATTTTTTTCAGACTGCATAATTTTCAAAGTAGTCGGGTCATTGTTCTTTTCACACTGCATGACTATCTTGGCCAGCATTCAGACGCTGCTGTGTTCAAACTGCACGATGGATCGGAGACAGAAGGTTTCACACTGCATGACTTTACAATAGGAAGAATTGCAGACAACTCTGTCTGGCACGCAAACTATGTTTCACGACCAAACACACGGGAGATGTGACAAGAAAACAACGTGATGTCATGCGTGCAAGAGTTCTCACGTGAGACTGGGTTTATTATTAAAAATGGTAGCCCGCAAGAAGCTTGCAATACGAATTGCCTGTGCGCTGATTTGCAGCGAAAACAAGAAAAAGAAAAGAAGAATATGGAGGAGGAAAGGGTTGGGGAGACTGTGGATTGTGTGTTCTGCATCGAGAGTTGGAGGTAAATACATAACTTTTCAATGTGCTGCTGTTGCAGATGATCAAGAAAATGTTTGTGCTTTGTTTCTGTTTGATAGAATTGTAATGTTTGTGTACAAAGCTATGCTTGCTGATATTGTGGTCTATAACTCCCCGCTGCTCTGTATCTTGCTCTCTCATTGGCTGTCAGTCATTGCCGATGTAGTTTTCAGTCAGAACACTTTTCACACAGCAGGATTTTGAATCGCCGACAGGTCCAGATATTTAGCGTGCCAAATATCTCACAGACGTCAGCGACTCTTTGCCAATTCTCTCACTGCGTGATTGTCACTCGCGTGAACAGGCACCGATTTGCCTGTGATTTCACAAAACCTTTAAACGATCTCATGCATGTGATTTGTCATCATAGCAGCATCAGCCGCTGCAGTAAATGTGGTGTGAAATTGACATAGTCCTTTTATGTTTAACCGTTTTAAATGGCCATTGCCCGTCGTGCACAGTTGACCTGAAGCCACCGTGGTGGTGGTGCCACCGGCTTTGGCCCGTCATCGCTGCTCGCAGCTATATTTATTAGGGCCCGAGCACCGATGGTGTGAGGACCCTATTGGAATTGCTCCATTTATTAGGGCCCGAGCACCGATGGTGTGAGGACCCTATTGGAATTGCTCCGTTTATTATTAGGGCCAAAGCCCTGTAAGGGGCTGAAGGCCCTTTTGTTTTCTTTAGGATTATTATTATTATTATTAGGGCCAAAGCCCTGTAAGGGGCTGAAGGCGGCCTGACAAAGTTTGATGTTTTCGCCATGAAACAGGAAGTTGTTGTAACTCAGACAAACAATGTCCGATCTGCCCCAAACTTCACATGCTTTATTAGAGTCCTGACCTGAAGACATCTTCATAACAATATTCAGTTACAGTCATAGCGCCACCTGCAGGCAACAGGAAATGACATGTTTTACGCTGTGATTAACTCCTCATAGAGATTTAACCAGATCAACATCAAATGTTATCAGTCTAATCTTAAGACCTTAGCGATGATAAATATCAAAGATCTTGAGTTTTCGCTGAAGGGCGTGTCCGTGGCGGACTGACAAAGTCTGATGTTTCGCCATGAAAGAGGAAACTGTTGTAACTCGGGCATACTATGTCCGATCTGCTCCAAACTTCACATGTGTGATAAGAGTCCTAGCCTAAAGACGTCTATATGATAATATTCAGTTAGTCATAGCGCCACCTGCTGGCAACAGGAAGTGGCATGCTTTATACTGTAATTCACTACCAGATTCACATTTCATCATGCCACGAAGTACCAGACATGCTAGAAACACGTTAAATCATGCAACACTTGGCTGAGTGCTAATGCATGCGATTAACGCCACGAAAGAAACAGGAAGTTGTTGTAACTCAGGCATACAATGTCCGATCTGCTTCAAACTTCACGTGTTAAATGATAGTCCTGGCCTGAAGACATCAACATGGCAAAATTCAGTTACGGTAAAAGCGCCACCTGTTGGCCGCAGGAAGTGTGGCATTTCGAAATGACTTTGGCATAATTCTCCTGTATTCACTCACTTAAATGCATGACGCCCACTGTTCACTGTTTTCCTGAGGCCAACGGGTGGCGGTGAGCCCGGGTGCGAGGGCCCTCTCAACGCTGCTTGCAGCTTTAATTCTTCTTCTTCTTCTTCTTCTTCTTCTTCTCCAAAGTGAATCGCATTTTAGAGGGCCTAAACGTGCTCGAAAACTCATGAAACTTTGCACACGCGTCAGAAGTGGTGAAAATTTACGACTGTTATGGGTTTCGGAATTGGGCGTGGCAGAATGGCTCGATAGCGCCATCTAACGTACAGCCCCGTTCGCTACATTACACTAGGGTTTTGAAATTCGGTACACACATTTATCAGCCCAGTACCTACAAAAAATTCTCTTGGAGCGAAATCCGAAACCGAACAGGAAGTCAGATATTTTGAATTAATTCACCGTTTTTTGCATTTTCCAGACGTTGTACTTTAACGAACTCCTCCTAGAGATTTAATCAGATCAATGTCATTTTTGGTCAGTCTAATCTAAAGGCCTTTGTGACGTTAAATTGCGAAGATTTAGAGTTTTCAACAAAGGGCGTGTCCGTGGCGGCCTGACAAAGTTTGATGTTTTCGCCATGAAAAAGGAAGTTGTTGTAACTCAGACAAACAATGTCGGATCTGCCCCAAACTTCACATGTTTTATTAGAGTCCTGACCTGAAGACATCTTCATAACAATATTCAGTTACAGTCATAGCGCCACCTGCAGGCAACAGGAAATGACATGTTTTACACTGTGATTAACTCCTCATAGAGATTTAACCAGATCAACATCATATGTTGTCAGTCTAATCTTAAGACATTAGCGGTGATAAATATCAAAGATCTTGAGTTTTCGTTGAAGGGCGTGTCCGTGGCGGACTGACAAAGTCTGATGTTTCGCTATGAAAGAGGAAGCTGTTGTAACTCAGGCATACTATGTCTGATCTGCCCCAAACTTCACATGAGTGATAAAAGTCCTGGCCTAAAGACATCTATATGACAATATTCAGTTAGCTATAGCGCCACCTGTTGGCAGCAGGAAGTGTGTCACTGTTACATGATTTTGCCATAATTCTCCTGTATTTACTCGCTTACATGCATGTTGCCCACTGTTCGCTGTTTTCTTGAGGCCAACGGGTGGCGGTGAGCCCGGGTGCGAGGGCCCTCTCAATGCTGCTTGCAGCTTTAATTAGGGCCCGAGCACCGATGGTGTGAGGACCCTATTGGAATTGCTCCGTTTATTAGGGCCCGAGCACCGATGGTGTGAGGACCCTATTGGAATTGCTCCGTTTATTATTAGGGCCCGAGCACCGATGGTGTGAGGACCCTATTGGAATTGCTCCGTTTATTATTATTATTATTATTATTCTTCTCCAAAGTAAATCGCATTTTAGAGGGCCTAAACGTGCTCGAAAACTCATGAAACTTTGCACACGCGTCAGAAGTGGTGAAAATTTACGTCTGTTATGGGTTTTGGAATTGGGCGTGGCAAAATGGCTCGATAGCCATCTAACGTACAGCCACGCTCGCTACATAACACTAGGGGTTTAAAATTCGGTACACACATTTATCAGCCCAGTACCTACAAAAAATTCTCTTGGAGCGAAATCCGAAACCAAACAGGAAGTCAGATATTTTGAATTAATTCACCGTTTTTTGCATTTTCCAGACGTTGTACTTTAACGAACTCCTCCTAGAGATTTAATCAGATCAATGTCATTTTTGGTCAGTCTAATCTAAAGGCCTTTGTGACGTTAAATTGCGAAGATATAGAGTTTTCACTGAAGGGCGTGTCCGTAGCGGCCTGACAAAGTTTGATGTTTTCGCCATGAAAAAGGAAGTTGTTGTAACTCAGACAAACAATGTCGGATCTGCCCCAAACTTCACATGTTTTATTAGAGTCCTGACCTGAAGACATCTTCATAACAATATTCAGTTACAGTCATAGCGCCACCTGCAGGCAACAGGAAATGACATGTTTTACACTGTGATTAACTCCTCATGGAGATTTAACCAGATCAACATCATATGTTGTCAGTCTAATCTTAAGACCTTAGCGATGATAAATATCAAAGATCTTGAGTTTTCGGTGAAGAGCGTGTCCGTGGCGGCCTGACAAAGTCTGATGTTTCGCCATGAAAGAGGAAACTGTTGTAACTCAGGCATACTATGTCCGATCTGCTCCAAACTTCACATGTGTGATAAGAGTCCTAGCCTAAAGACGTCTATATGATAATATTCAGTTAGTCATAGCGCCACCTGCTGGCAAGAGGAAGTGGCATGCTTTATACTGTAATTCACTACCAGATTCACATTTCATCATGCCACGAAGTACCAGACATGCTAGAGACACGTTAAATCATGCAACACTTGGCTGAGTGCTAATGTATGCGATTAACGCCACGAAAGAAACAGGAAGTTGTTGTAACTCAGGCATACAATGTCCGATCTGCTTCAAACTTCACGTGTTCAATGATAGTCCTGGCCTGAAGACATCAACATGGCAAAATTCAGTTACGGTAAAAGCGCCACCTGTTGGCCGCAGGAAGTGTGGCATTTCGAAATGACTTTGGCATAATTCTCCTGTATTCACTCACTTAAATGCATGACGCCCACTGTTCACTGTTTTCCTGAGGCCAACGGGTTGCGGTGAGCCCGGGTGCGAGGGCCCTCTCAACGCTGCTTGCAGCTTTAATTATTATTATTAGGGCCCGAGCACCGATGGTGTGAGGACCCTATTGGAATTGCTCCGTTTATTCTTCTTCTTCTTCTTCTTCTTCTTCTCCAAAGTGAATCGCATTTGAGAGGGCCTAAACTTGCTCGAAAACTCACGAAACTTTGCACACGCGTCAGAAGTGGTGAAAATTTACGTCTGTTATGGGTTTCGGAATTGGGCGGGGCAAAATGGCTCGATAGCGCCATCTAACGTACAGCCCTGCTCGCTACATTTCACTAGGGTTTTGAAATTCGGTACACACATTTATCAGCCCAGTACCTACAAAAAATTCTCTTGGAGCGAAATCCGAAACCGAACAGGAAGTCAGATATTTTTAATTAATTCACCGTTTTTTGCATTTTCCAAAAGTTGTACTTTAACGAACTCCTCCTAGAGATTTAATCAGATCAGTGTCATTTTTGGTCAGTCTAATCTAAAGGCCTTTGTGACGTTAAATTGCGAAGATTTAGAGTTTTCAACGAAGGGCGTGTCCGTGGCGGCCTGACAAAGTTTGATGTTTTCGCCATGAAAAAGGAAGTTGTTGTAACTCAGACAAACAATGTCGGATCTGCCCCAAACTTCACATGTTTTATTAGAGTCCTGACCTGAAGACATCTTCATAACAATATTTAGTTACAGTCATAGCGCCACCTGCAGGCAACAGGAAATGACATGTTTTACACTGTGATTAACTCCTCATAGAGTTTTAACCAGATCAACATCAAATGTTGTCAGTCTAATCTCAAGACCTTAGCAGTGATAAATATCAAAGATCTTGAGTTTTCGCTGAAGGGCGTGTCTGTGGCGGCCTGATGTTTCGCCATGAAAGAGGAAACTGTTGTAACTCAGGGATACTATGTCCGATCTGCTCCAAACTTCACATGTGTGATAAGAGTCCTAGCCTAAAGACGTCTATATGATAATATTCAGTTAGTCATAGCGCCACCTGCTGGCAACAGGAAGTGGCATGCTTTATACTGTAATTCACTACCAGATTCACATTTCATCATGCCAAGAAGTACCAGACATGCTAGAAACACGTTAAATCATGCAACACTTGGCTGAGTGCTAATGTATGCGATTAAAGCCACGAAAGAAACAGGAAGTTGTTGTAACTCAGGCATACAATGTCCGATCTGCTTCAAACTTCACGTGTTCAATGATAGTCCTGGCCTGAAGACATCAACATGGCAAAATTCAGTTACGGTAAAAGCGCCACGTGTTGGCCGCAGGAAGTGTGGCATTTCGAAATGACTTTGGCATAATTCTCCTGTATTCACTCACTTAAATGCATGACGCCCACTGTTCACTGTTTTCCTGAGGCCAACGGGTGGCGGTGAGCCCGGGTGCGAGGGCCCTCTCAACGCTGCTTGCAGCTTTAATTAGGGCCAAAGCCCAAGGGGCTGAAGGCCCTATTGTTTTCTTTAGGATTATTAGGGCCAAAGCCCTATAAGGGGCTGAAGGCCCTATTGTTTTCTTTAGGATTATTATTATTATTTTTTTTTCCACGTTTTTGGGGTTTTTGGGGCCCTTAACATACTCAAAAACTCTTGAAATTTTGCACATGGGTCACAACCCGCGGCCTTTACAGCCGGAGAAAAGCTGGTACCCGGGCGTGGCAGAGGGGCTCGACAGCGCCCCCTTGAATGGGGTCCGAAAACATGGTCTATATATCAAACACTCTTACACATACAAGTATAAAACTCAGTACACATATAGACCTCATCGGGCCGAACAACTTTTAACTAAGTTAAACGGCACCTCAACAGGAAGTCAGTTATTACGGGTTGTTTGAAAAACGCATGCTCTGGAATTTGATATACTCCTCCTAGGAGATTATTCCGATCACCACCAAACTCGGTCAGCATGAAGTAAAGACATTGATGATGAAAAATTGCCAGCGGATTTTTGATATCTCGAACGGTTTGGCCGTGGCGAGGCAACGAATTTATGGCGAGAAAAGGGAAACAGGAAGTGTGTTATAACTTCTGCATACATTGATTGATGTTTATGAAACTTCAGCGGTGTGTTCGTTATAGGAGTCTGATCACATGGATGTGACTATTGTGAGTCAAAGTTATAGCGCCACCAACTGGCAGCAAGAAGTGTGTCACTTTCAAAATGCATTGAGTTCACTCTGTTATGTTTACCTGATTTGCTTCAAACTTCATCAGTGTAATGTCAATACACAGCAGATGTAGACCTGTGACAGGATTCTTGATATTTTAAATATTGTTGCCATGGCAACACATCAAACTTTAATAATATTCTTGAGTGTTTTTGAGGCTCTTAACATGCTTCAAATTGCATGAAACTCGACACACACATCAATATTGTCAACCAGTAGACATGGACAAAGCCATAGAAATGGGCGTGGTGGAGGGGCTCAGTAGCGCCACCTTTTGACAAAAGTGGGGGGGTTAGTTTTTCCTACAGTCACCAAACTCGGTACACATATTGTTCTCATAAAGCCGGACAATTTTCTAATTTACATTCATTAGCTCCGACCAACAGGAAGTCGGCTATTTTTGTTTGAATGTTAATTTATTGAAAAAACAGGCTATGAATTTTATACTACTACTCCTACAGGGTTTATCCAATTTACACCAAGCTTTTTTTAACTTGTTGCTAACACATTGAAGTTGTTTAATTGCAAACGGATTTTGGATATCTCAAACGGTTTGGCTGTGGCGAGGCAACGAATTTATGGCAAGAAAAGGGAAACAAAGTGTTATAACTTCTGCATACATTAATTGATTTTGATGAAACTTCGCCCTAGTCGTCGTTGTACAAGGCTGATCACATGGATGTGACTATTGTGATTCAAAGTCATAGCGCCACCAACTGGAAGCAGAAAATGTGTCACTTTCAGCATACATTGAGATCACCCTCTTATTTTTACCTGATTTGCTTCAAAATTCATCAGAATAATGTTAAAACTTGGCACATGTAATCCTTTGAAAATGGGCAGGGAAGAGGGGCTCTATAGCGGCACCTTGTAGTACAGTAAATGTGGAGTGAATTTGACATAGTCCTTTGATGTTTAACCGTTTTAAATGCCTATTGCCCGCTGTGCACAGTTGCCCTGAAGCCACCGGGGTGGCGGTGCCACTGGGCTTGGGCCCGCCATCGCTGCTCGCAGCTATATTTAGGGCCCGAGCACCGATGGTGTGAGGACCCTATTGGAATTGCTCCGTTTATTATTATTATTATTATTATTATTATTATTATTATTAGGGCCAAAGCCCAAGGGGCTGAAGGCCCTATTGTTTTCTTTAGGATTATTATTATTATTATTATTATTATTATTTTTCTTCCGACTATTCGGGCATTTTTGGGGCCCTTACCATGCTCGAAAACTCATGAAACTTTGCACATACATTGGAACCCGCGGCCATCAGGGCCGGGCAGAAGCTGGTACCCGGGCGTGGCAGGAGGGCTCGACAGCGCCCCCTTGAACAGGGTCCGAAATTTTGGTCTATATATCAAACACGCTTGCACATATAAGTATAAAACTCAGTACACATATAGACATCATCGGGCCAAACAACTTTCGTACTCTAAGTTATACGTCACCTCAACAGGAAGTAAGCTATTACGGGTTGTTTGAAAAACACATGCTCTGGAATTTGATATACTCCTCCTAGGCGATTAATCCGATCGCCACCAAACTCGGTCAGCATGAAGTCAAGACATTGATGATGAAAAATTGCCAGCGGATTTTTGATATCTCGAACGGTTTGGCCGTGGCGAGGCAACGAATTTATGGCGAGAAAAGGGAAACAGGAAGTGTGTTATAACTTCTGCATACATTGATTGATGTTTATGAAACTTCAGCGGTGTGTTCGTTATAGGAGTCTGATCACATGGATGTGACTATTGTGAGTCAAAGTTATAGCGCCACCAACTGGCAGCAAGAAGTGTGTCACTTTCAAATGCATTGAGTTCACTCTGTTATGTTTACCTGATTTGCTTCAAACTTCATCAGTGTAATGTCAATACACAGCAGATGTAGACCTGTGACAGGATTCTTGATATTTTAAATATTGTTGCCATGGCAACACATCAAACTTTAAAAATATTCTTGAGTGTTTTTGAGGCTCTTAACATCCTTCAAATTGCATGAAACTCGATACACACATCAATATTGTCAACCAGTAGACATGGACAAAGCCATAGAAATGGGCGTGGTGGAGGGGCTCAGTAGCGCCACCTTTTGACAAAAGTGGGGGGGTTAGTTTTTCCTACGGTCACCAAACTCGGTACACATATTGCTCTCATCAAGCCGGACAATTTTCTAATTTACATTCATTAGCTCCAACCAACAGGAAGTCAGCTATTTTGGTTTGAATGTTAATTTTTTGAAAAAACAGGCTTTGAATTTAATACTACTACTCCAACAGGGTTTATACAATTTACACCAAACTTTTTTTACTTGGTCCTAATACATTGAAGTTGTTTAATTGCAAACGGATTTTGGATATCTCAAATGGTTTGGCCGTGGCGAGGCAACGAATTAATAGCAAGAAAAGGGAAACAAAGTGTTATAACTTCTGCATACATTAATTGATTTTGATGAATCTTCGGCTGTGTCTTCGTTCTACAAAGCTGATCACATAGATGTGACTATTGTGAGTCAAAGTTATAGCGCCACCAACTGGCAGCAGGAAATGTGTTACTTTCAGCATGCTTTGAGATCACCATCTTATGTTTACCCTATTTGCTTCAAACTTCATTTAAATAATGTCAAAACATGTCAGATGTAGACCTTTGAAAAGAATTGTGATATCTCAAACACAGTTGCCTTGGCAACGCATCAAAATTTTATATTGGTTTTGAATGCTTTGGAGACTCTTAGCATGCTTCAAATTGTTTGAAACTCCACACACACATCAGGATTGTTAGCCAGTAGATATGGGCAAAGCCTTAGAAACGGGCAGGGAGGAGGGGCTCTATAGCGCTACCTTGTAGTGCAGTAAATGTGGAGTGAATTTGACAGTCCTTTTATGCTTAACTCTTTTTAAATGCCCATTGCCCGCCATGCACAGTTGCCCTGAAGCCACAGGGGTGGCGGTGCCACCGGGCTTTGGCCCGTCATCGCTGCTCGCAGCTATATTTATTATTATTCTTCTTCTTCTTCTCCAAAGTAAATCGCATTTTAGAGGGCCTAAACGTGCTCGAAAACTCATGAAACTTTGCACACGCGTCAGAAGTGGTGAAAATTTACGTCTGTTATGGGTTTCGGAATTGGGCGTGGCAAAATGGCTCGATAGCGCCATCTAACGTACAGCCCCGCTCGCTACATAACACTAGGGGTTTGAAATTCGGTACACACATTTATCAGCCCAGTACCTACAAAAAATTCTCTTGGAGCGAAATCCGAAACCAAACAGGAAGTCAGATATTTTGAATTAATTCACCGTTTTTTGCATTTTCCAGACGTTGTACTTTAACGAACTCCTCCTAGAGATTTAATCAGATCAATATCATTTTTGGTCAGTCTAATCTAAAGGCCTTTGTGACGTTAAATTGCGAAGATCTAGAGTTTTCACTGAAGGGCGTGTCCGTGACGGCCTGACAAAATTTGATGTTTCGCCATGAAAAAGGAAGTTGTTGTAACTCAGACAAACAATGTCGGATCTGCCCCAAACTTCACATGTTTTATTAGAGTCCTGACCTGAAGACATCTTCATAACAATATTCAGTTACAGTCATAGCGCCACCTGCAGGCAACAGGAAATGACATGTTTTACACTGTGATTAACTCCTCATGGAGATTTAACCAGATCAACATCATATGTTGTCAGTCTAATCTTAAGACCTTAGCGATGATAAATATCAAAGATCTTGAGTTTTCGGTGAAGGGCGTGTCCGTGGCGGCCTGACAAAGTCTGATGTTTCGCCATGAAAGAGGAAACTGTTGTAACTCAGGCATACTATGTCCGATCTGCTCCAAACTTCACATGTGTGATAAGAGTCCTAGCCTAAAGACGTCTATATGATAATATTCAGTTAGTCATAGTGCCACCTGCTGGCAACAGGAAGTGGCATGCTTTATACTGTAATTCACTACCAGATTCACATTTCATCATGCCACGAAGTACCAGACATGCTAGAAACACGTTAAATCATGCAACACTTGGCTGAGTGCTAATGTATGCGATTAACTCCACGAAAGAAACAGGAAGTTGTTGTAACTCAGGCATACAACGTCCGATCTGCTTCAAACTTCACGTGTTCAATGATAGTCCTGGCCTGAAGACATCAACATGGCAAAATTCAGTTACGGTAAAAGCGCCACCTGTTGGCCGCAGGAAGTGTGGCATTTCGAAATGACTTTGGCATAATTCTCCTGTATTCACTCACTTAAATGCATGACGCCCACTGTTCACTGTTTTCCTGAGGCCAACGGGTGGCGGTGAGCCCGGGTGCGAGGGCCCTCTCAACGCTGCTTGCAGCTTTAATTATTAGGGCCCAAGCGAATATTCGCGCAGGGCCCTCTTGTTCTTCTAAGGATTATTAGGGCCAAAGCCCAAGGGGCTGAAGGCCCTATTGTTTTCTTTAGTATTATTAGGGCCAAAGCCCAAGGGGCTGAAGGCCCTATTGTTTTCTTTAGGATTATTATTATTATTATTATTTTTCTTCCGACTATTCGGGCATTTTTGGGGCCCTCACCATGCTCGAAAACTCATGAAACTTTGCACATACATTGGAACCCACGGCCATCAGGGCCGGGCAGAAGCTGGTACCCGGGCGTGGCAGGAGGGCTCGACAGCGCCCCCTTGAACAGCGTCCGGAATTTTGGTCTATATATCAAACACGCTTGCACATACAAGTATAAAACTCGGTACACATATAGACCTCATCAGGCTGAACAACTTTCGTACTCTAAGTTATATGTCACCTCAACAGGAAGTCAGCTATTATGGGTTGTTTGAAAAACGCATGCTCTGGAATTTGATATACTCCTCCTAGGCGATTAATCCGATCGCCACCAAACTCGGTCAGCATGAAGCCAAGATATTGATGATGAAAAATTGCCAGCGGATTTTTGATATCTCAAACAGTTTGGCCGTGGCGAGGCAACGAATTTATGGCGAGAAAAGGGAAACAGGAAGTGTGTTATAACGTCAGCATACATTGATTGATCTTTATGAAACTTCACGAGTGTGTTGGTAGTAGTAGTCCGATCGCATGGATGTGACTATTGTGAGTCAAAGTTATAGCGCCACCAACTGGCAGCAGGAAGTGTGTCACTTTCAAAATGCTTTGAGATCACCATCTTATTTTTATCCGATTTGCTTCAAACTTCAACAGAATAATGTTAAGACATGGTGAATGTAGACCTTTGAAAAGAATAGTGATATCACAAACACTGTTGCCATGGCAACACATCAAACTTTAATATTTGTTTTGGAAGCTTTTGAGACTCTTAACATGCTTCAAATTGCATGAAACTCAATGCACACATCAGAAATATCAACCAGTAGACATGGGCAAAACCGTAGAAATGGGCGGGGAGCAGGGCCTCTATAGCGTCACCTTTTGACAAAAGTGGGGGGATTAGTTTAACCTACAGTCACCAAACTCGGTACACTTATTCTTCTCATTAACCTGGACAATTTTCTAATTTACAGTCATTAGCTCCGACCAACAGGAAGTCTGCTATTTTGGTTTGAATGTGGATTTTTTGACTAAACAGGCTCTGAATTTTAAACTACTACTTCTAGGGGGTTTATTCAATCCAGACCAAACATTTTTTACCATGTTGCTAAGACATTGAATATGTTAAATTGAGAACGGATAATGGATATCTTGAACCATCTTGCCATGGTAATATATTGAAGTAATGTCAAAAAAGGGAAATGGAATGACTCATATTTTCTATAAAAAAAAACATTATACACAACTAATTTATATATAGAATAATACAGATGTTTGAAATAAACACATTTTATTATTTTTTTCCAATTCAAAAAACTTGTGTAAGTAAAAAATAGACAGATTAATCCATTTTTTCAATCAAATATAATTAATGTCATACATAGAGTAACAACTAGAGGGCAGCATATACCTATTTTTAAACAGGGTTGGATAAGTCAAACACATATAATCAAGTTGATTTATATATAGAACATAGATTTTGTTTTTATATACTGTTTGTGCAGGTATATTTAAAAATGTATCAAAGACTACTTTATGTCACAATTAAGATTTTTTTGTTTGTTTGTTTGTTTAAAATGATCTTCTCAGTCTGTCTCAGTCTCTCTCCCTCTCTCTCCTCCCCCATACTACCTCAGGTTCATCCGGGTGTGTGTGTGTGTGTGTGTGTGTGTGTGTGGTTGGGGGTGGGGGGGGGGGGTGTCTGTGTGTGGGTCTATGTCTGTGTCACTATGTATATCTTTTTCTCTCTCTGTGCATGCGTATGTGTACATTACAATCTTATTTTTTTCAAAATATTGTTTGAGTTAGTTATTTTTAACAATTACAATTAGAATTTTTGAATTATTTATTTATTGATATAATTAAAATTTATTAAAAACCCCTGTTTCAGTAAAATTTCACATGATTATATAAGTGGCTGTTTAAAATAAACTTGCATAAGTGAGCAGAAAAATCTAGACATGAACCTTATTATTACCTGAGACTTAACATTAAAATTTTTTGTATCTTATACCACACATATTAAAATTAAATGAAAGCATGCTTTTGGTGCATAAGATTGGTGCACAAACAACAGCTCAGGGAGTTCAAAAAAACACATAAATAGAAGTATGAGGATTATACAACATCAGCAATCACAGATTCACATTTTGGCTGGATTAGTTATTTCAGAGCACTGTGGAGTTTGCACAAATAACAGTATATAATTTGGTCTAGAATTTTTATATGGGTTGTCTGAAGCTGAGTTCAGACTGCATGATTTTCAAAGTAGCCAGGTCACTGTTCTTTTCACACTGCATGACTATCTTGGCCAGCATTCAGTCGCTGTTGTGTTCAAAATACATGATGGATCGGCGACAGAAGGTTTCACACTGTATGAATTTAGAATAGGAAGAATTGCAGACAACTCTGTCTGGCACTCAAACTACGTTTCACAACCAAACCCACGGGAGATGTGACAAGGAAACAACGCAATATCACGCATGCAAGACCGGAGTTCTCAAGTGAGACTGGGTTTATTATTAAAAACGGTAACCCGCAAGAAGCTAGCAATACGAATGGCCTGTGTGCTGATTTTCAGCGAAAACAAGAAAAAGAAAAGAAGAATATGGAGGAGGAAATGGTTGGGGAGACTGTAACAGAGCACTCGCGTAACAGAGCACAGATTTGCCTGTGATTTCGGGCATTTGTCTGCGATTTCATAAAACCTGTCTGCGAGCTAATATCGGGGCTAAAATCTTGCAGCCTGAACTCGCAATGAGAAAAAACCCAGACATTTCAGATTATGATGATTTTCTGCACTCATTTGAAATAGACTTATAACATTCTGTGACATGAAAGTCATCTAAATTTAAACGATCTCATGCATGTGGCTTTTGTGGTTTGTCATCATAGGAGCATCAGCCGGTGCAGTAAATGTGGTTTGAAATTGACATAGTCCTTTTATGTTTAACCGTTTTAAATGCACATTGCCCGCCGTGCACAGTTGACCTGAAGCCACCGGGGTGGCGGTGCCACCGGGCTTTGGCCCATCATCGCTGCTCGCAGCTATATTTATTTATTTATTATTATTTTTTTTTATTTTTTTTTCGTCTTCCGGGGCTTTTTGGGGGCCTTAACATGCTCAAAAACTCTTGAAAATTGGCACACACATTGGAATCCGCGGCCATTAGGACGCCGCAGAGGCTGGTACCCGGGCGTGGCAGGGGGGCTCGACAGCGCCCCCTTGAAAAAAATCTGAAAATTTGGTCCATATATTAAACACGCTTGCACGTATTAGTATGAAACTCGGTACACATATAGACCTCATCGGGCCGAACAACTTTCGTGCTCTAAGTTAAACGCCATGCCAACAGGAAGTCAGCTATTAAGGGTTGTTTGAAAAACGCATGCTCTGGAATTTGATATACTCCTCCTAGACGATTAATCCGATCGCCACCAAACTCGGTCAGCATGAAGTCAAGACACTGATGATTAAAAATTGCCAGGGGATTTTTGATATCTCGAACGGTTTGGCCGTGGCGAGGCAACGAATTTATGGCGAGAAAAAGAAAACAGGAAATGTGTTATAACGTCTGCATACATATATTGATCTTTATGAAACTTCACGAGTGTGTTGGTTGTAGTAGTCTGATCACATGGATGTGACTATTGTGAGTCAAAGTTATAGCGCCACCAACTGGCAGCAGGAAGTGTATCACTTTTTGAAATGCTTTGAGATCACCCTCTTATTTTTACCTGATTTGCTTCAAACTTCATCAGTGTAATGTCAATACACAGCAGATGTAGACCTAAGACAGGATTTTTGATATTTGTAATATTGTTGCCATGGCAACAGGTCAAACTGTAATAATATTCTTGAGTGTTTTTGAGGCTCTTAGCATGCTTCAAATTGCATGAAACTCGACACACACATCAATATTGTCAACCAGTAGACATGGACAAAGTCATAGAAATGGGCGTGGTGGAGGGGCTCAGTAGCGCCACCTTTTGACAAAAGTGGGGGGGTTAGTTTTTCCTACAGTCACCAAACTCGGTACACATATTGTTCTCATCAAGCCGGACAATTTTCTAATTTACATTCATTAGCTCCGACCAACAGGAAGTCGGCTATTTTTGTTTGAATGTTATTTTTTTGAAAAAACAGGCTATGAATTTTATACTACTACTCCTACAGGGTTTATCCAATTTACACCAAACTTTTTTTAACTTGTTGCTAACACATTGAAGTTGTTTAATTGAAAACGGATTTTGGATATTTCAAACGGTTTGGCCGTGGCGAGGCAACGAATTTATGGCAAGAAAAGGGAAACAAAGTGTTATAACTTCTGCATACATTAATTGATTTTGATGAAACTTCGGCTTAGTCTTCGTTGTACAAGGCTGATCACATGGATGTGACTATTGTGATTCAAAGTCATAGCGCCACCAACTGGAAGCAGAAAATGTGTCACTTTCAGCATACATTGAGATCACCCTCTTATTTTTACCTGATTTGCTTCAAAATTCATCAGAATAATGTTAAAACTTGGCACATGTAATCCTTTGAAAATGGGCAGGGAGGAGGGGCTCTATAGCGGCACCTTGTAGTACAGTAAATGTGGAGTGAATTTGACATAGTCCTTTGATGTTTAACCGTTTTAAATGCCTATTGCCCGCTGTGCACAGTTGCCCTGAAGCCACCGGGGTGGCGGTGCCACTGGGCTTGGGCCCGCCATCGCTGCTCGCAGCTATATTTAGGGCCCGAGCACCGATGGTGTGAGGACCCTATTGGAATTGCTCCGTTTATTATTATTATTAGGGCCCGAGCACCGATGGTGTGAGGACCCTATTGGAATTGCTCCGTTTATTATTATTATTATTATTATTATTATTATTATTATTATTATTATTATTAGGGCCAAAGCCCAAGGGGCTGAAGGCCCTATTGTTTTCTTTAGGATTATTAATGGTGCTTGCCAAAGGCAAAGCATCAGTATTATTATTGCTCATACTTATTAATGGTGCTTGCCAAAGGCAAAGCTCCATTCTTATTCTTCCGCATACTTATTATTAATGGTGCTTGCCAAAGGCAAAGCTCCATTCTTATTCTGCTGCATACTTATTAATGGTGCTTGCCAAAGGCAAAGCTCCATTCTTAATCTTCTGCATACTTATTATTAATGGTGCTTGCCAAAGGCAAAGCTCCATTCATATTCTCCTGCATACTTATTAATGGTGCTTGCCAAAGGCAAAGCTCCATTCTTAATCTTCTGCATACTTATTATTATTATTATTATTATTAATGGTGCTTGCCAAAGGCAAAGCTCCATTCTTATTCTCCTGCATACTTATTCTGCTTCTTCTTCTTCTTCTGGACAAAATTTCGGCGCGTAACTAGTCCCGCAGTTTTTGTCACAGACCCACGGATGAGGTGTCAAATCGTGTGGATTATTCGGGAATGGTGTGCTATGACTTTTATAAGCGATCGGGTGTACGATGTTCGTCCGGCGAGCGAAAAATCAGGCGAAAAATCCCATTGACTTAACATTGGGATGAACTTTGACGAGTCATAGCTCCTAACGAGAATTTCGTAGAAACATGTGGGTCACCACGATTGAAGGGGCTGACAGGTTCTGTCAGACCATACCTCAAAATGGGGTGTAAGTTGTACCCCTGGGGCACAAGAGCTGCCCAAAGTTGCCCCGTAGACTTACTATGGTGAAGCCGTGCCCATGAAACAGTGCGTTTTTCCTACTATGGGAAATTACATAGGGATTTTGTATTGAACATAACTCTGGATCACAATGTCATAGAGACAAGGGGTTGGGCTCATTTTACTCAGGCAACCAATCAGTCTCTCAGGATCATTGTGAAGCTATCAAGCCACGCCCTAGCAACCATATAGAGCACCATAGCAACAAGTTCCATAGACTTCCATTGAAAAAGATCTAATTAATATCTTTGGATAGGAGTGTCATAGAAACATGAGGGTGGGCTCATTTGACTCGGGGCAGCAAACGGCCAATCACGAATCACCTTCAAGACTTCATAGCCACGCCCTAGCAACCATTTAGAGCACCCTAGCAACCCAAAGCAAAGAGGGATATCTTCAAATCTGAATATCATAGAGGCATGGGGGTTGGTTTATATCATTCCTACTGGCAAGCAACCTTTGTTTTATCATTACTGGCAGCTGCCAAGCCACTCCCTAGCAACCAAACAGAGTACCCTAGCAACCGTTTTGCAAGATCTATATCTCTGCATCAGAACATCGTAAAGACATGGGGGTTGGTTTATATTGTCAAGCAGCCTTTGGAGTATCATCATTGGCAGCTGCCAAGCCACTCCCTAGCAACCAAACAGAGTACCCTAGCAACCGTTTTGCAACACCTATATCTCTGCATCAGAACATCGTAGAGACATGGCGGTTGGCTCTTTTGACTCATGCTAGCAAACTGGACTTCCAACATGCTACACATGCTAGCAGTGAATAGCTACATGCTAATAGTGATTAGCTTAGGGTTTAAACATGACACAAACTAGTAAAAATGTGTTAGCATTATGCTAGTGGCATGTTAATTGTGTTAGCATGATGCTAGTAGCATGCTAATCATGTTAGCATCATGCTAGCAAACATGCTAATCATGTTAGCATCTTGTTAAAAACATGCTAGCAACATGGTAATCATGCTAGCATCATGCTAGCATTATGCTAATCATGTTAGCATGTTGTTAACATTATGCTAACATGATTAGCATCTTGTTAAAATCATGCTAGCATCATGCTAGCATTATGCTAATCATGTTAGCATGTTGCTAGCTTTATGTTAACATGATTAGCATCTTGTTAAAAACATGATAGCAGCATGCTATGGGTGTTAGCATCATGCTAACAACATGCTAATCATGTTAGCATTTTGCTAAAAACATCCTAGCAGAACGGTAATTATGCTAGCATCATGCTAATCAAGGGTGCCGAGTTTTGCCACTGCAAGCACCATTCACATTTTCTTCAGGAAATGTACATTCTAGTTAATGGTGCTTGCCAAAGGCAAAGCTCCATTCTTAATCTTCTGCATACTTATTATTAATGGTGCTTGCCAAAGGCAAAGCTCCATTCTTATTCTGCTGCATACTTATTATTATTATTATTCTTCTTCTTCTTCTGGACAAAATTTCTGCGCGCTACTCCTCCCGCAGTTTTTGTCCTAGACCCATGAATGAGGTGTCAAATCGACCGGCTCATTGAGGACAGGTGTGCTATGACTTTTATAAGCGATCGGACCAACGATGTTCGCACAGCGGACGAAAAAGCGGCCAAAAAAGTCCCATTGACTTACATTGAAAAATTCAAATTCACGAACATTCCGTCTCTCTCAACTGTCACTTTCTCACACACACTCACACACGCAGGCCCTTAGAAGCCTTTCTCTCTCAGACACAGACACTCATTTTCTTCCACTTTTATTTCTGCGCGCTACTCCTCCCGCAGCGTTTGTCCTAGACCCATGAATGAGGTGTCAAATCGACCGGCTCATTGAGGAGAGGTGTGCTATTTTTTTTATAAGCGATCGGACCAACGATGTTCGCACAGGGGGCGAAAAAGCGGCCAAAAAAGTCCCATTGACTTTCAATGGCGGAATCTTCAGAAATTTGAATTTCAACTGTCACTTTCTCACACACACTCACACACGCAGGCCCTTAGAAGCCTTTCTCTCTCAGACACAGACACTCATTTTCTTCCACTTTTATTTCTGCGCGCTACTCCTCCCGCAGCGTTTGTCCTAGACCCATGAATGAGGTGTCAAATCGATCGGCTCATTGAGGAGAGGTGTGCTATGACTTTTATAAGCGATCGGGTGTACGATGTTCGTCAGGCGGGCGAAAAAGTAGCGAAAAAAATCCCATAGACTTTGCATTGCGAAAAACTTTGACGAGTCATTGTTCCGAGCGAGAATTTCGTAGAAACATGTGGGTTACCACGTTTGAAGAGGCTGGCAAGCTCTGTCAGCCCATACCTCAATATGGGGTGTAAGTTGTACCCCTGGGGCGCAAGAGCTGCCCAAAATTGCCCCATAGACATACTATGGTGAAGCCGTGCCCATGAACCAGGAAGTACTGTGTTTTTCCTACTATGGGAAATTACATAGGGATTTTGTATTGAACATAACTCTGGATTACAGTGTCATAGAGACAAGGGGGTGGGCTCATTTTACTCAGGCAACCAATCAGTCTCTCCAGATCATTGTGAAGCTATCAAGCCACGCCCTAGCAACCATATAGAGCACCTTAGTAACATGCTCCATAGACTTCCATTGAAAAAGATCAAAGGAATATCTTTGGATAGGAGTGTCGTACAAACATGAGGGTGGGCTCATTTGACTCGAGGCAGCAAACTGCCAATCACAAATCACCTTAAAGACATCATAGCCACGCCTTAGCAACCATTTAGAGCACCCTAGCAACCCAAAGCATAGGCAAATATCTTCAAATCTGAATATCATAGAGGCATAGGGGTTGGTTTATAGCATTCATACTGGCAAGCAGCCTTTGGTTTATCATTACTGGCAGCTGCCAAGCCACTCCCTAGCAACCAAACAGAGTACCTTAGCAACCGTTTAGCAATATCTATATCTCTGCATCAGAGCATCATAGAGACATGGCGGTTGGCTCTTTTGACTAATGCTAGCAAAATGGACTTCCAACATGCTACACATGCTAGCAGTGAATAGCTACATGCTAATAGTGATTAGCTAAGTGCTAAAGTGGGCTGAGAACATGCCAGGAACTCTATAGAAACTCCATAGTAACTATCTGTGACAACTACCAACCACCTAGTAACACCATAGCAACCACCCTGGTTACCATAGCAACCGCCTAGCAACCACCGAGAAAACCCTAGCAACCACCTAGCAACACCGTAGTGACCACCCCAGGTACCTTAGCAACTGCCTAGCAACACCCTAGCAACCACCCAGGTTACCATAGCAACCACCTAGCAACCACCCAGAAAACCTTAGCAACCGCCTAGCAACACCGTAGTGACCACCCCAGGTACCTTAGCAACTGCCTAGCAAAACCCTAGCAACCACCCGGGTTACCATAGCAACCGCCTAGCAACCACCCAGAACACCCTAGCAACCGCCTAGCAACACCATAGTGACCACCCCAGGTACCTTAGCAACTGCCTAGCAACACCCTAGCAACCACTCAGGTTACCATAGCAACCGCCTAGCAACCACCCAGAACACCTTAGCAACCGCCTAGCAACACCTTAGCAACCACCCCAAATACCTTAGCAACTGCCTTGCAACACCCTAGCAACCACCCCGGTTACCATAGCAACCACCTAGCAACCACCCAGAACACCTTAGCAACCGCCTAGCAACACCTTAGCAACCACCCCAAATACCTTAGCAACTGCCTAGCAACACCCTAGCAACCACCCCGGTTACCATAGCAACCACCTAGCAACCACCCAGAACACCTTAGCAACCGAGTGGCGAATTTTGCCACTGCAAGCACCATTCACATTTTCTTCAGGAAATGTACATTCTAGTATTGTAATTACTATTCACCTGAACAAAACTTTGGCACGTAACTCGTCCCGCACCGTTTGTCGTAGACCCACGAATGAGGTGTCAAATCGACCGGCTTATTGAGGAGAGGTGTGCTATGACTTTTCTAAGCGATCAGGTGTACGATGTTCGCACAGCGTACGAAAAAATGTCTGAAAAAACTCCCATAGACTTAACATGGGGGCCAAATCTGTGAGATCATATCTTTGGTTTAGAAGGTCATAGAGACTTGGGGCTGGGCTCTTTTGACTCAGCCATCCAATAAGTAGTGACACAGCAACTTCATAGCCACGCCCTAGCAACCAATTACAGCACCCTAGCAACTGGGTGGCGAATTTTGCCACTGCAAGCACCATTCACATTTTCTTCAGGAAATGTACATTCTAGTATTGTAATTACTATTCACCTACACAAAACTTTGGCGCGTAACTCGTCCCGCACCGTTTGTCGTAGACCCATGAATGAGGTGTCAAATCGACCGGCTTATTGAGGAGAGGTGTGCTATGACTTTTGTAAGCGATCGGGTGTACGATGTTCGCACAGCAGACGAAAAATCGTCTGAAAAAAGTCCCATAGACTTAACATGGGGACCAAATCTGTGAGATCATATCTTTGGTTTAGAAGGTCATAGAGACTTGGGGCTGGGCTCTTTTGACTCGGCCTATCAAGCAGCCAATAATTAGTGACTTCAAAGCCACGCCCTAGCAACCAATTACAGCACCCTAGCAACCGAGTGGCGATTTTGCCACTGCAAGCACAATTCACATTTTCTTCAGGAAATGTACATTCTAGTTATTATTCTTCTTCTTCCACTTTTTTTTCTGCGCGCTACTCCTCCCGCAGTTTTTGTCCTAGACCCATGAATGAGGTGTCAAATCGACCGGCTTATTGAGGAGAGGTGTGCTATGACTTTTATAAGCGATCGAGTGTACAATGTTCGTCCGGCGGGCGAAAAAGTAGCGAAAAAAATCCCATAGACTTTGCATTGTGACAAACTTTGACGAGTCATAGCTCCTAACAAGAATTTCGTAGAAACATGTGGGTCACCACGATTGAAGGGGCTGACAGGCTCTGTCAGACCATAGCTCAAAATGGGGTGTAAGTTGTACCCCTGGGGCACAAGAGCTGCCCAAAGTTGCCCCATAGACATACTATGGTGAAGCCGTGCCCATGAACCAGGAAGTACTGTGTTTTTCCTACTCTGGGAAATTACATAGGGATTTTGTATTGAACATAACTCTGGATCACAATGACATAGAGACAAGGGGGTGGGCTCATTTTACTCAGGCAACCAATCAGTCTCTTAGGATCATTGTGAAGCTATCAAGCCACGCCCTAGCAACCATATAGAGCACCATAGCAACAAGATCCATAGACTTCCATTGAAAAAGATCAAAGGAATATCTTTGGATAAAAGTGTCGTACAAACAAGAGGGTGGGCTCATTTGACTCGAGGCAGCAAACCGCCAATCACAAATCACCTTAAAGACATCATAGCCACGCCTTAGCAACCATATAGAGCACCCTAGCAACCCAAAGCATAGGCAGATATCTTCAAATCTGAATATCATAGAGGCATGGGGGTTGGTTTATATCATTCATACTGGCAAGCAGCCTTTGGTGTATCATCATTGGTAGCTGCCAAGCCACTCCTTAGCAACCAAACAGAGTACCCTAGCAACCATTTTGCAAGATCTATATCTCTGCGTCAGAACATCGTACAGACATGGGGGTTGGTTTATATTGTCAAGCAGCCTTTGGAGTATCATCATTGGCAGCTGCCAAGCCACTCCCTAGCAACCAAACAGAGTACCCTAGCAACCGTTTTGCAACACCTATATCTCTGCATCAGAACATTATAGAGACATGGCGGTTGGCTCTTTTGACTCATGCTAGCAAACTGGACTTCCACCATGCTACACATGCTAACAGTGAATAGCTACATGCTAATAGTGATTAGCTTAAGGTTTAAACATGAAACAAACTAGTAAAAATGTGTTAGAATAATGCTAGTGGCATGTTAATTGTGTTAGCATGATGCTAGTAGAATGCTAATCATGTTAGCATAATGCTAGCAAACATGCTAATCATGTTAGCATCTTGTTAAAAACATGCTAACAACATGGTAATCATGCTAGCATCATGCTAGCATTATGCTAATGATGTTAGCATGTTGCTAGCATTATGCTAACATGATTAGCATCTTGTTTAAAACATGCTAACAGAATGCTAAGGGTGTTAGCATCATGCTACCAACATGCTAATCATGTTAGCATTTTGCTAACATAATGCTAACATGATTAGCATCTTGTTAAAATAATGCTAGCAACATGGTAATCATGCTAGCATCATGCTAGCATTATGCTAATCATGTTAGCATGTTGCTAGCAATATGCTAACATGACTAGCATTTTGTTTAAAACATGCTAGCAGCATGCTTAGGGTGTTAGCATCATGCTAGCAACATGCTAATCATGTTAACATCTTGCTAAAAACATCCTAGCAGGACGGTAATTATGTTAGCATCATGCTAATCAAGAGTGCCGAGTTTTGCCACTGCAAGCACCATTCACATTTTCTTCAGGAAATGTACATTCTAGTATTGTAATTACTATTCACCTAGACAAAACTTTGGCGCGTAACTCGTCCCGCACCGTTTGTCGTAGACCCACAAATGAGGTGTCAAATCGACCGGCTTATTGAGGAGAGGTGTGCTATGACTTTTCTAAGCGATCGGGTGTATGATGATCGCACAGCGTACGAAAATACGCCTGAAAAAACTCCCATAGACTTAACATGGGGACCAAATCTGTGAGATCATATCTTTGGTTTAGAAGGTCATAGAGACTTGAGGCTGGGCTCTTTTGACTCGGCATATCAAGCCGCCAATAAGTAGTGACTTCATGGCCACGCCCTAGCAACCAATTACAGCACCCTAGCAACCGAGCAGCGAATTTTGCCACTGCAAGCACCATTCACATTTTCTTCAGGAAATGTACATTCTAGTATTGTAATTACTATTCACCTGAACAAAACTTTGGCGCGTAACTCGTCCCGCACCGTTTGTCGTAGACCCACGAATGAGGTGTCAAATCGACCGGCTTATTGAGGAGAGGTGTGCTATGACTTTTCTAAGCGATCGGGTGTACGATGTTCGCACAGCGTACGAAAAAAAGGCTGAAAAAACTCCCATAGACTTAACATGGGGGCCAAATCTGTGAGATCATATCTTTGGTTTAGAAGGTCATAGAGACTTGGGGCTGGGCTCTTTTGACTCGGCCTATCAAGCCGCCAATAAGTAGTGACTTCATGCCCACGCCCTAGCAACCAATTACAGCACCCTAGCAACCGAGTGGCGAATTTTGCTACTGCAAGCACCATTCACATTTTCTTTAGGAAATGTACATTCTAGTATTGTAATTACTATTCACCTGAACAAAACTTTGGCGCGTAACTCGTCCCGCACCGTTTGTCGTAGACCCACGAATGAGGTGTCAAATCGACCGGCTTATTGAGGAGAGGTGTGCTATGACTTTTCTAAGCGATCGGGTGTACGATGTTCGCACAGCGTACGAAAAAAAGGCTGAAAAAACTCCCATAGACTTAACATGGGGGCCAAATCTGTGAGATCATATCTTTGGTTTAGAAGGTCATAGAGACTTGGGGCTGGGCTCTTTTGACTCGGCCTATCAAGCAGCCAATAACTATTGACTTCATAGCCTCACCCTAGCAACCAATTACAGCACCCTAGCAACCGGGTGCCGAATTTTGTCACTGCAAGCACCATTCACATTTTCTTCAGGAAATGTACATTCTAGTATTGTAATTACTATTCACCTGAACAAAACTTTGGCGTGTAACTCGTCCCGTACCGTTTGTCGTAGACCCACAAATGAGGTGTCAAATTGACCGGCTTATTGAGGAGAGGTGTGCTATGACTTTTCTAAGCAATCGGGTGTATGATGTTCGCACAGCGTACGAAAAAAACAGCTGAAAAACTCCCATAGACTTAACATTGGGTCAAAATCTGTGAGAACATATCTTTGGATCAGAAGGTCATAGAGACTTGGGGCTGGGCTCTTTTGATTCGGCCAGCCAATAAGTAGTGACCCAGCAACTTCATAGCCACGCCCTAGCAACCAATTACAGCACCCTAGCAACCGGTGCCGAATTTTGCCACTGCAAGCACCATTCACATTTTCTTCAGGAAATGTACATTCTAGTATTGTAATTACTATTCACCTGAACAAAACTTTGGCGTGTAACTCGTCCCGTACCGTTTGTCGTAGACCCACAAATGAGGTGTCAAATTGACCGGCTTATTGAGGAGAGGTGTGCTATGACTTTTCTAAGCAATCGGGTGTATGATGTTCGCACAGCGTACGAAAAAACGGCTGAAAAAATTCCCTTAGACTTAACATGGGGACCAAATCTGTGAGATCATATCTTTGGTTTAGAAGGTCATAGAGACTTGAGGCTGGGCTCTTTTGACTCGGCATATCAAGCCGCCAATAAGTAGTGACTTCATAGCCACGCCCTAGCAACCAATTACAGCACCCTAGCAACCGGGTACCGAATTTTGCCACTGCAAGCACCATTCACATTTTCTTCAGGAAATGTACATTCTAGTTATTATTATTATTCTTCCACACATTTCGTCTGCGCGTAACTAGTCCCGCACCGTTTGTCCTAGACCCATGAATGAGGTGTCAAATCGACCGGCTTATTGAGGAGTGGTGTGCTATGACTTTTATAAGCGATCGAGTGTACGATGTTCGTCCGGCGGGCGAAAAAGTAGCGAAAAAAATCCCATAGACTTTGCATTGTGACAAACTTTGACGAGTCATAGCTCCTAACGAGAATTTCGTAGAAACATGTGGGTCACCACGATTGAAGGGGCTGACAGGCTCTGTCAGACCATACCTCAAAATGGGGTGTAAGTTGTACCCCTGGGGCGCAAGAGCTGCCCAAAGTTGCCCCATAGACATACTATGGTGAAGCCGTGCCCATGAACCAGGAAGTACTGTGTTTTTCCTACTATGGGAAATTACATAGGGATTTTGTATTGAACATAACTCTGGATCACAATGTCATAGAGACAAGGGGGTGGGCTTATTTTACTCAGGCAACCAATCAGTCTCTCAGGATCATTGTGAAGCTATCAAGCCACGCCCTAGCAACCATATAGAGCACCTTAGTAACAAGCTCCATAGACTTCCATTGAAAAAGATCAAATTAATATTTTTTGATAGAAGTGTCATAGAAACATGAGGGTGGGCTCATTTGACTCGGGGCAGCAAACGGCCAATCACGAATCACCTTCAACACTTCATAGCCACGCCCTAGCAACCATTTAGAGCACCCTAGCAACCCAAAGCAAAGAGGGATATCTTCAAATCTGAATATCATACAGGCATGGGGGTTGGTTTATATCATTCATACTGGCAAGCAGCCTTTGGTGTATCATCATTGGCAGCTGCCAAGCCACTCCCTAGCAACCAAACAGAGTACCCTAGCAACCATTTTGCAAGACCTATATCTCTGCAACAGAACATCGTAGAGACATGGGGGTTGGCTTATATTGGCAAGTAGCCTTTGGAGTGTCATCATTGGCAGCTGCCAAGCAACTCCCTAGCAACCAAACAGAGTACCCTAGCAACCATTTAGCAAGGCCTATATCTCTGCATCAGAACATCGTACAGACATGGGGGTTGGCTTTTTTGACTCATGCTAGCAAACTGTACTTGCAACATGCTACACATGCTAGCAGTGAATAGCTACATGCTAATAGTGATTAGCTAAGTGCTAAAGTGGGCTGAGAACATGCTAAGAACTCTATAGAAACTCCATAGTAAGTATCTGTGACAACTACCAACCACCTAGTAACACCATAGCAACCACCCAGGTTACCATAGCAACCGCCTAGCAACCACCCAGAACACTCTAGCAACCGCCTAGCAACACCTTAGCAACCACCCCAAGTACCTTAGCAACCGCCTAGCAACACCCTAGCAACCACCCAGGTTACCATAGCAACCGCATAGCAACCACCTAGCAACCACCCAGAACACCCTAGAAACCGCCTAGCAACACCTTAGCAACCACCCCAAGTACCTTAGCAACTGCCTAGCAACACCCCAGCAACCACCCAGGTTACCATAGCAACCGCCTAGCAACCACCTAGCAACCACCCAGAACACCCTAGCAACCGCCTAGCAACACCTTAGCAACCACCCCAAGTACCTTAGCAACTGCCTAGCAACACCCTAGCCACCACCCAGGTTACCATAGCAACCGCCTAGCAACCACCCAGAACACCCTAGCAACCGCCTAGCAACACCTTAGCAACCACCCCAAGTACCTTAGCAACTGCCTAGCAACACCCTAGCAACCACCCAGATTACCATAGCAACCGCCTAGCAACCATCTAGCTACCGCCCAGAACACCCTATCAACCGCCTAGCAACACCTTAGCAACCACGCCAAGTACCTTAGCAACCGCCTAGCAACCGAGTGGCGATTTTGCCACTGCAAGCACCATTCACATTTTCTTCAGGAAATGTACATTCTAGTTATTATTATTATTATTATTATTATTATTATTATTATTATTATTATTCCACACAAAAGTTTGGCGCGCTACTCCTCCCGCAGTTTTTGTCCTAGACTCATGAATGAGGTGTCAAATCGACCGGCTCATTGAGGAGAGGTGTGCTATGACTTTTATAAGCGATCGGACCAACGATGTTCGCACAGCGGACGAAAAAGCGGCCAAAAAAGTCCCATTGACTTACATTGAAAAATTCAAATTCACGAACATTCCGTCTCTCTCAACTGTCACTTTCTCACACACACTCACACACGCAGGCCCTTAGAAGCCTTTGTCTCTCAGACACAGACACTCATTTTCTTCCACTTTTATTTCTGCGCGCTATTTCTCCCGCAGCGTTTGTCCTAGACCCATGAATGAGGTGTCAAATCGACCGGCTTATTGAGGAGAGGTGTGCTATTTTTTTTTTAAGCGATCGGACCAACGATGTTCGCACAGGGGGCGGAAAAACGGCCAAAAAAGTCCCATTGACTTTCAATGGCGGAATCTTCAGAAATTTGAATTTCAACTGTCACTTTCTCACACACACTCACACACGCAGGCCCTTAGAAGCCTTTCTCTCTCAGACACAGACACTCATTTTCTTCCACTTTTTTTTCTGCGCGCTACTCCTCCCGCAGGTTTTGTCCTAGACCCATGAATGAGGTGTCAAATCGACCGGCTCATTTAGGAGAGGTGTGCTATGACTTTTATAAGCGATCGGGTGTACGATGTTCGTCCGGCGGGCGAAAAAGTAGCGAAAAAAATCCCATAGACTTTGCATTGGGACAAACTTTGACGAGTAATAGCTCCTAACGAGAATTTCATAGAAACATGTGGGTTACCAGGTTTGAAGAGCCTGATAGGCTCTCTCAGACCATACCTCAAAATGGGGTGTAAGTTGTACCCCTGGGGCGCAAGAGCTGCCCAAAGTTGCCCCATAGACATACTATGGTGAAGCCGTGCCCATGAACCAGGAAGTACTGTGTTTTTCCTACTATGGGAAATTACATAGGGATTTTGTATTGAACATAACTCTGGATCACAATGTCATAGAGACAAGGGGGTGGGCTCATATTACTCAGGCAACCAATCAGTCTCTCAGGATCATTGTGAAGCTATCAAGCCACGCCCTAGCAACCATATAGAGCACCATAGCAACAAGTTCCATAGACTTCCATTGAAAAAGATCAAATGAATATCTTTGGATAGGAGTGTCATAGAAACATGAGGGTGGGCTCATTTGACTCGGGGCAGCAAACGGCCAATCACGAATCACCTTCAAGACATCATAGCCACGCCCTAGCAACCATTCAGAGCACCCTAGCAACCCAAAGCATAGAGGGGATATCTTCAAATCTGAACATCATAGAGGAATGGGGGTTGGTTTATAGCATTCATACTGGCAAACAGCCTTTGGTTTATCATTACTGGCAGCTGCCAAGCCACTCCCTAGCAACCAAACAGAGTACCCTAGCAACCGTTTAGCAAGATCTATATCTCTGCATCAGAACATCGTAAAGACATGGGGGTTGGTTTATATTGTCAAGCAGCCTTTGGAGTATCATCATTGGTAGCTACCAGGCCACTCCCTAGCAACCAACCAGATTACCCTAGCAACCGTTTTTCAAGATCCATATCTCTGCATCAGAACATCATAAAGACATGGGGGTTGGTTTATATTGTCAAGCAGCCTTTGGAGTATCATCATTGACAACTGCCAAGCCACTCCCTAGCAACCAAACAGAGTACCCTAGCAACCATTTAGCGATGCCTATATCTCTGCATCAGAACATCGTAGAGACATGGGGGTTGGCTTTTTTGACTCATGCTAGCAAACTGTACTTGCAACATGCTACACATGCTAGCAGTTAATAGCTACATGCTAATAGTGATTAGCTAAGTGCTAAAGTGGGCTGAGAACATGCTAAGAACTCTATAGAAACTCCATAGTAACTATCTGTGCCAACTACCAACCACCTAGTAACACCATAGCAACCACCCTGGTTACCATAGCAACCGCCCAGAACACCCTAGCAACCGCCTAGCAACACAGTAGTGACCACTCCAGGTACCTTAACAACTGCCTAGCAACACCTTAGCAACCACCCCAAGTACCTTAGCAACCGCCTAGCAACACCTTAGCAACCACCCCAAGTACCTTAGCAACCGCCTAGCAACCGAGTGGCGATTTTGCCACTGCAAGCACCATTCACATTTTCTTCAGGAAATGTACATTCTAGTATTGTAATTACTATTCACCTGAACAAAACTTTGGCGCCTAACTCGTCCGGCACCGTTTGTCGTAGATCCATGAATGAGGTGTCAAATCGACCGGCTTATTGAGGAGAGGTGTGCTATGACTTTTCTAAACGATCGGGTGTACGATGTTCGCACAGCCGATGAAAAAACGGCTGAAAAAACTCCCATAGACTTAACATGGGGGCCAAATCTGTGAGATCGTATCTTTGGTTTAGAAGGTCATAGAGACTTTGGGCTGGGCTCTTTTGACTCGGCCTATCAAGCCGCCAATAAGTAGTAACTTCATGGCCACACCCTAGCAACCAATTACAGCACCCTAGCAACCGATTGCCGATTTTGCCACTGCAAGCACCATTCACATTTTCTTCAGGAAATGTACATTCTAGTTATTATTATTATTATTCCACACAAAAGTTTGGCGCGCTACTCCTCCCGCAGTTTTTGTCCTAGACCCATGAATGAGGTGTCAAATCGACCGGCTCATTGAGGAGAGGTGTGCTATGACTTTTATAAGCGATCGGACCAACGATGTTCGCACAGCGGACGAAAAAGCGGCCAAAAAAGTCCCATTGACTTACATTGAAAAATTCAAATTCACGAACATTCCGTCTCTCTCAACTGTCACTTTCTCACACACACTCACACACGCAGGCCCTTAGAAGCCTTTCTCTCTCAGACACAGACACTCATTTTCTTCCACTTTTATTTCTGCGCGCTACTCCTCCCGCAGCGTTTGTCCTAGACCCATGAATGAGGTGTCAAATCGACCGGCTCATTGAGGAGATGTGTGTTATGACTTTTATAAGCGATCGGACCAACGATGTTCGCACAGGGGGCGAAAAAGCGGTCAAAAAAGTCCCATAGACTTACATTGAAAAATTCAAATTCACGAACATTCCGTCTCTCTCAACTGTCACTTTCACACTCACACACGCATGCAGGCCCTTAGAACCCTTTCTCTCACACTCACACACACTCATTTGACTTCTGATCAAGCAGCCAATAGGTAATGACCTCAAATCTTCATCATAGCCACACCCTAGCAACCACTTAGAGCACACTAGCAACCACTCCATGGACTCAAAATGGAGGGTGTAAAAAAAATTTAAATATTGAAAAAAAAATACCTTAAAAGTTGTTCAAAAGAAGTCCTTGGCAATCCTGATGATTTTTTGACATAAAATTAAAATCGATAATTTTGACCCATACAATGTATTGTTGGCTATTTCTACAAATATACCCATGTGACTTAAGACTGGTTTTGTGGTCCAGGTGTAAACAGGTGTATATGTTTGCTTCATTACTGATGATTGACAAGAATATTAATTTTTATACATATATGCATACTTTATATTAATAATAGAGATGTTAAACCAGGGCTTAATGCTTTGAAAAAATTAGGAGCGTGTTTAGAAACTTTATGGGTGCAATGAAAACTTGGCAAAATATGTGTCTTTCTTTAACTATTTCTTAATATATATATATATATATATATATATATACACACTCACACACACTATAATAAACAGATCTTGTCATGCTAGTAGGTGGTATTATTATAGTTTTCATTAATATTTTGAATTCAGTCTGCTTTCATTTTAATTTTAAAAGTTTTAGTAATTTTGTTGTTCTTGCCATTTTTATATTTTTTTTGTTATTTTTAAACGTCTGTTTAGTTCTTTATTAATTTTTATTTCAGTTTCCATTTAGTACATCAGGTTAATTAAACTAAATAACTGGTTATTTTCAATTACAAATAAATATAAGAAATGTACGTTTTATTCAGTTAACATTTATTTCAAGTAATGAAAAATGTTTTTTTCATGATTATAGATTTTGTTAGTCTTTCCTTCCTGTGATGGGGCATCCAGACAGAAGCTAGAAGTTTACTTTAAATTAATTATACATTAAATTTAAATTAGATTAAATAAGGTTTGTGTAACTGGGGTGGAAATTGGACACATTGCGTGACTTTTACTCATAAACAAGCCCGAAATGCACCGGGACACTTATTTTGAAATGTCTAAAGCTTTATTTTTTCAGACCGCTCATTCAAATTCAAATGAGGGAGATAAAATATGCATTCTAATAATTAATCAGCATTTAGTTCATATGCGATTGCTTGTCATAAATGTGTGCTTTTATCTGATTGTGATCTGCTCTGAAGCAGTCTGAAGAACGCACAACAGCGCCACGTTCAGGCTTTGAAACATTGAAAATAGATGAGGGATAAAATGAATCAGAGCATCACAGAGACATGTGAGTTTGGCTCGTGTGATTTGTGCAGACATGCAGTCTATTAGTTTAAGACTGCTAACTGTCTAGCCTTGCCCTAGCAACCATTTAGAGCACCCTAGCAACCCAAACCCAAAATGGATATCTAGCTACGCATAGAAACACAAAACTAATGGGAGTCACTCTCAGTGACTGAATCAAACACATTAAGATTACCCACAGCTCACATCTCCATTGCTGTAAGTACTGAAAGTGAAACCACACACGAAACCCCAAGAGCAGCTCTCTCACACTGTATGACGTGACAGACAACTAGTTGTACAGTCCTGTTCTATTCACACAGCGCGGATCTTGCAGTTGTGAGTCCTGAATATTACGGGTGTGAATTCGGTTATACTCTGCTGCTGTGTGAACATGGCCTATATATATATATATATATATATATACAGTAGTCAAAATTTGAAATTGAAACATTTGAAACCTTTCTTTCCAACTTGTTATTGTGGTAACACTTTATTTTATAGTGTCATTGTTACATATGTTACATGTAGTTACTATAGTAATAACTATACATTATGGCTAATTACATGCAACTAACCCTAAACCAAACCCTAATTCTAACCCTAAGTACATGTAGTTGCTTAATATTACTCAGTACTTAAATGTATAATTACAGTGTGACACCTTAAAATAAAGTGTAACCGTTATTGTTGTACAAATATGAAATAGTTTATTAGGCATTGATATAACACAGCTTCTCATATAAGTTTACTTAATAACTGATAACTGATAATTGACAAGAGTATTACATTTTTAATACATTTTCTATTAAGTTGAAAAATGTACAAGTGTGATTAGAAACTTTAGGGATGCAATGAAAAATTAGCAAATAATGTGTCTTTCCTTAACTATTTCTTCTTACATATATACACACACACACACTTTAATAAATAGATTTTGCCATACTAGTAGGTTATTATAGTTTTTATTAATATTTTAAATTAGATTTTTTTTTTTTTTTTTTTTTTTTACATTTTCTGCTTTCATAGTTTTTATAGTTTTTATTCATTTTTATTTCAGTTTCAGTTTAGTACATCAGATTAATGAAACTAAATAACTGGTTTATTTTAATTAAAAATAAATATAAGAAAAGTGTAAGTTTTATTTTATGTCAGATAACATTTATTTATTTCAAATAATGACAAATGTTTTTGTTTTTTTTCATGGTTTTAGTTTTTGTTAAATATAATAATATTAACACTAGTAAATTATTTTTATTTTTAATAACATGCATCAATAATGTCCTTAGTCTTTCCTTCCTGTGATGGGGCAGAAGCTACAGTTGTTCACTTTAAATTAAATATAAATTAGATTTAAATTAGATTAAATATGTTTGTGTAGCCAAATAATAATCTGGGCGGAAATTGGACACATTGCTTGACTTTTATTTATAAACAAGCCCGAAATACACCGGGACTCTTATTTTGAAATGTCTGTACTCTATTGTTGCAGGCCGCTCATTCAAATCCAATCGATGGAGATAAAATATGCATTCTTACAAGCTATACAACATATTAAAATATAAACAATGTAATGTAAACATTGTCATAATTGATCAGCATTAGTAGCTGTCCCATAAATGTGTGCTTTTCACTGATTGTGATCTGCTCTGAAGCACAACAGCGCCACGTTCAGGCTTTGAAACGTGAAGCGCTCACATTTATTTTATTAAATTAAATCATAAATTAACATTATCGTTATGATTTGTATAACATTATTATTATGATTTATTACTTTAATTACGGATTTGCCTCGTCACAAAATTCTGTAAAAATAAGTGTGATTTTATTGGTTGTACAATAAAAGCTCACTGCTGATTGGCTGCGAAATCGATGACCCGGAGCCGTTGCCAATGGATCGTCCCACTCTATTCTCTTGAGGTGAGTGAGACGGCTGTTCAAATATGCTGTATTATAAAGCCTTGTAATGTGAAATGTAGCTCCTTATGTAGGCAATATTATTCATATTATAATGTGGTGTATAGTTTATATCGTTTTTGTTTACATTGAATGTACCTTTATATCTGTGAAGATCGTAATGTGTTTGATACTATGTTTACAGCTAACGTTAGCCATACTTTTATCATTGTGTGAAAACGTAATGTGATATTGTGTGTATTTGATTGATATTACGTTTGCCATTTGCATTTAGCATTACCCACTGCATGCTGAGGAGCGTTAATTTTGGCGCTCATTTTAAGCTAACGTTAGCATCCACTATGGTAGCTTATGAGATGATGTACAAGTTTGTATTTTACATGCATGCATACGGATGCATAGATATTACGATGAAAAGTGTCGATTGCTGCATTAAATCGATTTAGATTATTTATATTTAGGTTCATGTCAATCAAAGACAGCGTTGACCAATCACACCCGTTTTCGCTGAGCTTAGGAACGGAATATCCAATCGAAGGCAGTTGATTAGTCAGCGGTGAAGAAATCCGGTGAGAACTGAATGCTCGCTCACTGACAGAATTCTCTGTCATAAACAACAAAGTGCAGATATGATGTATGTAAGAAATTAATTTATGCGATGTAGACAGATTTATTGAATATAACGGGTGTTTTTGTCTGTTCTTTGGTACTATTTGAGAGAGAGCCGCGAAAACCCTTGATTTCCGCCACGCAGTCACGTGGTTCATTTAGCGCCAATCCACGCTGTCAATCATTTTGAATGGGTTTAAGTAGGTTATAGACCTAGAATACAGCAAAAATATAACGCACAATATGAATCATATCGCATTGATTACTACTTGGACGATATTTACAGTAGAATTTATTTTTATTATTAATATTACAATTGAATTAAATTTATTTTGATATTTATAGACGCAATATTTTTAGAAAAGGTCATATTAATGGAATAAGTAACAGCAGAGAGACTACATTTCACTTTAGAGCAGGTTGTCTGTTAGATGTTTACAGTTGAGAAATGTTTTCATTATTTACAATGAAAGTTTAAGTTACGTTGTGAGTTTGATGACATTCTTGTTTCTCTGTTTCAGAATACTGTTTCACGAGCACCCTTTACTGCATTTTGAGGTAAGACTTTAATTAGTAACATGGCCATAAATAGAAAATGCTTCATATTTTGGCTTGCTGATAAGAAAATCATTATAGTTAAAAAAAATGATCAGGGTCATAAAAACTATGTTCGGTTAATACCACAAATAATTAAGACCACATTTGCCCATCCATTCTCCAAACCACTTGTCCTATATCGATGACATCACAGGTTTTAGGCTGCATATTTGACACAACTTGGATTCTTGAAAATAACAGAGTATATCAAGAAAAATACATTCTTGAGACAAATTCCTAAATTTTTATTCTACATGTTTATTAAACATATAATTAATATTTAAAATACAAAGAAGTAATGCACAGTTGACTGGAGTTTAGTAATTTTTTAGTAATGTTGTCATTGTTATTTTTTCAGACTGACTGATCTGAGCACAACCCTTCGCTGCACTTTTCTCCTTGGTCAGTATTAATGTGGTTTCTTAAGCAGTACTGTGACATTTTCATCACACCACTATAATTGTAGTCCCTGTGACCTAATTTTTATTTTTTGTTTTTTCTCTTTCTTTTTCAGGTTCCTTCTGTTTTGGCTTTTGGCTTTTTCTACAGAGAGCAGTTCATTTGTTCTTAGTACTTTTTGCTTGAAACTTAAATTAAAATTTAGATTTTCTGTATTCTGCATTTAAAAAAAAAAAAATACAGCATTTTATTTAGTTTATTTTAATAGACCATTTTTATTATTATTATTATTTATTTATTTTTTTTAGATTTTTTAATTTATTTTTTTAGAATTAGATTTGTAAATCTAATTTCTAAATATTAATTAGTTTTTTTCTGGTTCTTTTTGTTCTATATTCTCATACGTTAATAAGTTTATTTTACTTGTTCTTTTTTTGAAAAAAAAAAAAAAAACTCAAAAAAATTGTTTATTGCATTTTACAAGTTTACACAGTGTCTTTTTCATTGTTGTTTAACTGTTTTTTCTTCTTGAGACTACTACAGGTTTTATCTTTTCAGGTTCAAGAGCTGTTACGCCAGGAGGACTTTCAAAGTATGTGCCTATTAAAGTAATGTCGTGTTAAAAGGATTTTGTCTAACAAATAAGTGTATTTCAAGGGTTAGTTCACCCAAAAATGAAAATTCTGTAATTTATTACTTACCCTCATGCCGTTCCACACCCGTAAGACCTTCGTTAATCTTCAGAACACAAATTAAGTTATTTTTGGTGAAATCCGATAGCTCAGTGAGGCCTCCATAGGGAGCAATGGACAAGATCCTCTCTCAAGATCCATAAAGGTACTAAAAACATATTTAAATTGGTTCATGTGAGTACAGTGGTTCAATATTAATATTATAAAGCGACGAGAATATTTTTGGAGCGCCAAAAAAACAAAATAACGACTTATTTATTGATGGCCGTTTTCAAAACACTGCTTCAGGAAGCATCGGAGCAGAGATGAATCAGTGTGTCAAATCTGCTGTTTGGAGCGCCGAAATCACGTGATTTCAGCCGTTGGCAGTTTGACACGTGATCTGAATCATGATTCGACTCACTGATTCATTTATGCTCTGATGATTCATGAAGCAGTGTTTTGAAATCGGCTAAATAAGTTATTTTGGGGTTTTTTTGGCGCTCCAAAAATATTCTCGTCACTTTATAATATTAATATTGAACCACTGTACTCGCAAGAACTGATTTAGATGTGTTTTTAGTACCTTTATGGATCTTGAGAGAGGAAATGTCATTGCTCCCTATGGAGGCCTCACGGAGCTATCGGATTTCAAGTAAAATATCTTAATTTGTGTTCCAAAGATTAACAAAGGTCTTACGGGTGTGAAACGGCATGAGGGTAAGTAATAAATTACAGAATTTTAATTTTTGGGTGAACTAACCCTTTCAGTATGTCTATTGCACTATTTTTGATTATTAAAAAGAAACCTCATTGGGAGAGCTATATACCGGTAGACACGATTAACTGGTATAAATGAGTCAACCAGTAGAGATTTTGGATTATCATCTCTATCGCTGTTACATCACATTACATTGCTGTATGTTCATGAAAGCTCATAGTTTGCATGCGTATTAAGCACTGCTGTTTAAAATCAGGTAATTTTAATCTGTTGAAGCATAATTTGCAGCAAAATTCAAGTATATGCGCACTCTCTCACTGTCTAAGAGATGCACGACATGAAGTCGCTTCTCATAGAGTGCCTGAGAACTGAACTGAGTGCTTTTTGACTAATAATTGGGCACTTGAACAGTTATATGGTCATAGGGTTGTAACGGTATGAGATTTCCACGGTATGATAACCATCTGAGTAAATATTGCGGTTTCGTGGTATCACGGTATATGGTATTAAACAATCAATTTTTATTTATATCATCAATTAAAATGACCAATAAATTTAATTCAAATGTTTGTTTTCTCTATTCAGATTTCAGTAATCAAAAACAAATACATTTAATAAATTATTATGGATTAGAAATTGAACAACTTTTATTAATAATTAAAATTCAGAAATTCTGCTTTGACTTAATTATTCTGGCTTATATATATATAATATAACTGACTGTATTTGCAAGTAAACAGAGTCATTTATGTTTTAACATAAACAGTTGAGAAAGAAATGAGAAAGAACAGTGCACAAGTCTTAAAGTGACAACATCCAAATTTACCTGCTGTCATTTATTGATGCTAATTAAATAAAGAGAAAATCTCTCACTGCAATTAGTGAGTTAGTCATATATATTTGTCTAGATTTTTTTTGTGTCTCATATCTTTTTATCTCTTTATATCGTTGAGGATGCCGCGGAAAGGAAAGAGATCTCAGGTTCAAAAAATCCGTTGGAGAAATTTGACCTGGGAAGACCTGGAAGATGAACCGACCAGACTCTCCAGGATTAATAAGGTACTATTGATATCTGTGTCTTGGATTACACCTTAATGTTTGGGACTGGGGCTGTCTTAATTCCTCAATTAAATTTGAGTGTTTGATTATTTAAAAAAAAAAAAAAAAAAAAAAAAAAAAAGATTGATTGCAATTTACCCATGACAATTAACTGGCAATATACCAGAAATGGTGCAAAATGCACCTGAACCTGTTATTCATTTTGTGACTTTTATTTGAATAAAAGACCATTTTTCCAGTCATATATTTTGTCATTGAAGATTTCTTAAAAAAGTGTTCATATATCATATTGCAGCCCTAATAAAACTTAATTTACCAACAACTACATTGTATTGCCGTGGACGAAGTAAACCATATACTGTTTTAATGTTTTAATAACAGCAAATATTACTTGGTTTATGTAATTACAATTTTAAGTATATTACTAAATTAATGTTCTGAAAATATTGATCATTTGTATTTGTAATTAATGTGTACAAATGCCTTTTCTTTAATCCCCCCACCCCAATTCTTATCTTAAAATTGTTTAGCAAAATGCCTTTGTCCCAAACACTATGGAGTGCAATTTAACACAGATTCTATAACACTCATTTTAAACAGCAGCCTGATTCCATGAATGATTATTTACAGGTTGAACAGGCAAGCACCAGTGCTGATGTAGCTCAGTTTTCAGATAGTGTGTATGCAGAAGGTGGTGATAGTGCACCCAGGGTTTTGTCTGTGCAGGCATCTCATTGTCAGAATGATGTAAGGTATGATAAATTCTCGAGAAATCATCAGTGCACGTGTGTAGCATTGACATTTTTGGCCAACCAGAGTGAAGGGATTCAGTTCAAAATGCCAGACCTGGATAGAGTTTTAGAGGAGGGCGATGCTTTGTATGTCGGGATTAAAATGCAGCTCATTGCTGAGGAAAGATTTCATCGAAACCATCTCACTATGGAGGAAGTACCGCTGAGTGTTTCAACATTTCACCAAACACTCAATGTGAGGAAGTCTGATGTGAGGATGGGATACCTAAGAGCCAGAGGGACCCCTGACATGGAAGGGTGGTGGATTCCCCTCGCTGAAAGACTGCAGTGTCTCTCAACGGATGTCAGCCATGCACTGCTCACTGTTGCTCCAGAGTGTATTGCTGTTTTCAGAGACAGATCTGGAAGATATGGATTCTTTGATTCTCACTCAAGGACTGCCGAAGGCTTGCCTACTCCTGATGGAACTGCTGTAATGTTAACTTTCACCCATCTCAGTGACATGACAGACAGAATTCTCAAGCTCTTCTGGAATTATTCTCCTGAGGCCAGATATGAATTCATGCCAGTGTCTTTTGAAAGAGACCAACAGTCTGGCCAAATGCCTTCACCATCGGTTTGTGAACAGGCATCACAAATGATTTCAGCTCTATCAGAACCAGGTATACATGTTAGAGCCCAACTGCTTTCACCATCGGTTTGTGAACCGGTATCACAAGTGACTTCACTTCAGCCAGAGCCAGGGAAAAATGTTGGAGCCAAAGTAAATCTTGTTGAGTCGGGAACTAAAAAACAGGATATGATAGACAAAAGAAATAAGCACAGGAGAAGAAGAGCAATGCGTAAAACGTTTAAAATTTCAAAACAACAAGGAGAACTTACGGTCACAACTGCATCTTGTGTCATAAGAAAAAATAAAAAAAGGGATTATGACAGAAAGAGGTATGTCAGCTGTATGCAATTCCAAACAAAGAAGAAAGAAGCCATTAAGGAAAAGTATAATCAGGATTCTCTTTTCAGAAACAAAATGAAAGCATACATAGTGAGGAGATACAACAAAGATACTCTTTTCCAGAAGAAAATGAAGGATTACATGGTTAGGAGGTACGGCACGGATGTTCTCTTCCAGAAGAAGATGAAGGATTACATGGTTAGGAGGTACGGCACGGATGTTCTCTTCCAGAAGAAGATGAAGGATTACATGGTTAGGAGGTACGGCACGGATGTTCTCTTCCAGAAGAAGATGAAAGATTACATGGTTAGGAGGTACGGCACGGATGTTCTCTTCCAGAAGAAGATGAAAGATTACATGGTTAGGAGGTACGGCACGGATGTTCTCTTCCAGAAGAAGATGAAAGATTACATGGTTAGGAGGTACGGCACGGATGTTCTCTTCCAGAAGAAGATGAAAGATTACATGGTTAGGAGGTACGGCACGGATATTCTCTTCCAGAAGAAGATGAAAGATTACATGGTTAGGAGGTACGGCACGGATGTTCTCTTCCAGAAGAAGATGAAAAATTACATGGTTAGGAGGTACGGCACAGATACCGTATTCCAGAGGAAGATGAAAGAGTACATGGTGAGGAGATACGCAGGTGACCCAGAGTTTAGAGCTCATCACATCCTGAGATGTACCCTGCGCAAGACACAGAAATGTGTCGGTGATGCAGCATATCATGTACTTCATCGGTTGCAATGCGCACTCAGGATCAAAAATAAATATAAGGCGTACATCCGTCATAACCAGGAGACACCCCAGCCTTTGGTTAGCAAAGAGATGGAAACCGCCATACACGCGTTCCGGTGTAAAATTCGGCTAGGCCCTACACATGTCTGCACAGTCTGTCACAGAGCCCTGTTTCCTGATCAAGTCAAGGTCTGTAATAGAACGTGTTACAACAAAAACGCCAATGTTTCAGCATCTTGCTTAACCGGGAAATATGTTCATTCCTGTGATAGTGCCTGCTCAGGTCCTTGTGTAGTTCCGGAGGAGAGAAGACAGGAGTGGATTTGCCACACGTGTGACAGCCATCTTAAAAGAGGAAACATGTCTTCAATTGCAGCGGCTAACAAACTCGAGTTGCCACCCATCCCTGCGGAACTGGTTGAATTGAATGTGCTTGAACGTCAGCTTATTTCCAAAATCATACCGTTTGCAAAAATAGTTGCGTTGCCTAAAGGACAGCAAAGAGCAGTGCATGGTGCTGTTGTGTGCGTTCCCTCTGAGGTGGAATCAACGGTCAACAGTCTGCCAAGACCGAGTAGTGAGTCCCAGCTGCTGCAGGTGAAACTAAAGAGACACGTAAAGTTTAAAGGATACCAGCACTTCCATACCGTCAACATGCATAACGTGCTTGCAGCCTTATCAAAGTTGAAAGCAGTGCATTCCGAGTACAGGGATATCTCCATAAGAGAAACTGCGATATTCGAAAGTCACGTAGATGAGGAAGATGACGCCACAGAGGAGCAACAAGTCGTCAATGTTGCTGAGCAGGATAGACAAGAAGTTAGCGTCGAGGAGAAGGATGAACTTAGACCTGGTCTCACATTAGACACATGTATGCAACCACCTGACATCGGACAGGAGATCTTGTCGTACGGCGAGGGAATATTTAGCATCGCTCCTGCTCAAGGACAAAAGCCTGTTGGATTTTTCAAAATCCCAAAGCTGGAAGCCATGGCGTTCCCTGTTCAGTTCCCCACCGGACAGAATACAATTGACGAGGCAAGACAAATAGCAATATCTCCCAGTATGTATTTCAACGCAAGATTGTTCTGCGTGGACACTCGTTTTGCAAGCGATCAGAGTTACCTTTTCTTTGCCCAGTTTGTGACAGAGACTCAGCTCGCTAGAAATAGCATGAGTATCCAGCTGCGCAAGGGCAAGCCTATTACAAGAGATGGCAGAAGAATATCCAACAGGCTGCTTCAGGACAACCGCGAGATTGAGCGATTGGTACACAACAGGGACGCCACGCGTTTTATGCAACCGCTGAGAGGCTCTCCGTTTTACTGGGAGAAAACGTTGAGAGATCTACAGGCTATGATTAGACAGTTAGGAACCCCTACGTTTTTTTGCACATTCAGTGCAGCCGAAATGCGATGGCCTGAAATAATAACTGCAATCAAGGCCCAGCAAGGTGAACAGATTGACTTTTCAACGCTTGACTGGATGACGAAATGTGAAATCCTCCGAAGCAACCCAGTCACCGTAATGCGCATGTTTGAGAAACGCGTGGATGCTCTAATGACCCATCTGCTTTTGTCGCCCGCTCAACCTATTGGTAAAGTAGAGGACTACTTTTACAGAGTTGAGTTTCAAGCCAGAGGAAGCCCACATATCCATCTACTTGTTTGGATAAAGGATGCACCCGAGTTTGAAAACGATGACGATAAGGTCGTGTGCGACTTCATTGACCGCTGCATATCGTGCCGTTTGCCTGATTCCGTGGCCGATCCTGAGCTTCACCGAATTGTCACAGAGGTTCAGCTTCACAGCAGGAACCACTCAAAGTCGTGTAAAAAGGGAATGTATTATGTAGATTCGGGTTCCCCAAACTACCGATGTCCAGCACCACGATCACTCGTCCGCGACCACAGCGTCCTGAAGAAGAGGATGACCCGGACGCTTCTTCATCAGAAAGCTGCGTGTTCAGATCTAAAAACGCAATCGCTCATCCACAACCACAGCGTCATGAAGAAGAGGATAGACAGAAAGACAGAAAGAAGGCGAGACAGGAGGCTGCTCATAAAGCAATGAGCGAAGCCAGGCTAAAACTTAAACCGGTGTGGGATTTGTTGAATGATCCCCAAGCCTCCTTTGACAGCTTGTCAGAGCTTCTGACAAAATGTAACATGACCGTGAAAGAGTACGAAGAAAACGTTGAGGCATTGTCCACTGCCAACGTGGTTTTGCTGAAGCGTGACCCAAAGGAGTCTTGGGTGAATGGATACAATCCTGATTTGTTGAGGGCATGGAACGCTAACATGGACATTCAGTTCGTTCTTGACCCTTTTAGCTGCGTCATGTATATGTTATCGTATATTTCTAAGCCGGAGCATGAAATGAACGAGGTACTGAAGAACGTCATCAAGGGCGTGCGCGAAACTAACGTTAACGAGGAAGACGAAATGAAGCACATTATGCAGGCCTACTCTAAACACCGGCAAGTAAGCGCTCAGGAGTCGGTGGCACGAACATGCAGCTTACCATTGAAGAAATGTTCACGAAGCGTTGTGTTTATACCGACGGACGACGACGCGCTGAAGATGAGTCTTCCCCTTAGTGCCCTTCAAAACAAACATCCCGATTCAGAGGATGTCTGGATGTCAGGGATAATAGATAAATATAGAGCAAGGCCGCAAACGCCCGAGTTTGAAAGGATATGTCTGGCCGATTTTGCTTCGGAATACCGTATTGTGTATGGTCAGCAAACAAAAGGAAAAAATGTTCACGAGCTGCTCAACGGTATGGGATTTTTCCAGAAAAGAACTGTTGGTAAGGCTGCAGTTATTAGATATGCACGATATTCGGAAGAAAAACAACCTGAAAAGTTTTACTGTAGGTTACTTAAGCTTTACATGCCACATCGCTTCAATGCACAGCTAAAACCTCCTCGATTTCCAACGTATGAGCAGTTTTACAAATGTGCATCTGTGGAACTTCCTGCACACCCAGGTCTCCTGATACCTGTTCGTGCTGTAGTGCAAGCACACAAGGAGAAGTTCGAAAAACACAGTGAAGAAGTGGATAAGGCATTAGATCAGCTGCAACAGCAAGGACCACCGGAAAACGCTTGGACGGCATTTGCACCTGAAATTGAAGCGGATCGTTTGGAGTGCATTGCCGAACGGGAAGACATGAACCCAGATGATGAGGATGTACAAGACGATGTCCCAGAGTATCAGATTCTTGAGCATGGAGATGGAGTCGTTCCACAAGTAGAGGCACCTCAGCTCAGTATTGAATTCGTTCGGAAGCTGTTTAGAAGTCTGAATGAGACACAGGCAGCCATATTTTACACTGTCTGCCATTGGTGTCAGAAACGTGTGTGGGGTCAAAACCCAGAACAGTTTTTTTACTTCGTATCAGGTGGAGCTGGTTGTGGCAAATCGCACGTCATCAAGTGCATATACACGGAAGCGACCAAGATTCTGCGACAGCTGCCTCGGCTGCGGGAGGAGGGGGATCTCTCCGTGCCTACAGTGCTCTTGAGTGCGTTTACTGGAACCGCAGCTTTCAATATTTCCGGTAAAACTCTGCACTCCATTTTAAAACTTCCGAGGAATCTGAAGCCACCTTATCAAGGACTTGGAAACGCTCTGGATGAACTGCGAGCAAGATTACGCGACGTGGAGATTCTGATCATTGATGAAGTGTCCATGATTTCGAAGGACCTTTTCGCTTACATCAACTGGAGGTTTCAGCAAATCAAAGGCAGCAAGAAACCTTTCGGGGGCATCTCTGTCCTCGCCGTTGGTGACTTTTACCAACTGCCACCTACCGGTAAAGCCAAACCACTCTGTGTCTACGAAGAAGATGTTTTGGACTTCTGGAAAGAACATTTCCAAATGATTAACCTCTCAGAGGTCATGCGTCAAAAAGACGACCTTGCTTTTGCCCAGCTTTTGAACAGACTACGGGTGAAGAAGAAGACCGAAGATCTTGGCGAAGAAGATAGAGATTTGTTACTCCAGGCTGTGAAGGATCCTAAAGACTGCCCGTGTGATGCACTCTACATATTTGCCACCAACAAGGAAGTTCACGGACACAACACCAAGACAATCCACGCTCTTCATACTGGCATCATAACCGTTGATGCCGAAGACTACAGGAAAGACCCAAGAACAGGAGGGATGAAGAAACAAAAGAAGCCTGTCATAGGAAAAAAGGACGACTTGCTTGACTCCATCGAAATTGCAGTGGGAGTTCGTGTAGTGATAACTAGGAATCTGGACGTTGAGGATGGAGTCGTTAATGGATGTTTTGGGAAAATTGCACATATCGTCACTAAAACAGCAGATGGAATAGACACCGTTAAAATGCTAGGGCTTCAGCTCGACAATCCAAACGCGGGTAGGAAACACCGCAGAAAAGTGCGAGGTGAAGACGACGACTTGGTTTATATCGAGAGATCCGAAGAAAGTCTAAGGAAAGGAGCAGTTCGCCGGCAATTTCCTATTAAGTTAGCTTATGCCTGCACTGCTCACAAAGTGCAAGGCATGACGATGCAGAACGCCGTAGTGTCACTGAAGAAGATTTTCGAGCCAGGAATGGCCTACGTTGCACTTAGCAGAACGACATCAGCTTCGTGGATTACATATTACTGACTTCAGTGAAAAGAAGATTTATGCTGATCCTGCAGTCACCGCCTCATTACAAAACATGCCAAGAGCGACATTTACAGGAATCATGCCACTTTTGCAGCACGTTAGGGAAACCGGCATAGATCAAACATTTAAAATAATTCATCATAACACAGAAGGACTGGCAGCCCACATTGAAGACATTAGATGCCATCATGAGCTGCTACTAGCAGACATTTTTTGCATTACGGAAACTCACCTGACCGGATCATTCATTACACCCCATCTCCAATTGGACGGATACAACTTGTTCATGCGCAACAGACATGTCTCCTACTCGACACATCAAGAGATCGCAAACAAAGGTGGAGGTGGAGTCGCGATCTATTGCAAAGAGCATATTTCAGCTCAGGCTAGGCAGTTTATACAGAACGTAACCGATCTGGAGTTTGTCGTCATCAAAATAGATAGTCCAATCAAAGCAACCATCGCTGCTGTGTATAGGCCACCACACTACGGTTTTGAAGATTTCATGAAGAACTTGAAGAGTCTGCTGGATTATTTGGACATCGTGGATGAACAGGTCATCGTCTGTGGCGACTTCAACGAGGATCTTTTAAGTGCAGGGGAAAAAACTGTTCTGGAATTATTCCGATCGAAACGATACACGCAACTGATCACCACAGCAACGTCTAAAAAGAACACTCTACTGGATCACATTTACATCTCTCATCCAGATTTGTGTCTTCAATCGGGTGTGTTACATAGTTATCATAGTTATCACAATCCTGTGTACTGTATTTTACGTAAATGATTAGTCTCGTTCTGTACTGTAGTTTTTATGGTGGATGGGTATTGTTGTTTGTTGTGGTAATTGTTGTCTGTTGTGGTAATGGTGTGTTGCGTTGTTGCCATACGGAACCCGAGGCCGCTGAATGCTATTATCGACTACAGCGGAGGCATCGCCTTATAGAACCTTGGGGTTGGCGCGTATGGTTGTGGTAATTGTGTGTTGCGTTGTTGCCATACGGAACCCGGGCCGCTGATAGGCTGATAGAACCTTGGGGTTGGCGCGTATGGTTGTGTTGCGGTTAGATTGTGGTGTCTATGGTCATATAAAGGTGTTATGGCACTGAGCTACGTAGAGAGTACAACCGCAGGAAGGACGATGGAGTAGTGTGGCAGCTCCAGGGAAGACACTAGGAAGTTAAGGCAGGAGCAGCAGCATACAGGACACAGTGAGGATTAGTGTGGCAACTCCAGGGAGGACACAGACAGTGAGAGCAACATCGGCAGTAAGTCATAAAAGACAGTAAGGTAAAGTGAGAAGTAGTAAGAAACTGATGTGATGTATTTGATTTTGACCTTAACATAACATTTGTTTAAAATGATTTTGTGATCAATCTGTACAACGTGTTCTGGATGTATTATTTGCAGTCCTCTGCTATTCTGATATTGATATGTTCTCTTCTGTAAAGTTGCAGGAAGATTTTGGAGACAGTGGCAGTCCTCTCCAACACTGGATATGAGTGTACAATATACCATCTAAAGCTAAGTGTTAAAAGATCTCACTTCAGTCACTGTACTACTGCACATGATAACCACATTTAAAGGAATATTTTAATCTAATTTTGATTTTCATGTTTTTCAGGAACCGACTAGTCGGAATGTCTGAGAAGATCAAGTGTGCTACAGCACTGATGACGAGCTGGATACCAGCTTATGTGTTAATTTCTTTCAGTAAGTTTTAGATCTGAGTTTACTTTTTTATTAGTTTTTTAGTTTATTAGTTAGGGCTGGACGATATGGCCAAAATTTATATTGCAATATAATTCTTAATTTCGGTCGATACGATATAATTCCGATATCGATATGAACTATATAATAGCCTCCGAAAAACTGCCAAGAACGGCCACAACGGATGTCTGTACCTACAAACGTCTGAAAAATGAATTTTCCAAATCTATGAAATCTCTTCCTATAAAACTATATAATATTTAAGAAATAAAAACAGTACAAATAAATTTATGTCCAGCTTTTATTTGTATTTAGCCTTCATACAAACATAAAAATAAATATAAGACTCACTTACTTTAGTAATATTAATATCTTTAACATTAAACTATAACGTAGGCTGATTTTATTATTCTTAAAGGGTCATGAAACCCCAAAACACTTTTTTGAGATGTAATATAGGCTGCACATGATTGAAAACACTAAAGGTACTCAATGTTATTCATAAGTGAAAAATAGTTATTTTTGGATTTTTCAGAGCGATTTCTGTCTTCCTGTTTGAAAAGTCGGAGCAACGTCACAAAATCTGACATAATCGTGTACTTTCAGCCCAAGTATGGGCATGGTCGAATATGCTGACGTAGACAGTTTCGAACGAATCTCGACATATATATTCATGACATAAAGCTCATTTAATCCAATCACTGCGCAGTAGTATGCATACGATTATAATTGCATTATTATGCATGAGGAAGTATCACTTTTCTCGCCTCGGTCTCTTGTCATTCAGAGACATATCGTTGGAGCTCGTTTCCTCAGTGCTACAACACAATGTGTTTTCCTGAGACGCGACCAGAGCAGAGGTTTGTGTGCATGTGGATTGTTTTGCTGTAATCTACCAGCACAAATGGAAAATATGTTTGCATGAGATCGCAGTACAGCGGAGAATTCAAATATCACAAAAGTGCAGGCTCATTCACCTCTGCCTGCTCTAGCTGCATTCAGACATGCGAGCCGCAGGCCGTTTCCCTCAGTACAGCAGCACGTGTGTTTGTATTTTGCTTGCGATGCGGTCAGAACTGGAGTTTGAATACGAACACATGAAAAATACGATTGTTATTTTGATAGCGCATATGATCGGTTTCAGCGCGGAGCTCCGCAATGAGTTTAATAACACTAGCCATGTGGCACATCTCATACTGAATAAAGTATCCGTGTTTAAAGTTTTTATTTCACACATTCTCCTGCACCAAACATTAACCAGCACGGTGTAGTTATGCACACATATTTTCATCAAGTTGCGGAAGCTTGATCCGTCGCATTTGCATCAGGTGTACTCATTTTGTAAAACGTGCCGCGTTTGATCTTAGCGTACAACTGTGCTGAGCACTGGCTGGTGGCTGCGTGTCTCTGTGGTGTATGTCATCACGCAAATAGCCAATCGCGTTCTGCTCTTTGTAACGGCTGCGCCACAAGTCAGTGAGAAATGCTGTAATGTATATATTGAAATACCGGAAATGTGTTTAAAAATCATATCACCATTATTGAAAAAAATTATATCGCGATATATAATGATATTTAATTATTGTCCAGCCCTATCATTAGTAAATGTGTATTAGTGATCCTGTTATTCATTTATTAATTTCATTGCTAGAGGACGGGACCAGATGTGTTTGGAGTAGAGGACAATGCTGACGACTGAAGAAGCAAAGGAAGAAGCACATTAAAGCACTGAGGTAAAGTTTGTCAATACTACTGGTAAGGTCTAGTGTTTCAGTGCATTTTATCATACAATGTGTTTGCTCAGAGGCATGTGCTTTGATGTGAAAGCTTAGATTTTAAAGTCTATGATGGTTCTCAGAAGTGAGAGAGCACAAATGTCTCTTGCAAGACATACATCTGACCTGAAACGTTATGCTCTATAAGTCTTGCAGAATGAAAACAATTGAATTCAGTTCACTAACATGATCATATCTGTTTTACCTTCTCTACCTCAGGGAGCCCAGCCTGTTTGCCGTGTCAGAGATGGCGGGAGATGCCTCATTACACCACTGATCACATCTAATCATTAGATGATCAATTAATTAATTTTAATATATTTATAAATGATCTTATTATCATATTAAATAATAGGTTTCAATTTAATATTTCATATATTAGCTTAAATAAGAATGTTATTATAATGTGTACGCCATGCCAGAGGAGGATGGGTTCCCCCTGATGAGTCTGGTTCCTCTCAAGGTTTTTTTTATCTCCTTAAGAGTTTTTTTCTTGCCACTGTCGCCACTGGCTTGCTCACTGGGGGTGTTGTGTCAAATCCTGTGTCCCTCTCCGGTCCCTGCCGAACAGGGTTTCCAAAACAACAGTTTGCGAGTCGATGAACATTTTTATTATTAATTATAGCATAAAAATTTAAATAAACACAATTAATTTCAAATAGAAATTAAATCATGTTATGGCTTAGTCACTTGCGATAAAGCAGTAAGCCCTGTGACGCCATGGTTTACAGTGCTTTCAGAACTGCTGAGGGGGGTTGTTAAAAAGCCCCTCTGGTTTTCTGAAATCACAGGGCTTATGGGCTTATTCCTTTTATAAATACTTGCTCAGTAGTTCACGGAATCATGGACAGTAATTGAGTATTTTACAATTCCTTTGAACACAACATGCACAAGGTTTACTTTATCTATACAATAATTCAAACACTTTCACCAGTATTCTGCCAAAATAGAAACTGATGTGTTAGAAATGATGGAAGTGAAAAAAGGTTTTAAGATTTGAAAGTGAAGGATTTGAAACAAAAATTAGTATTGCGTAAAACAATTTAACAAATAAATTAGATACTATAAATAAAAAAAAAGAATAAATTATATTCCCCTGGTAAAATTGTATTATTGCAACAGTAAAGTATGTGAAAGTGAAGAATTTAAAACAAAAATAGTATTGTGTAAAACAAGTTAACAAATCAAATATAGAATTTTCTCCTAGTAAAATGTTATTATTGCAACAGTAAATTTATGTTTTTATTTTTATCATCTTGGAGTTAATGCAGATATTAGATCATTTTAATATTAAGTTAAAAAAATATTTAAATGTGAGCTAGTATGACATTATAGGGTGGGATTTGGCACAACAGGCGTTTTCTAAATCTTTTAATAAACATTTTGGTTGAATTGGCACATCACGTGTTTTTGTCTTTATTGAATCTTCTTCAGTGGCACATTAAAAATATGTGTTCTTGTGAACTTCACAGAAGGTCCAGGGGGTATTCCAGAAAGCAATGAGCAACTTATGGTCACATATACTCTCAGTTGATTAACCTAAACCTTGATTGCTCGAGGTATGCTGGTTCCAAAAACGATTTTTATTCTTCTCTTTATCAAGGCCACACAATATGTCTGCATATTTTCACAGTTTACATATTTTTCATTTTTAAATAAAATATTTAATGTCAGGACGATTGCAAAAAATTAAATAACCTTATGGTGTCCAGAAAACAATTTCATTAGCACATCGAGTTTAATTTATTGACTTTTTAATGCTTAGCGTCAAATCTACTATAGTAGTAGTATTAAGCTCGTGATTTTTTTACGGGAGTGAATACACATAAATCTGCCACATAAACCAGCATTCTCAAATGGGCTGGAGGTAGCATGTAAGAGGTTCATTTGAAGTAAAGTATGTTTTCTAATTAAAATCGGTGATTGTATATCAAGATTAGATACATATTTGTGTACATTTTTGTGATTTCACCGGAACGAGAGTGCTCAAGTGGCGTCTGTCATTGCTAAGCAACCACGAGCTGCGCTCTCATGAAGCGGACATTTCAAGAAAGGAAGACTGGGTGTGATTTCAGATAACATATAAACTTTAACAAACGAATGGTATGAATGCACTGCTAGTCAACTGGAGATTTACTCATCTGTGCAGCGAGATGTTTTATACAACCCTAAAACGGTAGTATCAAGTTATGTTCTTCACAGTATTGTCAGTAATTGCTCTTTTGAAACGAAACAATTTTTCGTTTTTATCATTGTATTTTTTCTATTGAATTTTTTTTATTTATTTAAAAAATCATTTTTGTAAATGTATTTATAAAGATAAAATATGGCCAAAGTCAATTTAAGGGGCAAATAGTATCCTTTAATGGAAGGGTGCAGTGGAAAGGTATGCAGAAGGATTAGTAACTTACTCCACTTTAAAAAGTTTACTAACCACTGCTCTAATGCATCTGTTTTGCATGGTTTATTGTGTAAAAAATATTAGTAATGACCAGGGGAGAAATTATGCATATGCGTGGATTTTAATTATAAACAAGATGGATATACAACGGTACTCTTATATTGAAATGTCTTACTATTGGAGGCTGCTCATTCGATTTCAGATTAGGGAGATGAAATACACTCTTACAACAGTCTAAAATATATTACCATATATACACTGCAATATAAACATTTTCATAAATTATAAACAGCAATCGCTTAGCATAAATGTGGGATATTCTTTGATTGTGAACTGCTCTAAAGCGGTCGCTGCCTATAGAATGCTAAACAGCACCACCTTTTGACAATGAAACGCAGCGCTCATCTTAAATACTGGCGCCAAATTACAGCATCCTCACTCTTCTTCGAGATGGCGGATGACAGAGTAACTCGTGTCTGGATTGTTGGTAGCTCAATTATTCGAAGGCTGTATGCTCACATCCGTGAGCAGGGGCTCGACAGGAACCTTGGTCTTCGCTGCAGCATAATCTGGGAGGGCAGAGGAGGCAGACTCTGGGAGCAGTTGCTTCCAGTGTTGAGGTCTCTCAGGGCCAAAGCACCAGCTCCCGACATCTTGATCATTCACCTCGGTGGGAACAGTTTATGTCGGGAGGGCCGCAATCACCTGGATTTTCTTCGGGAAATGAAGACGGACCTGGCGGAAGTCTTAAGGTTGCTCCCCAGAACTAGGCTTCTTTTCTCGTCCATTCTGCCTCGACTGAACTGGCGTGGGCAGATTGCTAGGTCTGCATACGGCGTTGAACGGAGGCGGCGGTGGCTGAACAGGGCGGTTGCAGGCTTCCTGGCAGAGAGACAGATGCGCAGCGTTCGTCATTCCAACATCGACCTGTCGCATCTGTCCAGGGACGGTGTCCACCTGAGCCCAGAGGGGAATGAGCTTCTGCTGAGTAACCTCAGAGAAGCTCTGCAGGTAGAAGTCCGAAGATGAAGCCGCCAAATGTCCTTTTAAGGGCAGCAACGGCTCTTTTAAGAGCCACCCATTAATTCAAATTAAGCGCATTTTTCTTCAAGTCTCCTCACATTACATAATTATTTTTTTTTTTATCATATGACACATGTATATTACAAACAATGATAAAAAATCGTATGACTTTAATATAATAAAATTTGTACTGTTAGACTCGCGATTCTTCACATTGAATTAATACATAAAACCGCCAATAATTTTTGTGTTCCTGAGTGGTCTCGGGGTTAGCGATTTCGTTTAGCATGCAAGAGGTTCAGGGTTCGAAACCACCCTTGTACAGCATTTTTTCTAACACTTTATAATAAAGGTTCATTAGTTGACATTAGTTACTACATTAGTTAACATGAACTAATAATGAACTGCATTTCTACAGCATTTATTAATCTTTGTTCATGTTAATTTCAACATTTACTAATACATTATTAACACCGTGTTAACATTAGTTAATGCACTGTGAACTAAAACATCTTTATTTTCATGAACTAACGTTAACAAAGATTACTAAATACAGTAATGTATTGCTCATGGTTAGCAAATGTTAGTTAATACATTAAATTTGAACTAATGGTCCTTAGTGTAATGTGATGATATTTTTTCCAAGTAAAATCAGTGATTAATGCTTTAGTTCAAGATCATGATGGCGCTTAAGTTTCAGGAAAGGAAAAATGGATTTTCAGGTGTGCTCTTTTGTTGCAGGTGAGAAACTAGTCTGCAAATATAACCATAGTAACTGTGTAGCCATACCCTAGCAACCATTTAGTGCACCTTAGCAACCATATTGCGATATAAAGAAGACATATCTCAGCTCCACGACATCGTATAGACATGTTGGTTGGCTCCCTATTACAGCATCCTAGCAACCGAGTGGCGAATTTTGCCACTGCAAGCACCATTCACATTTTCTTCAGGAAATGTACATTCTAGTTAATGGTGCTTGCCAAAGGCAAAGCTCCATTCTTATTCTCCTGCATACTTATTCTGCTTCTTCTTCTTCTTCTGGACAAAATTTCGGCGCGTAACTAGTCCCGCAGTTTTTGTCACAGACCCACGGATGAGGTGTCAAATCGTGCGGATTATTCGGGAATGGTGTGCTATGACTTTTATAAGCGATCAGGTGTACGATGTTCGTCCGGCGAGCGAAAAATCGGGCGAAAAATCCCATTGACTTAACATTGGGATGAACTTTGACGAGTCATAGCTCCTAACGAGTATTTCGTAGAAACATGTGGGTCACCACGATTGAAGGGGCTGACAGGTTCTGTCAGACCATACCTCAAAATGGGGTGTAAGTTGTACCCCTGGGGCACAAGAGCTGCCCAAAGTTGCCCCATAGACTTACTATGGTGAAGCCGTGCCCACGAAACAGTGCGTTTTTCCTACTATGGGAAATTACATAGGGATTTTGTATTGAACATAACTCTGGATCACAATGTCATAGAGACAAGGGGTTGGGCTCATTTTACTCAGGCAACCAATCAGTCTCTCAGGATCATTGTGAAGCTATCAAGCCACGCCCTAGCAACCATATAGAGCACCATAGCAACAAGTTCCATAGACTTCCATTGAAAAAGATCTAATTAATATCTTTGGATAGGAGTGTCATAGAAACATGAGGGTGGGCTCATTTGACTCGGGGCAGCAAACGGCCAATCACGAATCACCTTCAAGACTTCATAGCCACGCCCTAGCAACCATTTAGAGCACCCTAGCAACCCAAAGCAAAGAGGGATATCTTCAAATCTGAATATCATAGAGGCATGGGGGTTGGTTTATATCATTCCTACTGGCAAGCAGCCTTTGGTTTATCATTACTGGCAGCTGCCAAGCCACTCCCTAGCAACCAAACAGAGTACCCTAGCAACCGTTTTGCAAGATCTATATCTCTGCATCAGAACATCGTAAAGACATGGGGGTTGGTTTATATTGTCAAGCAGCCTTTGGAGTATCATCATTGGCAGCTGCCAAGCCACTCCCTAGCAACCAAACAGAGTACCCTAGCAACCGTTTTGCAACACCTATATCTCTGCATCAGAACATCGTAGAGACATGGCGGTTGGCTCTTTTGACTCATGCTAGCAAACTGGACTTCCAACATGCTACACATGCTAGCAGTGAATAGCTACATGCTAATAGTGATTAGCTTAGGGTTTAAACATGACACAAACTAGACTAGTAAAAATGTGTTAGCATCATGCTGGTAACATGCTAATTGTGTTAGCATCATGCTAGTAGCATGCTAATCATGTTAGCATTATGTTAGCAAATATGCTAATTATGTTATCATCTTGTTAAAAACATGCTAGCAACATGGTAATCATGCTAGCATTATGGTAATCATGTTAGCATGTTGTTAGCATTATGCTAACATGATTAGCATTTTGTTAAAATCATGTTAGCAACATGGTAATCATGCTAGCATCATGCTATCATTATGCTAATCATGTTAGCATGTTGCTAGCATTATGCTAACATGATTAGCATCTTTCTAAAAACATGCTAGCAGCATGCTAAGGGTGTTAGCATTAAGTCAGTCATTTTGCCACTGCAAGCACCATTCACATTTTCTTCAGGAAATGTACATTCTAGTTAATGGTGCTTGCCAAAGGCAAAGCTCCATTCTTAATCTTCTGCATACTTATTATTATTATTATTATTATTATTATTAATGGTGCTTGCCAAAGGCAAAGCTCCATTCTTAATCTTCTGCATACTTATTATTATTATTATTATTATTATTCCACACAAAAGTTTGGCGCGCTACTCCTCCCGCAGTTTTTGTCCTAGACTCATGAATGAGGTGTCAAATCGACCGGCTCATTGAGGAGAGGTGTGCTATGACTTTTATAAGCGATCGGACCAACGATGTTCGCACAGCGGACGAAAAAGCGGCCAAAAAAGTCCCATTGACTTACATTGAAAAATTCAAATTCACGAACATTCCGTCTCTCTCAACTGTCACTTTCTCACACACACTCACACACGCAGGCCCTTAGAAGCCTTTGTCTCTCAGACACAGACACTCATTTTCTTCCACTTTTATTTCTGCGCGCTATTTCTCCCGCAGCGTTTGTCCTAGACCCATGAATGAGGTGTCAAATCGACCGGCTTATTGAGGAGAGGTGTGCTATTTTTTTTTAAGCGATCGGACCAACGATGTTCGCACAGGGGGCGAAAAAGCGGCCAAAAAAGTCCCATTGACTTTCAATGGCGGAATCTTCAGAAATTTGAATTTCAACTGTCACTTTCTCACACACACTCACACACGCAGGCCCTTAGAAGCCTTTCTCTCTCAGACACAGACACTCATTTTCTTCCACTTTTTTTTCTGCGCGCTACTCCTCCCGCAGGTTTTGTCCTAGACCCATGAATGAGGTGTCAAATCGACCGGCTCATTGAGGAGAGGTGTGCTATGACTTTTATAAGCGATCGGGTGTACGATGTTCGTCCGGCGGGCGAAAAAGTAGCGAAAAAAATCCCATAGACTTTGCATTGGGACAAACTTTGACGAGTAATAGCTCCTAACGAGAATTTCATAGAAACATGTGGGTTACCAGGTTTGAAGAGCCTGATAGGCTCTCTCAGACCATACCTCAAAATGGGGTGTAAGTTGTACCCCTGGGGCGCAAGAGCTGCCCAAAGTTGCCCCATAGACATACTATGGTGAAGCCGTGCCCATGAACCAGGAAGTACTGTGTTTTTCCTACTATGGGAAATTACATAGGGATTTTGTATTGAACATAACTCTGGATCACAATGTCATAGAGACAAGGGGGTGGGCTCATATTACTCAGGCAACCAATCAGTCTCTCAGGATCATTGTGAAGCTATCAAGCCACGCCCTAGCAACCATATAGAGCACCATAGCAACAAGTTCCATAGACTTCCATTGAAAAAGATCAAATGAATATCTTTGGATAGGAGTGTCATAGAAACATGAGGGTGGGCTCATTTGACTCGGGGCAGCAAACGGCCAATCACGAATCACCTTCAAGACATCATAGCCACGCCCTAGCAACCATTCAGAGCACCCTAGCAACCCAAAGCATAGAGGGGATATCTTCAAATCTGAACATCATAGAGGAATGGGGGTTGGTTTATAGCATTCATACTGGCAAGCAGCCTTTGGTTTATCATTACTGGCAGCTGCCAAGCCACTCCCTAGCAACCAAACAGAGTACCCTAGCAACCGTTTAGCAAGATCTATATCTCTGCATCAGAACATCGTAAAGACATGGGGGTTGGTTTATATTGTCAAGCAGCCTTTGGAGTATCATCATTGGTAGCTACCAGGCCACTCCCTAGCAACCAACCAGATTACCCTAGCAACCGTTTTTCAAGATCCATATCTCTGCATCAGAACATCATAAAGACATGGGGGTTGGTTTATATTGTCAAGCAGCCTTTGGAGTATCATCATTGACAACTGCCAAGCCACTCCCTAGCAACCAAACAGAGTACCCTAGCAACCATTTAGCGATGCCTATATCTCTGCATCAGAACATCGTAGAGACATGGGGGTTGGCTTTTTTGACTCATGCTAGCAAACTGTACTTGCAACATGCTACACATGCTAGCAGTTAATAGCTACATGCTAATAGTGATTAGCTAAGTGCTAAAGTGGGCTGAGAACATGCTAAGAACTCTATAGAAACTCCATAGTAACTATCTGTGCCAACTACCAACCACCTAGTAACACCATAGCAACCACCCTGGTTACCATAGCAACCGCCCAGAACACCCTAGCAACCGCCTAGCAACACAGTAGTGACCACTCCAGGTACCTTAACAACTGCCTAGCAACACCTTAGCAACCACCCCAAGTACCTTAGCAACCGCCTAGCAACACCTTAGCAACCACCCCAAGTACCTTAGCAACCGCCTAGCAACCGAGTGGCGATTTTGCCACTGCAAGCACCATTCACATTTTCTTCAGGAAATGTACATTCTAGTTAATGGTGCTTGCCAAAGGCAAAGCTCCATTCTTAATCTTCTGCATACTTATTATTCTTCTTCTTCTTCTTCTTCTGGCCAAAATATCGGCACGCTACTCCTCCCGCAGTTTTTGTCCTAGACCCATGAATGAGGTGTCAAATCGACCGGCTCATTGAGGACAGGTGTGCTATGACTTTTATAAGCGATCGGACCAACGATGTTCGCACAGCGGACGAAAAAGCGGCCAAAAAAGTCCCATTGACTTACATTGAAAAATTCAAATTCACGAACATTCCGTCTCTCTCAACTGTCACTTTCTCACACACACTCACACATGCAGGCCCTTAAAAGCCTTTCTCTCTCAGACACAGACACTCATTTTCTTCCACTTTTATTTCTGCGCGCTACTCCTCCCGCAGCGTTTGTCCTAGACCCATGAATGAGGTGTCAAATCGACCGGCTCATTGAGGAGATATGTGTTATGATTTTTATAAGCGATCGGACCAACGATGTTCGCACAGGGGGGCGAAAAAGCGGCCAAAAAAGTCCCATTGACTTTCAATGGCGGAATCTTCAGAAATTTGAATTTCAACTGTCACTTTCTCACACACACTCACACACGCAGGCCCTTAGAAGCCTTTCTCTCTCAGACACAGACACTCATTTTCTTCCACTTTTATTTCTGTGCGCTACTCCTCCCGCAGCGTTTGTCCTAGACCCACGAATGAGGTGTCAAATCGATCGGCTCATTGAGGAGAGCTGTGCTATGACTTTTATAAGCGATCGGGTGTACGATGTTCATCAGGCGGGCGAAAAAGTAGCGAAAAAAATCCCATAGACTTTGCATTGCGACAAACTTTGACGAGTCATTGTTCCGAGCGAGAATTTCATAGAAACATGTGGGTTACCACGTTTGAAGAGGCTGGCAAGCTCTGTCAGCCCATACCTCAATATGGGGTGTAAGTTGTACCCCTGGGGCGCAAGAGCTGCCCAAAATTGCCCCATAGACATACTATGGTGAAGCCGTGCCCATGAACCAGGAAGTACTGTGTTTTTCCTACTATGGGAAATTACATAGGGATTTTGTATTGAACATAACTCTGGATTGCAGTGTCATAGAGACAAGGGGGTGGGCTCATTTTACTCAGGCAACCAATCAGTCTCTCCGGATCATTGTGAAGCTATCAAGCCACGCCCTAGCAACCATATAGAGCACCTTAGTAACATGCTCCATAGACTTCCATTGAAAAAGATCAAAGGAATATCTTTGGATAGGAGTGTCGTACAAACATGAGGGTGGGCTCATTTGACTCGAGGCAGCAAACTGCCAATCACAAATCACCTTAAAGACATCATAGCCACGCCTTAGCAACCATTTAGAGCACCCTAGCAACCCAAAGCATAGGCAGATATCTTCAAATCTGAATATCATAGAGGCATAGGGGTTGGTTTATAGCATTCATACTGGCAAGCAGCCTTTGGTTTATCATTACTGGCAGCTGCCAAGCCACTCCCTAGCAACCAAACAGAGTACCTTAGCAACCGTTTAGCAATATCTATATCTCTGCATCAGAGCATCATAGAGACATGGCGGTTGGCTCTTTTGACTCATGCTAGCAAACTGGACTTCCAACATGCTACACATGCTAGCAGTTAATAGCTACATGCTAATAGTGATTAGCTAAGTGCTAAAGTGGGCTGAGAACACGCCAGGAACTCTATAGAAACTCCACAGTAACTATCTGTGACAACTACCAACCACCTAGCAACACCCTAGCAACCACCCAGGTTACCATAGCAACCGCCTAGCAACCACCCAGAACACCATAGCAACCGCCTAGCAACACCTTAGCAACCACCCCAAGTACCTTAGCAACCGCCTAGCAACCGAGTGTCGAATTTTGCCACTGCAAGCACCATTCACATTTTCTTCAGGAAATGTACATTCTAGTTAATGGTGCTTGCCAAAGGCAAAGCTCCATTCTTATTCTCCTGCATACTTATTAATGGTGCTTGCCAAAGGCAAAGCTCCATTCTTATTCTCCTGCATACTTATTCTTCTTCTTCTGGACAAAACTTCGGCGCGTAACTTGTCCCGCAGTTTTTGTCCTAGACCCATGAATGAGGTGTCAAATCGACCGGCTCATTGAGGACAGGTGTGCTATGACTTTTATAAGCGATCGGACCAACGATGTTCGCACAGCGGACGAAAAAGCGGCCAAAAAAGTCCCATTGACTTACATTGAAAAATTCAAATTCATGAACATTCCGTCTCTCTCAACTGTCACTTTCTCACACACACTCACACACGCAGGCCCTTAGAAGCATTTCTCTCTCAGTCACAGACACTCATTTTCTTCCACTTTTATTTCTGCGCGCTACTCCTCCCGCAGCGTTTGTCCTAGACCCATGAATGAGGTGTCAAATCGACCGGCTCATTGGGGAGACCTGTGCTATGACTTTTATAAGCGATCGGGTGTACGATGTTCGTCCGGCGGGCGAAAAAGTAGCGAAAAAAATCCCATAGACTTTGCATTGCGACAAACTTTGACGAGTCATTGCTCCGAGCGAGAATTTCGTAGAAACATGTGGGTTACCACGTTTGAAGAGGCTGGCAAGCTCTGTCAGCCCATACCTCAATATGGGGTGTAAGTTGTACCCCTGGGGCGCAAGAGCTGCCCAAAATTGCCCCATAGACATACTATGGTGAAGCCGTGCCCATGAACCAGGAAGTACTGTGTTTTTCCTACTATGGGAAATTACATAGGGATTTTGTATTGAACATAACTCTGGATTACAGTGTCATAGAGACAAGGGGGTGGGCTCATTTTACTCAGGCAACCAATCAGTCTCTCAGGATCATTGTGAAGCTATCAAGTCACGCCCTAGCAACCATATAGAGCACCTTAGTAACATGCTCCATAGACTTCCATTGAAAAAGATCAAATGAATATCTTTGGATAGGAGTGTCGTACAAACATGAGGGTGGGCTCATTTGACTCGAGGCAGCAAACTGCCAATCACGAATCACCTTAAAGACATCATAGCCACGCCTTAGCAACCATTTAGAGCACCCTAGCAACCCAAAGCATAGGCAGATATCTTCAAATCTGAATATCATAGAGGCATAGGGGTTGGTTTATAGCATTCATACTGGCAAGCAGCCTTTGGTTTATCATTACTGGCAGCTGCCAAGCCACTCCCTAGCAACCAAACAGAGTACCTTAGCAACCGTTTAGCAAGATCTATATCTCTGCATCAGAGCATCATAGAGACATGGCGGTTGGCTCTTTTGACTCATGCTAGCAAACTGGACTTCCAACATGCTACACATGCTAGCAGTGAATAGCTACATGCTAATAGTGATTAGCTAAGTGCTAAAGTGGGCTGAGAACATGCCAGGAACTCTATAGAAACTCCATAGTAACTATCTGTGACAGCTACCAACCACCTAGTAACACCATAGCAACCACCCTGGTTACCATAGCAACCGCCTAGCAACCACCCAGAACACCCTAGCAACCGCCTAGCAACACCGTAGTGACCACCCCAGGTACCTTAGCAACTGCCTAGCAACACCCTAGCAACCACCCAGGTTACCATAGCAACCACCTAGCAACCACCCAGAACACCCTAGCAACTGCCTAGCAACACCTTAGCAACCGCTCCAAGTACCTTAGCAACTGCCTAGCAACACCCTAGCAACCACCCAGGTTACCATAGCAACCGCCTAGCAACCACCCAGAACACCCTAGCAACCGCCTAGCAACACCGTAGTGACCACCCCAGGTACCTTAGCAACTGCCTAGCAACACCCTAGCAACCACCCAGGTTACCATAGCAACCACCTAGCAACCACCCAGAACACCCTAGCAACTGCCTAGCAACACCATAGCGACCACTCCAAGTACCTTAGCAACTGCCTAGCAACACCTTAGCAACCACCCAGGTTACCATAGCAACCGCCTAGCAACCACCCAGAACACCCTAGCAACACCTTAGCAACCACCCCAAGTACCTTAGCAACCGCCTAGCAACCGAGTGGGGATTTTGCCACTGCAAGCACCATTCACATTTTCTTCAGGAAATGTACATTCTAGTTCTTCTTCTTCTTCTTCTTCTTCTGGACAAAACTTCGGCGCGTAACTTGTCCCGCAGTTTTTGTCCTAGACCCATGAATGCGGTGTCAAATCGACCGGCTCATTGAGGAGAGGTGTGCTATGACTTTTATAAGCGATCGGACCAACGATGTTCGCACAGCGGACGAAAAAGCGGCCAAAAAAGTCCCATTGACTTTCAATGGCGGAATGTTCAGAAATTCAAATCTCAACTGTCACTTTCTCACACACACTCACACACGCAGGCCCTTAGAAGCCTTTCTCTCTCAGACACAGACACTCATTTTCTTCCACTTTTATTTCTGCGCGCTACTCCTCCCGCAGCGTTTGTCCTAGACCCATGAATGAGGTGTCAAATCGACCGGCTCATTGAGGAGAGGTGTGCTATGACTTTTATAAGCGATCGGACCAACGATGTTCGCACAGGGGGCGAAAAAGCGGCCAAAAAAGTCCCATTGACTTTCAATGGCGGAATGTTCAGAAATTTGAATTTCAACTGTCACTTTCTCACACACACTCACACACGAAGGCCCTTAGAACCCTTTCTGTCACTCACTCACTATTGATCACAGTGTCATAGAGACAAGGGGGTGGGCTCATTTCACTCAGACAACCAATCAGTGTCTCAGGATCACTGTTAAGCTATCAAGCCACGCCCTAGCAACCATATTGAGCACCATAGCAACAAGTTCCATAGACTTCCATTAAAAAGATCAAAGGAATATCTTTGGATAAAAGTGTCATAGAAACATGAGGGTGGGCTCATTTGACTCGGGGTAACAAACGGCCAATCACAAATCACCTTGAACACTTCATAGCCACGCCCTAGCAACCATTTAGAGCACCCTAGCAACCCAAAGCATAGAGGGATATCTTCAAATTTGAATATCATAGTGGCATGGGGGTTGGTTTATATCATTCATACTGGCAAACATCCTTTGGTGTATCATCAGTGGCAGCTGCCAGGCCACTCCCTAGCAACCAAACAGAGTACCCTAGCAACCGTGTAGCGAGACCTATATCTCTGCATCAGAGCATCATACAGACATGGGGGTTGGTTTATATTGTCAAGCAGCGTTTGGAGTTTCATCATTGGTAGCTGCCAAGCCACTCCCTAGCAACCAAACAGAGTACCCTAGCAACCGTTTAGCGAGACCTATATCTCTGCATCAGAGCATCGTAAAGACATGGCATTTGGCTCTTTTGACTCATGCTAGCAAACTGGACTTCCAACATGCTACACATGCTAGCAGTGAATAGCTACATGCTAATAGTGATTAGCTAAGTGCTAAAGTGGGCTGAGAACATGCCAGGAACTCTATAGAAACTCCATAGTAACTATCTGTGACAACTACCAACCACCTAGTAACACCATAGCAACCACCCTGGTTACCATAGCAACCGCCTAGCAACCACCCAGAACACCCTAGCAACCGCCTAGCAACACCGTAGTGACCACCCCAGGTACCTTAGCAACTGCCTAGCAACACCCTAGCAACCACCCAGGTTACCATAGCAACCACCTAGCAACCACCCAGAACACCCTAGCAACTGCCTAGCAACACCTTAGCAACCGCTCCAAGTACCTTAGCAACTGCCTAGCAACACCCTAGCAACCACCCAGGTTACCATAGCAACCGCCTAGCAACCACCCAGAACACCCTAGCAACCGCCTAGCAACACCGTAGTGACCACCCCAGGTACCTTAGCAACTGCCTAGCAACACCCTAGCAACCACCCAGGTTACCATAGCAACCACCTAGCAACCACCCAGAACACCCTAGCAACTGCCTAGCAACACCATAGCGACCACTCCAAGTACCTTAGCAACTGCCTAGCAACACCTTAGCAACCACCCAGGTTACCATAGCAACCGCCTAGCAACCACCCAGAACACCCTAGCAACACCTTAGCAACCACCCCAAGTACCTTAGCAACCGCCTAGCAACCGAGTGGGGATTTTGCCACTGCAAGCACCATTCACATTTTCTTCAGGAAATGTACATTCTAGTTCTTCTTCTTCTTCTTCTTCTTCTGGACAAAACTTCGGCGCGTAACTTGTCCCGCAGTTTTTGTCCTAGACCCATGAATGCGGTGTCAAATCGACCGGCTCATTGAGGAGAGGTGTGCTATGACTTTTATAAGCGATCGGACCAACGATGTTCGCACAGCGGACGAAAAAGCGGCCAAAAAAGTCCCATTGACTTTCAATGGCGGAATGTTCAGAAATTCAAATCTCAACTGTCACTTTCTCACACACACTCACACACGCAGGCCCTTAGAAGCCTTTCTCTCTCAGACACAGACACTCATTTTCTTCCACTTTTATTTCTGCGCGCTACTCCTCCCGCAGCGTTTGTCCTAGACCCATGAATGAGGTGTCAAATCGACCGGCTCATTGAGGAGAGGTGTGCTATGACTTTTATAAGCGATCGGACCAACGATGTTCGCACAGGGGGCGAAAAAGCGGCCAAAAAAGTCCCATTGACTTTCAATGGCGGAATGTTCAGAAATTTGAATTTCAACTGTCACTTTCTCACACACACTCACACACGAAGGCCCTTAGAACCCTTTCTGTCACTCACTCACTATTGATCACAGTGTCATAGAGACAAGGGGGTGGGCTCATTTCACTCAGACAACCAATCAGTGTCTCAGGATCACTGTTAAGCTATCAAGCCACGCCCTAGCAACCATATTGAGCACCATAGCAACAAGTTCCATAGACTTCCATTAAAAAAGATCAAAGGAATATCTTTGGATAAAAGTGTCATAGAAACATGAGGGTGGGCTCATTTGACTCGGGGTAACAAACGGCCAATCACAAATCACCTTGAACACTTCATAGCCACGCCCTAGCAACCATTTAGAGCACCCTAGCAACCCAAAGCATAGAGGGATATCTTCAAATTTGAATATCATAGTGGCATGGGGGTTGGTTTATATCATTCATACTGGCAAACATCCTTTGGTGTATCATCAGTGGCAGCTGCCAGGCCACTCCCTAGCAACCAAACAGAGTACCCTAGCAACCGTGTAGCGAGACCTATATCTCTGCATCAGAGCATCATACAGACATGGGGGTTGGTTTATATTGTCAAGCAGCGTTTGGAGTTTCATCATTGGTAGCTGCCAAGCCACTCCCTAGCAACCAAACAGAGTACCCTAGCAACCGTTTAGCGAGACCTATATCTCTGCATCAGAGCATCGTAAAGACATGGCATTTGGCTCTTTTGACTCATGCTAGCAAACTGGACTTCCAACATGCTACACATGCTAGCAGTGAATAGCTACATGCTAATAGTGATTAGCTAAGTGCTAAAGTGGGCTGAGAACATGCCAGGAACTCTATAGAAACTCCATAGTAACTATCTGTGACAACTACCAACCACCTAGTAACACCATAGCAACCACCCTGGTTACCATAGCAACCGCCTAGCAACCACCCAGAACACCCTAGCAACCGCCTAGCAACACCGTAGTGACCACCCCAGGTACCTTAGCAACTGCCTAGCAACACCCTAGCAACCACCCAGGTTACCATAGCAACCACCTAGCAACCACCCAGGACACCCTAGCAACTGCCTAGCAACACCTTAGCAACCGCTCCAAGTACCTTAGCAACTGCCTAGCAACACCCTAGCAACCACCCAGGTTACCATAGCAACCGCCTAGCAACCACCCAGAACACCCTAGCAACTGCCTAGCAACACCGTAGTGACCACCCCAGGTACCTTAGCAACTGCCTAGCAACACCCTAGCAACCACCCAGGTTACCATAGCAACCACCTAGCAACCACCCAGAACACCCTAGCAACTGCCTAGCAACACCGTAGTGACCACCCCAGGTACCTTAGCAACTGCCTAGCAACACCTTAGCAACCACCAAGGTTACCATAGCAACCACCTAGCAATCACCCAGAACACCCTAGCAACCGCCTAGCAACACCTTAGCAACTACCCCAAGCACCTTAGAAACCGCCTAGAAACCACACAGAACACCCTAGCAACCGCCTAGCATCACGTTAGCAACCACCCCAAGTACCATAGCAACCGCCTAGCAACCGAGTGACTTTATAGCCATGCCCTAGTAACCGATTACAGCACCCTAGCAACCGGGTTCCAAATTTTGCCACTGCAAGCACCATTCACATTTTCTTCAGGAAATGTACATTCTAGTTAATGGTGCTTGCCAAAGGCAAAGCTCCATTCTTAATCTTCTGCATACTTATTATTCTTCTTCTTCTTCTTCTTCTGGCCAAAATATCGGCACGCTACTCCTCCCGCAGTTTTTGTCCTAGACCCATGAATGAGGTGTCAAATCGACCGGCTCATTGAGGACAGGTGTGCTATGACTTTTATAAGCGATCGGACCAACGATGTTCGCACAGCGGACGAAAAAGCGGCCAAAAAAGTCCCATTGACTTACATTGAAAAATTCAAATTCACGAACATTCCGTCTCTCTCAACTGTCACTTTCTCACACACACTCACACATGCAGGCCCTTAAAAGCCTTTCTCTCTCAGACACAGACACTCATTTTCTTCCACTTTTATTTCTGCGCGCTACTCCTCCCGCAGCGTTTGTCCTAGACCCATGAATGAGGTGTCAAATCGACCGGCTCATTGAGGAGATATGTGTTATGATTTTTATAAGCGATCGGACCAACGATGTTCGCACAGGGGGGCGAAAAAGCGGCCAAAAAAGTCCCATTGACTTTCAATGGCGGAATCTTCAGAAATTTGAATTTCAACTGTCACTTTCTCACACACACTCACACACGCAGGCCCTTAGAAGCCTTTCTCTCCCAGACACAGACACTCATTTTCTTCCACTTTTATTTCTGTGCGCTACTCCTCCCGCAGCGTTTGTCCTAGACCCACGAATGAGGTGTCAAATCGATCGGCTCATTGAGGAGAGCTGTGCTATGACTTTTATAAGCGATCGGGTGTACGATGTTCGTCAGGCGGGCGAAAAAGTAGCGAAAAAAATCCCATAGACTTTGCATTGCGACAAACTTTGACGAGTCATTGTTCCGAGCGAGAATTTCATAGAAACATGTGGGTTACCACGTTTGAAGAGGCTGGCAAGCTCTGTCAGCCCATACCTCAATATGGGGTGTAAGTTGTACCCCTGGGGCGCAAGAGCTGCCCAAAATTGCCCCATAGACATACTATGGTGAAGCCGTGCCCATGAACCAGGAAGTACTGTGTTTTTCCTACTATGGGAAATTACATAGGGATTTTGTATTGAACATAACTCTGGATTGCAGTGTCATAGAGACAAGGGGGTGGGCTCATTTTACTCAGGCAACCAATCAGTCTCTCCGGATCATTGTGAAGCTATCAAGCCACGCCCTAGCAACCATATAGAGCACCTTAGTAACATGCTCCATAGACTTCCATTGAAAAAGATCAAAGGAATATCTTTGGATAGGAGTGTCGTACAAACATGAGGGTGGGCTCATTTGACTCGAGGCAGCAAACTGCCAATCACAAATCACCTTAAAGACATCATAGCCACGCCTTAGCAACCATTTAGAGCACCCTAGCAACCCAAAGCATAGGCAGATATCTTCAAATCTGAATATCATAGAGGCATAGGGGTTGGTTTATAGCATTCATACTGGCAAGCAGCCTTTGGTTTATCATTACTGGCAGCTGCCAAGCCACTCCCTAGCAACCAAACAGAGTACCTTAGCAACCGTTTAGCAATATCTATATCTCTGCATCAGAGCATCATAGAGACATGGCGGTTGGCTCTTTTGACTCATGCTAGCAAACTGGACTTCCAACATGCTACACATGCTAGCAGTTAATAGCTACATGCTAATAGTGATTAGCTAAGTGCTAAAGTGGGCTGAGAACACGCCAGGAACTCTATAGAAACTCCACAGTAACTATCTGTGACAACTACCAACCACCTAGCAACACCCTAGCAACCACCCAGGTTACCATAGCAACCGCCTAGCAACCACCCAGAACACCATAGCAACCGCCTAGCAACACCTTAGCAACCACCCCAAGTACCTTAGCAACCGCCTAGCAACCGAGTGTCGAATTTTGCCACTGCAAGCACCATTCACATTTTCTTCAGGAAATGTACATTCTAGTTAATGGTGCTTGCCAAAGGCAAAGCTCCATTCTTATTCTCCTGCATACTTATTCTTCTTCTTCTTCTTCTTCTTCTGGACAAAACTTCGGCGCGTAACTTGTCCCGCAGTTTTTGTCCTAGACCCATGAATGCGGTGTCAAATCGACCGGCTCATTGAGGAGAGGTGTGCTATGACTTTTATAAGCGATCGGACCAACGATGTTCGCACAGCGGACGAAAAAGCGGCCAAAAAAGTCCCATTGACTTTCAATGGCGGAATGTTCAGAAATTCAAATCTCAACTGTCACTTTCTCACACACACTCACACACGCAGGCCCTTAGAAGCCTTTCTCTCTCAGACACAGACACTCATTTTCTTCCACTTTTATTTCTGCGCGCTACTCCTCCCGCAGCGTTTGTCCTAGACCCATGAATGAGGTGTCAAATCGACCGGCTCATTGAGGAGAGGTGTGCTATGACTTTTATAAGCGATCGGACCAACGATGTTCGCACAGGGGGCGAAAAAGCGGCCAAAAAAGTCCCATTGACTTTCAATGGCGGAATGTTCAGAAATTTGAATTTCAACTGTCACTTTCTCACACACACTCACACACGAAGGCCCTTAGAACCCTTTCTGTCACTCACTCACTATTGATCACAGTGTCATAGAGACAAGGGGGTGGGCTCATTTCACTCAGACAACCAATCAGTGTCTCAGGATCACTGTTAAGCTATCAAGCCACGCCCTAGCAACCATATTGAGCACCATAGCAACAAGTTCCATAGACTTCCATTAAAAAAGATCAAAGGAATATCTTTGGATAAAAGTGTCATAGAAACATGAGGGTGGGCTCATTTGACTCGGGGTAACAAACGGCCAATCACAAATCACCTTGAACACTTCATAGCCACGCCCTAGCAACCATTTAGAGCACCCTAGCAACCCAAAGCATAGAGGGATATCTTCAAATTTGAATATCATAGTGGCATGGGGGTTGGTTTATATCATTCATACTGGCAAACATCCTTTGGTGTATCATCAGTGGCAGCTGCCAGGCCACTCCCTAGCAACCAAACAGAGTACCCTAGCAACCGTGTAGCGAGACCTATATCTCTGCATCAGAGCATCATACAGACATGGGGGTTGGTTTATATTGTCAAGCAGCGTTTGGAGTTTCATCATTGGTAGCTGCCAAGCCACTCCCTAGCAACCAAACAGAGTACCCTAGCAACCGTTTAGCGAGACCTATATCTCTGCATCAGAGCATCGTAAAGACATGGCATTTGGCTCTTTTGACTCATGCTAGCAAACTGGACTTCCAACATGCTACACATGCTAGCAGTGAATAGCTACATGCTAATAGTGATTAGCTAAGTGCTAAAGTGGGCTGAGAACATGCCAGGAACTCTATAGAAACTCCATAGTAACTATCTGTGACAACTACCAACCACCTAGTAACACCATAGCAACCACCCTGGTTACCATAGCAACCGCCTAGCAACCACCCAGAACACCCTAGCAACCGCCTAGCAACACCGTAGTGACCACCCCAGGTACCTTAGCAACTGCCTAGCAACACCCTAGCAACCACCCAGGTTACCATAGCAACCACCTAGCAACCACCCAGGACACCCTAGCAACTGCCTAGCAACACCTTAGCAACCGCTCCAAGTACCTTAGCAACTGCCTAGCAACACCCTAGCAACCACCCAGGTTACCATAGCAACCGCCTAGCAACCACCCAGAACACCCTAGCAACTGCCTAGCAACACCGTAGTGACCACCCCAGGTACCTTAGCAACTGCCTAGCAACACCCTAGCAACCACCCAGGTTACCATAGCAACCACCTAGCAACCACCCAGAACACCCTAGCAACTGCCTAGCAACACCGTAGTGACCACCCCAGGTACCTTAGCAACTGCCTAGCAACACCTTAGCAACCACCAAGGTTACCATAGCAACCACCTAGCAATCACCCAGAACACCCTAGCAACCGCCTAGCAACACCTTAGCAACTACCCCAAGCACCTTAGAAACCGCCTAGAAACCACACAGAACACCCTAGCAACCGCCTAGCATCACGTTAGCAACCACCCCAAGTACCATAGCAACCGCCTAGCAACCGAGTGACTTTATAGCCATGCCCTAGTAACCGATTACAGCACCCTAGCAACCGGGTTCCAAATTTTGCCACTGCAAGCACCATTCACATTTTCTTCAGGAAATGTACATTCTAGTTAATGGTGCTTGCCAAAGGCAAAGCTCCATTCTTAATCTTCTGCATACTTATTATTCTTCTTCTTCTTCTTCTTCTGGCCAAAATATCGGCACGCTACTCCTCCCGCAGTTTTTGTCCTAGACCCATGAATGAGGTGTCAAATCGACCGGCTCATTGAGGACAGGTGTGCTATGACTTTTATAAGCGATCGGACCAACGATGTTCGCACAGCGGACGAAAAAGCGGCCAAAAAAGTCCCATTGACTTACATTGAAAAATTCAAATTCACGAACATTCCGTCTCTCTCAACTGTCACTTTCTCACACACACTCACACATGCAGGCCCTTAAAAGCCTTTCTCTCTCAGACACAGACACTCATTTTCTTCCACTTTTATTTCTGCGCGCTACTCCTCCCGCAGCGTTTGTCCTAGACCCATGAATGAGGTGTCAAATCGACCGGCTCATTGAGGAGATATGTGTTATGATTTTTATAAGCGATCGGACCAACGATGTTCGCACAGGGGGGCGAAAAAGCGGCCAAAAAGTCCCATTGACTTTCAATGGCGGAATCTTCAGAAATTTGAATTTCAACTGTCACTTTCTCACACACACTCACACACGCAGGCCCTTAGAAGCCTTTCTCTCTCAGACACAGACACTCATTTTCTTCCACTTTTATTTCTGTGCGCTACTCCTCCCGCAGCGTTTGTCCTAGACCCACGAATGAGGTGTCAAATCGATCGGCTCATTGAGGAGAGCTGTGCTATGACTTTTATAAGCGATCGGGTGTACGATGTTCGTCAGGCGGGCGAAAAAGTAGCGAAAAAAATCCCATAGACTTTGCATTGCGACAAACTTTGACGAGTCATTGTTCCGAGCGAGAATTTCATAGAAACATGTGGGTTACCACGTTTGAAGAGGCTGGCAAGCTCTGTCAGCCCATACCTCAATATGGGGTGTAAGTTGTACCCCTGGGGCGCAAGAGCTGCCCAAAATTGCCCCATAGACATACTATGGTGAAGCCGTGCCCATGAACCAGGAAGTACTGTGTTTTTCCTACTATGGGAAATTACATAGGGATTTTGTATTGAACATAACTCTGGATTGCAGTGTCATAGAGACAAGGGGGTGGGCTCATTTTACTCAGGCAACCAATCAGTCTCTCCGGATCATTGTGAAGCTATCAAGCCACGCCCTAGCAACCATATAGAGCACCTTAGTAACATGCTCCATAGACTTCCATTGAAAAAGATCAAAGGAATATCTTTGGATAGGAGTGTCGTACAAACATGAGGGTGGGCTCATTTGACTCGAGGCAGCAAACTGCCAATCACAAATCACCTTAAAGACATCATAGCCACGCCTTAGCAACCATTTAGAGCACCCTAGCAACCCAAAGCATAGGCAGATATCTTCAAATCTGAATATCATAGAGGCATAGGGGTTGGTTTATAGCATTCATACTGGCAAGCAGCCTTTGGTTTATCATTACTGGCAGCTGCCAAGCCACTCCCTAGCAACCAAACAGAGTACCTTAGCAACCGTTTAGCAATATCTATATCTCTGCATCAGAGCATCATAGAGACATGGCGGTTGGCTCTTTTGACTCATGCTAGCAAACTGGACTTCCAACATGCTACACATGCTAGCAGTTAATAGCTACATGCTAATAGTGATTAGCTAAGTGCTAAAGTGGGCTGAGAACACGCCAGGAACTCTATAGAAACTCCACAGTAACTATCTGTGACAACTACCAACCACCTAGCAACACCCTAGCAACCACCCAGGTTACCATAGCAACCGCCTAGCAACCACCCAGAACACCATAGCAACCGCCTAGCAACACCTTAGCAACCACCCCAAGTACCTTAGCAACCGCCTAGCAACCGAGTGTCGAATTTTGCCACTGCAAGCACCATTCACATTTTCTTCAGGAAATGTACATTCTAGTTAATGGTGCTTGCCAAAGGCAAAGCTCCATTCTTATTCTCCTGCATACTTATTCTTCTTCTTCTTCTTCTTCTTCTGGACAAAACTTCGGCGCGTAACTTGTCCCGCAGTTTTTGTCCTAGACCCATGAATGCGGTGTCAAATCGACCGGCTCATTGAGGAGAGGTGTGCTATGACTTTTATAAGCGATCGGACCAACGATGTTCGCACAGCGGACGAAAAAGCGGCCAAAAAAGTCCCATTGACTTTCAATGGCGGAATGTTCAGAAATTCAAATCTCAACTGTCACTTTCTCACACACACTCACACACGCAGGCCCTTAGAAGCCTTTCTCTCTCAGACACAGACACTCATTTTCTTCCACTTTTATTTCTGCGCGCTACTCCTCCCGCAGCGTTTGTCCTAGACCCATGAATGAGGTGTCAAATCGACCGGCTCATTGAGGAGAGGTGTGCTATGACTTTTATAAGCGATCGGACCAACGATGTTCGCACAGGGGGCGAAAAAGCGGCCAAAAAAGTCCCATTGACTTTCAATGGCGGAATGTTCAGAAATTTGAATTTCAACTGTCACTTTCTCACACACACTCACACACGAAGGCCCTTAGAACCCTTTCTGTCACTCACTCACTATTGATCACAGTGTCATAGAGACAAGGGGGTGGGCTCATTTCACTCAGACAACCAATCAGTGTCTCAGGATCACTGTTAAGCTATCAAGCCACACCCTAGCAACCATATTGAGCACCATAGCAACAAGTTCCATAGACTTCCATTAAAAAAGATCAAAGGAATATCTTTGGATAAAAGTGTCATAGAAACATGAGGGTGGGCTCATTTGACTCGGGGTAACAAACGGCCAATCACAAATCACCTTGAACACTTCATAGCCACGCCCTAGCAACCATTTAGAGCACCCTAGCAACCCAAAGCATAGAGGGATATCTTCAAATTTGAATATCATAGTGGCATGGGGGTTGGTTTATATCATTCATACTGGCAAACATCCTTTGGTGTATCATCAGTGGCAGCTGCCAGGCCACTCCCTAGCAACCAAACAGAGTACCCTAGCAACCGTGTAGCGAGACCTATATCTCTGCATCAGAGCATCATACAGACATGGGGGTTGGTTTATATTGTCAAGCAGCGTTTGGAGTTTCATCATTGGTAGCTGCCAAGCCACTCCCTAGCAACCAAACAGAGTACCCTAGCAACCGTTTAGCGAGACCTATATCTCTGCATCAGAGCATCGTAAAGACATGGCATTTGGCTCTTTTGACTCATGCTAGCAAACTGGACTTCCAACATGCTACACATGCTAGCAGTGAATAGCTACATGCTAATAGTGATTAGCTAAGTGCTAAAGTGGGCTGAGAACATGCCAGGAACTCTATAGAAACTCCATAGTAACTATCTGTGACAACTACCAACCACCTAGTAACACCATAGCAACCACCCTGGTTACCATAGCAACCGCCTAGCAACCACCCAGAACACCCTAGCAACCGCCTAGCAACACCGTAGTGACCACCCCAGGTACCTTAGCAACTGCCTAGCAACACCCTAGCAACCACCCAGGTTACCATAGCAACCACCTAGCAACCACCCAGGACACCCTAGCAACTGCCTAGCAACACCTTAGCAACCGCTCCAAGTACCTTAGCATCTGCCTAGCAACACCCTAGCAACCACCCAGGTTACCATAGCAACCGCCTAGCAACCACCCAGAACACCCTAGCAACTGCCTAGCAACACCGTAGTGACCACCCCAGGTACCTTAGCAACTGCCTAGCAACACCCTAGCAACCACCCAGGTTACCATAGCAACCACCTAGCAACCACCCAGAACACCCTAGCAACTGCCTAGCAACACCGTAGTGACCACCCCAGGTACCTTAGCAACTGCCTAGCAACACCTTAGCAACCACCAAGGTTACCATAGCAACCACCTAGCAATCACCCAGAACACCCTAGCAACCGCCTAGCAACACCTTAGCAACTACCCCAAGCACCTTAGAAACCGCCTAGAAACCACACAGAACACCCTAGCAACCGCCTAGCATCACGTTAGCAACCACCCCAAGTACCATAGCAACCGCCTAGCAACCGAGTGACTTTATAGCCATGCCCTAGTAACCGATTACAGCACCCTAGCAACCGGGTTCCAAATTTTGCCACTGCAAGCACCATTCACATTTTCTTCAGGAAATGTACATTCTAGTATTGTAATTACTATTCACCTGAACAAAACTTTGGCGCGTAACTCGTCCCGCACCGTTTGTCGTAGACCCACAAATGAGGTGTCAAATCGACCGGCTCATTGAGGAGAGGTGTGCTATGACTTTTCTAAGCGATCGGGTGTACGATGTTCGCACAGCGTATGAAAAAACGGCTCAAAAAAGTCCCATAGACTTAACATGGGGGCCAAATCTGTGAGATCATATCTTTGGATCAGAAGGTCGTAGAGACTTGGGGCTGGGCTCGTTTGACTCGGCCATCCAATGAGTAGTGACACAGCAGCTTCATAGCCACGCCCTAGCAACCAATTACAGCACCCTAGCAACCGGGTGCCGAATTTTGCCACTGCAAGCACCATTCACATTTTCTTAAGGAAATGTACATTCTAGTATTGTAATTACTATTCACCTGAACAAAACTTTGGCACGTAACTCGTCCCGCACCGTTTGTCGTAGACCCACAAATGAGGTGTCAAATCGACCGGATTATTGAGGAGAGGTGTGCTATGACTTTTCTAAGCGATCGGGTGTACGATGTTCGCACAGCGTACGAAAAAAACAGCTGAATAAACTCCCATAGACTTAACATTGGGTCAAAATCTGTGAGATCATATCTTTGGATCAGAAGGTCATAGAGACTTGGTGCTGGGCTCTTTTGATTCGGCCAGCCAATAAGTAGTGACACAGCAACTTCATAGCCACGTCCTTGCAACCAATTACAGCACCCTAGCAACCGGTGCCGAATTTTGCCACTGCAAGCACCATTCACATTTTCTTCAGGAAATGTACATTCTAGTATTGTAATTACTATTCACCTGAACAAAACTTTGGCGCGTAACTCGTCCCGCACCGTTTGTCGTAGACCCACAAATGAGGTGTCAAATCGACCGGCTCATTGAGGAGAGGTGTGCTATGACTTTTCTAAGCGATCGGGTGTACGATGTTCGCACAGCGTATGAAAAAACGGCTCAAAAAAGTCCCATAGACTTAACATGGGGGCCAAATCTGTGAGATCATATCTTTGGATCAGAAGGTCGTAGAGACTTGGGGCTGGGCTCGTTTGACTCGGCCATCCAATGAGTAGTGACACAGCAGCTTCATAGCCACGCCCTAGCAACCAATTACAGCACCCTAGCAACCGGGTGCCGAATTTTGCCACTGCAAGCACCATTCACATTTTCTTAAGGAAATGTACATTCTAGTTAATGGTGCTTGCCAAAGGCAAAGCTCCATTCTTATTCTTCTGCATACTTATTATAATTATTTTTCTGGACAAAAGTTTGGCGCGCTACTCCTCCCGCAGTTTTTGTCCTAGACCCATGAATGAGGTGTCAAATCGACCGGCTCATTGAGGACAGGTGTGCTATGACTTTTATAAGCGATCGGACCAACGATGTTCGCACAGCGGACGAAAAAGCGGCCAAAAAAGTCCCATTGACTTACATTGAAAAATTCAAATTCACGAACATTCCGTCTCTCTCAACTGTCACTTTCTCACACACACTCACACATGCAGGCCCTTAAAAGCCTTTCTCTCTCAGACACTCATTTTCTTCCACTTTTATTTCTGCGCGCTACTCCTCCCGCAGCGTTTGTCCTAGACCCATGAATGAGGTGTCAAATCGACCGGCTCATTGAGGAGATATGTGTTATGATTTTTATAAGCGATCGGACCAACGATGTTCGCACAGGGGGGCGAAAAAGCGGCCAAAAAAGTCCCATTGACTTTCAATGGCGGAATCTTCAGAAATTTGAATTTCAACTGTCACTTTCTCACACACACTCACACACGCAGGCCCTTAGAAGCCTTTCTCTCTCAGACACAGACACTCATTTTCTTCCACTTTTATTTCTGTGCGCTACTCCTCCCGCAGCGTTTGTCCTAGACCCATGAATGAGGTGTCAAATCGATCGGCTCATTGAGGAGAGCTGTGCTATGACTTTTATAAGCGATCGGGTGTACGATGTTCGTCAGGCGGGCGAAAAAGTAGCGAAAAAAAATCCCATAGACTTTGCATTGCGACAAACTTTGACGAGTCATTGTTCCGAGCGAGAATTTCATAGAAACATGTGGGTTACCACGTTTGAAGAGGCTGGCAAGCTCTGTCAGCCCATACCTCAATATGGGGTGTAAGTTGTACCCCTGGGGCGCAAGAGCTGCCCAAAATTACCCCATAGACATACTATGGTGAAGCCGTGCCCATGAACCAGGAAGTACTGTGTTTTTCCTACTATGGGAAATTACATAGGGATTTTGTATTGAACATAACTCTGGATTGCAGTGTCATAGAGACAAGGGGGTGGGCTCATTTTACTCAGGCAACCAATCAGTCTCTCAGGATCATTGTGAAGCTATCAAGCCACGCCCTAGCAACCATATAGAGCACCATAGCAACAAGTTCCATAGACTTCCATTGAAAAAGATCAAATGAATATCTTTGGATAGGAGTGTCATAGAAACATGAGGGTGGGCTCATTTGACTCGGGGCAGCAAACGGCCAATCACGAATCACCTTCAAGACATCATAGCCACGCCCTAGCAACCATTCAGAGCACCCTAGCAACCCAAAGCATAGAGGGGATATCTTCAAATCTGAACATCATAGAGGAATGGGGGTTGGTTTATAGCATTCATACTGGCAAGCAGCCTTTGGTTTATCATTACTGGCAGCTGCCAAGCCACTCCCTAGCAACCAAACAGAGTACCCTAGCAACCGTTTAGCAAGATCTATATCTCTGCATCAGAACATCGTAAAGACATGGGGGTTGGTTTATATTGTCAAGCAGCCTTTGGAGTATCATCATTGGTAGCTACCAGGCCACTCCCTAGCAACCAACCAGATTACCCTAGCAACCGTTTTTCAAGATCCATATCTCTGCATCAGAACATCATAAAGACATGGGGGTTGGTTTATATTGTCAAGCAGCCTTTGGAGTATCATCATTGGCAACTGCCAAGCCACTCCCTAGCAACCAAACAGAGTACCCTAGCAACCATTTAGCGATGCCTATATCTCTGCATCAGAACATCGTAGAGACATGGGGGTTGGCTTTTTTGACTCATGCTAGCAAACTGTACTTGCAACATGCTACACATGCTAGCAGTTAATAGCTACATGCTAATAGTGATTAGCTAAGTGCTAAAGTGGGCTGAGAACATGCTAAGAACTCTATAGAAACTCCATAGTAACTATCTGTGCCAACTACCAACCACCTAGTAACACCATAGCAACCACCCTGGTTACCATAGCAACCGCCCAGAACACCCTAGCAACCGCCTAGCAACACAGTAGTGACCACTCCAGGTACCTTAACAACTGCCTAGCAACACCTTAGCAACCACCCCAAGTACCTTAGCAACCGCCTAGCAACACCTTAGCAACCACCCCAAGTACCTTAGCAACCGCCTAGCAACCGAGTGGCGATTTTATCATGCATGCACCATTCACATTTTCTTCAGGAAATGTACATTCTAGTATTGTAATTACTATTCACCTAGACAAAACTTTGGCGCGTAACTCGTCCCGCACCATTTGTCGTAGACCCACGAATGAGGTGTCAAATCGGCCGGCTTAGTGAGGAGAGGTGTGCTGTGACTTTTCTAAGCGATCGCTTGTACGATGTTCGCACAGCGTACGAAAAAACGGCTGAAAAAACTCCCATTGACTTAACATGGGGGCCAAATCTGTGAGATCATATCTTTGGTTTAGAAGGTCATAGAGACTTGGGGCTGGGCTCTTTTGACTCGGCCTATCAAGCTGCCAATAAGTAGTGACTTTATGGCCACACCCTAGCAACCAATTACAGCACCCTAGCAACCGGGTGCCGAATTTTGCCACTGCAAGCACCATTCACATTTTCTTCAGGAAATGTACATTCTAGTATTGTAATTACTATTCACCTGAACAAAACTTTGGCGCGTAACTCGTCCCGCACCGTTTGTCGTAGACCCACGAATGAGGTGTCAAATCGACCGGCTTATTGAGGAGAGGTGTGCTCTGACTTTTCTAAGCAATCGGGTGTATGATGTTCGCACAGCATACGAAAAAATGGCTGAAAAAACTCCCATAGACTTAACATGGGGACCAAATCTGTGAGATCATATCTTTGGTTTAGAAGGTCATAGAGACTTGAGGCTGGGCTCTTTTGACTCGGCATATCAAGCCGCCAATAAGTAGTGACTTCATAGCCACGCCCTAGCAACCAATTACAGCACCCTAGCAACCGGGTACCGAATTTTGCCACTGCAAGCACCATTCACATTTTCTTCAGGAAATGTACATTCTAGTATTGTAATTACTATTCACCTGAACAAAATTTTGGCGCGTAACTCGTCCCACACCGTTTGTCTTAGACCCACGAATGAGGTGTCAAATCGACCGGCTTATTGAGGAGAGGTGTGCTATGACTTTTCTAAGCGATCGGGTGTACGATGTTCGCACAGCGTACGAAAAAAATGGCTGAAAAAAATCCCATAGACTTAACATTCGGTCAAAATCTGTGAGATCATATCTTTGGATCAGAAGGTCATAGAGACTTGGGGCTGGGCTCTTTTGATTCGGCCAGCCAATAAGTAGTGGCACAGCAACTTCATAGCCATACATTCTAGTTAATGGTGCTTGCCAAAGGCAAAGCTCCATTCTTATTCTCCTGCATACTTATTCTGCTTCTTCTTCTTCTTCTGGACAAAATTTCGGCGCGTAACTAGTCCCGCAGTTTTTGTCACAGACCCACGGATGAGGTGTCAAATCGTGTGGATTATTCGGGAATGGTGTGCTATGACTTTTATAAGCGATCGGGTGTACGATGTTCGTCCGGCGAGCGAAAAATCAGGCGAAAAATCCCATTGACTTAACATTGGGATGAACTTTGACGAGTCATAGCTCCTAACGAGAATTTCGTAGAAACATGTGGGTCACCACGTTTAAAGGGGCTGACAGGTTCTGTCAGACCATACCTCAAAATGGGGTGTAAGTTGTACCCCTGGGGCACAAGAGCTGCCCAAAGTTGCCCCATAGACTTACTATGGTGAAGCCGTGCCCATGAAACAGTGCGTTTTTCCTACTATGGGAAATTACATAGGGATTTTGTATTGAACATAACTCTGGATCACAATGTCATAGAGACAAGGGGTTGGGCTCATTTTACTCAGGCAACCAATCAGTCTCTCAGGATCATTGTGAAGCTATCAAGCCACGCCCTAGCAACCATATAGAGCACCATAGCAACAAGTTCCATAGACTTCCATTGAAAAAGATCTAATTAATATCTTTGGATAGGAGTGTCATAGAAACATGAGGGTGGGCTCATTTGACTCGGGGCAGCAAACGGCCAATCACGAATCACCTTCAAGACTTCATAGCCACGCCCTAGCAACCATTTAGAGCACCCTAGCAACCCAAAGCAAAGAGGGATATCTTCAAATCTGAATATCATAGAGGCATGGGGGTTGGTTTATATCATTCCTACTGGCAAGCAGCCTTTGTTTTATCATTACTGGCAGCTGCCAAGCCACTCCCTAGCAACCAAACAGAGTACCCTAGCAACCGTTTTGCAAGATCTATATCTCTGCATCAGAACATCGTAAAGACATGGGGGTTGGTTTATATTGTCAAGCAGCCTTTGGAGTATCATCATTGGCAGCTGCCAAGCCACTCCCTAGCAACCAAACAGAGTACCCTAGCAACCGTTTTGCAACACCTATATCTCTGCATCAGAACATCGTAGAGACATGGCGGTTGGCTCTTTTGACTCATGCTAGCAAACTGGACTTCCAACATGCTACACATGCTAGCAGTGAATAGCTACATGCTAATAGTGATTAGCTTAGGGTTTAAACATGACACAAACTAGTAAAAATGTGTTAGCATTATGCTAGTGGCATGTTAATTGTGTTAGCATGATGCTAGTAGCATGCTAATCATGTTAGCATCATGCTAGCAAACATGCTAATCATGTTAGCATCTTGTTAAAAACATGCTAGCAACATGGTAATCATGCTAGCATCATGCTAGCATTATGCTAATCATGTTAGCATGTTGTTAGCATTATGCTAACATGATTAGCATCTTGTTAAAATCATGCTAGCATCATGCTAGCATTATGCTAATCATGTTAGCATGTTGCTAGCTTTATGTTAACATGATTAGCATCTTGTTAAAAACATGATAGCAGCATGCTATGGGTGTTAGCATCATGCTAGCAACATGCTAATCATGTTAGCATTTTGCTAAAAACATCCTAGCAGAACGGTAATTATGCTAGCATCATGCTAATCAAGGGTGCCGAGTTTTGCCACTGCAAGCACCATTCACATTTTCTTCAGGAAATGTACATTCTAGTATTGTAATTACTATTCACCTGAACAAAATTTTGGCGCGTAACTCGTCCCACACCGTTTGTCTTAGACCCACGAATGAGGTGTCAAATCGACCGGCTTATTGAGGAGAGGTGTGCTATGACTTTTCTAAGCGATCGGGTGTACGATGTTCGCACAGCGTACGAAAAAAATGGCTGAAAAAAATCCCATAGACTTAACATTCGGTCAAAATCTGTGAGATCATATCTTTGGATCAGAAGGTCATAGAGACTTGGGGCTGGGCTCTTTTGATTCGGCCAGCCAATAAGTAGTGGCACAGCAACTTCATAGCCACGCCCTAGCAACCAATTACAGCACCCTAGCAACCGGTGCCGAATTTTGCCACTGCAAGCACCATTCACATTTTCTTCAGGAAATGTACATTCTAGTATTGTAATTACTATTCACCTGAACAAAACTTTGGCGCGTAACTCGTCCCGCACCGTTTGTCGTAGACCCACAAATGAGGTGTCAAAACGACCGGCTTATTGAGGAGAGGTGTGCTATGACTTTTCTAAGCGATCGGGTGTACGATGTTCGCACAGCGTATGAAAAAAAAGGCTGAAAAAACTCCCATAGACTTAACATTGGGTCAAAATCTGTGAGATCATATCTTTGGATCAGAAGGTCATAGAGACTTGGGGCTGGGCTCTTTTGATTCGCCAGCCAATAAGTAGTGACACAGCAACTTCATAGCCACGCCCTAGCAACCAATTACAGCATCCTAGCAACCGGTGCCGAATTTTGCCACTGCAAGCACCATTCACATTTTCTTCAGGAAATGTACATTCTAGTATTGTAATTACTATTCACCTGAACAAAACTTCAGCGCGTAACTCGTCCCGCAGCGTTTGTCATAGACCCACGAATGAGGTGTCAAATCGACCGGCTTATTGAGGAGAGGTGTGCTATGACTTTTCTAAGCGATCGGGTGTACGATGTTCACACAGCGTACGAAAAAACGGCTGAAAAAAGTCCCATAGACTTAACATGGGGGCCAAATCTGTGAGATCATATCTTTGGTTTAGAAGGTCATAGAGACTTGGGGCTGGGCTCTTTTGACTCAGCCTATCAAGCCGCCAATAAGTAGTGACTTCATGGCAACGCCCTAGCAACAAATTACAGCACCCTAGCAACCGGGTTCCGAATTTTGCCACTGCAAGCACCATTCACATTTTCTTCAGGAAATGTACATTCTAGTTAATGGTGCTTGCCAAAGGCAAAGCTCCATTCTTATTCTCCTGCATACTTATTCTTCTTCTTCTTCTTCTTCTTCTGGACAAAACTTCGGCGCGTAACTTGTCCCGCAGTTTTTGTCCTAGACCCATGAATGCGGTGTCAAATCGACCGGCTCATTGAGGATAGGTGTGCTATGACTTTTATAAGCGATCGGACCAACGATGTTCGCACAGCGGACGAAAAAGCGGCCAAAAAAGTCCCATTGACTTACATTGAAAAATTCAAATTCACAAACATTCCGTCTCTCTCAACTGTCACTTTCTCACACACACTCACACATGCAGGCCCTTAAAAGCCTTTCTCTCTCAGACACAGACACTCATTTTCTTCCACTTTTATTTCTGCGCGCTACTCCTCCCGCAGCGTTTGTCCTAGACCCATGAATGAGGTGTCAAATCGACCGGCTCATTGAGGAGATATGTGTTATGATTTTTATAAGCGATCGGACCAACGATGTTCGCACAGGGGGGCGAAAAAGCGGCCAAAAAAGTCCCATTGACTTTCAATGGCGGAATCTTCAGAAATTTGAATTTCAACTGTCACTTTCTCACACACACTCACACACGCAGGCCCTTAGAAGCCTTTCTCTCTCAGACACAGACACTCATTTTCTTCCACTTTTATTTCTGTGCGCTACTCCTCCCGCAGCGTTTGTCCTAGACCCACGAATGAGGTGTCAAATCGATCGGCTCATTGAGGAGAGCTGTGCTATGACTTTTATAAGCGATCGGGTGTACGATGTTCGTCAGGCGGGCGAAAAAGTAGCGAAAAAAATCCCATAGACTTTGCATTGCGACAAACTTTGACGAGTCATTGTTCCGAGCGAGAATTTCATAGAAACATGTGGGTTACCACGTTTGAAGAGGCTGGCAAGCTCTGTCAGCCCATACCTCAATATGGGGTGTAAGTTGTACCCCTGGGGCGCAAGAGCTGCCCAAAATTGCCCCATAGACATACTATGGTGAAGCCGTGCCCATGAACCAGGAAGTACTGTGTTTTTCCTACTATGGGAAATTACATAGGGATTTTGTATTGAACATAACTCTGGATTGCAGTGTCATAGAGACAAGGGGGTGGGCTCATTTTACTCAGGCAACCAATCAGTCTCTCCGGATCATTGTGAAGCTATCAAGCCACGCCCTAGCAACCATATAGAGCACCTTAGTAACATGCTCCATAGACTTCCATTGAAAAAGATCAAAGGAATATCTTTGGATAGGAGTGTCGTACAAACATGAGGGTGGGCTCATTTGACTCGAGGCAGCAAACTGCCAATCACAAATCACCTTAAAGACATCATAGCCACGCCTTAGCAACCATTTAGAGCACCCTAGCAACCCAAAGCATAGGCAGATATCTTCAAATCTGAATATCATAGAGGCATAGGGGTTGGTTTATAGCATTCATACTGGCAAGCAGCCTTTGGTTTATCATTACTGGCAGCTGCCAAGCCACTCCCTAGCAACCAAACAGAGTACCTTAGCAACCGTTTAGCAATATCTATATCTCTGCATCAGAGCATCATAGAGACATGGCGGTTGGCTCTTTTGACTCATGCTAGCAAACTGGACTTCCAACATGCTACACATGCTAGCAGTTAATAGCTACATGCTAATAGTGATTAGCTAAGTGCTAAAGTGGGCTGAGAACACGCCAGGAACTCTATAGAAACTCCACAGTAACTATCTGTGACAACTACCAACCACCTAGCAACACCCTAGCAACCACCCAGGTTACCATAGCAACCGCCTAGCAACCACCCAGAACACCATAGCAACCGCCTAGCAACACCTTAGCAACCACCCCAAGTACCTTAGCAACCGCCTAGCAACCGAGTGTCGAATTTTGCCACTGCAAGCACCATTCACATTTTCTTCAGGAAATGTACATTCTAGTATTGTAATTACTATTCACCTGGACAAAATTTCGGCACGCTACTCGTCCGGCACCGTTTGTCGTAGATCCATGAATGAGGTGTCAAATCGACCGGCTCATTGAGGAGAGGTGTGCTATGACTTTTCTAAGCGATCGGGTGTACGATGTTCGCACAGTGGACGAAAAATCGGCTGAAAAAATTCCCATAGACTTAACATTGAGACAAAATCTAAGATATCATATCTTTGGATCAGAAGATCTTAGGGACTTGGGGCTGGGCTCTTTTGACTCGGCCTATCAAGCAGCCAATTAGTACTTCATAGCCATGCCCTAGCAACCAATTACAGCACCCTAGCAACCGAGTCCGGTGTTTTGCCACTGCAAGCACCATTCACATTTTCTTCAGGAAATGTACATTCTAGTATTGTAATTACTATTCACCTGAACAAAACTTTGGCGCGTAACTCGTCCCGCACCGTTTGTCGTAGACCCACGAATGAGGTGTCAAATCGACCGGCTTATTGAGGAGAGGTGTGCTATGACTTTTCTAAGCGATCGGGTGTACGATGTTCGCACAGCATACAAAAAAAACGGCCAAAAAAGTCCCATAGACTTACATTGAAAAATTCAAAATCACAAACATTCCGTCAGTCTCAACTGTCACTTTCTCACACACACGCACACCTGAACAAAACTTTGGTGTGTAACTCGTCACGCACCCTTTGTCGTAGACCCACAAATGAGGTGTCAAATCGACCGGCTTATTGAGGAGAGGTGTGCTATGACTTTTCTAAGCGATCGGGTGTACGATGTTCACACGGTGGACGAAAAACAGCTGAAAAAAGTCTCATAGACTTAACATTGGGACAAAATCTGTGAGATCATATCTTTGGATCAAAAGGTCATAGAGACTTGGGGCTGGGCTCTTTTGACTCGGCCATGCAATAAGTAGTGACACAGCAACTTCATAGCCATGCCCTAGCAACCAATTACAGCACCCTAGCAACCGAGTGGCGAATTTTGCCACTGCAAGCACCATTCACATTTTCTTCAGGAAATGTACATTCTAGTTAATGGTGCTTGCCAAAGGCAAAGCTCCATTCTTAATCTTCTGCATACTTATTATTCTTCTTCTTCTTCTTCTTCTGGCCAAAATATCGGCACGCTACTCCTCCCGCAGTTTTTGTCCTAGACCCATGAATGAGGTGTCAAATCGACCGGCTCATTGAGGACAGGTGTGCTATGACTTTTATAAGCGATCGGACCAACGATGTTCGCACAGCGGACGAAAAAGCGGCCAAAAAAGTCCCATTGACTTACATTGAAAAATTCAAATTCACGAACATTCCGTCTCTCTCAACTGTCACTTTCTCACACACACTCACACATGCAGGCCCTTAAAAGCCTTTCTCTCTCAGACACAGACACTCATTTTCTTCCACTTTTATTTCTGCGCGCTACTCCTCCCGCAGCGTTTGTCCTAGACCCATGAATGAGGTGTCAAATCGACCGGCTCATTGAGGAGATATGTGTTATGATTTTTATAAGCGATCGGACCAACGATGTTCGCACAGGGGGGCGAAAAAGCGGCCAAAAAAGTCCCATTGACTTTCAATGGCGGAATCTTCAGAAATTTGAATTTCAACTGTCACTTTCTCACACACACTCACACACGCAGGCCCTTAGAAGCCTTTCTCTCTCAGACACAGACACTCATTTTCTTCCACTTTTATTTCTGTGCGCTACTCCTCCCGCAGCGTTTGTCCTAGACCCACGAATGAGGTGTCAAATCGATCGGCTCATTGAGGAGAGCTGTGCTATGACTTTTATAAGTGATCGGGTGTACGATGTTCGTCAGGCGGGCGAAAAAGTAGCGAAAAAAATCCCATAGACTTTGCATTGCGACAAACTTTGACGAGTCATTGTTCCGAGCGAGAATTTCATAGAAACATGTGGGTTACCACGTTTGAAGAGGCTGGCAAGCTCTGTCAGCCCATACCTCAATATGGGGTGTAAGTTGTACCCCTGGGGCGCAAGAGCTGCCCAAAATTGCCCCATAGACATACTATGGTGAAGCCGTGCCCATGAACCAGGAAGTACTGTGTTTTTCCTACTATGGGAAATTACATAGGGATTTTGTATTGAACATAACTCTGGATTGCAGTGTCATAGAGACAAGGGGGTGGGCTCATTTTACTCAGGCAACCAATCAGTCTCTCCGGATCATTGTGAAGCTATCAAGCCACGCCCTAGCAACCATATAGAGCACCTTAGTAACATGCTCCATAGACTTCCATTGAAAAAGATCAAAGGAATATCTTTGGATAGGAGTGTCGTACAAACATGAGGGTGGGCTCATTTGACTCGAGGCAGCAAACTGCCAATCACAAATCACCTTAAAGACATCATAGCCACGCCTTAGCAACCATTTAGAGCACCCTAGCAACCCAAAGCATAGGCAGATATCTTCAAATCTGAATATCATAGAGGCATAGGGGTTGGTTTATAGCATTCATACTGGCAAGCAGCCTTTGGTTTATCATTACTGGCAGCTGCCAAGCCACTCCCTAGCAACCAAACAGAGTACCTTAGCAACCGTTTAGCAATATCTATATCTCTGCATCAGAGCATCATAGAGACATGGCGGTTGGCTCTTTTGACTCATGCTAGCAAACTGGACTTCCAACATGCTACACATGCTAGCAGTTAATAGCTACATGCTAATAGTGATTAGCTAAGTGCTAAAGTGGGCTGAGAACACGCCAGGAACTCTATAGAAACTCCACAGTAACTATCTGTGACAACTACCAACCACCTAGCAACACCCTAGCAACCACCCAGGTTACCATAGCAACCGCCTAGCAACCACCCAGAACACCATAGCAACCGCCTAGCAACACCTTAGCAACCACCCCAAGTACCTTAGCAACCGCCTAGCAACCGAGTGTCGAATTTTGCCACTGCAAGCACCATTCACATTTTCTTCAGGAAATGTACATTCTAGTATTGTAATTACTATTCACCTGAACAAAACTTTGGCGCGTAACTCGTCCCGCACCGTTTGTCGTAGACCCACGAATGAGGTGTCAAATCGACCGGCTTATTGAGGAGAGGTGTGCTATGACTTTTCTAAGCGATCGGGTGTACGATGTTCGCACAGCGTACGAAAAAACGGCTGAAAAAACTCCCATTGACTTAACATGGGGGCCAAATCTGTGAGATCATATCTTTGGTTTAGAAGGTCATAGAGACTTGGGGCTGGGCTCTTTTGACTCGGCCTATCAAGCCGCCAATAAGTAGTGACTTCATGGCCACGCCCTAGCAACCAATTACAGCACCCTAGCAACCGAGTGGCGAATTTTGCCACTGCAAGCACCATTCACATTTTCTTCAGGAAATGTACATTCTAGTATTGTAATTACTATTCACCTGGACAAAATTTCGGCACGCTACTCGTCCGGCACCGTTTGTCGTAGATCCATGAATGAGGTGTCAAATCGACCGGCTCATTGAGGAGAGGTGTGCTATGACTTTTCTAAGCGATCGGGTGTACGATGTTCGCACAGTGGACGAAAAATCGGCTGAAAAAATTCCCATAGACTTAACATTGAGACAAAATCTAAGATATCATATCTTTGGATCAGAAGATCTTAGGGACTTGGGGCTGGGCTCTTTTGACTCGGCCTATCAAGCAGCCAATTAGTACTTCATAGCCATGCCCTAGCAACCAATTACAGCACCCTAGCAACCGAGTCCGGTGTTTTGCCACTGCAAGCACCATTCACATTTTCTTCAGGAAATGTACATTCTAGTTAATGGTGCTTGCCAAAGGCAAAGCTCCATTCTTATTCTCCTGCATACTTATTCTTCTTCTTCTGGACAAAACTTCGGCGCGTAACTTGTCCCGCAGTTTTTGTCCTAGACCCATGAATGAGGTGTCAAATCGACCGGCTCATTGAGGACAGGTGTGCTATGACTTTTATAAGCGATCGGACCAACGATGTTCGCACAGCGGACGAAAAAGCGGCCAAAAAAGTCCCATTGACTTACATTGAAAAATTCAAATTCACGAACATTCCGTCTCTCTCAACTGTCACTTTCTCACACACACTCACACACGCAGGCCCTTAGAAGCCTTTCTCTCTCAGACACAGACACTCATTTTCTTCCACTTTTATTTCTGCGTGCTACTCCTCCCGCAGCGTTTGTCCTAGACCCATGAATGAGGTGTCAAATCGACCGGCTCATTGAGGAGAGGTGTGCTATGACTTTTATAAGCGATCGGACCAACGATGTTCGCACAGGGGGCGAAAAAGCGGCCAAAAAAGTCCCATTGACTTTCAATGGCGGAATCTTCAGAAATTTGAATTTCAACTGTCACTTTCTCACACACACTCACACACGCAGGCCCTTAGAAGCCTTTCTCTCTCAGTCACAGACACTCATTTTCTTCCACTTTTATTTCTGCGCGCTACTCCTCCCGCAGCGTTTGTCCTAGACCCATGAATGAGGTGTCAAATCGACCGGCTCATTGGGGAGACCTGTGCTATGACTTTTATAAGCGATCGGGTGTACGATGTTCGTCCGGCGGGCGAAAAAGTAGCGAAAAAAATCCCATAGACTTTGCATTGCGACAAACTTTGACGAGTCATTGCTCCGAGCGAGAATTTCGTAGAAACATGTGGGTTACCACGTTTGAAGAGGCTGGCAAGCTCTGTCAGCCCATACCTCAATATGGGGTGTAAGTTGTACCCCTGGGGCGCAAGAGCTGCCCAAAATTGCCCCATAGACATACTATGGTGAAGCCGTGCCCATGAACCAGGAAGTACTGTGTTTTTCCTACTATGGGAAATTACATAGGGATTTTGTATTGAACATAACTCTGGATTACAGTGTCATAGAGACAAGGGGGTGGGCTCATTTTACTCAGGCAACCAATCAGTCTCTCAGGATCATTGTGAAGCTATCAAGCCACGCCCTAGCAACCATATAGAGCACCTTAGTAACATGCTCCATAGACTTCCATTGAAAAAGATCAAATGAATATCTTTGGATAGGAGTGTCGTACAAACATGAGGGTGGGCTCATTTGACTCGAGGCAGCAAACTGCCAATCACAAATCACCTTAAAGACATCATAGCCACGCCTTAGCAACCATTTAGAGCACCCTAGCAACCCAAAGCATAGGCAGATATCTTCAAATCTGAATATCATAGAGGCATAGGGGTTGGTTTATAGCATTCATACTGGCAAGCAGCCTTTGGTTTATCATTACTGGCAGCTGCCAAGCCACTCCCTAGCAACCAAACAGAGTACCTTAGCAACCGTTTAGCAAGATCTATATCTCTGCATCAGAGCATCATAGAGACATGGCGGTTGGCTCTTTTGACTCATGCTAGCAAACTGGACTTCCAACATGCTACACATGCTAGCAGTGAATAGCTACATGCTAATAGTGATTAGCTAAGTGCTAAAGTGGGCTGAGAACATGCCAGGAACTCTATAGAAACTCCATAGTAACTATCTGTGACAGCTACCAACCACCTAGTAACACCATAGCAACCACCCTGGTTACCATAGCAACCGCCTAGCAACCACCCAGAACACCCTAGCAACCGCCTAGCAACACCGTAGTGACCACCCCAGGTACCTTAGCAACTGCCTAGCAACACCCTAGCAACCACCCAGGTTACCATAGCAACCACCTAGCAACCACCCAGAACACCCTAGCAACTGCCTAGCAACACCTTAGCAACCGCTCCAAGTACCTTAGCAACTGCCTAGCAACACCCTAGCAACCACCCAGGTTACCATAGCAACCGCCTAGCAACCACCCAGAACACCCTAGCAACTGCCTAGCAACACCGTAGTGACCACCCCAGGTACCTTAGCAACTGCCTAGCAACACCCTAGCAACCACCCAGGTTACCATAGCAACCACCTAGCAACCACCCAGAACACCCTAGCAACTGCCTAGCAACACCATAGCGACCACTCCAAGTACCTTAGCAACTGCCTAGCAACACCTTAGCAACCACCCAGGTTACCATAGCAACCGCCTAGCAACCACCCAGAACACCCTAGCAACACCTTAGCAACCGCCTAGCAACCGAGTGGGGATTTTGCCACTGCAAGCACCATTCACATTTTCTTCAGGAAATGTACATTCTAGTTAATGGTGCTTGCCAAAGGCAAAGCTCCATTCTTATTCTCCTGCATACTTATTCTTCTTCTTCTGGACAAAACTTTGGCGCGTAACTTGTCCCGCAGTTTTTGTCCTAGACCCATGAATGAGGTGTCAAATCGACCGGCTCATTGAGGACAGGTGTGCTATGACTTTTATAAGCGATCGGACCAACGATGTTCGCACAGCGGACGAAAAAGCGGCCAAAAAAGTCCCATTGACTTACATTGAAAAATTCAAATTCACGAACATTCCGTCTCTCTCAACTGTCACTTTCTCACACACACTCACACACGCAGGCCCTTAGAAGCCTTTCTCTCTCAGACACAGACACTCATTTTCTTCCACTTTTATTTCTGCGCGCTACTCCTCCCGCAGCGTTTGTCCTAGACCCATGAATGAGGTGTCAAATCGACCGGCTCATTGAGGAGAGGTGTGCTATGACTTTTATAAGCGATCGGACCAACGATGTTCGCACAGGGGGCGAAAAAGCGGCCAAAAAAGTCCCATTGACTTTCAATGGCGGAATCTTCAGAAATTTGAATTTCAACTGTCACTTTCTCACACACACTCACACATGCAGGCCCTTAGAAGCCTTTCTCTCTCAGTCACAGACACTCATTTTCTTCCACTTTTATTTCTGCGCGCTACTCCTCCCGCAGCGTTTGTCCTAGACCCATGAATGAGGTGTCAAATCGACCGGCTCATTGGGGAGACCTGTGCTATGACTTTTATAAGCGATCGGGTGTACGATGTTCGTCCGGCGGGCGAAAAAGTAGCGAAAAAAATCCCATAGACTTTGCATTGCGACAAACTTTGACGAGTCATTGCTCCGAGCGAGAATTTCGTAGAAACATGTGGGTTACCACGTTTGAAGAGGCTGGCAAGCTCTGTCAGCCCATACCTCAATATGGGGTGTAAGTTGTACCCCTGGGGCGCAAGAGCTGCCCAAAATTGCCCCATAGACATACTATGGTGAAGCCGTGCCCATGAACCAGGAAGTACTGTGTTTTTCCTACTATGGGAAATTACATAGGGATTTTGTATTGAACATAACTCTGGATTACAGTGTCATAGAGACAAGGGGGTGGGCTCATTTTACTCAGGCAACCAATCAGTCTCTCAGGATCATTGTGAAGCTATCAAGCCACGCCCTAGCAACCATATAGAGCACCTTAGTAACATGCTCCATAGACTTCCATTGAAAAAGATCAAATGAATATCTTTGGATAGGAGTGTCGTACAAACATGAGGGTGGGCTCATTTGACTCGAGGCAGCAAACTGCCAATCACAAATCACCTTAAAGACATCATAGCCACGCCTTAGCAACCATTTAGAGCACCCTAGCAACCCAAAGCATAGGCAGATATCTTCAAATCTGAATATCATAGAGGCATAGGGGTTGGTTTATAGCATTCATACTGGCAAGCAGCCTTTGGTTTATCATTACTGGCAGCTGCCAAGCCACTCCCTAGCAACCAAACAGAGTACCTTAGCAACCGTTTAGCAAGATCTATATCTCTGCATCAGAGCATCATAGAGACATGGCGGTTGGCTCTTTTGACTCATGCTAGCAAACTGGACTTCCAACATGCTACACATGCTAGCAGTGAATAGCTACATGCTAATAGTGATTAGCTAAGTGCTAAAGTGGGCTGAGAACATGCCAGGAACTCTATAGAAACTCCATAGTAACTATCTGTGACAGCTACCAACCACCTAGTAACACCATAGCAACCACCCTGGTTACCATAGCAACCGCCTAGCAACCACCCAGAACACCCTAGCAACCGCCTAGCAACACCGTAGTGACCACCCCAGGTACCTTAGCAACTGCCTAGCAACACCCTAGCAACCACCCAGGTTACCATAGCAACCACCTAGCAACCACCCAGAACACCCTAGCAACTGCCTAGCAACACCTTAGCAACCGCTCCAAGTACCTTAGCAACTGCCTAGCAACACCCTAGCAACCACCCAGGTTACCATAGCAACCGCCTAGCAACCACCCAGAACACCCTAGCAACTGCCTAGCAACACCGTAGTGACCACCCCAGGTACCTTAGCAACTGCCTAGCAACACCCTAGCAACCACCCAGGTTACCATAGCAACCACCTAGCAACCACCCAGAACACCCTAGCAACTGCCTAGCAACACCATAGCGACCACTCCAAGTACCTTAGCAACTGCCTAGCAACACCTTAGCAACCACCCAGGTTACCATTGCAACCGCCTAGCAACCACCCAGAACACCCTAGCAACACCTTAGCAACCACCCCAAGTACCTTAGCAACCGCCTAGCAACCGAGTGGGGATTTTGCCACTGCAAGCACCATTCACATTTTCTTCAGGAAATGTACATTCTAGTATTGTAATTACTATTCACCTACACAAAACTTTGGCGCGTAACTCGTCCCGCACCGTTTGTCGTAGACCCATGAATGAGGTGTCAAATTGACCGGCTTATTGAGGAGAGGTGTGCTATGACTTTTCTAAGCGATCGGGTGTACGATGTTCGCACAGCAGACGAAAAATCGTCTGAAAAAAGTCCCATAGACTTAACATGGGGACCAAATCTGTGAGATCATATCTTTGGTTTAGAAGGTCATAGAGACTTGGGGCTGGGCTCTTTTGACTCGGCCTATCAAGCAGCCAATAATTAGTGACTTCAAAGCCATGCCCTAGCAACCAATTACAGCACCCTAGCAACCGAGTGGCGATTTTGCCACTGCAAGCACCATTCACATTTTCTTCAGGAAATGTACATTCTAGTTAATGGTGCTTGCCAAAGGCAAAGCTCCATTCTTATTCTCCTGCATACTTATTCTTCTTCTTCTGGACAAAACTTCGGCGCGTAACTTGTCCCGCAGTTTTTGTCCTAGACCCATGAATGAGGTGTCAAATCGACCGGCTCATTGAGGACAGGTGTGCTATGACTTTTATAAGCGATCGGACCAACGATGTTTGCACAGCGGACGAAAAAGCGGCCAAAAAAGTCCCATTGACTTACATTGAAAAATTCAAATTCTCTCTCAACTGTCACTTTCTCACACACACTCACACACGCAGGCCCTTAGAAGCCTTTCTCTCTCAGACACAGACACTCATTTTCTTCCACTTTTATTTCTGCGTGCTACTCCTCCCGCAGCGTTTGTCCTAGACCCATGAATGAGGTGTCAAATCGACCGGCTCATTGAGGAGAGGTGTGCTATGACTTTTATAAGCGATCGGACCAACGATGTTCGCACAGGGGGCGAAAAAGCGGCCAAAAAAGTCCCATTGACTTTCAATGGCGGAATCTTCAGAAATTTGAATTTCAACTGTCACTTTCTCACACACACTCACACACGCAGGCCCTTAGAAGCCTTTCTCTCTCAGTCACAGACACTCATTTTCTTCCACTTTTATTTCTGCGCGCTACTCCTCCCGCAGCGTTTGTCCTAGACCCATGAATGAGGTGTCAAATCGACCGGCTCATTGGGGAGACCTGTGCTATGACTTTTATAAGCGATCGGGTGTACGATGTTCGTCCGGCGGGCGAAAAAGTAGCGAAAAAAATCCCATAGACTTTGCATTGCGACAAACTTTGACGAGTCATTGCTCCGAGCGAGAATTTCGTAGAAACATGTGGGTTACCACGTTTGAAGAGGCTGGCAAGCTCTGTCAGCCCATACCTCAATATGGGGTGTAAGTTGTACCCCTGGGGCGCAAGAGCTGCCCAAAATTGCCCCATAGACATACTATGGTGAAGCCGTGCCCATGAACCAGGAAGTACTGTGTTTTTCCTACTATGGGAAATTACATAGGGATTTTGTATTGAACATAACTCTGGATTACAGTGTCATAGAGACAAGGGGGTGGGCTCATTTTACTCAGGCAACCAATCAGTCTCTCAGGATCATTGTGAAGCTATCAAGCCACGCCCTAGCAACCATATAGAGCACCTTAGTAACATGCTCCATAGACTTCCATTGAAAAAGATCAAATGAATATCTTTGGATAGGAGTGTCGTACAAACATGAGGGTGGGCTCATTTGACTCGAGGCAGCAAACTGCCAATCACAAATCACCTTAAAGACATCATAGCCACGCCTTAGCAACCATTTAGAGCACCCTAGCAACCCAAAGCATAGGCAGATATCTTCAAATCTGAATATCATAGAGGCATAGGGGTTGGTTTATAGCATTCATACTGGCAAGCAGCCTTTGGTTTATCATTACTGGCAGCTGCCAAGCCACTCCCTAGCAACCAAACAGAGTACCTTAGCAACCGTTTAGCAAGATCTATATCTCTGCATCAGAGCATCATAGAGACATGGCGGTTGGCTCTTTTGACTCATGCTAGCAAACTGGACTTCCAACATGCTACACATGCTAGCAGTGAATAGCTACATGCTAATAGTGATTAGCTAAGTGCTAAAGTGGGCTGAGAACATGCCAGGAACTCTATAGAAACTCCATAGTAACTATCTGTGACAGCTACCAACCACCTAGTAACACCATAGCAACCACCCTGGTTACCATAGCAACCGCCTAACAACCACCCAGAACACCCTAGCAACCGCCTAGCAACACCGTAGTGACCACCCCAGGTACCTTAGCAACTGCCTAGCAACACCCTAGCAACCACCCAGGTTACCATAGCAACCACCTAGCAACCACCCAGAACACCCTAGCAACTGCCTAGCAACACCTTAGCAACCGCTCCAAGTACCTTAGCAACTGCCTAGCAACACCCTAGCAACCACCCAGGTTACCATAGCAACCGCCTAGCAACCACCCAGAACACCCTAGCAACTGCCTAGCAACACCGTAGTGACCACCCCAGGTACCTTAGCAACTGCCTAGCAACACCCTAGCAACCACCCAGGTTACCATAGCAACCACCTAGCAACCACCCAGAACACCCTAGCAACTGCCTAGCAACACCATAGCGACCACTCCAAGTACCTTAGCAACTGCCTAGCAACACCTTAGCAACCACCCAGGTTACCATAGCAACCGCCTAGCAACCACCCAGAACACCCTAGCAACACCTTAGCAACCGCCTAGCAACCGAGTGGGGATTTTGCCACTGCAAGCACCATTCACATTTTCTTCAGGAAATGTACATTCTAGTATTGTAATTACTATTCACCTACACAAAACTTTGGCGCGTAACTCGTCCCGCACCGTTTGTCGTAGACCCATGAATGAGGTGTCAAATTGACCGGCTTATTGAGGAGAGGTGTGCTATGACTTTTCTAAGCGATCGGGTGTACGATGTTCGCACAGCAGACGAAAAATCGTCTGAAAAAAGTCCCATAGACTTAACATGGGGACCAAATCTGTGAGATCATATCTTTGGTTTAGAAGGTCATAGAGACTTGGGGCTGGGCTCTTTTGACTCGGCCTATCAAGCAGCCAATAATTAGTGACTTCAAAGCCATGCCCTAGCAACCAATTACAGCACCCTAGCAACCGAGTGGCGATTTTGCCACTGCAAGCACCATTCACATTTTCTTCAGGAAATGTACATTCTAGTATTGTAATTACTATTCACCTGAACAAAACTTTGGCGCGTAACTCGTCCCGCACCGTTTGTCGTAGACCCACGAATGAGGTGTCAAATCGACCGGCTTATTGAGGAGAGGTGTGCTATGACTTTTCTAAGCGATCGGGTGTACGATGTTCGCACAGCGTACGAAAAAAAGGCTGAAAAAACTCCCATAGACTTAACATGGGGGCCAAATCTGTGAGATCATATCTTTGGTTTAGAAGGTCATAGAGACTTGGGGCTGGGCTCTTTTGACTCGGCCTATCAAGCAGCCAATAACTATTGACTTCATAGCCTCACCCTAGCAACCAATTACAGCACCCTAGCAACCGGGTGCCGAATTTTGTCACTGCAAGCACCATTCACATTTTCTTCAGGAAATGTACATTCTAGTATTGTAATTACTATTCACCTGAACAAAACTTTGGCGCGTAACTCGTCCCGCACCGTTTGTCCTAGACCCACGAATGAGGTGTCAAATCGACCGGCTTATTGAGGAGAGGTGTGCTATGACTTTTCTAAGCGATCGGGTGTACGATGTTCGCACGGCATACGAAAAAACGGCTGAAAAAACTCCCATAGACTTAACATGGGGACCAAATCTGTGAGATCATATCTTTGGATCAGAAGCTCCTATAGACTTGGGGCTGGGCTCTTTTGACTCAGCCAGCCAATAAGTAGTGACATAGCAACTTCATAGCCATGCCCTAGCAACCAATTACAGCACCCTAGCAACCGGTGCCGAATTTTGCCACTGCAAGCACCATTCACATTTTCTTCAGGAAATGTACATTCTAGTTAATGGTGCTTGCCAAAGGCAAAGCTCCATTCTTAATCTTCTGCATACTTATTATTATTATTAATGGTGCTTGCCAAAGGCAAAGCTCCATTCTTAATCTTCTGCATACTTATTATTATTATTATTATTATTATTATTATTATTATTATTCCACACAAAAGTTTGGCGCGCTACTCCTCCCGCAGTTTTTGTCCTAGACCCATGAATGAGGTGTCAAATCGACCGGCCCATTGAGGAGAGGTGTGCTATGACTTTTATAAGCGATCGGGTGTACGATGTTCGTCCAGTGGGCGAAAAATCGGGCGAAAAATCCCATAGACTTAACATTGTGATGATATTTGACGAGTCATAGCTCCTAATGAGGATTTCATAGAAACATGTGGGTTACTACGTTTGAAGGGGCTGACAGGCTCTGTCAGACCATATCTCAAAATGGGGTGTAAGTTGTACCCCTGGGGCGCAAGAGCTGCCCAAAGTTGCCCCATAGACATACTATGGTGAAGCCGTGCCCATGAACCAGGAAGTACTGTGTTTTTCCTACTATGGGAAATTACATAGGGATTTTGTATTGAACATAACTCTGGATTACAATGTCATAGAGACAAGGGGGTGGGCTCATTTTACTCAAACAACCAATCAGTCTCTCAGGATCATTGTGAAACTATCAAGCCACGCCCTAGCAACCATATAGAGCACCTTAGTAACAAGCTCCATAGACTTCCATTGAAAAAGATCAAATTAATATCTTTGGATAGGAGTGTCATACAAACATGAGGGTGGGCTCATTTGACTCGAGGCAGCAAACCGCCAATCACAAATCACCTTAAAGTCATCATAGCCACGCCTTAGCAACCATTTAGAGCACCCTAGCAACCCAAAGCATAGGCAGATATCTTCAAATCTGAATATCATAGAGGCATGGGGGTTGGTTTATATCATTCATACTGGCAAGCAGCCTTTGGTTTATCATTACTGGCAGCTGCCAAGCCACTCCCTAGCAACCAAACAGAGTACCCTAGCAACCGTTTTGCAAGATCTATATCTCTGCATCAGAACATCGTAAAGACATGGGTGTTGGTTTATATTGTCAAGCAGCCTTTGGAGTATCATCATTGGTAGCTGCCAAGCCACTCCCTAGCAACCAAACAGAGTACCCTAGCAACGATTTAGCAAGATCTATATCTCTGCATCAGAGCATCATAGAGACATGGCGGTTGGCTCTTTTGACTCATGCTAGCAAACTGGACTTCCAACATGCTACACATGCTAGCAGTGAATAGCTACATGCTAATAGTGATTAGCTTAGTGTTTAAACATGACACAAACTAGTAAAAATGTGTTAGCATCATGCTGGTAGCATGCTAATTGTGTTAGCATCATGGTAGTAGCATGCTAATCATGTTAGCATCATGCTAGCAAACATGCTAATCATGTTAGCATCTTGTTAAAAACATGCTAGCAACATGGTAATCATGCTAGCATCATGCTAGCATTATGCTAATCATGTTAGCATGTTGCTAGCATAATGCTAACATGATTAGCATCTTGTTAAAATCATGCTAGCAACATGGTAATCATGTTAGCATCATGCTAGCATTATGCTAATCATGTTAGCATGTTGCTAGCGTTATGGTAACATGATTAGCATCTTGTTAAAATCATGCTAGCAACATGGTAATCATGCTAGCATCATGCTAGCATTATGCTAATCATGTTAGCATGTTGCTAGCATTATGCTAACATGATTAGCATCTTGTTAAAATAATGCTAGCAACATGGTAATCATGCTAGCATAATGCTAGCATTATGCTAATCATGTTAGCATGTTGCTAGCATTATGCTAACATGATTAGCACCTTGTTTAAAACATGTTAGCAGCATGCTAAGGGTGTTAGCATCATGCTAACAACATGCTAATCATGTTAGCATGTTGCTAGCATTATGCTAACATGATTAGCATCTTGTTAAAAACATCCTAGCAGGATGCTACGGGTGTTAGCATCATGCTAGTAACATGCTAATCATGTAAGCATGTTGCTCGCATTATGCTAACATGATTAGCATCTTGCTGAAAACATCCTAGCAGTATGCTAATGGTGTTAGCATCATGCTAGCATCATGCTAATCAAGAGTGCCGAATTTTGCCACTGCAAGCACCATTCACATTTTCTTCAGGAAATGTACATTCTAGTATTGTAATTACTATTCACCTGAACAAAACTTTGGCGCGTAACTCGTCCCGCACCGTTTGTCGTAGACCCATTAATGAGGTGTCAAATCGACCGGCTTATTGAGGAGAGGTGTGCTATGACTTTTCTAAGCGATCGGGTGTACGATGTTCGCACAGCGTACGAAAAAACGGCTGAAAAAACTCCCATAGACTTAACATGGGGGCCAAATCTGTGAGATCATATCTTTGGTTTAAAAGGTCGTAGAGACTTGGGGCTGGGCTCTTTTGATTCGGCCAGCCAATAAGTAGTGACACAGCAACTTCATAGCCACGCCCTAGCAACCAATTACAGCACCCTAGCAACCGAGTCCGGTGTTTTGCCACTGCAAGCACCATTCACATTTTCTTCAGGAAATGTACATTCTAGTTATTATTATTATTATTATTATTATTATTATTCCACACAAAAGTTTGGCGCGCTACTCCTCCCGCAGTTTTTGTCCTAGACCCATGAATGAGGTGTCAAATCGACCGGCTCATTGAGGAGAGGTGTGCTATGACTTTTATAAGCGATCGGGTGTACGATGTTCGTCCGGCGGGCGAAAAAGTAGCGAAAAAAATCCCATAGACTTAACATTGGAACGAACTTTGACAAGTCATAACTCTGGATCACAATGTCATAGAGACAAGGGGGTGGTCTCATTTTACTCAGGCAACCAATCAGTCTCTCAGGATAACTTTGAAGATATCAAGCCACGCCCTAGCAACCATATAGAGCACCTTAGTAACAAGCTTCATAGACTTCCATTGAAAAAGATCAAATGAATATCTTTGGATAGAAGTGTCATACAAACATGAGGATGGGCTCATTTGACTCGAGGCAGCAAACCGCCAATCACAAATCACCTTAAAGACATCATAGCCACGCCTTAGCAACCATTTAGAGCACCCTAGCAACCCAAAGCATAGGCAGATATCTTCAAATCTGAATATCATAGAGGCATGGGGGTTGGTTTATATCATTCATACTGGCAAGCAGCCTTTGGTTTATCATTACTGGCAGCTGCCAAGCCACTCCCTAGCAACCAAACAGAGTACCCTAGCAACCGTTTTTCAAGATGTATATCTCTGCATCAGAACATCGTAAAGACATGGGGGTTGGTTTAAATTGTCAAGCAGCCTTTGGAGTATCATCATTGGTAGCTGCCAAGCCACTCCTTAGCAACCAAACAGAGTACCCTAGCAACCGTTTAGCAAGATCTATATCTCTGCATCAGAGCATCATAGAGACATGGCGGTTGGTTTATATTGTCAAGCAGCCTTTGGAGTATCATCATTGGTAGCTGCCAGGCCACTCCCTAGCAACCAACCAGATTACCCTAGCAACCGTTTTTCAAGATCCATATCTCTGCATCAGAACATCATAAAGACATGGGGGTTGGTTTATGTTGTCAAGCAGCCTTTGGAGTATCATCATTGGCAACTGCCAAGCCACTCCCTAGCAACCAAACAGAGTACCCTAGCAACCATTTAGCGATGCCTATATCTCTGCATCAGAACATCGTAGAGACATGGGGGTTGGCTTTTTTGACTCATGCTAGCAAACTGTACTTGCAACATGCTACACATGCTAGCAGTTAATAGCTACATGCTAATAGTGATTAGCTAAGTGCTAAAGTGGGATGAGAACATGCTAAGAACTCTATAGAAACTCCATAGTAACTATCTGTGCCAACTACCAACCACCTAGTAACACCATAGCATCCACCCAGGTTACCATAGCAACCGCCCAGAACACCCTAGCAACCGCCTAGCAACACCATAGTGACCACTCCAGGTACCTTAACAACTGCCTAGCAACACCTTAGCAACCACCCAGGTTACCATAGCAACCGCCTAGCAACCACCCAGAACACCCTAGCAACCGCCTAGCAACACCTTAGCAACCACCCCAAGTACCTTAGCAACTGCCTAGCAACCACCCTGGTTACCATAGCAACCGCCTAGCAACCGCCTAGCAACCACCCAGAACACCCTAGCAACCGCCTAGCAACCACCCAGAACACCCTAGCAACCGCCTAGCAACACCTTAGAAACCACCCCAAGTACCTTAGCAACTGCCAAGCAACACCCTAGCAACCACCCTGGTTACCATAGCAACCGCATAGCAACCACCCAGAACACCATAGCAACCGCCTAGCAACGCCTTAGCAACCACCCCAAGTACCTTAGCAACTGCCTAGCAACACCCTAGCAACCACCCTGGTTACCATAGCAACCGCCTAGCAACCGCCTAGCAACCACCCAGAACATCCTAGCAACCGCCTAGCAACACCTTAGCAACCACCCAGGTTACCATAGCAACCGCCTAGCAACCACCCAGAACACCCTAGCAACCACCCAGGTTACCATAGCAACCGCCTAGCAACCACCCAGAACACCCTAGCAACCGCCTATCAACACCATAGCAACCACTCAGGTTACCATAGCAACCGCCTAGCAACCATCCAGAACACCCTAGCAACCACCTAGCAACACCGTAGTGACCACCCCAGGTACCTTAGCAACTGCCTAGCAACACCCTAGCAACCACCCAGGTTACCATAGCAACCGCCTAGCAACCACCCAGAACACCCTAGCAACCGCCTAGCAACCACCATAGTGACCACCCCAGGTACCTTAGCAACTGCCTAGCAACACCATAGCAACCACCCAGGTTACCATAGCAACCGCATAGCAACCACCCAGAACACCCTAGCAACCACCTAGTAACACCATAGTGACCACCCCAGGTACCTTAGCAACTGCCTAGCAACACCCTAGCAACCACCCAGGTTACCATAGCAACCGCTTAGCAACCACCCAGAGCACCCTAGCAACACCATAGTGACCACCCCAGGTACCTCAGCAACTGCCTAGCAACACCCTAGCAACCACCCAGGTTAACATAGCAACCACCTAGCAACCACCAAGAACACCCTAGCAACCGCCTAGCAACACCTTAGCAACCACTCCGAGTACCTTAGCAACTGCTCAGCAACACCCTAGCAACCACTCAGGTTACCATAGCAACCGCCTAGTAACCATCCATAACACCCTAGCAACCACCTAGCAACACCTTAGCAACCACTCCAAGTACCTTAGCAACTGCCTAGCAACACCCTAGCAACCACCCAGGTTACCATAGCAACCGCCTAGCAACTGCTTAGAACACCTTAGCAACTGCCTAGCAACACCCTAGCAACCACCCACGTTACCATAGCAACCACCCAAAACACCCTAGCAACCGCTCAGAACACCTTAGAAACTGCCTAGGAACACCCTAGCAACCGAGTGGCGAATTTTGCCTCTGCAAGCACCATTCACATTTTCTTCAGGAAATGTACATTCTAGTATTGTAATTACTATTCACCTGAACAAAACTTTGGCGCGTAACTCGTCCCGCACCGTTTGTTGTAGACCCACGAATGAGGTGTCAAATCGACCGGCTTATTGAGGAGAGGTGTGCTATGACTTTTCTAAGCGATCGGGTGTACGATGTTCGCACAGCGTACGAAAAAAATGGCTGAATAAACTCCCATAGACTTAACATTGAGTCAAAATCTATGAGATCATATCTTTGGATCAGAAGGTCATAGAGACTTGGGGCTGGGCTCTTTTGACTCGGCCTATCAAGCAGCCAATAACTAGTGACTTTATAGCCATGCCCTAGTAACCGATTACAGCACCCTAGCAACCAGGTTCCGAATTTTGCCACTGCAAGCACCATTCACATTTTCTTCAGGAAATGTACATTCTAGTATTGTAATTACTATTCACCTGAGCAAAACTTTGGCGCGTAACTTGTTCCGCACCATTTGTCGTAGACCCACGAATGAGGTGTCAAAACGACCGGCTTATTGAGGAGAGGTGTGCTATGACTTTTCTAAGCGATCGGGTGTACGATGTTTGCACAGCGTACGAAAAATCGGCTGAAAAAAGTCCCATAGACTTAACATTGGGACAAAATCTAAGATATCATATCTTTGGATCAGAAGATCATAGAGACTTGGGGCTGGGCTCTTTTGATTTGACCTATCAAGCAGCCAATAAGTAGTTCATAGCCATGCCCTAGCAACCAATTACAGCACCCTAGCAACCGAGTCCGGTGTTTTGCCACTGCAAGCACCATTCACATTTTCTTCAGGAAATGTACATTCTAGTATTGTAATTACTATTCACCTGAACAAAACTTTGGCGCGTAACTCATCCCGCACCATTTGTCGTAGACCCACAAATGAGGTGTCAAATCGACCGGCTTATTGAGGAGAGGTGTGCTATGACTTTTCTAAGCGATCGGGTGTACGATGTTCGCATAGTGTACGAAAAAACGGCTGAAAAATCTCCCATAGACTTAACATGGGGGCCAAATCTGTGAGATCATATCTTTGGTTTAGAAGGTCATAGAGACTTGGGGCTGAGCTTTTTTGACTCGGCCTATCAAGCCGCCAATAAGTAGTGACTTCATGGCCACGCCCTAGCAACCAATTACAGCACCCTAGCAACCGAGTAGCGAATTTTGCCACTGCAAGCACCATTCACATTTTCTTCAGGAAATGTACATTCTAGTATTGTAATTACTATTCACCTGAACAAAACTTTGGCGCGTAACTCGTCCCGCACCGTTTGTCGTAGACCCACGAATGAGGTGTCAAATCGACCGGCTTATTGAGGAGAGGTGTGCTATGACTTTTCTAAGCGATCGGGTGTACGATGTTTGCACAGCGTACGAAAAAAACGACTGAAAAAACTCCCATAGACTTAACATTGGGTCAAAATCTGTGAGATCATATCTTTGGATCAGAAGGTCATAGAGACTTGGGGCTGGGCTCTGTTGATTCGGCCAGCCAATAAGTAGTGACACAGCAACTTCATAGCCACGCCCTAGCAACCAATTACAGCACCCTAGCAACCGGGGCCGAATTTTGCCACTGCAAGCACCATTCACATTTTCTTCAGGAAATGTACTTTCTAGTTAATGGTGCTTGCCAAAGGCAAAGCTCCATTCTTATTCTCCTGCATACTTATTCTTCTTCTTCTGGACAAAACTTCGGCGCGTAACTTGTCCCGCAGTTTTTGTCCTAGACCCATGAATGAGGTGTCAAATCGACCGGCTCATTGAGGACAGGTGTGCTATGACTTTTATAAGCGATCGGACCAACGATGTTCGCACAGCGGACGAAAAAGCGGCCAAAAAAGTCCCATTGACTTACATTGAAAAATTCAAATTCATGAACATTCCGTCTCTCTCAACTGTCACTTTCTCACACACACTCACACACGCAGGCCCTTAGAAGCATTTCTCTCTCAGTCACAGACACTCATTTTCTTCCACTTTTATTTCTGCGCGCTACTCCTCCCGCAGCGTTTGTCCTAGACCCATGAATGAGGTGTCAAATCGACCGGCTCATTGGGGAGACCTGTGCTATGACTTTTATAAGCGATCGGGTGTACGATGTTCGTCCGGCGGGCGAAAAAGTAGCGAAAAAAATCCCATAGACTTTGCATTGCGACAAACTTTGACGAGTCATTGCTCCGAGCGAGAATTTCGTAGAAACATGTGGGTTACCACGTTTGAAGAGGCTGGCAAGCTCTGTCAGCCCATACCTCAATATGGGGTGTAAGTTGTACCCCTGGGGCGCAAGAGCTGCCCAAAATTGCCCCATAGACATACTATGGTGAAGCCGTGCCCATGAAACAGTGCGTTTTTCCTACTATGGGAAATTACATAGGGATTTTGTATTGAACATAACTCTGGATTACAGTGTCATAGAGACAAGGGGGTGGGCTCATTTTACTCAGGCAACCAATCAGTCTCTCAGGATCATTGTGAAGCTATCAAGCCACGCCCTAGCAACCATATAGAGCACCTTAGTAACATGCTCCATAGACTTCCATTGAAAAAGATCAAATGAATATCTTTGGATAGGAGTGTCGTACAAACATGAGGGTGGGCTCATTTGACTCGAGGCAGCAAACTGCCAATCACGAATCACCTTAAAGACATCATAGCCACGCCTTAGCAACCATTTAGAGCACCCTAGCAACCCAAAGCATAGGCAGATATCTTCAAATCTGAATATCATAGAGGCATAGGGGTTGGTTTATAGCATTCATACTGGCAAGCAGCCTTTGGTTTATCATTACTGGCAGCTGCCAAGCCACTCCCTAGCAACCAAACAGAGTACCTTAGCAACCGTTTAGCAAGATCTATATCTCTGCATCAGAGCATCATAGAGACATGGCGGTTGGCTCTTTTGACTCATGCTAGCAAACTGGACTTCCAACATGCTACACATGCTAGCAGTGAATAGCTACATGCTAATAGTGATTAGCTAAGTGCTAAAGTGGGCTGAGAACATGCCAGGAACTCTATAGAAACTCCATAGTAACTATCTGTGACAGCTACCAACCACCTAGTAACACCATAGCAACCACCCTGGTTACCATAGCAACCGCCTAGCAACCACCCAGAACACCCTAGCAACCGCCTAGCAACACCGTAGTGACCACCCCAGGTACCTTAGCAACTGCCTAGCAACACCCTAGCAACCACCCAGGTTACCATAGCAACCACCTAGCAACCACCCAGAACACCCTAGCAACTGCCTAGCAACACCTTAGCAACCGCTCCAAGTACCTTAGCAACTGCCTAGCAACACCCTAGCAACCACCCAGGTTACCATAGCAACCGCCTAGCAACCACCCAGAACACCCTAGCAACCGCCTAGCAACACCGTAGTGACCACCCCAGGTACCTTAGCAACTGCCTAGCAACACCCTAGCAACCACCCAGGTTACCATAGCAACCACCTAGCAACCACCCAGAACACCCTAGCAACCACCTAGCAACCACCCAGAACACCCTAGCAACACCTTAGCAACCACCCCAAGTACCTTAGCAACCGCCTAGCAACCGAGTGGGGATTTTGCCACTGCAAGCACCATTCACATTTTCTTCAGGAAATGTACATTCTAGTATTGTAATTACTATTCACCTGAACAAAACTTTGGCGCGTAACTCGTCCCGCACCGTTTGTCGTAGACCCACGAATGAGGTGTCAAATCGACCGGCTTATTGAGGAGAGGTGTGCTATGACTTTTCTAAGCGATCGGGTGTACGATGTTCGCACAGCGTACGAAAAAACGGCTGAAAAAACTCCCATTGACTTAACATGGGGGCCAAATCTGTGAGATCATATCTTTGGTTTAGAAGGTCATAGAGACTTGGGGCTGGGCTCTTTTGACTCGGCCTATCAAGCCGCCAATAAGTAGTGACTTCATGGCCACGCCCTAGCAACCAATTACAGCACCCTAGCAACCGAGTGGCGAATTTTGCCACTGCAAGCACCATTCACATTTTCTTCAGGAAATGTACATTCTAGTATTGTAATTACTATTCACCTGGACAAAATTTCGGCACGCTACTCGTCCGGCACCGTTTGTCGTAGATCCATGAATGAGGTGTCAAATCGACCGGCTCATTGAGGAGAGGTGTGCTATGACTTTTCTAAGCGATCGGGTGTACGATGTTCGCACAGTGGACGAAAAATCGGCTGAAAAAATTCCCATAGACTTAACATTGAGACAAAATCTAAGATATCATATCTTTGGATCAGAAGATCTTAGGGACTTGGGGCTGGGCTCTTTTGACTCGGCCTATCAAGCAGCCAATTAGTACTTCATAGCCATGCCCTAGCAACCAATTACAGCACCCTAGCAACCGAGTCCGGTGTTTTGCCACTGCAAGCACCATTCACATTTTCTTCAGGAAATGTACATTCTAGTATTGTAATTACTATTCACCTGAACAAAACTTTGGCGCGTAACTTGTCCCGCACCGTTTGTCGTAGACCCACAAATGAGGTGTCAAATCGACCGGCTTATTGAGGAGAGGTGTGCTATGACTTTTCTAAGCGATCGGGTGTACGATGTTCGCACAGCGTACGAAAAAACTGGCTGAAAAAACTCCCATAGACTTAACATTGGGTCAAAATCTGTGAGATCATATCTTTGGATCAGAAGGTCATAGAGACTTGGGGCTGGGCTCTTTTGATTCGGCCAGCCAATAAGTAGTGACACAGCAACTTCATAGCCACGCCCTAGCAACCAATTACAGCACCCTAGCAACCGGGGCCGAATTTTGCCACTGCAAGCACCATTCACATTTTCTTCAGGAAATGTACATTCTAGTTAATGGTGCTTGCCAAAGGCAAAGCTCCATTCTTATTCTCCTGCATACTTATTCTTCTTCTTCTTCTTCTTCTTCTGGACAAAACTTCGGCGCGTAACTTGTCCCGCAGTTTTTGTCCTAGACCCATGAATGCGGTGTCAAATCGACCGGCTCATTGAGGAGAGGTGTGCTATGACTTTTATAAGCGATCGGACCAACGATGTTCGCACAGCGGACGAAAAAGCGGCCAAAAAAGTCCCATTGACTTTCAATGGCGGAATGTTCAGAAATTCAAATCTCAACTGTCACTTTCTCACACACACTCACACACGCAGGCCCTTAGAAGCCTTTCTCTCTCAGACACAGACACTCATTTTCTTCCACTTTTATTTCTGCGCGCTACTCCTCCCGCAGCGTTTGTCCTAGACCCATGAATGAGGTGTCAAATCGACCGGCTCATTGAGGAGAGGTGTGCTATGACTTTTATAAGCGATCGGACCAACGATGTTCGCACAGGGGGCGAAAAAGCGGCCAAAAAAGTCCCATTGACTCTCAATGGCGGAATGTTCAGAAATTTGAATTTCAACTGTCACTTTCTCACACACACTCACACACGAAGGCCCTTAGAACCCTTTCTGTCACTCACTCACTATTGATCACAGTGTCATAGAGACAAGGGGGTGGGCTCATTTCACTCAGACAACCAATCAGTGTCTCAGGATCACTGTTAAGCTATCAAGCCACGCCCTAGCAACCATATTGAGCACCATAGCAACAAGTTCCATAGACTTCCATTAAAAAAGATCAAAGGAATATCTTTGGATAAAAGTGTCATAGAAACATGAGGGTGGGCTCATTTGACTCGGGGTAACAAACGGCCAATCACAAATCACCTTGAACACTTCATAGCCACGCCCTAGCAACCATTTAGAGCACCCTAGCAACCCAAAGCATAGAGGGATATCTTCAAATTTGAATATCATAGTGGCATGGGGGTTGGTTTATATCATTCATACTGGCAAACATCCTTTGGTGTATCATCAGTGGCAGCTGCCAGGCCACTCCCTAGCAACCAAACAGAGTACCCTAGCAACCGTGTAGCGAGACCTATATCTCTGCATCAGAGCATCATACAGACATGGGGGTTGGTTTATATTGTCAAGCAGCGTTTGGAGTTTCATCATTGGTAGCTGCCAAGCCACTCCCTAGCAACCAAACAGAGTACCCTAGCAACCATTTAGCGAGACCTATATCTCTGCATCAGAGCATCGTAAAGACATGGCATTTGGCTCTTTTGACTCATGCTAGCAAACTGGACTTCCAACATGCTACACATGCTAGCAGTGAATAGCTACATGCTAATAGTGATTAGCTAAGTGCTAAAGTGGGCTGAGAACATGCCAGGAACTCTATAGAAACTCCATAGTAACTATCTGTGACAACTACCAACCACCTAGTAACACCATAGCAACCACCCTGGTTACCATAGCAACCGCCTAGCAACCACCCAGAACACCCTAGCAACCGCCTAGCAACACCGTAGTGACCACCCCAGGTACCTTAGCAACTGCCTAGCAACACCCTAGCAACCACCCAGGTTACCATAGCAACCACCTAGCAACCACCCAGGACACCCTAGCAACTGCCTAGCAACACCTTAGCAACCGCTCCAAGTACCTTAGCAACTGCCTAGCAACACCCTAGCAACCACCCAGGTTACCATAGCAACCGCCTAGCAACCACCCAGAACACCCTAGCAACTGCCTAGCAACACCGTAGTGACCACCCCAGGTACCTTAGCAACTGCCTAGCAACACCCTAGCAACCACCCAGGTTACCATAGCAACCACCTAGCAACCACCCAGAACACCCTAGCAACTGCCTAGCAACACCGTAGTGACCACCCCAGGTACCTTAGCAACTGCCTAGCAACACCTTAGCAACCACCAAGGTTACCATAGCAACCACCTAGCAATCACCCAGAACACCCTAGCAACCGCCTAGCAACACCTTAGCAACTACCCCAAGCACCTTAGAAACCGCCTAGAAACCACACAGAACACCCTAGCAACCGCCTAGCATCACGTTAGCAACCACCCCAAGTACCATAGCAACCGCCTAGCAACCGAGTGACTTTATAGCCATGCCCTAGTAACCGATTACAGCACCCTAGCAACCGGGTTCCAAATTTTGCCACTGCAAGCACCATTCACATTTTCTTCAGGAAATGTACATTCTAGTTAATGGTGCTTGCCAAAGGCAAAGCTCCATTCTTAATCTTCTGCATACTTATTATTATTCTTCTTCTTCTTCTTCTGGCCAAAATATCGGCACGCTACTCCTCCCGCAGTTTTTGTCCTAGACCCATGAATGAGGTGTCAAATCGACCGGCTCATTGAGGACAGGTGTGCTATGACTTTTATAAGCGATCGGACCAACGATGTTCGCACAGCGGACGAAAAAGCGGCCAAAAAAGTCCCATTGACTTACATTGAAAAATTCAAATTCACGAACATTCCGTCTCTCTCAACTATCACTTTCTCACACACACTCACACATGCAGGCCCTTAAAAGCCTTTCTCTCTCAGACACAGACACTCATTTTCTTCCACTTTTATTTCTGCGCGCTACTCCTCCCGCAGCGTTTGTCCTAGACCCATGAATGAGGTGTCAAATCGACCGGCTCATTGAGGAGATATGTGTTATGATTTTTATAAGCGATCGGACCAACGATGTTCGCACAGGGGGGCGAAAAAGCGGCCAAAAAAGTCCCATTGACTTTCAATGGCGGAATCTTCAGAAATTTGAATTTCAACTGTCACTTTCTCACACACACTCACACACGCAGGCCCTTAGAAGCCTTTCTCTCTCAGACACAGACACTCATTTTCTTCCACTTTTATTTCTGTGCGCTACTCCTCCCGCAGCGTTTGTCCTAGACCCACGAATGAGGTGTCAAATCGATCGGCTCATTGAGGAGAGCTGTGCTATGACTTTTATAAGCGATCGGGTGTACGATGTTCGTCAGGCGGGCGAAAAAGTAGCGAAAAAAATCCCATAGACTTTGCATTGCGACAAACTTTGACGAGTCATTGTTCCGAGCGAGAATTTCATAGAAACATGTGGGTTACCACGTTTGAAGAGGCTGGCAAGCTCTGTCAGCCCATACCTCAATATGGGGTGTAAGTTGTACCCCTGGGGCGCAAGAGCTGCCCAAAATTGCCCCATAGACATACTATGGTGAAGCCGTGCCCATGAACCAGGAAGTACTGTGTTTTTCCTACTATGGGAAATTACATAGGGATTTTGTATTGAACATAACTCTGGATTGCAGTGTCATAGAGACAAGGGGGTGGGCTCATTTTACTCAGGCAACCAATCAGTCTCTCCGGATCATTGTGAAGCTATCAAGCCACGCCCTAGCAACCATATAGAGCACCTTAGTAACATGCTCCATAGACTTCCATTGAAAAAGATCAAAGGAATATCTTTGGATAGGAGTGTCGTACAAACATGAGGGTGGGCTCATTTGACTCGAGGCAGCAAACTGCCAATCACAAATCACCTTAAAGACATCATAGCCACGCCTTAGCAACCATTTAGAGCACCCTAGCAACCCAAAGCATAGGCAGATATCTTCAAATCTGAATATCATAGAGGCATAGGGGTTGGTTTATAGCATTCATACTGGCAAGCAGCCTTTGGTTTATCATTACTGGCAGCTGCCAAGCCACTCCCTAGCAACCAAACAGAGTACCTTAGCAACCGTTTAGCAATATCTATATCTCTGCATCAGAGCATCATAGAGACATGGCGGTTGGCTCTTTTGACTCATGCTAGCAAACTGGACTTCCAACATGCTACACATGCTAGCAGTTAATAGCTACATGCTAATAGTGATTAGCTAAGTGCTAAAGTGGGCTGAGAACACGCCAGGAACTCTATAGAAACTCCACAGTAACTATCTGTGACAACTACCAACCACCTAGCAACACCCTAGCAACCACCCAGGTTACCATAGCAACCGCCTAGCAACCACCCAGAACACCATAGCAACCGCCTAGCAACACCTTAGCAACCACCCCAAGTACCTTAGCAACCGCCTAGCAACCGAGTGTCGAATTTTGCCACTGCAAGCACCATTCACATTTTCTTCAGGAAATGTACATTCTAGTTAATGGTGCTTGCCAAAGGCAAAGCTCCATTCTTATTCTCCTGCATACTTATTCTTCTTCTTCTTCTTCTTCTTCTGGACAAAACTTCGGCGCGTAACTTGTCCCGCAGTTTTTGTCCTAGACCCATGAATGCGGTGTCAAATCGACCGGCTCATTGAGGAGAGGTGTGCTATGACTTTTATAAGCGATCGGACCAACGATGTTCGCACAGCGGACGAAAAAGCGGCCAAAAAAGTCCCATTGACTTTCAATGGCGGAATGTTCAGAAATTCAAATCTCAACTGTCACTTTCTCACACACACTCACACACGCAGGCCCTTAGAAGCCTTTCTCTCTCAGACACAGACACTCATTTTCTTCCACTTTTATTTCTGCGCGCTACTCCTCCCGCAGCGTTTGTCCTAGACCCATGAATGAGGTGTCAAATCGACCGGCTCATTGAGGAGAGGTGTGCTATGACTTTTATAAGCGATCGGACCAACGATGTTCGCACAGGGGGCGAAAAAGCGGCCAAAAAAGTCCCATTGACTTTCAATGGCGGAATGTTCAGAAATTTGAATTTCAACTGTCACTTTCTCACACACACTCACACACGAAGGCCCTTAGAACCCTTTCTGTCACTCACTCACTATTGATCACAGTGTCATAGAGACAAGGGGGTGGGCTCATTTCACTCAGACAACCAATCAGTGTCTCAGGATCACTGTTAAGCTATCAAGCCACGCCCTAGCAACCATATTGAGCACCATAGCAACAAGTTCCATAGACTTCCATTAAAAAAGATCAAAGGAATATCTTTGGATAAAAGTGTCATAGAAACATGAGGGTGGGCTCATTTGACTCGGGGTAACAAACGGCCAATCACAAATCACCTTGAACACTTCATAGCCACGCCCTAGCAACCATTTAGAGCACCCTAGCAACCCAAAGCATAGAGGGATATCTTCAAATTTGAATATCATAGTGGCATGGGGGTTGGTTTATATCATTCATACTGGCAAACATCCTTTGGTGTATCATCAGTGGCAGCTGCCAGGCCACTCCCTAGCAACCAAACAGAGTACCCTAGCAACCGTGTAGCGAGACCTATATCTCTGCATCAGAGCATCATACAGACATGGGGGTTGGTTTATATTGTCAAGCAGCGTTTGGAGTTTCATCATTGGTAGCTGCCAAGCCACTCCCTAGCAACCAAACAGAGTACCCTAGCAACCGTTTAGCGAGACCTATATCTCTGCATCAGAGCATCGTAAAGACATGGCATTTGGCTCTTTTGACTCATGCTAGCAAACTGGACTTCCAACATGCTACACATGCTAGCAGTGAATAGCTACATGCTAATAGTGATTAGCTAAGTGCTAAAGTGGGCTGAGAACATGCCAGGAACTCTATAGAAACTCCATAGTAACTATCTGTGACAACTACCAACCACCTAGTAACACCATAGCAACCACCCTGGTTACCATAGCAACCGCCTAGCAACCACCCAGAACACCCTAGCAACCGCCTAGCAACACCGTAGTGACCACCCCAGGTACCTTAGCAACTGCCTAGCAACACCCTAGCAACCACCCAGGTTACCATAGCAACCACCTAGCAACCACCCAGGACACCCTAGCAACTGCCTAGCAACACCTTAGCAACCGCTCCAAGTACCTTAGCAACTGCCTAGCAACACCCTAGCAACCACCCAGGTTACCATAGCAACCGCCTAGCAACCACCCAGAACACCCTAGCAACTGCCTAGCAACACCGTAGTGACCACCCCAGGTACCTTAGCAACTGCCTAGCAACACCCTAGCAACCACCCAGGTTACCATAGCAACCACCTAGCAACCACCCAGAACACCCTAGCAACTGCCTAGCAACACCGTAGTGACCACCCCAGGTACCTTAGCAACTGCCTAGCAACACCTTAGCAACCACCAAGGTTACCATAGCAACCACCTAGCAATCACCCAGAACACCCTAGCAACCGCCTAGCAACACCTTAGCAACTACCCCAAGCACCTTAGAAACCGCCTAGAAACCACACAGAACACCCTAGCAACCGCCTAGCATCACGTTAGCAACCACCCCAAGTACCATAGCAACCGCCTAGCAACCGAGTGACTTTATAGCCATGCCCTAGTAACCGATTACAGCACCCTAGCAACCGGGTTCCAAATTTTGCCACTGCAAGCACCATTCACATTTTCTTCAGGAAATGTACATTCTAGTTAATGGTGCTTGCCAAAGGCAAAGCTCCATTCTTAATCTTCTGCATACTTATTATTCTTCTTCTTCTTCTTCTTCTGGCCAAAATATCGGCACGCTACTCCTCCCGCAGTTTTTGTCCTAGACCCATGAATGAGGTGTCAAATCGACCGGCTCATTGAGGACAGGTGTGCTATGACTTTTATAAGCGATCGGACCAACGATGTTCGCACAGCGGACGAAAAAGCGGCCAAAAAAGTCCCATTGACTTACATTGAAAAATTCAAATTCACGAACATTCCGTCTCTCTCAACTGTCACTTTCTCACACACACTCACACATGCAGGCCCTTAAAAGCCTTTCTCTCTCAGACACAGACACTCATTTTCTTCCACTTTTATTTCTGCGCGCTACTCCTCCCGCAGCGTTTGTCCTAGACCCATGAATGAGGTGTCAAATCGACCGGCTCATTGAGGAGATATGTGTTATGATTTTTATAAGCGATCGGACCAACGATGTTCGCACAGGGGGGCGAAAAAGCGGCCAAAAAAGTCCCATTGACTTTCAATGGCGGAATCTTCAGAAATTTGAATTTCAACTGTCACTTTCTCACACACACTCACACACGCAGGCCCTTAGAAGCCTTTCTCTCTCAGACACAGACACTCATTTTCTTCCACTTTTATTTCTGTGCGCTACTCCTCCCGCAGCGTTTGTCCTAGACCCACGAATGAGGTGTCAAATCGATCGGCTCATTGAGGAGAGCTGTGCTATGACTTTTATAAGCGATCGGGTGTACGATGTTCGTCAGGCGGGCGAAAAAGTAGCGAAAAAAATCCCATAGACTTTGCATTGCGACAAACTTTGACGAGTCATTGTTCCGAGCGAGAATTTCATAGAAACATGTGGGTTACCACGTTTGAAGAGGCTGGCAAGCTCTGTCAGCCCATACCTCAATATGGGGTGTAAGTTGTACCCCTGGGGCGCAAGAGCTGCCCAAAATTGCCCCATAGACATACTATGGTGAAGCCGTGCCCATGAACCAGGAAGTACTGTGTTTTTCCTACTATGGGAAATTACATAGGGATTTTGTATTGAACATAACTCTGGATTGCAGTGTCATAGAGACAAGGGGGTGGGCTCATTTTACTCAGGCAACCAATCAGTCTCTCCGGATCATTGTGAAGCTATCAAGCCACGCCCTAGCAACCATATAGAGCACCTTAGTAACATGCTCCATAGACTTCCATTGAAAAAGATCAAAGGAATATCTTTGGATAGGAGTGTCGTACAAACATGAGGGTGGGCTCATTTGACTCGAGGCAGCAAACTGCCAATCACAAATCACCTTAAAGACATCATAGCCACGCCTTAGCAACCATTTAGAGCACCCTAGCAACCCAAAGCATAGGCAGATATCTTCAAATCTGAATATCATAGAGGCATAGGGGTTGGTTTATAGCATTCATACTGGCAAGCAGCCTTTGGTTTATCATTACTGGCAGCTGCCAAGCCACTCCCTAGCAACCAAACAGAGTACCTTAGCAACCGTTTAGCAATATCTATATCTCTGCATCAGAGCATCATAGAGACATGGCGGTTGGCTCTTTTGACTCATGCTAGCAAACTGGACTTCCAACATGCTACACATGCTAGCAGTTAATAGCTACATGCTAATAGTGATTAGCTAAGTGCTAAAGTGGGCTGAGAACACGCCAGGAACTCTATAGAAACTCCACAGTAACTATCTGTGACAACTACCAACCACCTAGCAACACCCTAGCAACCACCCAGGTTACCATAGCAACCGCCTAGCAACCACCCAGAACACCATAGCAACCGCCTAGCAACACCTTAGCAACCACCCCAAGTACCTTAGCAACCGCCTAGCAACCGAGTGTCGAATTTTGCCACTGCAAGCACCATTCACATTTTCTTCAGGAAATGTACATTCTAGTTAATGGTGCTTGCCAAAGGCAAAGCTCCATTCTTATTCTCCTGCATACTTATTCTTCTTCTTCTTCTTCTTCTTCTGGACAAAACTTCGGCGCGTAACTTGTCCCGCAGTTTTTGTCCTAGACCCATGAATGCGGTGTCAAATCGACCGGCTCATTGAGGAGAGGTGTGCTATGACTTTTATAAGCGATCGGACCAACGATGTTCGCACAGCGGACGAAAAAGCGGCCAAAAAAGTCCCATTGACTTTCAATGGCGGAATGTTCAGAAATTCAAATCTCAACTGTCACTTTCTCACACACACTCACACACGCAGGCCCTTAGAAGCCTTTCTCTCTCAGACACAGACACTCATTTTCTTCCACTTTTATTTCTGCGCGCTACTCCTCCCGCAGCGTTTGTCCTAGACCCATGAATGAGGTGTCAAATCGACCGGCTCATTGAGGAGAGGTGTGCTATGACTTTTATAAGCGATCGGACCAACGATGTTCGCACAGGGGGCGAAAAAGCGGCCAAAAAAGTCCCATTGACTTTCAATGGCGGAATGTTCAGAAATTTGAATTTCAACTGTCACTTTCTCACACACACTCACACACGAAGGCCCTTAGAACCCTTTCTGTCACTCACTCACTATTGATCACAGTGTCATAGAGACAAGGGGGTGGGCTCATTTCACTCAGACAACCAATCAGTGTCTCAGGATCACTGTTAAGCTATCAAGCCACGCCCTAGCAACCATATTGAGCACCATAGCAACAAGTTCCATAGACTTCCATTAAAAAAGATCAAAGGAATATCTTTGGATAAAAGTGTCATAGAAACATGAGGGTGGGCTCATTTGACTCGGGGTAACAAACGGCCAATCACAAATCACCTTGAACACTTCATAGCCACGCCCTAGCAACCATTTAGAGCACCCTAGCAACCCAAAGCATAGAGGGATATCTTCAAATTTGAATATCATAGTGGCATGGGGGTTGGTTTATATCATTCATACTGGCAAACATCCTTTGGTGTATCATCAGTGGCAGCTGCCAGGCCACTCCCTAGCAACCAAACAGAGTACCCTAGCAACCGTGTAGCGAGACCTATATCTCTGCATCAGAGCATCATACAGACATGGGGGTTGGTTTATATTGTCAAGCAGCGTTTGGAGTTTCATCATTGGTAGCTGCCAAGCCACTCCCTAGCAACCAAACAGAGTACCCTAGCAACCGTTTAGCGAGACCTATATCTCTGCATCAGAGCATCGTAAAGACATGGCATTTGGCTCTTTTGACTCATGCTAGCAAACTGGACTTCCAACATGCTACACATGCTAGCAGTGAATAGCTACATGCTAATAGTGATTAGCTAAGTGCTAAAGTGGGCTGAGAACATGCCAGGAACTCTATAGAAACTCCATAGTAACTATCTGTGACAACTACCAACCACCTAGTAACACCATAGCAACCACCCTGGTTACCATAGCAACCGCCTAGCAACCACCCAGAACACCCTAGCAACCGCCTAGCAACACCGTAGTGACCACCCCAGGTACCTTAGCAACTGCCTAGCAACACCCTAGCAACCACCCAGGTTACCATAGCAACCACCTAGCAACCACCCAGGACACCCTAGCAACTGCCTAGCAACACCTTAGCAACCGCTCCAAGTACCTTAGCAACTGCCTAGCAACACCCTAGCAACCACCCAGGTTACCATAGCAACCGCCTAGCAACCACCCAGAACACCCTAGCAACTGCCTAGCAACACCGTAGTGACCACCCCAGGTACCTTAGCAACTGCCTAGCAACACCCTAGCAACCACCCAGGTTACCATAGCAACCACCTAGCAACCACCCAGAACACCCTAGCAACTGCCTAGCAACACCGTAGTGACCACCCCAGGTACCTTAGCAACTGCCTAGCAACACCTTAGCAACCACCAAGGTTACCATAGCAACCACCTAGCAATCACCCAGAACACCCTAGCAACCGCCTAGCAACACCTTAGCAACTACCCCAAGCACCTTAGAAACCGCCTAGAAACCACACAGAACACCCTAGCAACCGCCTAGCATCACGTTAGCAACCACCCCAAGTACCATAGCAACCGCCTAGCAACCGAGTGACTTTATAGCCATGCCCTAGTAACCGATTACAGCACCCTAGCAACCGGGTTCCAAATTTTGCCACTGCAAGCACCATTCACATTTTCTTCAGGAAATGTACATTCTAGTTAATGGTGCTTGCCAAAGGCAAAGCTCCATTCTTAATCTTCTGCATACTTATTATTCTTCTTCTTCTTCTTCTTCTGGCCAAAATATCGGCACGCTACTCCTCCCGCAGTTTTTGTCCTAGACCCATGAATGAGGTGTCAAATCGACCGGCTCATTGAGGACAGGTGTGCTATGACTTTTATAAGCGATCGGACCAACGATGTTCGCACAGCGGACGAAAAAGCGGCCAAAAAAGTCCCATTGACTTACATTGAAAAATTCAAATTCACGAACATTCCGTCTCTCTCAACTATCACTTTCTCACACACACTCACACATGCAGGCCCTTAAAAGCCTTTCTCTCTCAGACACAGACACTCATTTTCTTCCACTTTTATTTCTGCGCGCTACTCCTCCCGCAGCGTTTGTCCTAGACCCATGAATGAGGTGTCAAATCGACCGGCTCATTGAGGAGATATGTGTTATGATTTTTATAAGCGATCGGACCAACGATGTTCGCACAGGGGGGCGAAAAAGCGGCCAAAAAAGTCCCATTGACTTTCAATGGCGGAATCTTCAGAAATTTGAATTTCAACTGTCACTTTCTCACACACACTCACACACGCAGGCCCTTAGAAGCCTTTCTCTCTCAGACACAGACACTCATTTTCTTCCACTTTTATTTCTGTGCGCTACTCCTCCCGCAGCGTTTGTCCTAGACCCACGAATGAGGTGTCAAATCGATCGGCTCATTGAGGAGAGCTGTGCTATGACTTTTATAAGCGATCGGGTGTACGATGTTCGTCAGGCGGGCGAAAAAGTAGCGAAAAAAATCCCATAGACTTTGCATTGCGACAAACTTTGACGAGTCATTGTTCCGAGCGAGAATTTCATAGAAACATGTGGGTTACCACGTTTGAAGAGGCTGGCAAGCTCTGTCAGCCCATACCTCAATATGGGGTGTAAGTTGTACCCCTGGGGCGCAAGAGCTGCCCAAAATTGCCCCATAGACATACTATGGTGAAGCCGTGCCCATGAACCAGGAAGTACTGTGTTTTTCCTACTATGGGAAATTACATAGGGATTTTGTATTGAACATAACTCTGGATTGCAGTGTCATAGAGACAAGGGGGTGGGCTCATTTTACTCAGGCAACCAATCAGTCTCTCCGGATCATTGTGAAGCTATCAAGCCACGCCCTAGCAACCATATAGAGCACCTTAGTAACATGCTCCATAGACTTCCATTGAAAAAGATCAAAGGAATATCTTTGGATAGGAGTGTCGTACAAACATGAGGGTGGGCTCATTTGACTCGAGGCAGCAAACTGCCAATCACAAATCACCTTAAAGACATCATAGCCACGCCTTAGCAACCATTTAGAGCACCCTAGCAACCCAAAGCATAGGCAGATATCTTCAAATCTGAATATCATAGAGGCATAGGGGTTGGTTTATAGCATTCATACTGGCAAGCAGCCTTTGGTTTATCATTACTGGCAGCTGCCAAGCCACTCCCTAGCAACCAAACAGAGTACCTTAGCAACCGTTTAGCAATATCTATATCTCTGCATCAGAGCATCATAGAGACATGGCGGTTGGCTCTTTTGACTCATGCTAGCAAACTGGACTTCCAACATGCTACACATGCTAGCAGTTAATAGCTACATGCTAATAGTGATTAGCTAAGTGCTAAAGTGGGCTGAGAACACGCCAGGAACTCTATAGAAACTCCACAGTAACTATCTGTGACAACTACCAACCACCTAGCAACACCCTAGCAACCACCCAGGTTACCATAGCAACCGCCTAGCAACCACCCAGAACACCATAGCAACCGCCTAGCAACACCTTAGCAACCACCCCAAGTACCTTAGCAACCGCCTAGCAACCGAGTGTCGAATTTTGCCACTGCAAGCACCATTCACATTTTCTTCAGGAAATGTACATTCTAGTTAATGGTGCTTGCCAAAGGCAAAGCTCCATTCTTATTCTCCTGCATACTTATTCTTCTTCTTCTTCTTCTTCTTCTGGACAAAACTTCGGCGCGTAACTTGTCCCGCAGTTTTTGTCCTAGACCCATGAATGCGGTGTCAAATCGACCGGCTCATTGAGGAGAGGTGTGCTATGACTTTTATAAGCGATCGGACCAACGATGTTCGCACAGCGGACGAAAAAGCGGCCAAAAAAGTCCCATTGACTTTCAATGGCGGAATGTTCAGAAATTCAAATCTCAACTGTCACTTTCTCACACACACTCACACACGCAGGCCCTTAGAAGCCTTTCTCTCTCAGACACAGACACTCATTTTCTTCCACTTTTATTTCTGCGCGCTACTCCTCCCGCAGCGTTTGTCCTAGACCCATGAATGAGGTGTCAAATCGACCGGCTCATTGAGGAGAGGTGTGCTATGACTTTTATAAGCGATCGGACCAACGATGTTCGCACAGGGGGCGAAAAAGCGGCCAAAAAAGTCCCATTGACTTTCAATGGCGGAATGTTCAGAAATTTGAATTTCAACTGTCACTTTCTCACACACACTCACACACGAAGGCCCTTAGAACCCTTTCTGTCACTCACTCACTATTGATCACAGTGTCATAGAGACAAGGGAGTGGGCTCATTTCACTCAGACAACCAATCAGTGTCTCAGGATCACTGTTAAGCTATCAAGCCACGCCCTAGCAACCATATTGAGCACCATAGCAACAAGTTCCATAGACTTCCATTAAAAAAGATCAAAGGAATATCTTTGGATAAAAGTGTCATAGAAACATGAGGGTGGGCTCATTTGACTCGGGGTAACAAACGGCCAATCACAAATCACCTTGAACACTTCATAGCCACGCCCTAGCAACCATTTAGAGCACCCTAGCAACCCAAAGCATAGAGGGATATCTTCAAATTTGAATATCATAGTGGCATGGGGGTTGGTTTATATCATTCATACTGGCAAACATCCTTTGGTGTATCATCAGTGGCAGCTGCCAGGCCACTCCCTAGCAACCAAACAGAGTACCCTAGCAACCGTGTAGCGAGACCTATATCTCTGCATCAGAGCATCATACAGACATGGGGGTTGGTTTATATTGTCAAGCAGCGTTTGGAGTTTCATCATTGGTAGCTGCCAAGCCACTCCCTAGCAACCAAACAGAGTACCCTAGCAACCGTTTAGCGAGACCTATATCTCTGCATCAGAGCATCGTAAAGACATGGCATTTGGCTCTTTTGACTCATGCTAGCAAACTGGACTTCCAACATGCTACACATGCTAGCAGTGAATAGCTACATGCTAATAGTGATTAGCTAAGTGCTAAAGTGGGCTGAGAACATGCCAGGAACTCTATAGAAACTCCATAGTAACTATCTGTGACAACTACCAACCACCTAGTAACACCATAGCAACCACCCTGGTTACCATAGCAACCGCCTAGCAACCACCCAGAACACCCTAGCAACCGCCTAGCAACACCGTAGTGACCACCCCAGGTACCTTAGCAACTGCCTAGCAACACCCTAGCAACCACCCAGGTTACCATAGCAACCACCTAGCAACCACCCAGGACACCCTAGCAACTGCCTAGCAACACCTTAGCAACCGCTCCAAGTACCTTAGCAACTGCCTAGCAACACCCTAGCAACCACCCAGGTTACCATAGCAACCGCCTAGCAACCACCCAGAACACCCTAGCAACTGCCTAGCAACACCGTAGTGACCACCCCAGGTACCTTAGCAACTGCCTAGCAACACCCTAGCAACCACCCAGGTTACCATAGCAACCACCTAGCAACCACCCAGAACACCCTAGCAACTGCCTAGCAACACCGTAGTGACCACCCCAGGTACCTTAGCAACTGCCTAGCAACACCTTAGCAACCACCAAGGTTACCATAGCAACCACCTAGCAATCACCCAGAACACCCTAGCAACCGCCTAGCAACACCTTAGCAACTACCCCAAGCACCTTAGAAACCGCCTAGAAACCACACAGAACACCCTAGCAACCGCCTAGCATCACGTTAGCAACCACCCCAAGTACCATAGCAACCGCCTAGCAACCGAGTGACTTTATAGCCATGCCCTAGTAACCGATTACAGCACCCTAGCAACCGGGTTCCAAATTTTGCCACTGCAAGCACCATTCACATTTTCTTCAGGAAATGTACATTCTAGTTAATGGTGCTTGCCAAAGGCAAAGCTCCATTCTTAATCTTCTGCATACTTATTATTATTCTTCTTCTTCTTCTTCTGGCCAAAATATCGGCACGCTACTCCTCCCGCAGTTTTTGTCCTAGACCCATGAATGAGGTGTCAAATCGACCGGCTCATTGAGGACAGGTGTGCTATGACTTTTATAAGCGATCGGACCAACGATGTTCGCACAGCGGACGAAAAAGCGGCCAAAAAAGTCCCATTGACTTACATTGAAAAATTCAAATTCACGAACATTCCGTCTCTCTCAACTGTCACTTTCTCACACACACTCACACATGCAGGCCCTTAAAAGCCTTTCTCTCTCAGACACAGACACTCATTTTCTTCCACTTTTATTTCTGCGCGCTACTCCTCCCGCAGCGTTTGTCCTAGACCCATGAATGAGGTGTCAAATCGACCGGCTCATTGAGGAGATATGTGTTATGATTTTTATAAGCGATCGGACCAACGATGTTCGCACAGGGGGGCGAAAAAGCGGCCAAAAAAGTCCCATTGACTTTCAATGGCGGAATCTTCAGAAATTTGAATTTCAACTGTCACTTTCTCACACACACTCACACACGCAGGCCCTTAGAAGCCTTTCTCTCTCAGACACAGACACTCATTTTCTTCCACTTTTATTTCTGTGCGCTACTCCTCCCGCAGCGTTTGTCCTAGACCCACGAATGAGGTGTCAAATCGATCGGCTCATTGAGGAGAGCTGTGCTATGACTTTTATAAGCGATCGGGTGTACGATGTTCGTCAGGCGGGCGAAAAAGTAGCGAAAAAAATCCCATAGACTTTGCATTGCGACAAACTTTGACGAGTCATTGTTCCGAGCGAGAATTTCATAGAAACATGTGGGTTACCACGTTTGAAGAGGCTGGCAAGCTCTGTCAGCCCATACCTCAATATGGGGTGTAAGTTGTACCCCTGGGGCGCAAGAGCTGCCCAAAATTGCCCCATAGACATACTATGGTGAAGCCGTGCCCATGAACCAGGAAGTACTGTGTTTTTCCTACTATGGGAAATTACATAGGGATTTTGTATTGAACATAACTCTGGATTGCAGTGTCATAGAGACAAGGGGGTGGGCTCATTTTACTCAGGCAACCAATCAGTCTCTCCGGATCATTGTGAAGCTATCAAGCCACGCCCTAGCAACCATATAGAGCACCTTAGTAACATGCTCCATAGACTTCCATTGAAAAAGATCAAAGGAATATCTTTGGATAGGAGTGTCGTACAAACATGAGGGTGGGCTCATTTGACTCGAGGCAGCAAACTGCCAATCACAAATCACCTTAAAGACATCATAGCCACGCCTTAGCAACCATTTAGAGCACCCTAGCAACCCAAAGCATAGGCAGATATCTTCAAATCTGAATATCATAGAGGCATAGGGGTTGGTTTATAGCATTCATACTGGCAAGCAGCCTTTGGTTTATCATTACTGGCAGCTGCCAAGCCACTCCCTAGCAACCAAACAGAGTACCTTAGCAACCGTTTAGCAATATCTATATCTCTGCATCAGAGCATCATAGAGACATGGCGGTTGGCTCTTTTGACTCATGCTAGCAAACTGGACTTCCAACATGCTACACATGCTAGCAGTTAATAGCTACATGCTAATAGTGATTAGCTAAGTGCTAAAGTGGGCTGAGAACACGCCAGGAACTCTATAGAAACTCCACAGTAACTATCTGTGACAACTACCAACCACCTAGCAACACCCTAGCAACCACCCAGGTTACCATAGCAACCGCCTAGCAACCACCCAGAACACCATAGCAACCGCCTAGCAACACCTTAGCAACCACCCCAAGTACCTTAGCAACCGCCTAGCAACCGAGTGTCGAATTTTGCCACTGCAAGCACCATTCACATTTTCTTCAGGAAATGTACATTCTAGTTAATGGTGCTTGCCAAAGGCAAAGCTCCATTCTTATTCTCCTGCATACTTATTCTTCTTCTTCTTCTTCTTCTTCTGGACAAAACTTCGGCGCGTAACTTGTCCCGCAGTTTTTGTCCTAGACCCATGAATGCGGTGTCAAATCGACCGGCTCATTGAGGAGAGGTGTGCTATGACTTTTATAAGCGATCGGACCAACGATGTTCGCACAGCGGACGAAAAAGCGGCCAAAAAAGTCCCATTGACTTTCAATGGCGGAATGTTCAGAAATTCAAATCTCAACTGTCACTTTCTCACACACACTCACACACGCAGGCCCTTAGAAGCCTTTCTCTCTCAGACACAGACACTCATTTTCTTCCACTTTTATTTCTGCGCGCTACTCCTCCCGCAGCGTTTGTCCTAGACCCATGAATGAGGTGTCAAATCGACCGGCTCATTGAGGAGAGGTGTGCTATGACTTTTATAAGCGATCGGACCAACGATGTTCGCACAGGGGGCGAAAAAGCGGCCAAAAAAGTCCCATTGACTTTCAATGGCGGAATGTTCAGAAATTTGAATTTCAACTGTCACTTTCTCACACACACTCACACACGAAGGCCCTTAGAACCCTTTCTGTCACTCACTCACTATTGATCACAGTGTCATAGAGACAAGGGGGTGGGCTCATTTCACTCAGACAACCAATCAGTGTCTCAGGATCACTGTTAAGCTATCAAGCCACGCCCTAGCAACCATATTGAGCACCATAGCAACAAGTTCCATAGACTTCCATTAAAAACGATCAAAGGAATATCTTTGGATAAAAGTGTCATAGAAACATGAGGGTGGGCTCATTTGACTCGGGGTAACAAACGGCCAATCACAAATCACCTTGAACACTTCATAGCCACGCCCTAGCAACCATTTAGAGCACCCTAGCAACCCAAAGCATAGAGGGATATCTTCAAATTTGAATATCATAGTGGCATGGGGGTTGGTTTATATCATTCATACTGGCAAACATCCTTTGGTGTATCATCAGTGGCAGCTGCCAGGCCACTCCCTAGCAACCAAACAGAGTACCCTAGCAACCGTGTAGCGAGACCTATATCTCTGCATCAGAGCATCATACAGACATGGGGGTTGGTTTATATTGTCAAGCAGCGTTTGGAGTTTCATCATTGGTAGCTGCCAAGCCACTCCCTAGCAACCAAACAGAGTACCCTAGCAACCGTTTAGCGAGACCTATATCTCTGCATCAGAGCATCGTAAAGACATGGCATTTGGCTCTTTTGACTCATGCTAGCAAACTGGACTTCCAACATGCTACACATGCTAGCAGTGAATAGCTACATGCTAATAGTGATTAGCTAAGTGCTAAAGTGGGCTGAGAACATGCCAGGAACTCTATAGAAACTCCATAGTAACTATCTGTGACAACTACCAACCACCTAGTAACACCATAGCAACCACCCTGGTTACCATAGCAACCGCCTAGCAACCACCCAGAACACCCTAGCAACCGCCTAGCAACACCGTAGTGACCACCCCAGGTACCTTAGCAACTGCCTAGCAACACCCTAGCAACCACCCAGGTTACCATAGCAACCACCTAGCAACCACCCAGGACACCCTAGCAACTGCCTAGCAACACCTTAGCAACCGCTCCAAGTACCTTAGCAACTGCCTAGCAACACCCTAGCAACCACCCAGGTTACCATAGCAACCGCCTAGCAACCACCCAGAACACCCTAGCAACTGCCTAGCAACACCGTAGTGACCACCCCAGGTACCTTAGCAACTGCCTAGCAACACCCTAGCAACCACCCAGGTTACCATAGCAACCACCTAGCAACCACCCAGAACACCCTAGCAACTGCCTAGCAACACCGTAGTGACCACCCCAGGTACCTTAGCAACTGCCTAGCAACACCTTAGCAACCACCAAGGTTACCATAGCAACCACCTAGCAATCACCCAGAACACCCTAGCAACCGCCTAGCAACACCTTAGCAACTACCCCAAGCACCTTAGAAACCGCCTAGAAACCACACAGAACACCCTAGCAACCGCCTAGCATCACGTTAGCAACCACCCCAAGTACCATAGCAACCGCCTAGCAACCGAGTGACTTTATAGCCATGCCCTAGTAACCGATTACAGCACCCTAGCAACCGGGTTCCAAATTTTGCCACTGCAAGCACCATTCACATTTTCTTCAGGAAATGTACATTCTAGTATTGTAATTACTATTCACCTGAACAAAACTTTGGCGCGTAACTCGTCCCGCACCGTTTGTCGTAGACCCACAAATGAGGTGTCAAATCGACCGGCTCATTGAGGAGAGGTGTGCTATGACTTTTCTAAGCGATCGGGTGTACGATGTTCGCACAGCGTATGAAAAAACGGCTCAAAAAAGTCCCATAGACTTAACATGGGGGCCAAATCTGTGAGATCATATCTTTGGATCAGAAGGTCGTAGAGACTTGGGGCTGGGCTCGTTTGACTCGGCCATCCAATGAGTAGTGACACAGCAGCTTCATAGCCACGCCCTAGCAACCAATTACAGCACCCTAGCAACCGGGTGCCGAATTTTGCCACTGCAAGCACCATTCACATTTTCTTAAGGAAATGTACATTCTAGTATTGTAATTACTATTCACCTGAACAAAACTTTGGCACGTAACTCGTCCCGCACCGTTTGTCGTAGACCCACAAATGAGGTGTCAAATCGACCGGATTATTGAGGAGAGGTGTGCTATGACTTTTCTAAGCGATCGGGTGTACGATGTTCGCACAGCGTACGAAAAAAACAGCTGAATAAACTCCCATAGACTTAACATTGGGTCAAAATCTGTGAGATCATATCTTTGGATCAGAAGGTCATAGAGACTTGGTGCTGGGCTCTTTTGATTCGGCCAGCCAATAAGTAGTGACACAGCAACTTCATAGCCACGTCCTTGCAACCAATTACAGCACCCTAGCAACCGGTGCCGAATTTTGCCACTGCAAGCACCATTCACATTTTCTTCAGGAAATGTACATTCTAGTATTGTAATTGTAATCATGCGACGAACAACCGTATAAGTCCAAAAAAACAAAAATTGAGATAACCATGTGACTTCAATGTATGTGTGCCACTTTGTATACAGAATCACTTTGGGGGGTGTTCGCGCGACCAAAACTCTGAATTTAAAATTTTAAAATAGTCTCACGCGGAAAAACCGTTTATGTCCACTAACGAAAAATGGAGACGCCGGTTGCTTTCATGTCCGCTGCGGACATTAATAGACAAAACGTCGGCAAAAAAAGGAGAGCGAACATGAATGAATGGAAGGACAGAGCAAGGAAGTCTTTGAGGGATGCTGGGAAACCATATGTGAACCGGAGAGGAGAGCAAAAACGAGGAAAAAGTCCACCAAAAGAGGTGAGTGAAAAACCGTATACAAAGTATCTACATAAAGTTAGCGGTTACAGTCAGAGGGGCGTGTAGGCTACTGGGCGTCGTCTACTACAGTTCATTCATATAGCTCACTCTGTTTAAAGGTTCAAGTCATGAATGGGTCGATATGAAAGCTGAGAAAATTAGGATTCAGGGGACGTTTTAAACATGTCTCTACTCCTTATAACCACGGAGAAATGAATCGAAACGCTTTAGGTGCGTCTCTAACACCAGCCCAGCTGCGTCTAATGTTAGGCTTGAATGTTTTTTTTTTTTTTACCATTCATTGATTGTGTTATAAGCACTGCTGGCAGAATTTTATATACATAAACAAACATATGTAAATTCATCCCCAATCTTTAAGATGTTTAGAGTAGAATTTGATTGCTTTATGTCTTCACTGAAATTGGTAAAAAAAAAAAAAAGAAAGAAAAAAAAAAGTCATTGACGTGTTTAAAATATTTTGATATAATTTTTGGATCCCTGTTACCATTTAATGCAACACTTTGTTTTTGTAATATTGTATGCTATGCTATGTTTGTTACTTGTTATTTAATAAATAATAAAAATAAATTAAAAAAGGTAATAATAAAAAAAAATGCATTGATTGTGTAAGCTGTTATATATTCTAGCTAGTAACCTTAATAGCTGCTAATAGCTCTAGTGTTTTATAGCTCAAAAAAACAAAAACGCTAATGTGACTTTGTTTCTGTTAAGGGAAAGGCGTGCAAGGAGACATGTCCCAGGCAGTGTTCAAGCCTAACAGACCAAAGAAAACTCCAGCTCTTCACAGAGTTTTATGCTGTCTCTTATGAGAGGCAGCAGGCTATCATTCTCTCTGGTTTGGAGCAGGTATGCTAACTTAAGCAATTCATGACCATATCATGTCAACAGTATGCAATGCATTACAATGTAGGCCCATGAAATAACCAGTGAATTGAATACTACTGTATACCTTCAATTCACTAAGACTGCACATGTACCTGATCACTGATCATCCCAATATGTCTTTTTACTTCTAGCACAAGGTGAGTCGCAGACGACCACGTGGGCCCGACACTGAGAATACTAAGAGGAACTACACCTTCAAGTACCATGTGCAACAAGGAGGCCAAAGACTTGCTGTTTGTAAGCTCACATTTATGTCAGTCTTTCAACTGACCAACAGTCGCCTACAGGCAAGTTTTATACAGCCTAGCTTTTTCCGTTTGTTAACTTTTTATTACATGCATGATTTTAATTAGATACATTGTCCATAACATATTTATTTAAAGTTACTTATCTTTGAATAGGTTATTCAAGAAAAGTTAGGCAGTCAGTCTGAGGGAACAGAGCAGGTAGTCAGGTCTCCATTAGAGGACTTCAGAGGAAAACATAAGAACAGGTAAAAAAAAAAAAAAATCTTGAAGGACCTCATGCTCTCGTCCTGTTAGTTTTTAAAGCTGCACCAATGTCAGCATCAGTTGCCCTACAACATTCCCTGATCTAATGGTGCACTGGACGCTGGCATTATAGGGCGTCGGGTGCCTTGCCACCCTATAGACCTTATGTAGCCCCGCCCCTTTTCAGCGCTGCGCTCGTTGTCTTTTGACTTCCGGTTTGTATTTCCACAGTGATCTTACGTATTTATGAATGAACTGCTCATTTAAAATCTTCCAGGTCTACTGACATTTGTTTAGACATCTGCTTTAAACATAACAATGCTCATGATAACTTTCATTAACTCTACAACAGGTAAATTCACTTCACCAACTAATTATTCTTCAACAGCGATGCCATAGAAATAAACAGGGCTACCACAAAAACGGAAGTTCAAAGACAATATTCTAAAGATGGCGGCGCGCATGTTTCTCTGGTAAATAAGGTCTATAACGCCAGCATGCACAAACTGTAATGGTTAGGATTCAGCTCACTGTTGTTGCCCAGTCAGGAAACATATTTTTGCACTTTGAGATCAATTTTATCAGAGGTAAAGTGCTATGCAAATGTAATGTATGATCCCGGGATTTCGAGATCGGCCAAAATGTCCGGGATTCGGCTTTTGCGTTCTACAGTTGCCATTCATTGTGTTTACTGTGGCGAGTAGGACGAGACTGAGGGCCGCTGGAGAACGGCGCGAGGCCGGTGGCGTGATTACTGATGAGCGACACCTGTGAGACGCACCGGCCTCGTATCTCTCACGGAGGAGCGGGAATTTTCTTAGCAATGCTAAAACGCACACATCAATCGATCACATGTTTAGCGTTCATGTAAACACTACATTCAGATTCACCAATCAGAATGAATTCAGTTAGATTGAAACAACAGGTGTGCATGTAAACAATGACGATTTTTGCGTCATCGGAGGATTTTTTCCAGACAAAAAATACATAAATCTCTCATCTCAGGGGGATATGAGGGAGGAAAGCATGGTAATTCGAAAATACTACTGGTTTTCTACTAATACAAAGCTTAATGCTAAATCCTGAAGTATCCCTTTAATGATTGTTTGTGAAAAACAAAATCCTATAGTTTAGAGAAAAGTTTACAATTATATTAAATTTTATTGTCACAGAAACAATGCAATTGTGCAAAACAGACCAGCATAGTTTATTATATTTCCCTTGTTCATGAGTTGTGTTGTTTATTTTTTAGGCCTCATAGCATTCATCCTGCAGTGAGAGAGGGGATAAGAGAGCACATCCTGAGCTTCCCACGCCAACCGAACCACTACTCACGGATGAAGGGAGATGTGGAGAGGGAGTACCTGAGCCCTGATTTAAACCTGCTCCGCATGTTCCGCCTGTACAAGGAAAACAATCCAGCATCCACTGCAAAGTTCTGGCTCTATAGGGACATCTTCAAGCAGCAAAACCTCAGTTTTGGGCAGCCAAGAAGTGATACTTGTGCAAAATGTGACGCCCTGTTCTTTAAATTAGTAGCTGCTACAACAGATGGAGAAAGGTTGAAGATCACAGCCGAGAGTGAGCTTCACCACCGGAAAGCCGAAAAAGCGTACACCCAGTTGCAGGCTGACACAGAGTGGGCCAAAGCCAATGATGACTGCCATGTCATTTGTATCGACATGCAGGGGGTAGTGTTCACGCCAAACCTGACACACTCCAACGTGTACTATCAACGGCAGCTGGCCAACTACAACCTCTGTATCCAGGAGATGGGCACTGACAAACCTCCTACAATGTGCCTCTGGCATGAGGGCATCGCTCACAGAGGTTCCATCGAGGTGGCAAGCTGTCTTTTGAAGTGGGCAGAAACATCTTTCGCTCCCCTAGTCCAGGCAAAGGAACGGAAGCTCATCATCTATAGTGACCGATGCTGTGGGCAGAACAACAACTGGCGAGTCCTAAACCTCATGGCCCTACTCGTATCTAGAGGGTACTTCAGTCAGATAGAGCAGAAGTTCATGGTGTCTGGTCACTCCTTCCTTCCCTGTGACCGTTCATTTGCCACGCTGGACAAGAGGCGTAAGGTGTCCACACTCCACACCCCCAGCGATGTCGCCGAGATGATCCGTGGAGCCAGGCAGCTGCATCCATTTAAAGTAATTGAGATGAAATGTGCGGACTTCAGGCAGCTCCCTGATGCAACATTAAAGCATCCACCTGGCTTCCTAATCACATCCATGATGTGGTTGAAAGTGACAGGTAAAAAACTAAAGAACTAAAGAACTAGACTAAAACTAAACTGGTTTTCTGAGATTAACAGTGTTGGGGATATGTGCGTGAAGGAAGAATCTTTATTGAATTTCTTGTTGAATCATGATTTCAGCTACTGATCCATGGTGTGTCCACACAAAAGGGAGCCACAGCCTCTACGAGGGATGGAAGCATTGGCTGATCACCAAACAGAGGAAGAATCAACCACCTCCAGCTCCCTTGTTCTCCACCACGTATGCTCGTGCTTACGAGGACCCTCTGCCCATCAAGAAGGAGAAGCACCGTGACCTTATGAAAATGCTAGCCTACATGCCAGCGGAGGCCCAAGCATTTTATGGGACATTAGAATGTGAAGAGTAGCCTGGTATGTGTAGGTCATGTGCAGGGTAAGGTGGGATATATTGTGTATATTGTGTGAAATTAATCATAAAAGTAGTTGTAGCTTATCTTGTATGCCTTATCTTATGTTGTATAATAGGAATATATAGGTATTTATTTTATTTTATTTAGAACCAAAAAAAGGAAGACGTATATGGTAAACTAGCATATGGAACCAGCATGGAATGAAGATGATGTATGTCTGTATTGTAAATATGTATTGTTTACCATTATTACTGTTTATTGTTTGTATGTATTGTTTATTGTAAGTATGTACGGTTTGTTTGTACTGACGTTTATTTTCTGTACTATAAGTAGGCCTATGTATTGTTCATTGTTCGTACCGTATTGTCCGCGTTTTTGTTCTGTGATTTACGTTGGCAAAAAATAAAAGAAATTGAAAGAAAGAAATGCTTAATATTTTCTTTAAGGTTCTGTTACTGTATTAAAACTAAGATAAAGGAATCAAATCTCCAGTGGTTTAAATTGATATGATTAATTGGACTTATACTGTTATTCCACATTAACTGGACATATACTGTTCTTCCACATACCAGAAATGTAAATTACTCTAACTTTTTATTTTTAAGATTGATACTAAAAAATCCTATCTCATTAGAATTGGGAAGCTTTTGTTGTCTATCTTCAAGTAAAAAAAAAAAAAGTAATATAATATTCAGAGTCCAAATTAAAAAAAATGTATTATTCAAAAATTGAAAATATGGACTTATATGGTTCTTCGTCTCAAGCCCTCAATTACTATTCACCTGAACAAAACTTTGGCGCGTAACTCGTCCCGCACCGTTTGTCGTAGACCCACAAATGAGGTGTCAAATCGACCGGCTCATTGAGGAGAGGTGTGCTATGACTTTTCTAAGCGATCGGGTGTACGATGTTCGCACAGCGTATGAAAAAACGGCTCAAAAAAGTCCCATAGACTTAACATGGGGGCCAAATCTGTGAGATCATATCTTTGGATCAGAAGGTCGTAGAGACTTGGGGCTGGGCTCGTTTGACTCGGCCATCCAATGAGTAGTGACACAGCAGCTTCATAGCCACGCCCTAGCAACCAATTACAGCACCCTAGCAACCGGGTGCCGAATTTTGCCACTGCAAGCACCATTCACATTTTCTTAAGGAAATGTACATTCTAGTTAATGGTGCTTGCCAAAGGCAAAGCTCCATTCTTATTCTTCTGCATACTTATTATAATTATTTTTCTGGACAAAAGTTTGGCGCGCTACTCCTCCCGCAGTTTTTGTCCTAGACCCATGAATGAGGTGTCAAATCGACCGGCTCATTGAGGACAGGTGTGCTATGACTTTTATAAGCGATCGGACCAACGATGTTCGCACAGCGGACGAAAAAGCGGCCAAAAAAGTCCCATTGACTTACATTGAAAAATTCAAATTCACGAACATTCCGTCTCTCTCAACTGTCACTTTCTCACACACACTCACACATGCAGGCCCTTAAAAGCCTTTCTCTCTCAGACACTCATTTTCTTCCACTTTTATTTCTGCGCGCTACTCCTCCCGCAGCGTTTGTCCTAGACCCATGAATGAGGTGTCAAATCGACCGGCTCATTGAGGAGATATGTGTTATGATTTTTATAAGCGATCGGACCAACGATGTTCGCACAGGGGGGCGAAAAAGCGGCCAAAAAAGTCCCATTGACTTTCAATGGCGGAATCTTCAGAAATTTGAATTTCAACTGTCACTTTCTCACACACACTCACACACGCAGGCCCTTAGAAGCCTTTCTCTCTCAGACACAGACACTCATTTTCTTCCACTTTTATTTCTGTGCGCTACTCCTCCCGCAGCGTTTGTCCTAGACCCATGAATGAGGTGTCAAATCGATCGGCTCATTGAGGAGAGCTGTGCTATGACTTTTATAAGCGATCGGGTGTACGATGTTCGTCAGGCGGGCGAAAAAGTAGCGAAAAAAATCCCATAGACTTTGCATTGCGACAAACTTTGACGAGTCATTGTTCCGAGCGAGAATTTCATAGAAACATGTGGGTTACCACGTTTGAAGAGGCTGGCAAGCTCTGTCAGCCCATACCTCAATATGGGGTGTAAGTTGTACCCCTGGGGCGCAAGAGCTGCCCAAAATTACCCCATAGACATACTATGGTGAAGCCGTGCCCATGAACCAGGAAGTACTGTGTTTTTCCTACTATGGGAAATTACATAGGGATTTTGTATTGAACATAACTCTGGATTGCAGTGTCATAGAGACAAGGGGGTGGGCTCATTTTACTCAGGCAACCAATCAGTCTCTCAGGATCATTGTGAAGCTATCAAGCCACGCCCTAGCAACCATATAGAGCACCATAGCAACAAGTTCCATAGACTTCCATTGAAAAAGATCAAATGAATATCTTTGGATAGGAGTGTCATAGAAACATGAGGGTGGGCTCATTTGACTCGGGGCAGCAAACGGCCAATCACGAATCACCTTCAAGACATCATAGCCACGCCCTAGCAACCATTCAGAGCACCCTAGCAACCCAAAGCATAGAGGGGATATCTTCAAATCTGAACATCATAGAGGAATGGGGGTTGGTTTATAGCATTCATACTGGCAAGCAGCCTTTGGTTTATCATTACTGGCAGCTGCCAAGCCACTCCCTAGCAACCAAACAGAGTACCCTAGCAACCGTTTAGCAAGATCTATATCTCTGCATCAGAACATCGTAAAGACATGGGGGTTGGTTTATATTGTCAAGCAGCCTTTGGAGTATCATCATTGGTAGCTACCAGGCCACTCCCTAGCAACCAACCAGATTACCCTAGCAACCGTTTTTCAAGATCCATATCTCTGCATCAGAACATCATAAAGACATGGGGGTTGGTTTATATTGTCAAGCAGCCTTTGGAGTATCATCATTGGCAACTGCCAAGCCACTCCCTAGCAACCAAACAGAGTACCCTAGCAACCATTTAGCGATGCCTATATCTCTGCATCAGAACATCGTAGAGACATGGGGGTTGGCTTTTTTGACTCATGCTAGCAAACTGTACTTGCAACATGCTACACATGCTAGCAGTTAATAGCTACATGCTAATAGTGATTAGCTAAGTGCTAAAGTGGGCTGAGAACATGCTAAGAACTCTATAGAAACTCCATAGTAACTATCTGTGCCAACTACCAACCACCTAGTAACACCATAGCAACCACCCTGGTTACCATAGCAACCGCCCAGAACACCCTAGCAACCGCCTAGCAACACAGTAGTGACCACTCCAGGTACCTTAACAACTGCCTAGCAACACCTTAGCAACCACCCCAAGTACCTTAGCAACCGCCTAGCAACACCTTAGCAACCACCCCAAGTACCTTAGCAACCGCCTAGCAACCGAGTGGCGATTTTATCATGCATGCACCATTCACATTTTCTTCAGGAAATGTACATTCTAGTATTGTAATTACTATTCACCTAGACAAAACTTTGGCGCGTAACTCGTCCCGCACCATTTGTCGTAGACCCACGAATGAGGTGTCAAATCGGCCGGCTTAGTGAGGAGAGGTGTGCTGTGACTTTTCTAAGCGATCGCTTGTACGATGTTCGCACAGCGTACGAAAAAACGGCTGAAAAAACTCCCATTGACTTAACATGGGGGCCAAATCTGTGAGATCATATCTTTGGTTTAGAAGGTCATAGAGACTTGGGGCTGGGCTCTTTTGACTCGGCCTATCAAGCTGCCAATAAGTAGTGACTTTATGGCCACACCCTAGCAACCAATTACAGCACCCTAGCAACCGGGTGCCGAATTTTGCCACTGCAAGCACCATTCACATTTTCTTCAGGAAATGTACATTCTAGTATTGTAATTACTATTCACCTGAACAAAACTTTGGCGCGTAACTCGTCCCGCACCGTTTGTCGTAGACCCACGAATGAGGTGTCAAATCGACCGGCTTATTGAGGAGAGGTGTGCTCTGACTTTTCTAAGCAATCGGGTGTATGATGTTCGCACAGCATACGAAAAAATGGCTGAAAAAACTCCCATAGACTTAACATGGGGACCAAATCTGTGAGATCATATCTTTGGTTTAGAAGGTCATAGAGACTTGAGGCTGGGCTCTTTTGACTCGGCATATCAAGCCGCCAATAAGTAGTGACTTCATAGCCACGCCCTAGCAACCAATTACAGCACCCTAGCAACCGGGTACCGAATTTTGCCACTGCAAGCACCATTCACATTTTCTTCAGGAAATGTACATTCTAGTATTGTAATTACTATTCACCTGAACAAAATTTTGGCGCGTAACTCGTCCCACACCGTTTGTCTTAGACCCACGAATGAGGTGTCAAATCGACCGGCTTATTGAGGAGAGGTGTGCTATGACTTTTCTAAGCGATCGGGTGTACGATGTTCGCACAGCGTACGAAAAAAATGGCTGAAAAAAATCCCATAGACTTAACATTCGGTCAAAATCTGTGAGATCATATCTTTGGATCAGAAGGTCATAGAGACTTGGGGCTGGGCTCTTTTGATTCGGCCAGCCAATAAGTAGTGGCACAGCAACTTCATAGCCATACATTCTAGTTAATGGTGCTTGCCAAAGGCAAAGCTCCATTCTTATTCTCCTGCATACTTATTCTGCTTCTTCTTCTTCTTCTGGACAAAATTTCGGCGCGTAACTAGTCCCGCAGTTTTTGTCACAGACCCACGGATGAGGTGTCAAATCGTGTGGATTATTCGGGAATGGTGTGCTATGACTTTTATAAGCGATCGGGTGTACGATGTTCGTCCGGCGAGCGAAAAATCAGGCGAAAAATCCCATTGACTTAACATTGGGATGAACTTTGACGAGTCATAGCTCCTAACGAGAATTTCGTAGAAACATGTGGGTCACCACGTTTAAAGGGGCTGACAGGTTCTGTCAGACCATACCTCAAAATGGGGTGTAAGTTGTACCCCTGGGGCACAAGAGCTGCCCAAAGTTGCCCCATAGACTTACTATGGTGAAGCCGTGCCCATGAAACAGTGCGTTTTTCCTACTATGGGAAATTACATAGGGATTTTGTATTGAACATAACTCTGGATCACAATGTCATAGAGACAAGGGGTTGGGCTCATTTTACTCAGGCAACCAATCAGTCTCTCAGGATCATTGTGAAGCTATCAAGCCACGCCCTAGCAACCATATAGAGCACCATAGCAACAAGTTCCATAGACTTCCATTGAAAAAGATCTAATTAATATCTTTGGATAGGAGTGTCATAGAAACATGAGGGTGGGCTCATTTGACTCGGGGCAGCAAACGGCCAATCACGAATCACCTTCAAGACTTCATAGCCACGCCCTAGCAACCATTTAGAGCACCCTAGCAACCCAAAGCAAAGAGGGATATCTTCAAATCTGAATATCATAGAGGCATGGGGGTTGGTTTATATCATTCCTACTGGCAAGCAGCCTTTGTTTTATCATTACTGGCAGCTGCCAAGCCACTCCCTAGCAACCAAACAGAGTACCCTAGCAACCGTTTTGCAAGATCTATATCTCTGCATCAGAACATCGTAAAGACATGGGGGTTGGTTTATATTGTCAAGCAGCCTTTGGAGTATCATCATTGGCAGCTGCCAAGCCACTCCCTAGCAACCAAACAGAGTACCCTAGCAACCGTTTTGCAACACCTATATCTCTGCATCAGAACATCGTAGAGACATGGCGGTTGGCTCTTTTGACTCATGCTAGCAAACTGGACTTCCAACATGCTACACATGCTAGCAGTGAATAGCTACATGCTAATAGTGATTAGCTTAGGGTTTAAACATGACACAAACTAGTAAAAATGTGTTAGCATTATGCTAGTGGCATGTTAATTGTGTTAGCATGATGCTAGTAGCATGCTAATCATGTTAGCATCATGCTAGCAAACATGCTAATCATGTTAGCATCTTGTTAAAAACATGCTAGCAACATGGTAATCATGCTAGCATCATGCTAGCATTATGCTAATCATGTTAGCATGTTGTTAGCATTATGCTAACATGATTAGCATCTTGTTAAAATCATGCTAGCATCATGCTAGCATTATGCTAATCATGTTAGCATGTTGCTAGCTTTATGTTAACATGATTAGCATCTTGTTAAAAACATGATAGCAGCATGCTATGGGTGTTAGCATCATGCTAGCAACATGCTAATCATGTTAGCATTTTGCTAAAAACATCCTAGCAGAACGGTAATTATGCTAGCATCATGCTAATCAAGGGTGCCGAGTTTTGCCACTGCAAGCACCATTCACATTTTCTTCAGGAAATGTACATTCTAGTATTGTAATTACTATTCACCTGAACAAAATTTTGGCGCGTAACTCGTCCCACACCGTTTGTCTTAGACCCACGAATGAGGTGTCAAATCGACCGGCTCTTTGAGGAGAGGTGTGCTATGACTTTTCTAAGCGATCGGGTGTACGATGTTCGCACAGCGTACGAAAAAAATGGCTGAAAAAAATCCCATAGACTTAACATTCGGTCAAAATCTGTGAGATCATATCTTTGGATCAGAAGGTCATAGAGACTTGGGGCTGGGCTCTTTTGATTCGGCCAGCCAATAAGTAGTGGCACAGCAACTTCATAGCCACGCCCTAGCAACCAATTACAGCACCCTAGCAACCGGTGCCGAATTTTGCCACTGCAAGCACCATTCACATTTTCTTCAGGAAATGTACATTCTAGTATTGTAATTACTATTCACCTGAACAAAACTTTGGCGCGTAACTCGTCCCGCACCGTTTGTCGTAGACCCACAAATGAGGTGTCAAAACGACCGGCTTATTGAGGAGAGGTGTGCTATGACTTTTCTAAGCGATCGGGTGTACGATGTTCGCACAGCGTATGAAAAAAAAGGCTGAAAAAACTCCCATAGACTTAACATTGGGTCAAAATCTGTGAGATCATATCTTTGGATCAGAAGGTCATAGAGACTTGGGGCTGGGCTCTTTTGATTCGCCAGCCAATAAGTAGTGACACAGCAACTTCATAGCCACGCCCTAGCAACCAATTACAGCATCCTAGCAACCGGTGCCGAATTTTGCCACTGCAAGCACCATTCACATTTTCTTCAGGAAATGTACATTCTAGTATTGTAATTACTATTCACCTGAACAAAACTTCAGCGCGTAACTCGTCCCGCAGCGTTTGTCATAGACCCACGAATGAGGTGTCAAATCGACCGGCTTATTGAGGAGAGGTGTGCTATGACTTTTCTAAGCGATCGGGTGTACGATGTTCACACAGCGTACGAAAAAACGGCTGAAAAAAGTCCCATAGACTTAACATGGGGGCCAAATCTGTGAGATCATATCTTTGGTTTAGAAGGTCATAGAGACTTGGGGCTGGGCTCTTTTGATTCGGCCAGCAAATAAGTAGTGACACAGCAACTTCATAGCCACGCCCTAGCAACCAATTACAGCACCCTAGCAACCGGTGCCGAATTTTGCCACTGCAAGCACCATTCACATTTTCTTCAGGAAATGTACATTCTAGTATTGTAATTACTATTCACCTGAACAAAACTTTGGCGCGTAACTCGTCCCGCACCGTTTGTCGTAGACCCACGAATGAGGTGTCAAATCGACCGGCTTATTGAGGAGAGGTGTGCTATGACTTTTCTAAGCGATCGGGTGTACGATGTTCGCACAGCGTACGAACAAACGGCTGAAAAAACTCCCATAGACTTAACATGGGGGCCAAATCTGTGAGATCATATCTTTGGTTTAGAAGGTCATAGAGACTTGGGGCTGGGCTCTTTTGACTCAGCCTATCAAGCCGCCAATAAGTAGTGACTTCATGGCAACGCCCTAGCAACAAATTACAGCACCCTAGCAACCGGGTTCCGAATTTTGCCACTGCAAGCACCATTCACATTTTCTTCAGGAAATGTACATTCTAGTTAATGGTGCTTGCCAAAGGCAAAGCTCCATTCTTATTCTCCTGCATACTTATTCTTCTTCTTCTTCTTCTTCTTCTGGACAAAACTTCGGCGCGTAACTTGTCCCGCAGTTTTTGTCCTAGACCCATGAATGCGGTGTCAAATCGACCGGCTCATTGAGGACAGGTGTGCTATGACTTTTATAAGCGATCGGACCAACGATGTTCGCACAGCGGACGAAAAAGCGGCCAAAAAAGTCCCATTGACTTACATTGAAAAATTCAAATTCACGAACATTCCGTCTCTCTCAACTGTCACTTTCTCACACACACTCACACATGCAGGCCCTTAAAAGCCTTTCTCTCTCAGACACAGACACTCATTTTCTTCCACTTTTATTTCTGCGCGCTACTCCTCCCGCAGCGTTTGTCCTAGACCCATGAATGAGGTGTCAAATCGACCGGCTCATTGAGGAGATATGTGTTATGATTTTTATAAGCGATCGGACCAACGATGTTCGCACAGGGGGGCGAAAAAGCGGCCAAAAAAGTCCCATTGACTTTCAATGGCGGAATTTTCAGAAATTTGAATTTCAACTGTCACTTTCTCACACACACTCACACACGCAGGCCCTTAGAAGCCTTTCTCTCTCAGACACAGACACTCATTTTCTTCCACTTTTATTTCTGTGCGCTACTCCTCCCGCAGCGTTTGTCCTAGACCCACGAATGAGGTGTCAAATCGATCGGCTCATTGAGGAGAGCTGTGCTATGACTTTTATAAGCGATCGGGTGTACGATGTTCGTCAGGCGGGCGAAAAAGTAGCGAAAAAAATCCCATAGACTTTGCATTGCGACAAACTTTGACGAGTCATTGTTCCGAGCGAGAATTTCATAGAAACATGTGGGTTACCACGTTTGAAGAGGCTGGCAAGCTCTGTCAGCCCATACCTCAATATGGGGTGTAAGTTGTACCCCTGGGGCGCAAGAGCTGCCCAAAATTGCCCCATAGACATACTATGGTGAAGCCGTGCCCATGAACCAGGAAGTACTGTGTTTTTCCTACTATGGGAAATTACATAGGGATTTTGTATTGAACATAACTCTGGATTGCAGTGTCATAGAGACAAGGGGGTGGGCTCATTTTACTCAGGCAACCAATCAGTCTCTCCGGATCATTGTGAAGCTATCAAGCCACGCCCTAGCAACCATATAGAGCACCTTAGTAACATGCTCCATAGACTTCCATTGAAAAAGATCAAAGGAATATCTTTGGATAGGAGTGTCGTACAAACATGAGGGTGGGCTCATTTGACTCGAGGCAGCAAACTGCCAATCACAAATCACCTTAAAGACATCATAGCCACGCCTTAGCAACCATTTAGAGCACCCTAGCAACCCAAAGCATAGGCAGATATCTTCAAATCTGAATATCATAGAGGCATAGGGGTTGGTTTATAGCATTCATACTGGCAAGCAGCCTTTGGTTTATCATTACTGGCAGCTGCCAAGCCACTCCCTAGCAACCAAACAGAGTACCTTAGCAACCGTTTAGCAATATCTATATCTCTGCATCAGAGCATCATAGAGACATGGCGGTTGGCTCTTTTGACTCATGCTAGCAAACTGGACTTCCAACATGCTACACATGCTAGCAGTTAATAGCTACATGCTAATAGTGATTAGCTAAGTGCTAAAGTGGGCTGAGAACACGCCAGGAACTCTATAGAAACTCCACAGTAACTATCTGTGACAACTACCAACCACCTAGCAACACCCTAGCAACCACCCAGGTTACCATAGCAACCGCCTAGCAACCACCCAGAACACCATAGCAACCGCCTAGCAACACCTTAGCAACCACCCCAAGTACCTTAGCAACCGCCTAGCAACCGAGTGTCGAATTTTGCCACTGCAAGCACCATTCACATTTTCTTCAGGAAATGTACATTCTAGTATTGTAATTACTATTCACCTGGACAAAATTTCGGCACGCTACTCGTCCGGCACCGTTTGTCGTAGATCCATGAATGAGGTGTCAAATCGACCGGCTCATTGAGGAGAGGTGTGCTATGACTTTTCTAAGCGATCGGGTGTACGATGTTCGCACAGTGGACGAAAAATCGGCTGAAAAAATTCCCATAGACTTAACATTGAGACAAAATCTAAGATATCATATCTTTGGATCAGAAGATCTTAGGGACTTGGGGCTGGGCTCTTTTGACTCGGCCTATCAAGCAGCCAATTAGTACTTCATAGCCATGCCCTAGCAACCAATTACAGCACCCTAGCAACCGAGTCCGGTGTTTTGCCACTGCAAGCACCATTCACATTTTCTTCAGGAAATGTACATTCTAGTATTATAATTACTATTCACCTGAACAAAACTTTGGCGCGTAACTCGTCCCGCACCGTTTGTCGTAGACCCACGAATGAGGTGTCAAATCGACCGGCTTATTGAGGAGAGGTGTGCTATGACTTTTCTAAGCGATCGGGTGTACGATGTTCGCACAGCATACAAAAAAAACGGCCAAAAAAGTCCCATAGACTTACATTGAAAAATTCAAAATCACAAACATTCCGTCAGTCTCAACTGTCACTTTCTCACACACACGCACACCTGAACAAAACTTTGGTGTGTAACTCGTCACGCACCCTTTGTCGTAGACCCACAAATGAGGTGTCAAATCGACCGGCTTATTGAGGAGAGGTGTGCTATGACTTTTCTAAGCGATCGGGTGTACGATGTTCACACGGTGGACGAAAAACAGCTGAAAAAAGTCTCATAGACTTAACATTGGGACAAAATCTGTGAGATCATATCTTTGGATCAAAAGGTCATAGAGACTTGGGGCTGGGCTCTTTTGACTCGGCCATGCAATAAGTAGTGACACAGCAACTTCATAGCCATGCCCTAGCAACCAATTACAGCACCCTAGCAACCGAGTGGCGAATTTTGCCACTGCAAGCACCATTCACATTTTCTTCAGGAAATGTACATTCTAGTTAATGGTGCTTGCCAAAGGCAAAGCTCCATTCTTAATCTTCTGCATACTTATTAATGGTGCTTGCCAAAGGCAAAGCTCCATTCTTATTCTCCTGCATACTTATTCTTCTTCTTCTGGACAAAACTTCGGCGCGTAACTTGTCCCGCAGTTTTTGTCCTAGACCCATGAATGAGGTGTCAAATCGACCGGCTCATTGAGGACAGGTGTGCTATGACTTTTATAAGCGATCGGACCAACGATGTTCGCACAGCGGACGAAAAAGCGGCCAAAAAAGTCCCATTGACTTACATTGAAAAATTCAAATTCACGAACATTCTGTCTCTCTCAACTGTCACTTTCTCACACACACTCACACACGCAGGCCCTTAGAAGCCTTTCTCTCTCAGACACAGACACTCATTTTCTTCCACTTTTATTTCTGCGCGCTACTCCTCCCGCAGCGTTTGTCCTAGACCCATGAATGAGGTGTCAAATCGACCGGCTCATTGAGGAGAGGTGTGCTATGACTTTTATAAGCGATCGGACCAACGATGTTCGCACAGGGGGCGAAAAAGCGGCCAAAAAAGTCCCATTGACTTTCAATGGCGGAATCTTCAGAAATTTGAATTTCAACTGTCACTTTCTCACACACACTCACACACGCAGGCCCTTAGAAGCCTTTCTCTCTCAGTCACAGACACTCATTTTCTTCCACTTTTATTTCTGCGCGCTACTCCTCCCGCAGCGTTTGTCCTAGACCCATGAATGAGGTGTCAAATCGACCGGCTCATTGGGGAGACCTGTGCTATGACTTTTATAAGCGATCGGGTGTACGATGTTCGTCCGGCGGGCGAAAAAGTAGCGAAAAAAATCCCATAGACTTTGCATTGCGACAAACTTTGACGAGTCATTGCTCCGAGCGAGAATTTCGTAGAAACATGTGGGTTACCACGTTTGAAGAGGCTGGCAAGCTCTGTCAGCCCATATCTCAATATGGGGTGTAAGTTGTACCCCTGGGGCGCAAGAGCTGCCCAAAATTGCCCCATAGACATACTATGGTGAAGCCGTGCCCATGAACCAGGAAGTACTGTGTTTTTCCTACTATGGGAAATTACATAGGGATTTTGTATTGAACATAACTCTGGATTACAGTGTCATAGAGACAAGGGGGTGGGCTCATTTTACTCAGGCAACCAATCAGTCTCTCAGGATCATTGTGAAGCTATCAAGCCACGCCCTAGCAACCATATAGAGCACCTTAGTAACATGCTCCATAGACTTCCATTGAAAAAGATCAAATGAATATCTTTGGATAGGAGTGTCGTACAAACATGAGGGTGGGCTCATTTGACTCGAGGCAGCAAACTGCCAATCACAAATCACCTTAAAGACATCATAGCCACGCCTTAGCAACCATTTAGAGCACCCTAGCAACCCAAAGCATAGGCAGATATCTTCAAATCTGAATATCATAGAGGCATAGGGGTTGGTTTATAGCATTCATACTGGCAAGCAGCCTTTGGTTTATCATTACTGGCAGCTGCCAAGCCACTCCCTAGCAACCAAACAGAGTACCTTAGCAACCGTTTAGCAAGATCTATATCTCTGCATCAGAGCATCATAGAGACATGGCGGTTGGCTCTTTTGACTCATGCTAGCAAACTGGACTTCCAACATGCTACACATGCTAGCAGTGAATAGCTACATGCTAATAGTGATTAGCTAAGTGCTAAAGTGGGCTGAGAACATGCCAGGAACTCTATAGAAACTCCATAGTAACTATCTGTGACAGCTACCAACCACCTAGTAACACCATAGCAACCACCCTGGTTACCATAGCAACCGCCTAGCAACCACCCAGAACACCCTAGCAACCGCCTAGCAACACCGTAGTGACCACCCCAGGTACCTTAGCAACTGCCTAGCAACACCCTAGCAACCACCCAGGTTACCATAGCAACCACCTAGCAACCACCCAGAACACCCTAGCAACTGCCTAGCAACACCTTAGCAACCGCTCCAAGTACCTTAGCAACTGCCTAGCAACACCCTAGCAACCACCCAGGTTACCATAGCAACCGCCTAGCAACCACCCAGAACACCCTAGCAACTGCCTAGCAACACCGTAGTGACCACCCCAGGTACCTTAGCAACTGCCTAGCAACACCCTAGCAACCACCCAGGTTACCATAGCAACCACCTAGCAACCACCCAGAACACCCTAGCAACTGCCTAGCAACACCATAGCGACCACTCCAAGTACCTTAGCAACTGCCTAGCAACACCTTAGCAACCACCCAGGTTACCATAGCAACCGCCTAGCAACCACCCAGAACACCCTAGCAACACCTTAGCAACCACCCCAAGTACCTTAGCAACCGCCTAGCAACCGAGTGGGGATTTTGCCACTGCAAGCACCATTCACATTTTCTTCAGGAAATGTACATTCTAGTTATTATTCTTCTTCTTCTTCTTCTGGCCAAAATATCGGCACGCTACTCCTCCCGCAGTTTTTGTCCTAGACCCATGAATGAGGTGTCAAATCGACCGGCTCATTGAGGACAGGTGTGCTATGACTTTTATAAGCGATCGGACCAACGATGTTCGCACAGCGGACGAAAAAGCGGCCAAAAAAGTCCCATTGACTTACATTGAAAAATTCAAATTCACGAACATTCCGTCTCTCTCAACTGTCACTTTCTCACACACACTCACACATGCAGGCCCTTAAAAGCCTTTCTCTCTCAGACACAGACACTCATTTTCTTCCACTTTTATTTCTGCGCGCTACTCCTCCCGCAGCGTTTGTCCTAGACCCATGAATGAGGTGTCAAATCGACCGGCTCATTGAGGAGATATGTGTTATGATTTTTATAAGCGATCGGACCAACGATGTTCGCACAGGGGGGCGAAAAAGCGGCCAAAAAAGTCCCATTGACTTTCAATGGCGGAATCTTCAGAAATTTGAATTTCAACTGTCACTTTCTCACACACACTCACACACGCAGGCCCTTAGAAGCCTTTCTCTCTCAGACACAGACACTCATTTTCTTCCACTTTTATTTCTGTGCGCTACTCCTCCCGCAGCGTTTGTCCTAGACCCACGAATGAGGTGTCAAATCGATCGGCTCATTGAGGAGAGCTGTGCTATGACTTTTATAAGCGATCGGGTGTACGATGTTCGTCAGGCGGGCGAAAAAGTAGCGAAAAAAATCCCATAGACTTTGCATTGCGACAAACTTTGACGAGTCATTGTTCCGAGCGAGAATTTCATAGAAACATGTGGGTTACCACGTTTGAAGAGGCTGGCAAGCTCTGTCAGCCCATACCTCAATATGGGGTGTAAGTTGTACCCCTGGGGCGCAAGAGCTGCCCAAAATTGCCCCATAGACATACTATGGTGAAGCCGTGCCCATGAACCAGGAAGTACTGTGTTTTTCCTACTATGGGAAATTACATAGGGATTTTGTATTGAACATAACTCTGGATTGCAGTGTCATAGAGACAAGGGGGTGGGCTCATTTTACTCAGGCAACCAATCAGTCTCTCCGGATCATTGTGAAGCTATCAAGCCACGCCCTAGCAACCATATAGAGCACCTTAGTAACATGCTTCATAGACTTCCATTGAAAAAGATCAAAGGAATATCTTTGGATAGGAGTGTCGTACAAACATGAGGGTGGGCTCATTTGACTCGAGGCAGCAAACTGCCAATCACAAATCACCTTAAAGACATCATAGCCACGCCTTAGCAACCATTTAGAGCACCCTAGCAACCCAAAGCATAGGCAGATATCTTCAAATCTGAATATCATAGAGGCATAGGGGTTGGTTTATAGCATTCATACTGGCAAGCAGCCTTTGGTTTATCATTACTGGCAGCTGCCAAGCCACTCCCTAGCAACCAAACAGAGTACCTTAGCAACCGTTTAGCAATATCTATATCTCTGCATCAGAGCATCATAGAGACATGGCGGTTGGCTCTTTTGACTCATGCTAGCAAACTGGACTTCCAACATGCTACACATGCTAGCAGTTAATAGCTACATGCTAATAGTGATTAGCTAAGTGCTAAAGTGGGCTGAGAACACGCCAGGAACTCTATAGAAACTCCACAGTAACTATCTGTGACAACTACCAACCACCTAGCAACACCCTAGCAACCACCCAGGTTACCATAGCAACCGCCTAGCAACCACCCAGAACACCATAGCAACCGCCTAGCAACACCTTAGCAACCACCCCAAGTACCTTAGCAACCGCCTAGCAACCGAGTGTCGAATTTTGCCACTGCAAGCACCATTCACATTTTCTTCAGGAAATGTACATTCTAGTTAATGGTGCTTGCCAAAGGCAAAGCTCCATTCTTATTCTCCTGCATACTTATTCTTCTTCTTCTGGACAAAATTTCGGCGCGTTACTCCTCCTGCAGTTTTTGTCACAGACCCACAGATGAGGTGTCAAATCGTGCGGATTATTCGGGAATGGTGTGCTATGACTTTTATAAGCAATCGGGTGTACGATGTTCGTCCGACGGGCGAAAAATCGGGCGAAAAATCCCATTGACTTAACATTGCGACAAACTTTGACGGGTCATAGCTCCTAACGAGGATTTCGTAGAAACATGTGGGTTACTACGTTTGAAGGGGCTGACAGGCTCTGTCAGACCACATCTCAAAATGGGGTGTAAGTTGTACCCCTGGGGTGCAAGAGCTGCCCAAATTTGCCCCATAGACTTACTATGGTGAAGCCGTGCCCATGAACCAGGAAGTACTGTGTTTTTCCTACTATGGGAAATTACATAGGGATTTTGTATTGAACATAACTCTGGTTTACAATGTCATAGAGACAAGGGGGTGGGCTCATTTTTCTCAGGCAACCAATCAGTCTCTCAGGATCATTTTGAAGCTATCAAGCCACGCCCTAGCAACCATATAGAGCACCTTAGTAACAAGCTCCATAGACTTCCATTGAAAAAGATCAAATGAATATCTTTGGATAGTAGTGTCGTACAAACAAGAGGGTGGGCTCATTTGACTCGAGGCAGCAAACCGCCAATCACAAATCACCTTAAAGACATCATAGCCATGCCTTAGCAACCATTTAGAGCACCCTAGCAACCCAAAGCATAGGCAGATATCTTCAAATCTGAATATCATAGAGGCATGGGGGTTGGTTTATATCATTGATACTGGCAAGCAGCCTTTGGTTTATCATTACTGGCAGTTGCCAAGCCACTCCCTAGCAACCAAACAGAGTACCCTAGCAACCGTTTTGCAAGATCTATATCTCTGCATCAGAGCATCATAGAGACATGGCGGTTGGCTCTTTTGACTCATGCTAGCAAACTGGAATTCCAACATGCTACACATGCTAGCGGTGAATAGCTACATGCTAATACTGATTAGCTAAGTGCTAAAGTGGGCTAAGAACATGCTAAGAACTCTATAGAAACTTCATAGTAACTATCTGTGACAACTACCAACCACCTAGTAACACCATAGCAACCACCCAGGTTACCATAGCAACCGCCTAGCAACCATCCAGAACACCCTAGAAACCGCCTAGCAACACTGTAGTGACCACCCCAGGTACCTTAGCAACTGCCTAGCAACACCCTAGCAACCACCCAGGTTACCATAGCAACCGCCTAGCAACCACCCAGAACACCCTAGCAACCGCCTAGCAACATCATAGTGACCACCCCAGGTACCTTAGCAACTGCCTAGTATCACCCTAGCAACCACCCAGGTTACCATAGCAACCGCCTAGCAACCGCCCAGAACACCCTAGCAACCGCCTAGCAACACCATAGTGACCACCCCAGGTACCTTAGCAACTGCCTAGCAACACCCTAGCAACCACCCGGGTTACCATAGCAACCGCCTAGCAACCACCCAGAACACCCTAGCAACCGCCTAGCAACACCATAGTGACCACCCCAGGTGCCTTAGCAACTGCCTAGCAACACCCTAGCAACCACCCGGGTTACCATAGCAACTGCCTAGCAACCACCCAGAACACCCTAGCAACCGCCTAGCAACACCATAGTGACCACCCCAGGTACCTTAGCAACTGCCTAACAACACCCTAGCAACCACCCAGGTTACCATAGCAACCGCCTAGCAACCACCCAGAACACCCTAGCAACCGCCTAGCAACACCGTAGTGACCACCCCAGGTACCTTAGCAACTGCCTAGCAACACCCTAGCAACCACCCAGGTTACCATAGCAACCGCCTAGCAACCACCCAGAACACCCTAGCAACCGCCTAGCAACACCATAGTGACCACCCCAGGTACCTTAGCAACTGCCTAGCAACACCCTAGCAACCACCCAGGTTACCATAGCAACCACCAAGAACACCCTAGCAACCGCCTAGCAACACCTTAGCAACCACTCCAAGTACCTTAGCAACTGCCCAGCAACACCCTAGCAACCACTCAGGTTACCATAGCAACCACCCAGAACACCCTAGCAACCGCCTAGCAACACCTTAGCAACTACCCAAGTACCTTAGCAACCGCCTAGCAACCACCCAGAACACCCTAGCAACCGCCTAGCAACACCTTAGCAACCACCCCAAGTACCATAGCAACCGCCTAGCAACCGAGTGGCGAATTTTGCCACTGCAAGCACCATTCACATTTTCTTCAGGAAATGTACATTCTAGTTAATGGTGCTTGCCAAAGGCAAAGCTCCATTCTTATTCTCCTGCATACTTATTCTTCTTCTTCTTCTTCTTCTTCTGGACAAAACTTCGGCGCGTAACTTGTCCCGCAGTTTTTGTCCTAGACCCATGAATGCGGTGTCAAATCGACCGGCTCATTGAGGAGAGGTGTGCTATGACTTTTATAAGCGATCGGACCAACGATGTTCGCACAGCGGACGAAAAAGCGGCCAAAAAAGTCCCATTGACTTTCAATGGCGGAATGTTCAGAAATTCAAATCTCAACTGTCACTTTCTCACACACACTCACACACGCAGGCCCTTAGAAGCCTTTCTCTCTCAGACACAGACACTCATTTTCTTCCACTTTTATTTCTGCGCGCTACTCCTCCCGCAGCGTTTGTCCTAGACCCATGAATGAGGTGTCAAATCGACCGGCTCATTGAGGAGAGGTGTGCTATGACTTTTATAAGCGATCGGACCAACGATGTTCGCACAGGGGGCGAAAAAGCGGCCAAAAAAGTCCCATTGACTTTCAATGGCGGAATGTTCAGAAATTTGAATTTCAACTGTCACTTTCTCACACACACTCACACACGAAGGCCCTTAGAACCCTTTCTGTCACTCACTCACTATTGATCACAGTGTCATAGAGACAAGGGGGTGGGCTCATTTCACTCAGACAACCAATCAGTGTCTCAGGATCACTGTTAAGCTATCAAGCCACGCCCTAGCAACCATATTGAGCACCATAGCAACAAGTTCCATAGACTTCCATTAAAAAGATCAAAGGAATATCTTTGGATAAAAGTGTCATAGAAACATGAGGGTGGGCTCATTTGACTCGGGGTAACAAACGGCCAATCACAAATCACCTTGAACACTTCATAGCCACGCCCTAGCAACCATTTAGAGCACCCTAGCAACCCAAAGCATAGAGGGATATCTTCAAATTTGAATATCATAGTGGCATGGGGGTTGGTTTATATCATTCATACTGGCAAACATCCTTTGGTGTATCATCAGTGGCAGCTGCCAGGCCACTCCCTAGCAACCAAACAGAGTGCCCTAGCAACCGTGTAGCGAGACCTATATCTCTGCATCAGAGCATCATACAGACATGGGGGTTGGTTTATATTGTCAAGCAGCGTTTGGAGTTTCATCATTGGTAGCTGCCAAGCCACTCCCTAGCAACCAAACAGAGTACCCTAGCAACCGTTTAGCGAGACCTATATCTCTGCATCAGAGCATCGTAAAGACATGGCATTTGGCTCTTTTGACTCATGCTAGCAAACTGGACTTCCAACATGCTACACATGCTAGCAGTGAATAGCTACATGCTAATAGTGATTAGCTAAGTGCTAAAGTGGGCTGAGAACATGCCAGGAACTCTATAGAAACTCCATAGTAACTATCTGTGACAACTACCAACCACCTAGTAACACCATAGCAACCACCCTGGTTACCATAGCAACCGCCTAGCAACCACCCAGAACACCCTAGCAACCGCCTAGCAACACCGTAGTGACCACCCCAGGTACCTTAGCAACTGCCTAGCAACACCCTAGCAACCACCCAGGTTACCATAGCAACCACCTAGCAACCACCCAGGACACCCTAGCAACTGCCTAGCAACACCTTAGCAACCGCTCCAAGTACCTTAGCAACTGCCTAGCAACACCCTAGCAACCACCCAGGTTACCATAGCAACCGCCTAGCAACCACCCAGAACACCCTAGCAACTGCCTAGCAACACCGTAGTGACCACCCCAGGTACCTTAGCAACTGCCTAGCAACACCCTAGCAACCACCCAGGTTACCATAGCAACCACCTAGCAACCACCCAGAACACCCTAGCAACTGCCTAGCAACACCGTAGTGACCACCCCAGGTACCTTAGCAACTGCCTAGCAACACCTTAGCAACCACCAATGTTACCATAGCAACCACCTAGCAATCACCCAGAACACCCTAGCAACCGCCTAGCAACACCTTAGCAACTACCCCAAGCACCTTAGAAACCGCCTAGAAACCACACAGAACACCCTAGCAACCGCCTAGCATCACGTTAGCAACCACCCCAAGTACCATAGCAACCGCCTAGCAACCGAGTGACTTTATAGCCATGCCCTAGTAACCGATTACAGCACCCTAGCAACCGGGTTCCAAATTTTGCCACTGCAAGCACCATTCACATTTTCTTCAGGAAATGTACATTCTAGTATTGTAATTACTATTCACCTGAACAAAACTTTGGCGTGTAACTCGTCCCGCACCGTTTGTCGTAGACCCACAAATGAGGTGTCAAATCGACCAGCTTATTGAGGAGAGGTGTGCTATGACTTTTCTAAGCGATCGGGTGTACGATGTTCGCACAGCGTACGAAAAAAAACTGCTGAAAAAAGTCCCATAGACTTAACATTGGGACAAAATCTAAGATATCATATCTTTGGATCAGAAGATCATAGAGACTTGGGGCTGTGCTCTTTTGATTTGACCTATCAAGCAGCCAATAAGTAGTTCATAGCCACGCCCTAGCAACCAATTACAGCACCCTAGCAACCGAGTGGCGAATTTTGCCACTGCAAGCACCATTCACATTTTCTTCAGGAAATGTACATTCTAGTATTGTAATTACTATTCACCTAGACAAAACTTCGGCGTGTAACTCGTCCTGCACCGTTTGTCGTAGACCCACGAATGCGGTGTCAAATAGACCGGCTTATTGAGGAGAGGTGTGCTATGACTTTTGTAAGCGATCGGGTGTACGATGTTCACACAACGGACGAAAAATCGGCTGAAAAAAGTCCCATAGACTTAACATTGGGACAAAATCTGTGAGATCATATCTTTGGTTTAAAAGGTCATAGAGACTTGGGGCTGGGCTCTTTTGACTCGGCCTATCAAGCAGCTAATAAGTAGTTTGTAGCCACGCCCTAGCAACCAATTACAGCACACTAGCAACCGGGTGGCGAATTTTGCCACTGCAAGCACCATTCACATTTTCTTCAGGAAATGTACATTCTAGTATTGTAATTACTATTCACCTGAACAAAACTTTGGCGCGTAACTCGTCCCGCACCGTTTGTCGTAGACCCACGAATGAGGTGTCAAATCGACCGGCTTATTGAGGAGAGGTGTGCTATGACTTTTCTAAGCGATCGGGTGTACGATGTTCGCACAGCGTACGAAAAAACGGCTGAAAAAACTCCCATTGACTTAACATGGGGGCCAAATCTGTGAGATCATATCTTTGGTTTAGAAGGTCATAGAGACTTGGGGCTGGGCTCTTTTGACTCGGCCTATCAAGCCGCCAATAAGTAGTGACTTCATGGCCACGCCCTAGCAACCAATTACAGCACCCTAGCAACCGAGTGGCGAATTTTGCCACTGCAAGCACCATTCACATTTTCTTCAGGAAATGTACATTCTAGTATTGTAATTACTATTCACCTGGACAAAATTTCGGCACGCTACTCGTCCGGCACCGTTTGTCGTAGATCCATGAATGAGGTGTCAAATCGACCGGCTCATTGAGGAGAGGTGTGCTATGACTTTTCTAAGCGATCGGGTGTACGATGTTCGCACAGTGGACGAAAAATCGGCTGAAAAAATTCCCATAGACTTAACATTGAGACAAAATCTAAGATATCATATCTTTGGATCAGAAGATCTTAGGGACTTGGGGCTGGGCTCTTTTGACTCGGCCTATCAAGCAGCCAATTAGTACTTCATAGCCATGCCCTAGCAACCAATTACAGCACCCTAGCAACCGAGTCCGGTGTTTTGCCACTGCAAGCACCATTCACATTTTCTTCAGGAAATGTACATTCTAGTTAATGGTGCTTGCCAAAGGCAAAGCTCCATTCTTATTCTCCTGCATACTTATTCTTCTTCTTCTGGACAAAACTTCGGCGCGTAACTTGTCCCGCAGTTTTTGTCCTAGACCCATGAATGAGGTGTCAAATCGACCGGCTCATTGAGGACAGGTGTGCTATGACTTTTATAAGCGATCGGACCAACGATGTTCGCACAGCGGACGAAAAAGCGGCCAAAAAAGTCCCATTGACTTACATTGAAAAATTCAAATTCACGAACATTCCGTCTCTCTCAACTGTCACTTTCTCACACACACTCACACACGCAGGCCCTTAGAAGCCTTTCTCTCTCAGACACAGACACTCATTTTCTTCCACTTTTATTTCTGCGTGCTACTCCTCCCGCAGCGTTTGTCCTAGACCCATGAATGAGGTGTCAAATCGACCGGCTCATTGAGGAGAGGTGTGCTATGACTTTTATAAGCGATCGGACCAACGATGTTCGCACAGGGGGCGAAAAAGCGGCCAAAAAAGTCCCATTGACTTTCAATGGCGGAATCTTCAGAAATTTGAATTTCAACTGTCACTTTCTCACACACACTCACACACGCAGGCCCTTAGAAGCCTTTCTCTCTCAGTCACAGACACTCATTTTCTTCCACTTTTATTTCTGCGCGCTACTCCTCCCGCAGCGTTTGTCCTAGACCCATGAATGAGGTGTCAAATCGACCGGCTCATTGGGGAGACCTGTGCTATGACTTTTATAAGCGATCGGGTGTACGATGTTCGTCCGGCGGGCGAAAAAGTAGCGAAAAAAATCCCATAGACTTTGCATTGCGACAAACTTTGACGAGTCATTGCTCCGAGCGAGAATTTCGTAGAAACATGTGGGTTACCACGTTTGAAGAGGCTGGCAAGCTCTGTCAGCCCATACCTCAATATGGGGTGTAAGTTGTACCCCTGGGGCGCAAGAGCTGCCCAAAATTGCCCCATAGACATACTATGGTGAAGCCGTGCCCATGAACCAGGAAGTACTGTGTTTTTCCTACTATGGGAAATTACATAGGGATTTTGTATTGAACATAACTCTGGATTACAGTGTCATAGAGACAAGGGGGTGGGCTCATTTTACTCAGGCAACCAATCAGTCTCTCAGGATCATTGTGAAGCTATCAAGCCACGCCCTAGCAACCATATAGAGCACCTTAGTAACATGCTCCATAGACTTCCATTGAAAAAGATCAAATGAATATCTTTGGATAGGAGTGTCGTACAAACATGAGGGTGGGCTCATTTGACTCGAGGCAGCAAACTGCCAATCACAAATCACCTTAAAGACATCATAGCCACGCCTTAGCAACCATTTAGAGCACCCTAGCAACCCAAAGCATAGGCAGATATCTTCAAATCTGAATATCATAGAGGCATAGGGGTTGGTTTATAGCATTCATACTGGCAAGCAGCCTTTGGTTTATCATTACTGGCAGCTGCCAAGCCACTCCCTAGCAACCAAACAGAGTACCTTAGCAACCGTTTAGCAAGATCTATATCTCTGCATCAGAGCATCATAGAGACATGGCGGTTGGCTCTTTTGACTCATGCTAGCAAACTGGACTTCCAACATGCTACACATGCTAGCAGTGAATAGCTACATGCTAATAGTGATTAGCTAAGTGCTAAAGTGGGCTGAGAACATGCCAGGAACTCTATAGAAACTCCATAGTAACTATCTGTGACAGCTACCAACCACCTAGTAACACCATAGCAACCACCCTGGTTACCATAGCAACCGCCTAGCAACCACCCAGAACACCCTAGCAACCGCCTAGCAACACCGTAGTGACCACCCCAGGTACCTTAGCAACTGCCTAGCAACACCCTAGCAACCACCCAGGTTACCATAGCAACCACCTAGCAACCACCCAGAACACCCTAGCAACTGCCTAGCAACACCTTAGCAACCGCTCCAAGTACCTTAGCAACTGCCTAGCAACACCCTAGCAACCACCCAGGTTACCATAGCAACCGCCTAGCAACCACCCAGAACACCCTAGCAACTGCCTAGCAACACCGTAGTGACCACCCCAGGTACCTTAGCAACTGCCTAGCAACACCCTAGCAACCACTCAGGTTACCATAGCAACCACCTAGTAACCATCCAGAACACCCTAGCAACCACCTAGCAACACCTTAGCAACCACTCCAAGTACCTTAGCAACTGCCTAGCAACACCCTAGCAACCACCCAGGTTACCATAGCAACCACCTAGCAACCACCCAGAACACCCTAGCAACCACCTAGCAACACCTTAGCAACCACTCCAAGTACCTTAGCAACTGCCTAGCAACACCCTAGCAACCACCCGGGTTACCATAGCAACCGCCTAGCAACCACCCAGAACACCCTAGCAACCGCCTAGCAACACCATAGTGACCACCCCAGGTACCTTAGCAACTGCCTAGCAACACCCTAGCAACCACCCGGGTTTCCATAGCAACCGTCTAGCAACCACCCAGAACAACCTAGCAACACCATAGTGACAACCCCAGGTACCTTAGCAACTGCCTAGCAACACCCTAGCAACCACCCAGGTTACCATAGAAACCGCCTAGCAACCACCAAGAACACCCTAGCCACCGCCTAGCAACACCTTAGCAACCACTCCAAGTACCTTAGCAACTGCCCAGCAACACCCTAGCAACCACTCAGTTTACCATAGCAACCGCCTAGTAACCATCCAGAACACCCTAGCAACCACCTAGCAACACCATAGCAACCACTCCAAGTACCGTAGCAACTGCCTAGCAACACCCTAGCAACCACCCAGGTTACCATAGCAACCACCCAGAACACTCTAGCAACCGCCTAGCAACACCTTAGCAACTACCCAAGTACCTTAGCAACCGCCTAGCAACCACACAGAACACCCTAGCAACCGCCTAGCAACACCTTAGCAACCACCCCAAGTACCTTAGCAACCGCCTAGCAACCGAGTGCCGATTTTGCCACTGCAAGCACCATTCACATTTTCTTCAGGAAATGTACATTCTAGTATTGTAATTACTATTCACCTGAACAAAACTTTGGCGCGTAACTCGTCCCGCACCGTTTGTCGTAGACCCACGAATGAGGTGTCAAATCGACCGGCTTATTGAGGAGAGGTGTGCTATGACTTTTCTAAGCGATCGGGTGTACGATGTTCGCACAGCGTACGAAAAAAAGGCTGAAAAAACTCCCATAGACTTAACATGGGGGCCAAATCTGTGAGATCATATCTTTGGTTTAGAAGGTCATAGAGACTTGGGGCTGGGCTCTTTTGACTCGGCCTATCAAGCAGCCAATAACTATTGACTTCATAGCCTCACCCTAGCAACCAATTACAGCACCCTAGCAACCGGGTGCCGAATTTTGTCACTGCAAGCACCATTCACATTTTCTTCAGGAAATGTACATTCTAGTATTGTAATTACTATTCACCTGAACAAAACTTTGGCGCGTAACTCGTCCCGCACCGTTTGTCCTAGACCCACGAATGAGGTGTCAAATCGACCGGCTTATTGAGGAGAGGTGTGCTATGACTTTTCTAAGCGATCGGGTGTACGATGTTCGCACGGCATACGAAAAAACGGCTGAAAAAACTCCCATAGACTTAACATGGGGACCAAATCTGTGAGATCATATCTTTGGATCAGAAGCTCCTATAGACTTGGGGCTGGGCTCTTTTGACTCAGCCAGCCAATAAGTAGTGACATAGCAACTTCATAGCCATGCCCTAGCAACCAATTACAGCACCCTAGCAACCGGTGCCGAATTTTGCCACTGCAAGCACCATTCACATTTTCTTCAGGAAATGTACATTCTAGTATTGTAATTACTATTCACCTGAACAAAACTTTGGCGCGTAACTCGTCCCGCACCGTTTGTCGTAGACCCACGAATGAGGTGTCAAATCGACCGGCTTATTGAGGAGAGGTGTGCTATGACTTTTCTAAGCGATCGGGTGTACGATGTTTGCACAGCGTACGAAAAAAACGACTGAAAAAACTCCCATAGACTTAACATTGGGTCAAAATCTGTGAGATCATATCTTTGGATCAGAAGGTCATAGAGACTTGGGGCTGGGCTCTGTTGATTCGGCCAGCCAATAAGTAGTGACACAGCAACTTCATAGCCACGCCCTAGCAACCAATTACAGCACCCTAGCAACCGGGGCCGAATTTTGCCACTGCAAGCACCATTCACATTTTCTTCAGGAAATGTACTTTCTAGTATTGTAATTACTATTCACCTGAACAAAACTTTGGCGCGTAACTCGTCCCGCACCGTTTGTCGTAGACCCACGAATGAGGTGTCAAATCGACCGGCTTATTGAGGAGAGGTGTGCTATGACTTTTCTAAGCGATCGGGTGTACGATGTTCGCACAGCGTACGAAAAAACGGCTGAAAAAACTCCCATTGACTTAACATGGGGGCCAAATCTGTGAGATCATATCTTTGGTTTAGAAGGTCATAGAGACTTGGGGCTGGGCTCTTTTGACTCGGCCTATCAAGCCGCCAATAAGTAGTGACTTCATGGCCACGCCCTAGCAACCAATTACAGCACCCTAGCAACCGAGTGGCGAATTTTGCCACTGCAAGCACCATTCACATTTTCTTCAGGAAATGTACATTCTAGTATTGTAATTACTATTCACCTGGACAAAATTTCGGCACGCTACTCGTCCGGCACCGTTTGTCGTAGATCCATGAATGAGGTGTCAAATCGACCGGCTCATTGAGGAGAGGTGTGCTATGACTTTTCTAAGCGATCGGGTGTACGATGTTCGCACAGTGGACGAAAAATCGGCTGAAAAAATTCCCATAGACTTAACATTGAGACAAAATCTAAGATATCATATCTTTGGATCAGAAGATCTTAGGGACTTGGGGCTGGGCTCTTTTGACTCGGCCTATCAAGCAGCCAATTAGTACTTCATAGCCATGCCCTAGCAACCAATTACAGCACCCTAGCAACCGAGTCCGGTGTTTTGCCACTGCAAGCACCATTCACATTTTCTTCAGGAAATGTACATTCTAGTATTGTAATTACTATTCACCTGAACAAAACTTTGGCGCGTAACTTGTCCCGCACCGTTTGTCGTAGACCCACAAATGAGGTGTCAAATCGACCGGCTTATTGAGGAGAGGTGTGCTATGACTTTTCTAAGCGATCGGGTGTACGATGTTCGCACAGCGTACGAAAAAACTGGCTGAAAAAACTCCCATAGACTTAACATTGGGTCAAAATCTGTGAGATCATATCTTTGGATCAGAAGGTCATAGAGACTTGGGGCTGGGCTCTTTTGATTCGGCCAGCCAATAAGTAGTGACACAGCAACTTCATAGCCACGCCCTAGCAACCAATTACAGCACCCTAGCAACCGGGGCCGAATTTTGCCACTGCAAGCACCATTCACATTTTCTTCAGGAAATGTACATTCTAGTTAATGGTGCTTGCCAAAGGCAAAGCTCCATTCTTATTCTCCTGCATACTTATTCTTCTTCTTCTTCTTCTTCTTCTGGACAAAACTTCGGCGCGTAACTTGTCCCGCAGTTTTTGTCCTAGACCCATGAATGCGGTGTCAAATCGACCGGCTCATTGAGGAGAGGTGTGCTATGACTTTTATAAGCGATCGGACCAACGATGTTCGCACAGCGGACGAAAAAGCGGCCAAAAAAGTCCCATTGACTTTCAATGGCGGAATGTTCAGAAATTCAAATCTCAACTGTCACTTTCTCACACACACTCACACACGCAGGCCCTTAGAAGCCTTTCTCTCTCAGACACAGACACTCATTTTCTTCCACTTTTATTTCTGCGCGCTACTCCTCCCGCAGCGTTTGTCCTAGACCCATGAATGAGGTGTCAAATCGACCGGCTCATTGAGGAGAGGTGTGCTATGACTTTTATAAGCGATCGGACCAACGATGTTCGCACAGGGGGCGAAAAAGCGGCCAAAAAAGTCCCATTGACTTTCAATGGCGGAATGTTCAGAAATTTGAATTTCAACTGTCACTTTCTCACACACACTCACACACGAAGGCCCTTAGAACCCTTTCTGTCACTCACTCACTATTGATCACAGTGTCATAGAGACAAGGGGGTGGGCTCATTTCACTCAGACAACCAATCAGTGTCTCAGGATCACTGTTAAGCTATCAAGCCACGCCCTAGCAACCATATTGAGCACCATAGCAACAAGTTCCATAGACTTCCATTAAAAAAGATCAAAGGAATATCTTTGGATAAAAGTGTCATAGAAACATGAGGGTGGGCTCATTTGACTCGGGGTAACAAACGGCCAATCACAAATCACCTTGAACACTTCATAGCCACGCCCTAGCAACCATTTAGAGCACCCTAGCAACCCAAAGCATAGAGGGATATCTTCAAATTTGAATATCATAGTGGCATGGGGGTTGGTTTATATCATTCATACTGGCAAACATCCTTTGGTGTATCATCAGTGGCAGCTGCCAGGCCACTCCCTAGCAACCAAACAGAGTGCCCTAGCAACCGTGTAGCGAGACCTATATCTCTGCATCAGAGCATCATACAGACATGGGGGTTGGTTTATATTGTCAAGCAGCGTTTGGAGTTTCATCATTGGTAGCTGCCAAGCCACTCCCTAGCAACCAAACAGAGTACCCTAGCAACCGTTTAGCGAGACCTATATCTCTGCATCAGAGCATCGTAAAGACATGGCATTTGGCTCTTTTGACTCATGCTAGCAAACTGGACTTCCAACATGCTACACATGCTAGCAGTGAATAGCTACATGCTAATAGTGATTAGCTAAGTGCTAAAGTGGGCTGAGAACATGCCAGGAACTCTATAGAAACTCCATAGTAACTATCTGTGACAACTACCAACCACCTAGTAACACCATAGCAACCACCCTGGTTACCATAGCAACCGCCTAGCAACCACCCAGAACACCCTAGCAACCGCCTAGCAACACCGTAGTGACCACCCCAGGTACCTTAGCAACTGCCTAGCAACACCCTAGCAACCACCCAGGTTACCATAGCAACCACCTAGCAACCACCCAGGACACCCTAGCAACTGCCTAGCAACACCTTAGCAACCGCTCCAAGTACCTTAGCAACTGCCTAGCAACACCCTAGCAACCACCCAGGTTACCATAGCAACCGCCTAGCAACCACCCAGAACACCCTAGCAACTGCCTAGCAACACCGTAGTGACCACCCCAGGTACCTTAGCAACTGCCTAGCAACACCCTAGCAACCACCCAGGTTACCATAGCAACCACCTAGCAACCACCCAGAACACCCTAGCAACTGCCTAGCAACACCGTAGTGACCACCCCAGGTACCTTAGCAACTGCCTAGCAACACCTTAGCAACCACCAATGTTACCATAGCAACCACCTAGCAATCACCCAGAACACCCTAGCAACCGCCTAGCAACACCTTAGCAACTACCCCAAGCACCTTAGAAACCGCCTAGAAACCACACAGAACACCCTAGCAACCGCCTAGCATCACGTTAGCAACCACCCCAAGTACCATAGCAACCGCCTAGCAACCGAGTGACTTTATAGCCATGCCCTAGTAACCGATTACAGCACCCTAGCAACCGGGTTCCAAATTTTGCCACTGCAAGCACCATTCACATTTTCTTCAGGAAATGTACATTCTAGTTAATGGTGCTTGCCAAAGGCAAAGCTCCATTCTTAATCTTCTGCATACTTATTATTCTTCTTCTTCTTCTTCTTCTGGCCAAAATATCGGCACGCTACTCCTCCCGCAGTTTTTGTCCTAGACCCATGAATGAGGTGTCAAATCGACCGGCTCATTGAGGACAGGTGTGCTATGACTTTTATAAGCGATCGGACCAACGATGTTCGCACAGCGGACGAAAAAGCGGCCAAAAAAGTCCCATTGACTTACATTGAAAAATTCAAATTCACGAACATTCCGTCTCTCTCAACTGTCACTTTCTCACACACACTCACACATGCAGGCCCTTAAAAGCCTTTCTCTCTCAGACACAGACACTCATTTTCTTCCACTTTTATTTCTGCGCGCTACTCCTCCCGCAGCGTTTGTCCTAGACCCATGAATGAGGTGTCAAATCGACCGGCTCATTGAGGAGATATGTGTTATGATTTTTATAAGCGATCGGACCAACGATGTTCGCACAGGGGGGCGAAAAAGCGGCCAAAAAAGTCCCATTGACTTTCAATGGCGGAATCTTCAGAAATTTGAATTTCAACTGTCACTTTCTCACACACACTCACACACGCAGGCCCTTAGAAGCCTTTCTCTCTCAGACACAGACACTCATTTTCTTCCACTTTTATTTCTGTGCGCTACTCCTCCCGCAGCGTTTGTCCTAGACCCACGAATGAGGTGTCAAATCGATCGGCTCATTGAGGAGAGCTGTGCTATGACTTTTATAAGCGATCGGGTGTACGATGTTCGTCAGGCGGGCGAAAAAGTAGCGAAAAAAATCCCATAGACTTTGCATTGCGACAAACTTTGACGAGTCATTGTTCCGAGCGAGAATTTCATAGAAACATGTGGGTTACCACGTTTGAAGAGGCTGGCAAGCTCTGTCAGCCCATACCTCAATATGGGGTGTAAGTTGTACCCCTGGGGCGCAAGAGCTGCCCAAAATTGCCCCATAGACATACTATGGTGAAGCCGTGCCCATGAACCAGGAAGTACTGTGTTTTTCCTACTATGGGAAATTACATAGGGATTTTGTATTGAACATAACTCTGGATTGCAGTGTCATAGAGACAAGGGGGTGGGCTCATTTTACTCAGGCAACCAATCAGTCTCTCCGGATCATTGTGAAGCTATCAAGCCACGCCCTAGCAACCATATAGAGCACCTTAGTAACATGCTCCATAGACTTCCATTGAAAAAGATCAAAGGAATATCTTTGGATAGGAGTGTCGTACAAACATGAGGGTGGGCTCATTTGACTCGAGGCAGCAAACTGCCAATCACAAATCACCTTAAAGACATCATAGCCACGCCTTAGCAACCATTTAGAGCACCCTAGCAACCCAAAGCATAGGCAGATATCTTCAAATCTGAATATCATAGAGGCATAGGGGTTGGTTTATAGCATTCATACTGGCAAGCAGCCTTTGGTTTATCATTACTGGCAGCTGCCAAGCCACTCCCTAGCAACCAAACAGAGTACCTTAGCAACCGTTTAGCAATATCTATATCTCTGCATCAGAGCATCATAGAGACATGGCGGTTGGCTCTTTTGACTCATGCTAGCAAACTGGACTTCCAACATGCTACACATGCTAGCAGTTAATAGCTACATGCTAATAGTGATTAGCTAAGTGCTAAAGTGGGCTGAGAACACGCCAGGAACTCTATAGAAACTCCACAGTAACTATCTGTGACAACTACCAACCACCTAGCAACACCCTAGCAACCACCCAGGTTACCATAGCAACCGCCTAGCAACCACCCAGAACACCATAGCAACCGCCTAGCGACACCTTAGCAACCACCCCAAGTACCTTAGCAACCGCCTAGCAACCGAGTGTCGAATTTTGCCACTGCAAGCACCATTCACATTTTCTTCAGGATATGTACATTCTAGTTAATGGTGCTTGCCAAAGGCAAAGCTCCATTCTTATTCTCCTGCATACTTATTCTGCTTCTTCTTCTTCTTCTGGACAAAATTTCGGCACGTAACTAGTCCCGCAGTTTTTGTCACAGACCCACGGATGAGGTGTCAAATCGTGCGGATTATTCGGGAATGGTGTGCTATGACTTTTCTAAGCGATCGGGTGTACGATGTTCGCACAGCGTACGAAAAAACGGCTGAAAAAACTCCCATAGACTTAACATGGGGGCCAAATCTGTGAGATCATATCTTTGGTTTAGAAGGTCATAGAGACTTGGGGCTGGGCTCTTTTGACTCGGCCTATCAAGCAGCCAATAACTATTGACTTCATAGCCTCACCCTAGCAACCAATTACAGCACCCTAGCAACCGGGTGCCGAGTTTTGCCACTGCAAGCACCATTCACATTTTCTTCAGGAAATGTACATTCTAGTATTGTAATTACTATTCACCTGAACAAAACTTTGGCGCGTAACTCGTCCCGCACCGTTTGTCGTAGACCCACAAATGAGGTGTCAAATCGACCGGCTCATTGAGGAGAGGTGTGCTATGACTTTTCTAAGCGATCGGGTGTACGATGTTCGCACAGCGTATGAAAAAACGGCTCAAAAAAGTCCCATAGACTTAACATGGGGGCCAAATCTGTGAGATCATATCTTTGGATCAGAAGGTCGTAGAGACTTGGGGCTGGGCTCTTTTGATTCGGCCAGCCAATAAGTAGTGACACAGCAGCTTCATAGCCACGCCCTAGCAACCAATTACAGCACCCTAGCAACCGGGTGCCGAATTTTGCCACTGCAAGCACCATTCACATTTTCTTAAGGAAATGTACATTCTAGTATTGTAATTACTATTCACCTGAACAAAACTTTGGCACGTAACTCGTCCCGCACCGTTTGTCGTAGACCCACAAATGAGGTGTCAAATCGACCGGATTATTGAGGAGAGGTGTGCTATGACTTTTCTAAGCGATCGGGTGTACGATGTTCGCACAGCGTACGAAAAAAACAGCTGAATAAACTCCCATAGACTTAACATTGGGTCAAAATCTGTGAGATCATATCTTTGGATCAGAAGGTCATAGAGACTTGGTGCTGGGCTCTTTTGATTCGGCCAGCCAATAAGTAGTGACACAGCAACTTCATAGCCACGTCCTTGCAACCAATTACAGCACCCTAGCAACCGGTGCCGAATTTTGCCACTGCAAGCACCATTCACATTTTCTTCAGGAAATGTACATTCTAGTTAATGGTGCTTGCCAAAGGCAAAGCTCCATTCTTATTCTCCTGCATACTTATTCTGCTTCTTCTTCTTCTTCTGGACAAAATTTCGGCGCGTAACTAGTCCCGCAGTTTTTGTCACAGACCCACGGATGAGGTGTCAAATCGTGCGGATTATTCGGGAATGGTGTGCTATGACTTTTATAAGCGATCAGGTGTACGATGTTCGTCCGGCGAGCGAAAAATCGGGCGAAAAATCCCATTGACTTAACATTGGGATGAACTTTGACGAGTCATAGCTCCTAACGAGTATTTCGTAGAAACATGTGGGTCACCACGATTGAAGGGGCTGACAGGTTCTGTCAGACCATACCTCAAAATGGGGTGTAAGTTGTACCCCTGGGGCACAAGAGCTGCCCAAAGTTGCCCCATAGACTTACTATGGTGAAGCCGTGCCCACGAAACAGTGCGTTTTTCCTACTATGGGAAATTACATAGGGATTTTGTATTGAACATAACTCTGGATCACAATGTCATAGAGACAAGGGGTTGGGCTCATTTTACTCAGGCAACCAATCAGTCTCTCAGGATCATTGTGAAGCTATCAAGCCACGCCCTAGCAACCATATAGAGCACCATAGCAACAAGTTCCATAGACTTCCATTGAAAAAGATCTAATTAATATCTTTGGATAGGAGTGTCATAGAAACATGAGGGTGGGCTCATTTGACTCGGGGCAGCAAACGGCCAATCACGAATCACCTTCAAGACTTCATAGCCACGCCCTAGCAACCATTTAGAGCACCCTAGCAACCCAAAGCAAAGAGGGATATCTTCAAATCTGAATATCATAGAGGCATGGGGGTTGGTTTATATCATTCCTACTGGCAAGCAGCCTTTGGTTTATCATTACTGGCAGCTGCCAAGCCACTCCCTAGCAACCAAACAGAGTACCCTAGCAACCGTTTTGCAAGATCTATATCTCTGCATCAGAACATCGTAAAGACATGGGGGTTGGTTTATATTGTCAAGCAGCCTTTGGAGTATCATCATTGGCAGCTGCCAAGCCACTCCCTAGCAACCAAACAGAGTACCCTAGCAACCGTTTTGCAACACCTATATCTCTGCATCAGAACATCGTAGAGACATGGCGGTTGGCTCTTTTGACTCATGCTAGCAAACTGGACTTCCAACATGCTACACATGCTAGCAGTGAATAGCTACATGCTAATAGTGATTAGCTTAGGGTTTAAACATGACACAAACTAGACTAGTAAAAATGTGTTAGCATCATGCTGGTAACATGCTAATTGTGTTAGCATCATGCTAGTAGCATGCTAATCATGTTAGCATTATGTTAGCAAATATGCTAATTATGTTATCATCTTGTTAAAAACATGCTAGCAACATGGTAATCATGCTAGCATTATGGTAATCATGTTAGCATGTTGTTAGCATTATGCTAACATGATTAGCATTTTGTTAAAATCATGTTAGCAACATGGTAATCATGCTAGCATCATGCTATCATTATGCTAATCATGTTAGCATGTTGCTAGCATTATGCTAACATGATTAGCATCTTTCTAAAAACATGCTAGCAGCATGCTAAGGGTGTTAGCATTAAGTCAGTCATTTTGCCACTGCAAGCACCATTCACATTTTCTTCAGGAAATGTACATTCTAGTATTGTAATTACTATTCACCTGAACAAAACTTTGGCGCGTAACTCGTCCCGCACCGTTTGTCGTAGACCCACAAATGAGGTGTCAAAACGACCGGCTTATTGAGGAGAGGTGTGCTATGACTTTTCTAAGCGATCGGGTGTACGATGTTCGCACAGCGTATGAAAAAAAAGGCTGAAAAAACTCCCATAGACTTAACATTGGGTCAAAATCTGTGAGATCATATCTTTGGATCAGAAGGTCATAGAGACTTGGGGCTGGGCTCTTTTGATTCGCCAGCCAATAAGTAGTGACACAGCAACTTCATAGCCACGCCCTAGCAACCAATTACAGCACCCTAGCAACCGGTGCCGAATTTTGCCACTGCAAGCACCATTCACATTTTCTTCAGGAAATGTACATTCTAGTATTGTAATTACTATTCACCTGAACAAAACTTCGGCGCGTAACTCGTCCCGCACGTTTGTCATAGACCCACGAATGAGGTGTCAAATCGACCGGCTTATGAGGAGAGGTGTGCTATGACTTTTCTAAGCGATCGGGTGTACGATGTTCACACAGCGTACGAAAAACGGCTGAAAAAAGTCCCATAGACTTAACATGGGGGCCAAATCTGTGAGATCATATCTTTGGTTTAGAAGGTCATAGAGACTTGGGGCTGGGCTCTTTTGATTCGGCCAGCAAATAAGTAGTGACACAGCAACTTCATAGCCACGCCCTAGCAACCAATTACAGCACCCTAGCAACCGGTGCCGAATTTTGCCACTGCAAGCACCATTCACATTTTCTTCAGGAAATGTACATTCTAGTATTGTAATTACTATTCACCTGAACAAAACTTTGGCGCGTAACTCGTCCCACACCGTTTGTCGTAGACCCACAAATGAGGTGTCAAATCGACCGGCTTATTGAGGAGAGGTGTGCTATGACTTTTCTAAGCGATCGGGTGTACGATGTTCGCACAGCGTACAAAAAAAAGGCCAAAAAAGTCCCATAGACTTACATTGAAAAATTCAAAATCACGAACATTCCGTCAGTCTCAACTGTCACTTTCTCACACACACGCACACCTGAACAAAACTTTGGTGTGTAACTCGTCACGCACCCTTTGTCGTAGACCCACAAATGAGGTGTCAAATCGACCGGCTTATTGAGGAGAGGTGTGCTATGAATTTTCTAAGTGATCGGGTGTACGATGTTCGCACGGTGGACGAAAAAACAGCTGAAAAAGTCTCAGACTTAACATTGGGACAAAATCTGTGAGATCATATCTTTGGATCAAAAGGTCATAGGACTTGGGGCTGGGCTCTTTTGACTCGGCCATGCAATAAGTAGTGACACAGCAACTTCATAGCCATGCCCTAGAACCAATACAGCACCCTAGCACCGAGTGGCGATTTGCCACTGCAAGCACCATTCACATTTTCTTCAGGAAATGTACATTCTAGTTATTATTATTAATGGTGCTTGCCAAAGGCAAAGCTCCATTCTTAATCTTCTGCATACTTATTATTATAATTATTATTCTTCCACACGTTTCGTCTGCGCGTAACTAGTCCCGCACCGTTTGTCGTAGACCCACAAATGAGGTGTCAAATCGACCGCTTATTGAGGAGTGGTGTGCTATGACTTTTATAAGCGATCGGACCAACGATGTTCGCACAGCGACGAAAAAGCGGCCAAAAAAGTCCCATTGACTTACATTGAAAAATCAAATTCACGAACATTCCGTCTCTCTCAACTGTCACTTTCTCACACACACTCACACACGCAGGCCCTTAGAAGCCTTTCTCTCTCAGACACAGCACTCATTTTCTTCCACTTTTATTTCTGCGCGCTACTCCTCCCGCAGCGTTTGTCCTAGACCCATGAATGAGTGTCAAATCGACCGGCTCATTGAGGAGAGGTGTGCTATGACTTTTATAAGCGATCGGACCAACGATGTTCGTACACGGACGAAAAGCGGCCAAAAAAGTACAATTGACTTTCAATGGCGGAATCTTCAGAAATTTGAATTTCAACTGTCACTTTCTCACACACACTCACACACGCAGGCCCTCAAAACCTTTCTGTCACTCACTCACTATTGATCACAGTGTCATAGAGACAAGGGGTGGGCTCATTTCACTCAGCAACCAATCAGTGTCTCAGGATCACTGTTAAGCTATCAAGCCACGCCCTAGCAACCATATTGAGCACCATAGCAACAAGTTCCATAGACTTCCATTAAAAAAGATCAAAGGAATATCTTGGATAAAATGTCATAGAAACATGAGGGTGGGCTCATTTGACTCGTAACAACGGCCAATCACAAATCACCTTGAAAACTCATATCCACGCCCTAGCAACCATTTAGAGCACCCTAGCAACCCAAAGCATAGAGGGATATCTTCAAATTTGATCATAGTGGCATGGGGGTTGGTTTATATCATTCATACTGGCAAACATCCTTTGGTGTATCATCAGTGGCAGCTGCCAGGCCACTCCCTAGCAACCAAACAGAGTACCCTAGCAACCGTGTAGCGAGACCTATATCTCTGCATCAGAACATCGTAAAGACATGGGGTTGGTTTATATTGTCAAGCAGCCTTTGGAGTATCATCATTGGCAGCTGCCAGGCCACTCCCTAGCAACCAAACAGAGTACCTAGCAACCGTTTAGCAAGATCTATATCTCTGCATCAGAGCATCATAGAGACATGGCGTTGGCTCTTTTGACTCATGCTAGCAAACTGGACTTCCACATGCTACCATGCTAGCAATGAATAGCTACATGCTAATAGTGATTAGCTAATTGCTAAAGTGGACTGAGAACATGCTAAGAACTCTATAGAAACTCCATAGTAACTATCTGACAACTACAACCACCTAGTAACACCATAGCAACAACCAGAACACCCTAGCAACCACCTAGCAACACCGTAGTGACCACCCCAGGTACCTTAGCAACTGCCTAGCAACACCCTAGCAACCACCCATGTTACCATAGCACCCACCTAGCAACCACCCAGAACACCATAGCAACCGCCTAGCAACACCATAGTGACCACCCCAGGTACCTTAGCAACTGCCTAGCAACACCCTAGCAACCACCCGGGTTACCATAGCAACCACCTAGCAACCACCCAGAACACCCTAGCAACCGCCTAGCAACACCGTAGTGACCACCCCAGGTACCTTAGCAACTGCCTAGCAACACCCTAGCAACCACCCAGGTTACCATAGCAACCGCATAGCAACCACCCAGAACACCCTAGCAACCGCCTAGTAACACCATAGTGACCACCCTAGGAACCTTAGCAACTGCCTAGCAACACCCTAGCAACCACCCAGGTTACCATAGCAACCGCCTAGGAATCACCAAGAACATTATTATTATTAGGGCCCGAGCACCGATGGTGTGAGGACCCTATTGGAATTGCTCCGTTTATTATTATTATTATTATTAGGGCCCAAGCGAATTAAGCGCGCAGGGCCCTCTTGTTCTTCTAAGGATTATTATTATTATTATTATTTTTTTTTTTAAAATTATTTTTCCGTCTTCTGGGGCTTTTTGGGGGCGTTAACATGCTCAAAAACTTCTGAAAATTTGCACACACATTGGAATCCGCGGCCATTAGGACGCCGCAGAGGCTGGTACCCGGGCATGGCAGGGGGGCTCGACAGCGCCCCCTTGAAAAAAGTCTGAAAATTTGGTCCATATATTAAACACGCTTGCACGTATTAGTATGAAACTCGGTACACATATAGACCTCATCGGGCCGAACAACTTTCGCGCTCTAAGTTAAACGCCACCCCAACAGGAAGTCAGCTATTAAGGGTTGTTTGAAAAACGCATGCTCTGGAATTTGATATACTCCTCCTAGGCGATTAATCCGATCGCCACCAAACTCGGTCAGCATGAAGTCAAGACATTGATGATTAAAAATTGCCAGCGGATTTTTGATATCTCGAACGGTTTGGCCGTGGCGAGGCAACGAATTTATGGCGAGAAAAAGGAAACAGGAAATGTGTTATAACGTCTGCATACATATATTGATCTTTATGAAACTTCACGAGTGTGTTGGTTGTAGTAGTCTGATCACATGGATGTGACTATTGTGAGTCAAAGTTATAGCGCCACCAACTGGCAGCAGGAAGTGTATCACTTTTTGAAATGCTTTAAGATCACCCTCTTATTTTTACCTGATTTGCTTCAAACTTCATCAGTGTAATGTCAATACACAGCAGATGTAGACCTATGACAGGATTTTTGATATTTGAAATATTGTTGCCATGGCAACAGGTCAAACTGTAATAATATTCTTGAGTGTTTTTGAGGCTCTTAACATGCTTCAAATTGCATGAAACTCGACACACACATCAATATTGTCAACCAGTAGACATGGACAAAGCCATAGAAATGGGCTTGGTGGAGGGGCTCAGTAGCGCCACCTTTTGATAAAAGCGGGGGGGTTAGTTTTTCCTACAGTCACCAAACTCGGTACACATATTGTTATCATCAAGCCGGACAATTTTCTAATTTACATTCATTAGCTCCGACCAACAGGAAGTCAGCTATTTTGTTTGAATGTTAATTTTTTGAAAAAACAGGCTATGAATTTTGTACTACTACTCCTACAGGGTTTATCCAATTTACACCAAGCTTTTTTTAGCTTGTTGCTAACACATTGAAGTTGTCTAATTGCAAACGGATTTTGGATATCTCAAATGGTTTGGCCGTGGCGAGGCAACGAATTTATGGCAAGAAAAGGGAAACAAAGTGTTATAACTTCTGCATACATTAATTGATTTTGATGAAACTTCGGCTTAGTCTTCGTTGTACAAGGCTGATCACATGGATGTGACTATTGTGATTCAAAGTCATAGCGCCACCAACTGGACGCAGAAAATGTGTCACTTTCAGCATACATTGATATCACCCTCTTATTTTTACCTGATTTGCTTCAAAATTCATCAGAATAATGTTAAAACTTGGCACATGTAATCCTTTGAAAATGGGCAGGGAGGAGGGGCTCTATAGCGGCACCTTGTAGTGCAGTAAATGTGGAGTGAATTTGACATAGTCCTTTGATGTTTAACCGTTTTAAATGCCTATTGCCCGCTGTGCACAGTTGCCCTGAAGCCACCGGGGTGGCGGTGCCACCGGGCTTGGGCCCGCCATCGCTGCTTGCAGCTATATTTAGGGCCCAAGCGAATTAATCGTGCAGGGCCCTCTTGTTCTTCTAAGGATTTTTTTTTTTTTTTTTTTCCATCTTCCGGGGCTTTTTGGGGGCCTTAACATGCTCAAAAACTCTTGAAAATTGGCACACACATTGGAATCCGCGGCCATTAGGACGCCGCAGAGGCTGGTACCCGGGCGTGGCAGGGGGGCTCGACAGCGCCCCCTTGAAAAAAGTCTGAAAATTTGGTCCATATATTAAACACGCTTGCACTTATTAGTATGAAACTCGGTACACATATAGATCATCTTCGGGCCGAACAACTTTCGTGCTCTAAGTTAAACGCCACGCCAACAGGAAGTCAGCTATTAAGGGTTGTTTGAAAAACGCATGCTCTGGAATTTGATATACTCCTCCTAGACGATTAATCCGATCGCCACCAAACTCGGTCAGCATGAAGTCAAGACATTGATGATTAAAAATTGCCAGCGGATTTTTGATATCTCGAACGGTTTGGCCGTGGCGAGGCAACGAATTTATGGCGAGAAAAAGGAAACAGGAAATGTGTTATAACGTCTGCATACATATATTGATCTTTATGAAACTTCACGAGTGTGTTGGTTGTAGTAGTCTGATCACATGGATGTGACTATTGTGAGTCAAAGTTATAGCGCCACCAACTGGCAGCAGGAAGTGTATCACTTTTTGAAATGCTTTGAGATCACCCTCTTATTTTTACCTGATTTGCTTCAAACTTCATCAGTGTAATGTCAATACACAGCAGATGTAGACCTATGACAGGATTTTTGATATTTGAAATATTGTTGCCATGGCAACAGGTCAAACTGTAATAATATTCTTGAGTGTTTTTGAGGCTCTTAACATGCTTCAAATTGCATGAAACTCGACACACACATCAATATTGTCAACCAGTAGACATGGACAAAGCCATAGAAATGGGCTTGGTGGAGGGGCTCAGTAGCGCCACCTTTTGATAAAAGCGGGGGGGTTAGTTTTTCCTACAGTCACCAAACTCGGTACACATATTGTTATCATCAAGCCGGACAATTTTCTAATTTACATTCATTAGCTCCGACCAACAGGAAGTCAGCTATTTTTGTTTGAATGTTAATTTTTTGAAAAAACAGGCTATGAATTTTGTACTACTACTCCTACAGGGTTTATCCAATTTACACCAAGCTTTTTTTAGCTTGTTGCTAACACATTGAAGTTGTCTAATTGCAAACGGATTTTGGATATCTCAAATGGTTTGGCCGTGGCGAGGCAACGAATTTATGGCAAGAAAAGGGAAACAAAGTGTTATAACTTCTGCATACATTAATTGATTTTGATGAAACTTCGGCTTAGTCTTCGTTGTACAAGGCTGATCACATGGATGTGACTATTGTGATTCAAAGTCATAGCGCCACCAACTGGACGCAGAAAATGTGTCACTTTCAGCATACATTGATATCACCCTCTTATTTTTACCTGATTTGCTTCAAAATTCATCAGAATAATGTTAAAACTTGGCACATGTAATCCTTTGAAAATGGGCAGGGAGGAGGGGCTCTATAGCGGCACCTTGTAGTGCAGTAAATGTGGAGTGAATTTGACATAGTCCTTTGATGTTTAACCGTTTTAAATGCCTATTGCCCGCTGTGCACAGTTGCCCTGAAGCCACCGGGGTGGCGGTGCCACCGGGCTTGGGCCCGCCATCGCTGCTTGCAGCTATATTTAGGGCCCAAGCGAATTAATCGCGCAGGGCCCTCTTGTTCTTCTAAGGATTTTTTTTTTTTTTTTTTCCATCTTCCGGGGCTTTTTGGGGGCCTTAACATGCTCAAAAACTCTTGGAAATTGGCACACACATTGGAATCCGCGGCCATTAGGACGCCGCAGAGGCTGGTACCCGGGCGTGGCAGGGGGGCTCGACAGCGCCCCCTTGAAAAAAGTCTGAAAATTTGGTCCATATATTAAACACGCTTGCACGTATTAGTATGAAACTCGGTACACATATAGATCTCATCGGGCCGAACAACTTTCGTGCTCTAAGTTAAACGCCACGCCAACAGGAAGTCAGCTATTAAGGGTTGTTTGAAAAACGCATGCTCTGGAATTTGATATACTCCTCCTAGACGATTAATCCGATCGCCACCAAACTCGGTCAGCATGAAGTCAAGACATTGATGATTAAAAATTGCCAGCGGATTTTTGATATCTCGAACGGTTTGGCCGTGGCGAGGCAACGAATTTATGGCGAGAAAAAGGAAACAGGAAATGTGTTATAACGTCTGCATACATATATTGATCTTTATGAAACTTCACGAGTGTGTTGGTTGTAGTAGTCTGATCACATGGATGTGACTATTGTGAGTCAAAGTTATAGCGCCACCAACTGGCAGCAGGAAGTGTATCACTTTTTGAAATGCTTTGAGATCACCCTCTTATTTTTACCTGATTTGCTTCAAACTTCATCAGTGTAATGTCAATACACAGCAGATGTAGACCTATGACAGGATTTTTGATATTTGAAATATTGTTGCCATGGCAACAGGTCAAACTGTAATAATATTCTTGAGTGTTTTTGAGGCTCTTAACATGCTTCAAATTGCATGAAACTCGACACACACATCATCGTTTTAAATGCCCATTGCCCGCCGTGCACAGTTGCCCTGAAGCCACCGGGGTGGCGGTGCCACCGGGCTTGGGCCCGCCATCGCTGCTCGCAGCTATATTTATTATTATTCTTCTTCTCCAAAGTGAATCGCATTTGAGAGGGCCTAAACGTGCTCGAAAACTCACGAAACTTTGCACACACGTCAGAAGTGGTGAAAATTTACGTCTGTTATGGGTTTCGGAATTGGGCGTGGCAAAATGGCTCGATAGCGCCATCTAACGTACAGCCCCGCTCGCTACATTACAGTAGGGTTTTGAAATTCGGTACACACATTTATCAGCCCAGTACCTACAAAAAATTCTCTTGGAGCGAAATCCGAAACCAAACAGGAAGTCAGATATTTTTAATTAATTCACCGTTTTTTGCATTTTCCAGACATTGTACTTTAACGAACTCCTCCTAGAGATTTAATCAGATCAATGTCATTTTTGGTCAGTCTAATCTAAAGGCCTTTGTGACATTAAATTGCGAAGATTTAGAGTTTTCACTGAAGGGCGTGTCCGTGGCGGCCTGACAAAGTTTGATGTTTTCGCCATGAAACAGGAAGTTGTTGTAACTCAGACAAACAATGTCCGATCTGCCCCAAACTTCACATGCTTTATTAGAGTCCTGACCTGAAGACATCTTCATAACAATATTCAGTTACAGTCATAGCGCCACCTGCAGGCAACAGGAAATGACATGTTTTACGCTGTGATTAACTCCTCATAGAGATTTAACCAGATCAACATCAAATGTTATCAGTCTAATCTTAAGACCTTAGCGATGATAAATATCAAAGATCTTGAGTTTTCGCTGAAGGGCGTGTCCGTGGCGGACTGACAAATTCTGATGTTTCGCCATGAAAGAGGAAGCTGCTGTAACTCAGGTATACTATGTCCGATCTGCTCCAAACTTCACATGTGTGATAAGAGTCCTGGCCTAAAGACATCTATATGACAATATTTAGTTAGTCATAGCGCCACCTGCTGGCAACAGGAAGTGGCATGCTTCACGATGTAATTCACTACCAGAGTCACATTTCATTATGCCACGAAGTACCAAACATGCTAGAGACACGTTAAATCATGCAACACTTGGCTGAGTGCTAATTTATGCGATTAACGCCACGAAAGAAACAGGAAGTTGTTGTAACTCAGACATACAATGTCCGATCTGCTCCAAACTTCACATGTTCGATAATAGTCCTGGCCTGAAGACATCAACATGGCAAAATTCAGTTACGGTAAAAGCGCCACCTGTTGGCCGCAGGAAGTGTGGCATTTCGAAATGACTTTGGCATAATTCTCCTGTATTCACTCACTTAAATGCATGACGCCCACTGTTCACTGTTTTCCTGAGGCCAACGGGTGGCGGTGAGCCTGGGTGCGAGGGCCCTCTCAACGCTGCTTGCAGCTTTAATTCTTCTTCTTCTTCTTCTTCTTCTTCTCCAAAGTGAATCGCATTTGAGAGGGCCTAAACGTGCTCGAAAACTCACGAAACTTTGCACATGCATCAGAAGTGGTGAAAATTTACGTCTGTTATGGGTTTCGGAATTGGGCGTGGCAAAATGGCTCGATAGCGCCATCTAACGTACAGCCCCGCTCGCTACATTACACTAGGGTTTTGAAATTCGGTACACACATTTATCAGCCCAGTACCTACAAAAAATTCTCTTGGAGCGAAATCCGAAACCAAACAGGAAGTCAGATATTTTTAATTAATTCACCGTTTTTTGCATTTTCCAGACATTGTACTTTAACGAACTCCTCCTAGAGATTTAATCAGATCAATGTCATTTTTGGTCAGTCTAATCTAAAGGCCTTTGTGACGTTAAATTGCGAAGATTTAGAGTTTTCACTGAAGGGCGTGTCCGTGGCGGCCTGACAAAGTTTGATGTTTTCGCCATGAAAAAGGAAGTTGTTGTAACTCAGACAAACAATGTCGGATCTGCCCCAAACTTCACATGCTTTATTAGAGTCCTGACCTGAAGACATCTTCATAACAATATTCAGTTACAGTCATAGCGCCACCTGCAGGCAACAGGAAATGTCATGTTTTACACTGTGATTAACTCCTCATGGAGATTTAACCAGATCAACATCATATGTTGTCAGTCTAATCTTAAGACCTTAGCGATGATAAATATCAAAGATCTTGAGTTTTCGCTGAAGGGCGTGTCCGTGGCGGCCTGACAAAGTCTGATGTTTCGCCATGAAAGAGGAAACTGTTGTAACTCAGGCATACTATGTCCGATCTGCTCCAAACTTCACATGTGTGATAAGAGTCCTAGCCTAAAGACGTCTATATGATAATATTCAGTTAGTCATAGCGCCACCTGCTGGCAACAGGAAGTGGCATGCTTTATACTGTAATTCACTACCAGATTCACATTTCATCATGCCACGAAGTACCAGACATGCTAGAAACACGTTAAATCATGCAACACTTGGCTGAGTGCTAATGTATGCGATTAACGCCACAAAAGAAACAGGAAGTTGTTGTAACTCAGGCATACAATGTCCGATCTGCTTCAAACTTCACGTGTTCGATGATAGTCCTGGCCTGAAGACATCAACATGGCAAAATTCAGTTACGGTAAAAGCGCCACCTGTTGGCCGCAGGAAGTGTGGCATTTCGAAATGACTTTGGCATAATTCTCCTGTATTCACTCACTTAAATGCATGACGCCCACTGTTCACTGTTTTCCTGAGGCCAACGGGTGGCGGTGAGCCCGGGTGCGAGGGCCCTCTCAACGCTGCTTGCAGCTTTAATTATTCTTCTTCTTCTTCTTCTTCTTCTCCAAAGTGAATCGCATTTGAGAGGGCCTAAACGTGCTCGAAAACTCACGAAACTTTGCACATGCGTCAGAAGTGGTGAAAATTTACGTCTGTTATGGGTTTCGGAATTGGGCGTGGCAAAATGGCTCGATAGCGCCATCTAACGTACAGCCCCGCTCGCTACATTACACTAGGGTTTTGAAATTCGGTACACACATTTATCAGCCCAGTACCTACAAAAAATTCTCTTGGAGCGAAATCCGAAACCAAACAGGAAGTCAGATATTTTTAATTAATTCACCGTTTTTTGCATTTTCCAGACATTGTACTTTAACGAACTCCTCCTAGAGATTTAATCAGATCAATGTCATTTTTGGTCAGTCTAATCTAAAGGCCTTTGTGACGTTAAATTGCGAAGATTTAGAGTTTTCACTGAAGGGCGTGTCCGTGGCGGCCTGACAAAGTTTGATGTTTTCGCCATGAAAAAGGAAGTTGTTGTAACTCAGACAAACAATGTCGGATCTGCCCCAAACTTCACATGCTTTATTAGAGTCCTGACCTGAAGACATCTTCATAACAATATTCAGTTACAGTCATAGCGCCACCTGCAGGCAACAGGAAATGTCATGTTTTACACTGTGATTAACTCCTCATGGAGATTTAACCAGATCAACATCATATGTTGTCAGTCTAATCTTAAGACCTTAGCGATGATAAATATCAAAGATCTTGAGTTTTCGCTGAAGGGCGTGTCCGTGGCGGCCTGACAAAGTCTGATGTTTCGCCATGAAAGAGGAAACTGTTGTAACTCAGGCATACTATGTCCGATCTGCTCCAAACTTCACATGTGTGATAAGAGTCCTAGCCTAAAGACGTCTATATGATAATATTCAGTTAGTCATAGCGCCACCTGCTGGCAACAGGAAGTGGCATGCTTTATACTGTAATTCACTACCAGATTCACATTTCATCATGCCACGAAGTACCAGACATGCTAGAAACACGTTAAATCATGCAACACTTGGCTGAGTGCTAATGTATGCGATTAACGCCACAAAAGAAACAGGAAGTTGTTGTAACTCAGGCATACAATGTCCGATCTGCTTCAAACTTCACGTGTTCGATGATAGTCCTGGCCTGAAGACATCAACATGGCAAAATTCAGTTACGGTAAAAGCGCCACCTGTTGGCCGCAGGAAGTGTGGCATTTCGAAATGACTTTGGCATAATTCTCCTGTATTCACTCACTTAAATGCATGACGCCCACTGTTCACTGTTTTCCTGAGGCCAACGGGTGGCGGTGAGCCCGGGTGCGAGGGCCCTCTCAACGCTGCTTGCAGCTTTAATTATTCTTCTTCTTCTTCTTCTTCTTCTCCAAAGTGAATCGCATTTGAGAGGGCCTAAACGTGCTCGAAAACTCACGAAACTTTGCACATGCGTCAGAAGTGGTGAAAATTTACGTCTGTTATGGGTTTCGGAATTGGGCGTGGCAAAATGGCTCGATAGCGCCATCTAACGTACAGCCCCGCTCGCTACATTACACTAGGGTTTTGAAATTCGGTACACACATTTATCAGCCCAGTACCTACAAAAAATTCTCTTGGAGCGAAATCCGAAACCAAACAGGAAGTCAGATATTTTTAATTAATTCACCGTTTTTTGCATTTTCCAGACATTGTACTTTAACGAACTCCTCCTAGAGATTTAATCAGATCAATGTCATTTTTGGTCAGTCTAATCTAAAGGCCTTTGTGACGTTAAATTGCGAAGATTTAGAGTTTTCACTGAAGGGCGTGTCCGTGGCGGCCTGACAAAGTTTGATGTTTTCGCCATGAAAAAGGAAGTTGTTGTAACTCAGACAAACAATGTCGGATCTGCCCCAAACTTCACATGCTTTATTAGAGTCCTGACCTGAAGACATCTTCATAACAATATTCAGTTACAGTCATAGCGCCACCTGCAGGCAACAGGAAATGTCATGTTTTACACTGTGATTAACTCCTCATGGAGATTTAACCAGATCAACATCATATGTTGTCAGTCTAATCTTAAGACCTTAGCGATGATAAATATCAAAGATCTTGAGTTTTCGCTGAAGGGCGTGTCCGTGGCGGCCTGACAAAGTCTGATGTTTCGCCATGAAAGAGGAAACTGTTGTAACTCAGGCATACTATGTCCGATCTGCTCCAAACTTCACATGTGTGATAAGAGTCCTAGCCTAAAGACGTCTATATGATAATATTCAGTTAGTCATAGCGCCACCTGCTGGCAACAGGAAGTGGCATGCTTTATACTGTAATTCACTACCAGATTCACATTTCATCATGCCACGAAGTACCAGACATGCTAGAAACACGTTAAATCATGCAACACTTGGCTGAGTGCTAATGTATGCGATTAACGCCACAAAAGAAACAGGAAGTTGTTGTAACTCAGGCATACAATGTCCGATCTGCTTCAAACTTCACGTGTTCGATGATAGTCCTGGCCTGAAGACATCAACATGGCAAAATTCAGTTACGGTAAAAGCGCCACCTGTTGGCCGCAGGAAGTGTGGCATTTCGAAATGACTTTGGCATAATTCTCCTGTATTTACTCGCTTACATGCATGTCGCCCACTGTTCACTGTTTTCCTGAGGCCAACGGGTGGCGGTGAACCCGGGTGCGAGGGCCCTCTCAACGCTGCTTGCAGCTTTAATTAGGGCCCGAGCACCGATGGTGTGAGGACCCTATTGGAATTGCTCCGTTTATTATTATTAGGGGCCAAGCACCGAAGGTGCGTAGGCACCTATTGTATCCGTTAGTTTTCTTATTAGGGGCCAAGCACCGAAGGTGCGGAGGCACCTATTGTTTCCGTTAGTTTTCTTATTATTATTATTATTATTAGGGGCCAAGCACCGAAGGTGCGGAGGCACCTATTGTTTCCGTTAGTTTTCTTATTATTATTATTATTATTATTCTTCCGCTCTTGAGTCTATGGCAGCCCATAGAACCGTATGGTAAAAAGTTATGTAATTTGGCACACTGATAAAGGACAGTCTGAACTATGTCCATAGGTAATTTGGTGTCTCTAACTCAATCCCTCTAGCGCCACCAGCTGTGCAAAGTTGAACTTCTGTTTATGTTAATAACTTTTGAACCGTAAGGGCTAGAAACAAAATTCTTTTGTCCCCTGATTCCTTGGCTCATGCCGATTCGAATGCACCATATGACGTCATGAAAATTTTCCCGCCATTTTGATTTTTCCAAAAAACCTACTTTTTCGAACTCCTCCTAGGGCATTACTCCGATTTTCACAAAAATTGAACCAGATCATCTTCAGACCATGACTGCAAAACGTTATCAAAAGCTTTTCGATAGATCCATCCGTTCTCGAATAGGGCACAAAAGAATTCGACCGAAAGCTCGCAAAATCACACTTAAGGCTATATCTTCAAAACAATTTATCGTATTCTGACCAAACTTTGTACATTTCATCACAAGCATGACTTGAGGCAACATGCAGTGTTTCGGCACAGTGCCACCTACTGGTCCAGAGATATGAAAAATGGATATTTATGCTAATAACTTCTGAATGGTTTGTCCATAAATCATAAATGTGGTTACGTCAGATTCAGGGCATCATTCCGAGTTGAATGATATCCATTATTACCATATCAGCCATTTTGGCCGTCGGCCATTTTGAATTTTGTGCTAAAATGCTGTATTTTATGAACGCATTAGCATATCGTCACAAAACTCGGTATGGGTCTTCAGCACGATGCCCTGAACGAGCCTAAGAAGTTTTGCACCAGCGCCACCTAGTGGTAAAATCAAATATTCAAATGCTTTTCAATATGGGTGTGGTCAACTTATTTTCAAAAGAGTCATGACTTTAGACTCCTGAATCCCTGCTGAGTCTAACGATACCTAACACGCTAGGTTTCGACTTATGGTTTGTCCGTCATTTTGAATTTTGCGAAAAACCTACTTTTTCGAACTCGTCCTAGGCTGTTGGTCTGATTATCATGAAAATTGAACCAGATCATCTTCAGACCATTCTGGCAAAAAGTTATCAAAAGCTTTTTGATAAACTCAACCATTCTCAAAAAACACGCAAATTAATTTAACGCAGAGCACCCAGTTTGGACTCATGGCTGTATCTCTGCAATGATTTATCATATTTACACCAAACTTCGTACAAATCATCCCAAGCAAGACCAGAGCATACATGCTGAGTTTCGTCGCAACACCACCTACTGGTCTGGAGATTCAGAAAAGCCAAAATAGCCATTATTTTTGCTTATAGCTTAAAATATGTTTGTCCAAAAATCATAAATTTGGTCTTGTTAGATTAGGGGCATCATGCCGAGTCGAATGATATCCAATTTTCCCATATTAGCCATTTTGGCTGTCGGCCATTTTGAATTTTGTGCAAAAATGCTGTATTTTATGAACGCATTAGCGTATTGTTACGAAACTCGGTATGAGTCATCAGCACAAGGTCCCGAAGGAGCCTGAGGAGTTTCAAACCAGCGCCACCTAGTGTTTTTTTTTTCATATGCTTATAACTTTTGATCTGTTTGACTTATTTTCACGGGAGTCATATCCTTAGCGAGTGTCATTGTTACCTCACTCTGACTATACCACATTAATTTGGTCACAGCGCCACCTATTAGTCAAAGTGCTAAACCATTAAATCTTTATTATTGACTGTATATCATTTTTCAGCTCTTTTGCCTAAAATGATCCTAATAGGTCTTTAATTGCTTACTGTCTGAAGGAGCCTGAGAAGTTTCGGACCAGCGCCACCTCGTGGTCAAAAGTTATAACAAAATTTACAAAAATGCTAATAACTTTTGTCTATATTAACCAATTGTAATGAAACTGGTCTCTGTAGATTCCTTGGGTTATGCTGAGAACATAGATATCAAATTTGCCATAGTCAGCTAAACGTCCTGTCCGCCATATTGTTTTTCTTTAAAAACCTACTTTTTCGAACTCCTCCTAGACCGTTGCTCCGATTTTCACCAAAATTGAACCGTGTCATCTTCAGACCATGCCGACAAAAAGTTATGGATTTCAAGTCCATATGTCAAACCGTTTTTGTATACCAGAGCAAAGAATTTGAGGCATGATTCAAAAATGACTCTTGAAGCTGTATCTCTTCAGTGCTTTGACATATTGACACCAAACTTTGGAAGTGTCATTGTCACCTCACTCTGACCATACCACAACAATTTGGACACAGCGCCACCTATTGGTCGAAAGTTATGAACCAGTAAATCCTCATTTTTGATAATTTTTCAGCTCTTATGCCTAAAATGATCTTAATACGTCTTTAATTGTTCACTGTTGCAGTTGGTCTGATGCTCCCAGCCGTGTTGGCTGGTTTCTTGTGCCGTTTTTGTGCTTGGCCCCATAATTGCTGCTTGCAGCTATATTTATTATTATTATTCTTCCGCTCTTGAAGTCTATGGCAACCCATAGAACCGTATGGTAAAAAGTTATGAAATTTGGCACACTGATAGAGGACAGGCTGAACTGTGTCCATAGCCAATTTGGTGTCTCTAACTCAATCCCTTTAGCGCCACCAGCTGTCCAAATTTGCACTTCTGTTTATGCTAATAACTTTTGAACCATAAGGGCTAGAAACAAAATTAATTTGTCCTCTGATTCCTTCGCTCATGCCGATTCGAATGCACCCTATGACGTCATTTTCCGTCATGAAAATTTTCCCGCCATTTTGATTTTTCTGAAAAACCTACTTTTTCGAACTCCTCCTAGGGCGTTACTCCGATTTTCACAAAAATTGGACCAGATCATCTTCATACCATGACTGCAAAAAGTTATCAAAAGCTTTTCGATAGATCCATCTGTTCTCGAATAGGGCACAAATGAATTCGACCGAAAGCTCGCAAAATCACACTTAAGGCTATATCTCCAAAATGATTTATCGTATTTTGACCAAACTTAATACATGTCATCACAAGCATGACTTAAGCCAACATGCAGTGTTTCAGTGCAGTGCCACCTACTGGTCCGGAGATACGAAAAATGGCTATTTTGGCTAATAACTTCTGAATGGTTTGTCCAGAAATCATAAATGTGGTCACGTCAGATTCAGGGTATCATGCCGAGTCGAATGATAACCATTATTACCATATCAGCCATTTTGGCCGTCGGCCATTTTGAATTTTGTGCTAAAATGCTGTATTTTATGAACGCATCAGCGTATCGTCACAAAACTCGGTATGGGTCATCAGCATGATGCCCTGAACCAGCCTGAGAAGTTTCGCACCAGCGCCACCTAGTGGTAAAATCAAATATTCAAATGCTTATCACTTTGACTGTGGTCGACTTGTTTTCAAAAGAGTCATGTCCTTAGACTCCCGAATCCCTGCTGAGTCCAACGATACCAAACATGTTAGGTTTCGAAATATGGTTTGTCCGCCATGTTGAATTTGGCGAAAAACCTACTTTTTCGAACTCGTCCTAGACGCTTCATTTGATTGTCATGAAAATCAAACCAGATCATCTTCAGTCCATTCTGGCAAAAAGTTATCAAAAGCTTTTCGGTAAATCAAGCCATTCTCAAATAACACGCAAATTAATTTAACGTAGAGCACCCAATTTGGACTCATGGCTGTATCTCTGCAATGCTTTATCATATTCAGACCAAAGTTCATACATATCATCCCAAGCAAGACCAGAGCCTACATGCTGAGTTTTGGCACAGCGCCACCTACTGGTTTGGATATACAAAAAATGGTTATTTTTGCTTGCAGCTTCAGATAGGTTTGTCCAAAAATCATAACTTTGGTCTTGTTAGATTAGGGGCATCATGCCGAGTCAAATGATAACCATTATTACCATATCAGCCATTTTGGTCGTCAGCCATTTTTAATTTTGTGCTAAAATGCTGTATTTTACGAACACATTAGCATATCATCACAAAACTCGATATGGGTCATCAGTACGATGCCCTGAACGAGCCTGAGAAGTTTCGCACCAGCGCCACCTAGTGGTAAAATCAAATATTCAAATGCTTATCACTATGAGTGTGGTCGACTTATTTTCAAAATAGTCATGATCTTAGACTCCTGAATCCCTTCTGAGTCCAACGATACCAAACATGGTAGGTTTCGACATATAGTTTGTGCCTCATGTTGAATTTTGCGAAAAACCTGCTTTTTCGAACTCGTCCTAGACGCTTCATTTGATTGTCATGAAAATCAAATCAGATCATCTTCAGACCATTGTGGCAAAAAGTTATCAAAACCTTTTTGATAAACTCAATCATTCTCAAATAACACGCAAATTAATTTAACGCAGAGCACCCAATTTGGACTCATGGCTGTATCTCTGCAATGCTTTATCATATTCAGACCAAACCTCATACATATCATCCCAAGCAAGACCAGAGCCTACATGCTGAGTTTTGTCATAACGCCACCTACTGGTCTGGAGATACAAAAAAGCCAAAATAGCCATTATTTTTGCTTATAGCTTCAGATAGGTTTGTCCAAAAATGATAAAGTTGGTCTTTTTCAATTCGGGGCATCATGCCAAGTCGAATGATATCCAATTTTCCCATGTCGGCCATTTTGGCCATCGGACATTTTAAATTTTGGTTTAAAATGCTGTATTTTGTGAACGCATTAGTATATTGTTGCGAAACTCTGTATAGGTCATCAGCACAAGGCCCTGAAAGAATCTGAATAGTTCCAAACCAGCGCCACCTCCTGTATTTATTTTTCACATGCTTATAACTTTTGATCTGGTTGACTTATTTTTTCGGTAGTCATATCCTTAGTGAGTGTCATTGTCACCTCACTCTGACCAAACCACATTCATTTGGTCACAGCGCCACCTATTGGTCAAAAGTGATAAACCAGTAAATCTTTATTACTGACTGTATATATAATTTTCCAACTCTTTTGCCTTAAATTATTGTAATAGGTCTTTAATTGCTCACTGTTGTAGTTGGCCTAATGCTCCCATCCATGTTGGCTGGCTTGTTGTCCCTTTTTTGCTTGGCCCCGTAATTGCTGCTTGCAGCTATATTTAGGGCCCGAGCACCGATGGTGTGAGGACCCTATTGGAATTGCTCCGTTTATTATTATTCTTCTTCTTCTTCTTCTTCTTCTTCTTCTTCTTCTCCAAAGTGAATCGCATTTGAGAGGGCCTAAACGTGCTCGAAAACTCACGAAACTTTGCACACGCGTCAGAAGTGGTGAAAATTTACGTCTGTTATGGGTTTCGGAATTGGGCGTGGCAAAATGGCTCGATAGCGCCATCTAACGTACAGCCCCGCTCGCTACATTACACTAGGGTTTTGAAATTCGGTACACACATTTATCAGCCCAATACCTACAAAAAATTCTCTTGGAGCGAAATCCGAAACTGAACAGGAAGTCAGATATTTTGAATTAATTCACTGTTTTTTGCATTTTCCAGACGTTGTACTTTAACGAACTCCTCCTAGAGATTTAATCAGATCAATGTCATTTTTGGTCAGTCTAATCTAAAGGCCTTTGTGACGTTAAATTGCGAAGATTTAGAGTTTTCACTGAAGGGCGTGTCCGTGGCGGCCTGACAAAGTTTGATGTTTTCGCCATGAAACAGGAAGTTGTTGTAACTCAGACAAACAATGTCCGATCTGCCCCAAACTTCACATGCTTTATTAGAGTCCTGACCTGAAGACATCTTCATAACAATATTCAGTTACAGTCATAGCGCCACCTGCAGGCAACAGGAAATGACATGTTTTACGCTGTGATTAACTCCTCATAGAGATTTAACCAGATCAACATCAAATGTTATCAGTCTAATCTTAAGACCTTAGCAATGATAAATATCAAAGATCTTGAGTTTTCGCTGAAGGGCGTGTCCGTGGCGGACTGACAAAGTCTGATGTTTCGCCATGAAAGAGGAAGCTGCTGTAACTCAGATATACTATGTCTGATCTGCTCCAAACTTCACATGTGTGATAAGAGTCCTGGCCTAAAGACATCTATATGACAATATTTAGTTAGTCATAGCGCCACCTGCTGGCAACAGGAAGTGGCATGCTTCACGATGTAATTCACTACCAGAGTCACATTTCATTATGCAAAGCAGTACCAAAAATGCTAGAAACACGTTAAATCATGCAACATTTGGCTGAGTGCTAATGTTTGCGATTAACGCCACGAAAGAAACAGGAAGTTGTTGTAACTCAGGCATACAATGTCTGATCTCCTCCAGACTTCACATGTTCGATAATAGTCCTGGCCTGAAGACATCAACATGGCAATATTAAGTTACGGTCAAAGCACCACCTGTTGGCCACAGGAAGTGTGGCATTTTGAAATGAATTTGGCATAATTCTCCTGTATTTACTCGCTTTCATGCATGTCGCCCACTGTTCACTGTTTTCCTGAGGCCAACGGGTGGCGGTGAGCCCGGGTGCGAGGGCCCTCTCAACGCTGCTTGCAGCTTTAATTATTATTCTTCTTCTTCTTCTCCAAAGTGAATCGCATTTTAGAGGGCCTAAACATGCTCGAAAACTCACGAAACTTTGCACACGCATCAGAAGTGGTGAAAATTTACGTCTGTTATAGGTTTCGGAATTGGGCGTGGCAAAATGGCTCGATAGCGCCATCTAACGTACAGCCCCTCTTGCTACATTTCACTAGGGTTTTGATATTCGGTACACACATTTATCAGCCCAATACCTACAAAAAAGTCTCTTGGAGCGAAATCCGAAACCGAACAGGAAGTCAGATATTTTGAGTTAATTCACCGTTTTTTGCATTTTCCAGACGTTGTACTTTAACGAACTCCTCCTAGAGCTTTTATCAGATCAATGTCACATTTGGTCAGTCTAATCTAAAGGCCTTTGCGACGTTAAATTGCGAAGATCTAGAGTTTTCACCAAAGGGCGTGTCCGTGGCGGCCTGACAAAGTTTGATGTTTCGCCATGAAACAGGAAGTTGTTGTAACTCGGGTATACAATGTCGGATCTGCCCCAAACTTCACATGTTTTATTAGAGTCCTGGCCTGAAGACATCTTCATGACAATATTCAGTTACAGTCATAGCGCCACCTAGGGGCAACAGGAAATGACATGTCTTACACTTTGATTAACTCCTCATAGAGATTTAACCAGATCAACATCAAATGTTATCAGTCTAATCTTAAGACCTTAGCAATGATAAATATCAAAGATCTTGAGTTTTCGCTGAAGGGCGTGTCCGTGGCGGCCTGACAAAGTCTGATGTTTCGCCATAAAAGAGGAAGCTGCTGTAACTCAGGCATACAATGTCTGATCTGGTCCAAACTTCACATGTGTGATAAGAGTCCTGGCCTGAAGACATCTATATGACAATATTCAGTTAGCCATAGCGCCACCTGCTGGTAACAGGAAATGGCATGCTTTACACTATAATTCACTACCAGATTCACATTTCATTATGCCACGAAGTACCAAACATGCTAGAAACATGTTAAATCATGCAACTCTTGGCTGAGTGCTAATTTATGCGTATAACGGCATGAAAGAAACAGGAAGTTGTTGTAACTCAGGCATACAATGTCCGATCTACTCCAAACTTCACATGTTCAATAAAAGTCCTGGCCTGAAGACATCAACATGGCAAAATTCAGTTACGGTCAAAGTGCCACCTGTTGGCCGCAGGAAGTGTGGCATTTCGAAATGACTTTGGCATGATTCTCCTGTATTCACTCGCTTACATGCATGTCGCCCACTGTTCACTGTTTTCCTGAGGTCAACGGGTGGCGGTGAGCCCGGGTGCGAGGGCCCTTTCAACGCTGCTTGCAGCTTTAATTATTATTATTATTATTATTATTATTCTCCAAAGTAAATCGCATTTTAGAGGGCCTAAACGTGCTCGAAAACTCATGAAACTTTGCACACGCTTCAGAAGTGGTGAAAATTTACGTTTGTTATGGGTTTCGGAATTGGGCGTGGCAAAATGGCTCGATAGCGCCATCTAACGTACAGCCCCGCTCGCTACATAACACTAGGGGTTTGAAATTCGGTACACACATTTATCAGCCCAGTACCTACAAAAAATTCTCTTGGAGCGAAATCCGAAACCAAACAGGAAGTCAGATATTTTGAATTAATTCACCGTTTTTTGCATTTTCCAGACGTTGTACTTTAACCCTTTGAGCGGTACGGTCCCACATGTGGGATTTTTATTTCAGTGCCCCTGGGCGTACGGTCCCACATATGGGATTTCGAACGTTCAGCGACGTCACATAACTGCCAGATTCAAACTGCGCTTTCGCGCTCTGGCTGCGAGACGGACGCGCGCAGCTCTTGTCATATATCACAACTATGCAGTGTTTTCAGCCACATAACGTTTCTTTTAAGGTTTCAGACATTTAAATACTTATAAGCAGCATTAAAACAATATATTTAGAGTTTATAAAATACACACTGATGTCAGACATCAGTGGAAGGAGCAAAAACAATCCATTCATATACATTTTGCCGACATTTATTCATATCAGATACACATAATGGGCCCAAGTAACTTCAAAGTTTACTCTATTATTCTTCCAGTTCACCAGCCACTTACTTGCATATATTTCGGGAGAAACTGATGAATTCACTTGCTGTAAATCCGACTGACAGAACTCTGTGAACTGCAGCGCAAACTAAGATGGCGGCGCCCATCTCGCGTTATAGATCAAGATAAAGATCATTTATAAAGGTTTTTAAATGACAAAACACACTCACTTACACATAGTTGAGGATCGGAATATCAGATAGTTGATGACATGGTAAGCAAATTTGTGAATATTTTAAATAAACAAGGAAAAACAAAATAATAGCGATCCATCTGTCATACAGTGTTATTGTGGCTGAGTTCAGCGCTCGTGACACGCATGACGCGTCGCTATGGAAACATTAAAGGCAAACGTTCTAAAATAACGGTCGCCTTAAAAAAACTCACTCTGGGGGGACAGTTAGAATATTTTAAACTCACGCTCGAAAGGGTTAACGAACTCCTCCTAGAGATTTAATCAGATCAATGTCATTTTTGGTCAGTCTAATCTAAAGACCTTTGTGACGTTAAATTGCGAAGATCTAGAGTTTTCACTGAAGGGCGTGTCCGTGGCGGCCTGACAAAGTTTGATGTTTTCGCCATGAAACAGGAAGTTGTTGTAACTCAGACAAACAATGTCGGATCTGCCCCAAACTTCACATGCTTTATTAGAGTCCTAACCTGAAGACATCTTCATAACAATATTCAGTTACAGTCATAGCGCCACCTGCAGGCAACAGGAAATGACATGTTTTACACTGTGATTAACTCCTCATGGAGATTTAACCAGATCAACATCATATGTTGTCAGTCTAATCTTAAGACCTTAGCGATGATAAATATCAAAGATCTTGAGTTTTCGGTGAAGGGCGTGTCTGTGGCGGCCTGACAAAGTCTGATGTTTCGCCATGAAAGAGGAAACTGTTGTAACTCAGGCATACTATGTCCGATCTTCTCCAAACTTCACATGTGTGATAAGAGTCCTAGCCTAAAGATGTCTATATGATAATATTCAGTTAGTCATAGCGCCACCTGCTGGCAACAGGAAGTGGCATGCTTTATACTGTAATTCACTACCAGATTCACATTTCATCATGCCACGAAGTACCAGACATGCTAGAAACACGTTAAATCATGCAACACTTGGCTGAGTGCTAATGTATGCGATTAACGCCACGAAAGAAACAGGAAGTTGTTGTAACTCAGGCATACAATGTCCGATCTGCTTCAAACTTCACGTGTTCAATGATAGTCCTGGCCTGAAGACATCAACATGGCAAACTTCAGTTACGGTCAAAGCGCCACCTGTTGGCCACAGGAAGTGTGGCATTTCGAAATGACTTTGGCATAATTCTCCTGTATTCACTCACTTAAATGCATGACGCCCACTGTTCACTGTTTTCCTGAGGCCAACGGGTGGCGGTGAGCCCGGGTGCGAGGGCCCTCTCAACGCTGCTTGCAGCTTTAATTATTAGGGCCTGAGCACCGATGGTGTGAGGACCCTATTGGAATTGCTCTGTTTATTATTATTATTATTATTAGGGCCCGAGCACCGATGGTGTGAGGACCCTATTGGAATTGCTCCGTTTATTAGGGCCCAAGCGAATTAAGCGCGCAGGGCCCTCTTGTTCTTCTAAGGATTATTATTATTATTTTTTTTTTATTTTTTTTTTTTTCCGTCTTCCGGGGCATTTTGGGGGCCTTAACATGCTCAAAAACTCTTGAAAATTGGCACACACATTGGAATCCGCGGCCATTAGGACGCCGCAGAGGCTGGTACCCGGGCGTGGCAGGGGGCTTCGACAGCGCCCCCTTGAAAAAAGTCTGAAAATTTGGTCCATATATTAAACACGCTTGCACGTATTAGTATGAAACTCGGTACACATATAGACCTCATCGGGCCGAACAACTTTCGTGCTCTAAGTTAAACGCCACGCCAACAGGAAGTCAGCTATTAAGGGTTGTTTGAAAAACGCATGCTCTGGAATTTGATATACTCCTCCTAGACGATTAATCCGATCGCCACCAAACTCGGTCAGCATGAAGTCAAGACATTGATGATTAAAAATTGCCAGCGGATTTTTGATATCTCGAACGGTTTGGCCGTGGCGAGGCAACGAATTTATGGCGAGAAAAAGGAAACAGGAAATGTGTTATAACGTCTGCATACATATATTGATCTTTATGAAACTTCACGAGTGTGTTAGTTGTAGTAGTCTGATCACATGGATGTGACTATTGTGAGTCAAAGTTATAGCGCCACCAACTGGCAGCAGGAAGTGTATCACTTTTTGAAATGCTTTGAGATCACCCTCTTATTTTTACCTGATTTGCTTCAAACTTCATCAGTGTAATGTCAATACACAGCAGATGTAGACCTATGACAGGATTTTTGATATTTGAAATATTGTTGCCATGGCAACAGGTCAAACTGTAATAATATTCTTGAGTGTTTTTGAGGCTCTTAACATGCTTAAAATTGCATGAAACTCGACACACACATCAATATTGTCAACCAGTAGACATGGACAAAGTCATAGAAATGGGCGTGGTGGAGGGGCTCAGTAGCGCCACCTTTTGACAAAAGTGGGGGGGTTAGTTTTTCCTACAGTCACCAAACTCGGTACACATATTGTTCTCATCAAGCCGGACAATTTTCTAATTTACATTCATTAGCTCCAACCAACAGGAAGTCGGCTATTTTTGTTTGAATGTTAATTTTTTGAAAAAACAGGCTATGAATTTTATACTACTACTCCTACAGGGTTTATCCAATTTACACCAAGCTTTTTTTAACTTAATGCTAACACATTGAAGTTGTTTAATTGCAAACGGATTTTGGATATCTCAAACGGTTTGGCCGTGGCGAGGCAACGAATTTATGGCAAGAAAAGGGAAACAAAGTGTTATAACTTCTGCATACATTAATTGATTTTGATGAAACTTTGGCTTAGTCTTCGTTGTACAAGGCTGATCACATGGATGTGACTATTGTGATTCAAAGTCATAGCGCCACCAACTGGAAGCAGAAAATGTGTCACTTTCAGCATACATTGAGATCACCCTCTTATTTTTACCTGATTTGCTTCAAAATTCATCAGAATAATGTTAAAACTTGGCACATGTAATCCTTTGAAAATGGGCAGGGAGGAGGGGCTCTATAGTGGCACCTTGTAGTGCAGTAAATGTGGAGTGAATTTGACATAGCCCTTTGATGTTTAACCATTTTAAATGCCTATTGCCCGCTGTGCACAGTTGCCCTGAAGCCACCGGGGTGGCGGTGCCACCGGGCTTGGGCCCGCCATCGCTGCTCGCAGCTATATTTAGGGCCCGAGCACCGATGGTGTGAGGACCCTATTGGAATTGCTCCGTTTATTATTAGGGCCCGAGCACCGATGGTGTGAGGACCCTATTGGAATTGCTCCGTTTATTATTATTCTTCTTCTTCTTCTTCTTCTCCAAAGTGAATCGCATTTGAGAGGGCCTAAACGTGCTCGAAAACTCACGAAACTTTGCACACGCGTCAGAAGTGGTGAAAATTTACGTCTGTTATGGGTTTCGGAATTGGGCGTGGCAAAATGGCTCGATAGCGCCATCTAACGTACAGCCCCGCTCGCTATATTACACTAGGGTTTTGAAATTCGGTACACACATTTATCAGCCCAATACCTACAAAAAATTCTCTTGGAGCGAAATCCGAAACTGAACAGGAAGTCAGATATTTTGAATTAATTCACCGTTTTTTGCATTTTCCAGACGTTGTACTTTAACGAACTCCTCCTAGAGATTTAATCAGATCAATGTCATTTTTGGTCAGTCTAATCTAAAGGCCTTTGTGACGTTAAATTGCGAAGATTTAGAGTTTTCACTGAAGGGCGTGTCCGTGGCGGCCTGACAAAGTTTGATGTTTTCGCCATGAAACAGGAAGTTGTTGTAACTCAGACAAACAATGTCCGATCTGCCCCAAACTTCACATGCTTTATTAGAGTCCTGACCTGAAGACATCTTCATAACAATATTCAGTTACAGTCATAGCGCCACCTGCAGGCAACAGGAAATGACATGTTTTACGCTGTGATTAACTCCTCATAGAGATTTAACCAGATCAACATCAAATGTTATCAGTCTAATCTTAAGACCTTAGCGATGATAAATATCAAAGATCTTGAGTTTTCGCTGAAGGGCGTGTCCGTGGCGGACTGACAAAGTCTGATGTTTCGCCATGAAAGAGGAAACTGTTGTAACTCGGGCATACTATGTCTGATCTGCTCCAAACTTCACATGTGTGATAAGAGTCCTGGCCTAAAGACATCTATATGACAATATTTAGTTAGTCATAGCGCCACCTGCTGGCAACAGGAAGTGGCATGCTTCATGATGTAATTCACTACCAGAGTCACATTTCATTATGCCACGAAGTACCAAACATGCTAGAGACACGTTAAATCATGCAACACTTGGCTGAGTGCTAATTTATGCGATTAACACCACGAAAGAAACAGGAAGTTGTTGTAACTCAGACATACAATGTCCGATCTGCTCCAAACTTCACATGTTCGATAATAGTCCTGGCCTGAAGACATCAACATGGCAAAATTCAGTTACGGTCAATGCGCCACCTGTTGGCCACAGGAAGTGTGGCATTTCGAAATGACTTTGGCATAATTCTCCTGTATTCACTCGCTTACATGCATGACGCCCGCTGTTCACTGTTTTCCTGAGGCCAACGGGTGGCGGTGAGCCCGGGTGCGAGGGCCCTCTCAACGCTGCTTGCAGCTTTAATTATTATTATTATTCTTCTCCAAAGTAAATCGCATTTTAGAGGGCCTAAACATGCTCGAAAACTCATGAAACTTTGCACACGCGTCAGAAGTGGTGAAAATTTACGTCTGTTATGGGTTTCGGAATTGGGCGTGGCAAAATGGCTCGATAGCGCCATCTAACGTACAGCCCCGCTCGCTACATTACACTAGGGTTTTGAAATTCGGTACACACATTTATCAGCCCAGTACCTACAAAAAATTCTCTTGGAGCGAAATCCGAAACCGAACAGGAAGTCAGATATTTTGAATTAATTCACCGTTTTTTGCATTTTCCAGACGTTGTACTTTAACGAACTCCTCCTAGAGATTTAATCAGATCAATGTCATTTTTGGTCAGTCTAATCTAAAGACCTTTGTGACGTTAAATTGCGAAGATCTAGAGTTTTCACTGAAGGGCGTGTCCGTGGCGGCCTGACAAAGTTTGATGTTTTCGCCATGAAAAAGGAAGTTGTTGTAACTCAGACAAACAATGTCGGATCTGCCCCAAACTTCACATGCTTTATTAGAGTCCTGACCTGAAGACATCTTCATAACAATATTCAGTTTCAGTCATAGCGCCACCTGCAGGCAACAGGAAATGACATGTTTTACACTGTGATTAACTCCTCATGGAGATTTAACCAGATCAACATCATATGTTGTCAGTCTAATCTTAAGACCTTAGCGATGATAAATATCAAAGATCTTGAGTTTTCGGTGAAGGGCGTGTCCGTGGCGGCCTGACAAAGTCTGATGTTTCGCCATGAAAGAGGAAACTGTTGTAACTCAGGCATACTATGTCCGATCTGCTCCAAACTTCACATGTGTGATAAGAGTCCTAGCCTAAAGACGTCTATATGATAATATTCAGTTAGTCATAGCGCCACCTGCTGGCAACAGGAAGTGGCATGCTTTATACTGTAATTCACAACCAGATTCACATTTCATCATGCCACGAAGTACCAGACATGCTAGAAACACGTTAAATCATGCAACACTTGGCTGAGTGCTAATGTATGCGATTAACGCCACGAAAGAAACAGGAAGTTGTTGTAACTCAGGCATACAATGTCCGATCTGCTTCAAACTTCACGTGTTCAATGATAGTCCTGGCCTGAAGACATCAACATGGCAAAACTCAGTTACGGTAAAAGCGCCACCTGTTGGCCGCAGGAAGTGTGGCATTTCGAAATGACTTTGGCATAATTCTCCTGTATTCACTCACTTAAATGCATGACGCCCACTGTTCACTGTTTTCCTGAGGCCAACGGGTGGCGGTGAGCCCGGGTGCGAGGGCCCTCTCAACGCTGCTTGCAGCTTTAATTATTATTATTATTATTATTATTATTATTCTCCAAAGTAAATCGCATTTTAGAGGGCCTAAACGTGCTCGAAAACTCATGAAACTTTGCACACGCGTCAGAAGTGGTGAAAATTTACGTCTGTTATGGGTTTCGGAATTGGGCGTGGCAAAATGGCTCTATAGCGCCATCTAACGTACAGCCCCGCTCGCTACATAACACTAGGGGTTTGAAATTCGGTACACACATTTATCAGCCCAGTACCTACAAAAAATTCTCTTGGAGCGAAATCCGAAACCAAACAGGAAGTCAGATATTTTGAATTAAATCACTGTTTTTTGCATTTTCCAGACGTTGTACTTTAACGAACTCCTCCTAGAGATTTAATCAGATCAATGTCATTTTTGGTCAGTCTAATCTAAAGGTCTTTGTGACGTTAAATTGCGAAGATCTAGAGTTTTCACCAAAGGGCGTGTCCGTGGCAGCCTGACAAAGTTTGATGTTTTCGCCATGAAAAAGGAAGTTGTTGTAACTCAGACAAACAATGTCGGATCTGCCCCAAACTTCACATGTTTTATTAGAGTCCTGACCTGAAGACATCTTCATAACAATATTCAGTTACAGTCATAGCGCCACCTGCAGGCAACAGGAAATGACATGTTTTACACTGTGATTAACTCCTCATGGAGATTTAACCAGATCAACATCATATGTTGTCAGTCTAATCTTAAGACCTTAGCGATGATAAATATCAAAGATCTTGAGTTTTCGGTGAAGGGCGTGTCCGTGGCGGCCTGACAAAGTCTGATGTTTCGCCATGAAAGAGGAAACTGTTGTAACTCAGGCATACTATGTCCGATCTGCTCCAAACTTCACATGTGTGATAAGAGTCCTAGCCTAAAGACGTCTATATGATAATATTCAGTTAGTCATAGCGCCACCTGCTGGCAACAGGAAGTGGCATGCTTTATACTGTAATTCACAACCAGATTCACATTTCATCATGCCACGAAGTACCAGACATGCTAGAAACACGTTAAATCATGCAACACTTGGCTGAGTGCTAATGTATGCGATTAACGCCACGAAAGAAACAGGAAGTTGTTGTAACTCAGGCATACAATGTCCGATCTGCTTCAAACTTCACGTGTTCAATGATAGTCCTGGCCTGAAGACATCAACATGGCAAAACTCAGTTACGGTAAAAGCGCCACCTGTTGGCCGCAGGAAGTGTGGCATTTCGAAATGACTTTGGCATAATTCTCCTGTATTCACTCACTTAAATGCATGACGCCCACTGTTCACTGTTTTCCTGAGGCCAACGGGTGGCGGTGAGCCCGGGTGCGAGGGCCCTCTCAACGCTGCTTGCAGCTTTAATTATTATTATTATTATTATTATTATTATTCTCCAAAGTAAATCGCATTTTAGAGGGCCTAAACGTGCTCGAAAACTCATGAAACTTTGCACACGCGTCAGAAGTGGTGAAAATTTACGTCTGTTATGGGTTTCGGAATTGGGCGTGGCAAAATGGCTCTATAGCGCCATCTAACGTACAGCCCCGCTCGCTACATAACACTAGGGGTTTGAAATTCGGTACACACATTTATCAGCCCAGTACCTACAAAAAATTCTCTTGGAGCGAAATCCGAAACCAAACAGGAAGTCAGATATTTTGAATTAAATCACTGTTTTTTGCATTTTCCAGACGTTGTACTTTAACGAACTCCTCCTAGAGATTTAATCAGATCAATGTCATTTTTGGTCAGTCTAATCTAAAGGTCTTTGTGACGTTAAATTGCGAAGATCTAGAGTTTTCACCAAAGGGCGTGTCCGTGGCAGCCTGACAAAGTTTGATGTTTTCGCCATGAAAAAGGAAGTTGTTGTAACTCAGACAAACAATGTCGGATCTGCCCCAAACTTCACATGTTTTATTAGAGTCCTGACCTGAAGACATCTTCATAACAATATTCAGTTACAGTCATAGCGCCACCTGCAGGCAACAGGAAATGACATGTTTTACACTGTGATTAACTCCTCATGGAGATTTAACCAGATCAACATCATATGTTGTCAGTCTAATCTTAAGGCCTTTGTGACGTTAAATTGCGAAGATCAAGAGTTTTCGCTTAAGGGTGTGTCCGTGGCGGCGTGACAAAGTCTGTTGTTTCGCCATGAAAAAGGAAGCCGTTGTAACTCAGGCATACAATGTCCGATCTGCTCCAAACTTCACATGTGTGATAAGAGTCCTGGCCTGAACATATCTATATGCCAATATTCAGTTAGTCATAGCGCCACCTGCTGGCAACAGGAAATGGCATGCTTTACACTGTAATTCCTTCCCAGAACCACATTTCAATATGCCAAAAAGTAACTAACATACTAGAAACACGTTAAATCATGCAACACTTGGCTAAGTGCTAATGTATGCGATTAACACCATGAAACAGGAAGTTGTTGTAACTCAGGCATATGATGTCCGATCTGCTCCAAACTTCACGTGTTTGATAACAGTCCTGGCCTGAACACATCTATATTGCAATATTTGGTTATGGTCAAAGCGCCACCTGTTGGCAGCAGGAAGTGTGGCATTTCGAAATGACTTTGGCATAATTCTCCTGTATTTATTCGCTTACATGCATGTCGACCACTGTTCACTGTTTTCCTAAGGCCAACAGGTGGCGGTGAGCCCGGGTGCGAGGGCCCTTTCATCGCTGCTTGCAGCTTTAATTAGGGCCCAAGCGAATTAAGCGCGCAGGGCCCTCTTGTTCTTCTAAGGATTATCATTTTTTTTATTTTTATTTTTTTTTTATTTTTTCCGTCTTCCGGGGCTTTTTGGGGCCTTAACATGCTCAAAAACTCTTGAAAATTGGCACACACATTGGAATCCGCGGCCATTAGGACGCCGCAGAGGCTGGTACCCGGGCGTGGCAGGGGGGCTCGACAGCGCCCCCTTGAAAAAAGTCTGAAAATTTGGTCCATATATTAAACACGCTTGCACATATTAGTATGAAACTCGGTACACATATAGACCTCATCGGGCCGAACAACTTTCGTGCTCTAAGTTAAACGCCACGCCAACAGGAAGTCAGCTATTAAGGGTTGTTTGAAAAACGCATGCTCTGGAATTTGATATACTCCTCCTAGACGATTAATCCGATCGCCACCAAACTCGGTCAGCATGAAGTCAAGACATTGATGATTAAAAATTGCCAGCGGATTTTTGATATCTCGAACGGTTTGGCCGTGGCGAGGCAACGAATTTATGGCGAGAAAAAGGAAACAGGAAATGTGTTATAACGTCTGCATACATATATTGATCTTTATGAAACTTCACGAGTGTGTTGGTTGTAGTAGTCTGATCACATGGATGTGACTATTGTGAGTCAAAGTTATAGCGCCACCAACTGGCAGCAGGAAGTGTATCACTTTTTGAAATGCTTTGAGATCACCCTCTTATTTTTACCTGATTTGCTTCAAACTTCATCAGTGTAATGTCAATACACAGCAGATGTAGACCTATGACAGGATTTTTGATATTTGAAATATTGTTGCCATGGCAACAGGTCAAACTGTAATAATATTCTTGAGTGTTTTTGAGGCTCTTAACATGCTTCAAATTGCATGAAACTCGACACACACATCAATATTGTCAACCAGTAGACATGGACAAAGCCATAGAAATGGGCGTGGTGTAGGGGCTCAGTAGCGCCACCTTTTGACAAAAGTGGGGGGGTTAGTTTTTCCTACAGTCACCAAACTCGGTACACATATTGTTCTCATCAAGCCGGACAATTTTCTAATTTACATTCATTAGCTCCGACCAACAGGAAGTTGGCTATTTTTGTTTGAATGTTGATTTTTTGAAAAAACAGGCTATGAATTTTATACTACTGCTCCTACAGGGTTTATCCAATTTACACCAAGCTTTTTTTAACTTGTTGCTAACACATTGAAGTTGTTTAATTGCAAACGGATTTTGGATATCTCAAACGGTTTGGTCGTGGCGAGGCAACGAATTTATGGCAAGAAAAGGGAAACAAAGTGTTATAACTTCTGCATACATTAATTGATTTTGATGAAACTTCGGCTTAGTCTTCGTTGTACAAGGCTGATCACAAGGATGTGACTATTGTGATTCAAAGTCATAGCGCCACCAACTGGAAGCAGAAAATGTGTCACTTTCAGCATACATTGAGATCACCCTCTTATTTTTACCTGATTTGCTTCAAAATTCATCAGAATAATGTTAAAACTTGGCACATGTAATCCTTTGAAAATGGGCAGGGAGGAGGGGCTCTATAGCAGCACCTTGTAGTGCAGTAAATGTGGAGTGAATTTGACATAGTCCTTTGTTTAACCGTTTTAAATGCCTATTGCCCGCTGTGCACAGTTGCCCTGAAGCCACCGGGGTGGCGGTGCCACCGGGCTTGGGCCCGCCATCGCTGCTGGCAGCTATATTTATTATTATTCTCCAAAGTAAATTGCGTTTTTGAGGGCCTAAACATGCTCGAAAACTCATGAAACTTTGCACACGCGTCAGAAGTGGTGAAAATTTACGTCTGTTATGGGTTTCGGAATTGTGCGTGGCAAAATGGCTCGATAGCGCCATCTAACGTACAGCCCCACTCGCTACATAACACTAGGGGTTTGAAATTCGGTACACACATTTATCAGCCCAGTACCTACAAAAAATTATCTTGGAGCGAAATCCGAAACCAAACAGGAAGTCAGATATTTTGAATTAATTCACCGTTTTTTGCATTTTCCAGACGTTGTACTTTAACGAACTCCTCCTAGAGATTTAATCAGATCAATGTCATTTTTGGTCAGTCTAATCTAAAGGCCTTTGTGACATTAAATTGCGAAGATCTAGAGTTTTCACTAAAAGGCGTGTCCGTGGCGGCCTGACAAAGTTTGATGTTTTCGCCATGAAAAAGGAAGTTGTTGTAACTCAGACAAACAATGTCGGATCTGCCCCAAACTTCACATGTTTTATTAGAGTCCTGACCTGAAGACATCTTCATAACAATATTCAGTTACAGTCATAGCGCCACCTGCAGGCAACAGGAAATGACATGTTTTACACTGTGATTAACTCCTCATGGAGATTTAACCAGATCAACATCATATGTTGTCAGTCTAATCTTAAGACCTTAGCGATGATAAATATCAAAGATCTTGAGTTTTCGGTGAAGGGCGTGTCCGTGGCGGCCTGACAAAGTCTGATGTTTCGCCATGAAAGAGGAAGCTGTTGTAACTGTGGCATACTATGTCCGATCTGCTCCAAACTTCACATGTGTGATAAGAGTCCTGGCCTAAAGACATCTATATGATAATATTCAGTTAGTCATAGCGCCACCTGCTGGCAATAGGAAGTGCCATGCTTTATACTGTAATTCACTACCAGATTCACATTTCATCATGCCACGAAGTACCAGACATGCTAGAAACACGTTAAATCATGCAACACTTGGCTGAGTGCTAATGTATGCGATTAACGCCACGAAAGAAACAGGAAGTTGTTGTAACTCAGGTATACAATGTCCGATCTGCTTCAAACTTCACGTGTTCAATGATAGTCCTGGCCTGAAGACATCAACATGGCAAAATTCAGTTACGGTAAAAGCGCCACCTGTTGGCCGCAGGAAGTGTGGCATTTCTAAATGACTTTGGCATAATTCTCCTGTATTCACTCACTTAAATGCATGACGCCCACTGTTCACTGTTTTCCTGAGGCCGACGGGTGGCGGTGAGCCCGGGTGCGAGGGCCCTCTCAACGCTGCTTGCAGCTTTAATTAGGGCCAAAGCCCTATAAGGGGCTGAAGGCCCTATTGTTTTCTTTAGGATTATTATTATTATTATTTTTTTCCACGTTTTTGGGGTTTTTGGGGCCCTTAACATACTCAAAAACTCTTGAAATTTTGCACACGGGTCAGAACCCGCGACCTTTACAGCCGGAGAAAAGCTGGTACCCGGGCGTGGCAGAGGGGCTCGACAGCGCCCCCTTGAATGGGGTCCGAAAACTTGGTCTATATATCAAACACGCTTACACATACAAGTATAAAACTCGGTACACATATAGACATCATCGGGCCGAACAACTTTCGTACTCTAAGTTATACGTCACCTCAACAGGAAGTCAGTTATTACGGGTTGTTTGAAAAACGCATGCTCTGGAATTTGATATACTCCTCCTAGGAGATTATTCCGATCACCACCAAACTCGGTCAGCATGAAGTCAAGACATTGATGATGAAAAATTGCCAGCGGATTTTTGATATCTCGAACGGTTTGGCCGTGGCGAGGCAACGAATTTATGGCGAGAAAAGGGAAACAGGAAATGTGTTATAACTTCTGCATACATTGATTGATCTTTATGAAACTTCACGAGTGTGTTGGTTGTAATAGTCCGATCACATGGATGTGACTATTGTGAGTCAATGTTATACTGCCACCAACTGGCAGCAGGAAGCGTGTCACTTTCAAAATGCTTTGAGATCACCATCTTATTTTTATCCGATTTGCTTCAAACTTCACCACAATAATGTCAAAACATGGCAGATGTAGACCTTTGAAAAGAATTGTTATGTCTCAAACATAGCTGCCTTGGCAACACGTCAAACTTTTATAATATTCTTGGGCGTTTTTGAAGCCGTTAACATGCTTCAAATTGGATGAAACTCGACACACATATAATTATTTTCATACAGTAGATATGGACAAAGCCTTAGAAACGGGCGGGGAGCAGGGGCTCTGCAGCGCCACCTTTTGACAAAAGTGGGGGGTTTTGTTTAACCTACAGTCACCAAACTCGGTACACTTATTGTTCTCATTAAACTGGACAACTTTCTCATTTACAGTCATTAGCTCTGAACAACAGGAAGTCAGATATTTTGGTTTAAATGTGGATTTTTCAAACATTCTAACGCACACACATAAGCTCTCTTAGACGTAGGGTCTCAGTCCCCCTACCCCCTCCCTCTGTGTGTGTGTGTGTGTGTGAGTGAAAGTGAGAGAGAGAGTTTTACAGCCTCACTGTGCTTAAGAGTTTATTCTCAACTCTTACTCAAACACATCTGAAGCAGCTAATCAGGCCAGTTCATCTGTAGGCCACTGACAACATATTATTACATTATTAGTTTGATAATTAGGGTTAATTCAAATATAAAAACACACTGCAAAAGCATGCTTTTGGTGCATAAGATTGGGGCACAAACAACAGCTCAGGGAGGTCAAAAACATAAACTGTCAATTTTTCTTTCATGTTTTATTTTCAGACATCATGAGAATTACATAACGCTTGGTATTGTAATATAACATGTTATAACAAAAATGTCTATGGCAAGAACTCTTTTCAGCACCTGCTTTCTATCCTCCAGAATATTTTATTTTGTCTCTTTGCATACTGCTGTAATAGTATGAAAAAGGACAGCATATACTGCACATTTGTGGTCTGTTCTTTCTATATAATTTACAATACATCCCATTAATAATTCACTGGAATGCACAAAGAATCTCCTCAAAGCCTCATGTCTCTTTCCAGGTTTGTTTCACAGGTAAATACAATTTATTAAAATGGAAATCACTTTGAAATAGTATCACACAATGCTGAAATTCATGAACATTTTTATTAAGGCAACGTATTACATAATGCATATATATCACTATAGCATATGTTCACTCACTTTAAAATGTCTATTTATTGTTCGTTGGTTGAAGGGTGAGTAGAATAATGTCATCTCATTGTACCCAGTTTAAAAATAAAACGCATTACTGCGTTCATAGTGTCTATCACTGACTGTTTACAGCTTAACGTAAATTACTCCCATAATTCGTGCAAAGCGTCATGGGGCGTTGGAATAAGGTGGATACAACATCAGCAATCACAGACATTCGCATTAAGGCTAAATTAGATTTCTCAGAGCACGGTGAAGTTTGCACAAATAACAGTATGTAATTTACGCTAGAATTTTTTAGGGTTTGTCTGAGAAAAAACAGAAATGGCAGAGTAGGATGATATTTTGCACTCATTGTTTGATTTAAATTAAATTACTATTGAACGTTTAGTAATTGAACCTGAATTAATTCAAAATGAAGGTACTATATTTCAGATCAGTAAAAAGATAAAAAAAAACTGTCAGTCTTTGTCTTTTTCTAAGTTTGAATGACAAAATAGCTGTGTTAGGCACTGAATAATGCGGATTGATTCTATGTTTTCATTGCATGAGTTTTAATGTACTGTAAAACTTGGAAAATAAAATTGTATTGTTTAGGGTACAATGCAATATTTTGTGTGTAGTTATTTATTTGTAAATATTATGATATAATCAATTTTAAAATAATAGTTTGGTATAACACAACATTTACTTATAGTGCACAGCCTTAATATGGTTTGAAAGAAATATCTGTATGAATTTAATAAGGTATTGGCAGTAGGAGTAAAAAAAATTAAAAATTATGTATTTTTCATCTTAAAGGAGGCAAGCTGACAGGGAAATATATGTAAGAAAATATTTGTTATTCTAAAACTTGATCTAAAGTGGAAAATTGTAGTGTAATAGCAGTCTTCTGGCAGTTGAAATTGTTCAAAGTTAATAATATGCTGATTGGACCAAAAACACTAAAAACTTGGCTGAAGTAAAAGCTGCTGCAGTAAATGTGGTGTGAAATTGACATAGTCCGTTTATGTTTAACCGTTTTAAATGCCCATTGCCCGCCGTGCACAGTTGCCCTGAAGCCACCGGGGTGGCGGTGCCACTGGGCTTTGGCCCGTCATCGCTGCTCGCAGCTATATTTATTATTATTCTCCAAAGTAAATCGCATTTTAGAGGACCTAAACATGCTCGAAAACTCATGAAACTTTGCACACGCGTCAGAAGTGGTGAAAATTTACGTCTGTTATGGGTGTCGGAATTGGGCGTGGCAAAATGGCTCGATAGCGCCATCTAACGTACAGCCCCGCTCGCTACATAACACTAGGGGTTTGAAATTCGGTACACACATTTACCAGCCCAGTACCTACAAAAAATTATCTTGGAGCGAAATCCAAAACCAAACAGGAAGTCAGATATTTTGAATTAATTCACAGTTTTTTGCATTTTCCAGACGTTGTACTTTAACGAACTCCTCCTAGAGATTTAATCAGATCAATGTCATTTTTGGTCAGCCTAATCTAAAGGCCTTTGTGACGTTAAATTGCGAAGATCTAGAGTTTTCACTGAAGGGCGTGTCCGTGGCAGCCTGACAAAGTTTGATGTTTTCGCCATGAAAAAGGAAGTTGTTGTAACTTAAAGCTGCAAGCAGCGTTGAGAGGGCCCTCGCACCCGTGCTCACTTTTTTCACATTTTTTCTTCTGTTTTAACATAACTTTCAACAGCAGTTTCAGGAGCTTGTGGAGTAGCCATTGTAGCTTTGCAGACCGTTTCCTAAAGCTTATTCAGTAGGTAGGGTTTTAAAGGGCACCTATTATGCAAAATTCACTTTTACATGGTGTTTGACCATAAATGTGTGTTGGCAGTGTGTGAGCAAAACCACCCTAGAATGAGAAAAATCCACCCTGTGGTTTTTTTACAATCTCAATAATTCATAAGCACTGTCTCAGAACGCCCTGTTCTAAGATTGCTCTCACTGTGACGTAGAATTGCGCTAAGCCCCACCCACGTGGTTTGATTGACAATCTGGTTTTGGCATAGACCCCGACCTCGGTGATCTGTCAACCATCCTCCATTGTTTCAACGACAGCCGGTAATGTCTCCTAAGAAACATAAGTGTTCTGTTGTGGGATGTAATAATGAACATAGTAGTTTTCACTTACTTCCGACATCAGAGCCACTGAAAACGCAGTGGATGGATTTTATTTACGAAGGAAAGGCGCCACTCAAAATTCCAAAATACGTTTATGTTTGCGCGAATCATTTTTTGACTGACTGTTTTGAGAACGAGGGTCAATTCAAAGCAGGTCTTGCTTCAAAGTTAATCCTCAAGTGTGGATCGTTGCCTACTGTTCGCGATCCAACGTCACCTCCAGAAGTAAGTGTATTTAATGTTTTTTGAGCAAACAGTCATTTCAGTCGATGTCAGCCAATTCAATAACAAATGCGTCTAAAGTTGTTGTCGTCGTCGTAGAATGTCTGTGTATATAATTTAAACCTTGTTTGCATAGTGTGTCCACATGTGTATATATATATATATATATATATATATATATATATATATATATATATATATTTTAAAGATATTGTATTAAAAACTGTGTATGTTTTCTGTAAAGACAAGACATCAAATTTGCTATGTTTATACAAAGGCCAGCACATCGACACGAAGCTGTAGAACGAGGGATATTGGCGTGCAGACAGAAACATCACAGCTATGCAGACAGTTTTATGTCACGTATTATTTTTTGCAACAATTACAAATGTAAATAAATTAATACCTGTTCTATCTCCCTGCAGCATATATTTTCTGGTTCTGTAGCCATCTTCTCACATTTGCCACATAAGCACCTGTATGACAAGTAATGTCAACATGACGCAACCGTTCCCTCGCATACATATAATTTCGTTTGTACTTAGCAAACGTTATCACAGTATTTGTGTTTGTAGTTTCAAAAAATTGCGTGAACGTTATCACAGTGTGTGTGTGTGTGTGTGTGTTGCACATCCGTAATTGCAAAGGGGACGCGATTAAAACTCTATAAGTACATAAATGTATCAAATAACCATTCAGAGACGTCCTGCTCCATTCTCAATTGTGTTTCTTCTGCCGGAGTCTCTTCATCATCAGGGTCTGATTCCGGTTCAAACATGTACGGCTGAATGCCGTACAAAACAGCGGGTCTCTCACTCTCAGCCATTCTGCTTCTGTTTATTGCCATAGGTATGCAAGTTACGCCCTCATCCAAAGGCAGGGCGGGGATATGCAGCTCATTTACATTTAAGGTGGTACACACCAAAACAGCTCTTTTTAAAACAGGCCCCAAAAATGACATTTTCAAATGGTTATAATAAATTAACTGTGGGGAATTTTGTGCTGAAACTTCACAAATACATTCTGGGGACACCCAAGACCAATATTACATCTTGTAAAAAGGGGCATAATAGGTGCCCTTTAACTAGAGAGAATGTGAACACCCGCTGTGTAACCTCTAACCCCTGGAGGGTAAACTTCTATATAGCGTTTGAAGTCATTTTAAATGTTTTACAAGATAAAACATTTCAGGGTTCCTTGTGCCATTTTCAATATCCACATACCACCTCAAAAATCTATTTCAGCGCTATTTAAAAACTAGGATAGTATAATAAAATAATGTAAAGTTCTCAAGTGAAGACAATGATTTAAACCAATATTTTATTAAATCAAGCAAATGCTTCAAATAAAGAGATGCTGAGTATACCTAAAGTTGACTAACATTACAGCATATTCAAGGATATAGTTTGTTTTTCAAAGTTGTTTTGCAAAGTGTAAGGAACGCACACACACACACACACACACACAAATATTACAATCACACCGCAATACGTTGAAAATGTTGATATTAAAAATTGGTAAACAATTTCAAAAGCAGTGTGTTTCAGGAAAAGTGCAAACAAATCAAAGAAAACATAAATGTCTCCAAACTACATCCTAATATTTAGTCTGGTTTCAGAGTCAGACCTTGTGACTTGTGTGAAGTTTGATGAGTCCAAGAATCCTAGCACTGTTAAACATGCGGTACAATAACAGTGTTCAATTGAAATTAGAATCCAACTGACTGAGAATGAGTTTGTTTCACATATAAAATGTAAAGTATCTCCGTAAAAACAGTTCACTTGCATTTGCTAGTTATAACTATTGACATTTACAATATGTTAAAACATTTTAGTATTCTGCTGATGAGGACAAAAACTGCTTATCATATGTTTTCATAAAAAGAATAACAAATTATCTAGCCATAGAACACAACGTCTGTTTTCTGGATCAGTTCTAAAGGACAGACACCAAAAACACTAGTATTGGTGTTGAATTAAAAAAAAAAAAAAAAGGCATGAATCATCCCACTTAAAACTACTACTTATCAACTGTAATTAATGTTCTTAACTGCTGTTTAAAGACAATCACAAAAGAACTGTCTTGTGACCACTTCATAGACAGACCAGAAAGATGGCCTAAAAGAACATTACACTTTTAGTTTAAACACTCATGTTGTAGTAGTAGTAGTAGTAGTAGTAGTATCATTTGTTCGTGTTTTCATTATGTCCTGCGAGTAGCTGCATGTTTGACCAAACTCAGAGAGCAGTCTTTATCTAAAACTGTACATATAGACAAACTACTAAAAATTGTAAACAGTGTCATCTGCTAGTGGAAAAATTGCATTTACAAATTACAATCTTTTGTTCTTTCATTATAGCTAAATGTATCTTATATGTCGTACACACATAAATTGTGTACGTATATTACCTGTATAATGATTGTTTGAATTTCTTCTTTAAAAGGGTATGCAATGTTATAGTTCTCAAAATGAGCTTGCATTACAACCGCGTGTTATAGACTCTAACAAAACTGTATACTATAATACACGTATTCTTTAACATCATGCTGGGATGTTGAAAGAAATGAACTGTTAAAAAGAATCGGTTTTGTCAAAAGTTCAGTCATACATCTAAAAAGATGCTTAAATGAATGGTCTGTGTTCATCACGCGTGATGATTTGCAAAAACCTACACTGAAAGCAACCAGAGAGGAGTATTCAGCTAAAAACATATACAGACCGATGAATAAAATGCTACCAGATTTATTGTGCTCACATAATTTGTACAAAGATCGTTTGAGATGTATCTATAGCTTTACTACAGTGTGTAACTTTGATTACCCTCCTCAAACTGAATGAAATCATAGCTTTCAGCTTTCAAAGCTTTACTGAAACCTTTCAAATGGTGTGAATAATGGGTACTAACGTACAAATATTGTATAGTACATGTTCACAAGTGAAAATGACCTATTCTTTTCTTTGTTTATTATGAAGCTTCAGCCAGATCATTGTATCGCATGATTGTAGCATGTCTGAAACTTTGAAATAAGTCCTATTTCAACACCACGGGAAAATGATTTTTGTCTAATAGTCTGTCAAAAGAGAAAATAATGTGGTTTAGTCGTATTTAAAAACAAAACAAACAAACAAACAAACAAAAAATCTTAAAAACATTGTCAAAAGTATTTGGTAGTGTGATATTCTTGTTTCATCATGTATTAACTTCATATTTATTAGACTGATAAAAGTAGTATGAACCCTTGTAGAAATAATAAAAGCACATTTTATAAAAAAAATGAATGGCATTGTGTCAGAACAAACGCGTATGAATATATGTTTGCTTTTAACTTTTTATTCATACTTTAAAGCAAGATTATCTTTAAAAAATGTAATACTGTATTTGATTTTTGGTAAAACTATCTTACATATGTAGTGTTTTCACCCATTGTCATGGTCCTTTGGCTATCCTTAATGGTTTCATTGTGTGAGGAACTGTGAAATATCTAATTGTTAAAAACATTGCAGCAAAAATATTTAGACATTATTCTTTTGTTTTATATTTACTAGGAATTGAAACTTTATAGAAATAAGAAAAATAAAATCATATACATCTATGAGACATGCGCCAACTAAAAGTTTAAAGTTTAAATGTGTGGTTTTTAAAACACAAAGAAACATATTTAACAGATATACTAGGTTTTAACAGCAAAGACATTTTCTACTGCAGAGTCTGATGCGGACATGCCTGGTAGGGATTTGGCCTAATCTTTGGTTTTTAAGGGAAATTAAACAATCTCAGGGGACCGACTGAACCCTGTGCAGTCGCATCTTCTGAAAGACCCTGGCATGTGTGGATTCACTCAGTTGAAAAAAAAAAAAAAGTTGTTTCTAGGGTCACTTTAAATCATTGGGGGTCAAAGGGCATCCTTCATGTTAGTGTCATCAGTGTGACACACAGATATTTTTTTAAAATTGTACATGTGTAGATATTATTTTGAGTAGATAATATATATGTTTGCACATTTTCAGTGAAGGGTATATGTTTCCACAGTGACATGCCAACTTGAGCCATTCTAGATCATAGATAGTACAGAATGTCAGATGCAGAGTTCAGGCGCAGAAAAATAGTATGACAACGTATGGCCCCTTTATTTAAGTTTAAAGTAATATCATGGTATGAAATAATGAGTACAATTAAATATTCACTCAAGATAATTTTTTTTCAGGGAAACAACACAGAGGAACATCTGATCTCTCTCTCTCTCTAAAAATGTGTGATTTTCTCAAAGATACGACTTAAAATAAACAAGAGTAATGTTGAGTTACGTGCAAGTTGTGAGGTTTCAAATTAAATATTTGCATTTTATTTAAAAATATACAGATTTCTTAAAATGTGTGTCTCATGGGCAAAAATGTTTCTTGAATTTTTTTTTTTTTTGTATTATTGAGATCTAAGATGACTAAGTACAAGTTTTTGCTTTAAACTCTGAAACATGGAATACTTATATACATACATATAAATAATACTTTAGATTAAATTCAGGCAAAATGATTTCCACCGTACGGCATCAGATATTATCCTGATACAGTAGACTTCTAGGAAGAATATTTGAATTCAATTAAAACTTTAAAGAATGGATTTTTAACAACCTTGTAATTTTAAAAGACCATATTTAAGATTATGCTTTGAAATAAATTGAATACAGAAACATTCTCTCTGGAAAGGAGTTAGCGGTCTTAACATATGCTGTGACAGAGGCTCAACTGTCTGACTCCACCCTCCCGTCTCTCATTCACACTAGAGTTTATTCCTAGGAGGATGTGGGAGTGTTCTGTTTATAATACAATTTAAACTATTTACTTTTTATCATCATGGACTACTTCTTCAACTCTCTGAAAATGTAAGGTGTTTTCATATTTATAATTATTTATTTATTTAGCTAAATCTAAACTATGTTTAATTTGTTTAAATATTTTTTAGCATCATGTTTGATGTTACACATTTATTTAGAATCATTTCATTTAAAATAGAGATAAGAACTAGCCTGAGGCATCACAGGCTCTCTTTCTGAAAATCCGTGGTGATTTTTCTTAAGGAATTATTAAAAAATGTTACACAATGTGCGAGACCCCAACATTTTACACATACACTGATAAATAAAAATTATACTTTAGGTTTTAAGTCAGATAATCGGTCTTCTAGGAATATTTGACTTCAGACTTTTTAAAAGATGTTATTTAAACAAACTTTTAAAATGTGTGTGACAGTGCTGACACAGAAGAGCTTTAAGAGTAAACATTCCACAGCATTCTGTTTTTGTCTCACACTGCTAATGGTCATTCAATTTTACTAAAAACTATAAGGGCTTGAGGGGCAACAATAGGCTATTGGTTTTATTAGGCTATTTAGCTTTTAGTTTTAAATAGAATAAATCACCAGCTGAATTATCTGCCACGACCTGCAGAGGTCCAATAGCGATCTTATAGCGGGGCAGAGCAAATAAAATAGTTATGTCACATGTGTTTGCTTAGCTCAAACGTTGTTTTTACAAACCAAAAAGCTTTGGGTACCCCTTATAATAAATAAAGTATTTAAAAAACATATGTTGAGGCAAAATTTACTTATTTGTAAAAATACAAATGCATCCAGACTTTCCTGGGAAATGACTCTGTAAACAGCTCACTGTCCCATCACCGCCTGCTTTGAGAAAACAGCATTTTCTCAGGTTTCACAGCACGGTTGCTTCAGAAGACACCCAGAGGGAGAGATTTTTAGACTTCAACTTTATTCATCTTAAGGATATCATATAAAGCAAGGACTGCTTTCTTTCCCCTACTCTCTGAAAAATATGTTGTTTTGTAAATAAATGTTCAATACTGCTTAAGAATCATGTTTAATTTTATACAATTTATTTATAAACTTTTTTTAAAGAAGTGAATGGTTTTCAAATAACTTTTTGAAATATACTAAATATACTAAACAGATTTAGTAATCAACTGTTTGAATTACTATGATATCTGAGTTTTAGGGATAGAAAAATAGGCATGTCTATGAAAGGTCTACACAAAAATATGTCCACAAAAACCTCTTATGCTTTGACAAAGCTAAAATGAATATTCAACTACTTGATGAACCTCATTTTGGATGTTTAATATTTCATAAAAATTTGTAAACCAATTTCATTCGAACATCATTGCACAATGAAATCTTTTCCTGGCTTTATTGTGATGTTTTTAAAGTTTCCTGTGAATATTGTAAATACACAATTCTTATTTAAACGTATTATGGTTTTATGTTTTTATGAGAAAATGTCTCGTTCTTTTAACCACTAGCAAACTCATGCTGTAAAATCTGATCATCCAGGGTTTAAATCTTGTAACTCAACCGATTTGGATGATCATTACAACCTCATTTTGGGTGTTTAATATTTTTTATCATTTTATCATTAAATCAATATTTAAGCATTTTTTCATTTAGCTAAACTATAATTAATTGGTCTCAGTAAATTTAGTAACTGTTTATAATTCAGTGCATTACAATTTTATCACCAACTTCCTTAAAAGAACAGAATGATTGAAATGTGTGTAATCTATTTCATAAAATGTTTATTATTTTGACCCGACTGTTTCTAGACTCGTGTTGCTTATCGTTTGCACAGAGAGAGAGAGAGATGAGAGCGTCAGAAAATGACCGCTACCCAGCCGGAATGCGGATGCCATCACACACCCTCAAATATGGCATGCCAGAGTTCAAAATGACCCTCGACCCTTTAAAATCATCCGTCTGCCATTTGATCACCCAGAAGATGGCCTGACAGTTCACAGGTCAACATCGCTATTCAAAATATGCGGACAAAGGTCATATCAGTCCCCGGAGAATCACCAACCATGTCAAAGGTCATTGGGGTGATACTACGGTCAAACATGGGTGGGGGATGGGAAAACTTCGTGGGTGGCCCGTGGGGGAGGGGAACGTCGTGGGTGGCCCCAGGGGTCACAGGGGTCACAGGGGTCACAGAGGTCATCATCAATCATTTTGACAGAAGCACCATCATATCACTACTAACAATAATTGACAAAAATATTATTCATTAAAAAAGTAAATGAAATAGATGATTAACTTCCTAAAAAGAGGACAGTTGGAAATAAATTACTTCAGTACTTTGGACAATTGGATAGAACATATTACTCTTAATAGACAATTATTAACAAATGATTAATGATTGATTAAAGATATAAGTACTGATGCCAGAATATCTTCTAGAAGGGGGGAGTAATCCATCTGTAGAAGATCTTCTGACATGCAAACACAGATTTTAAAGCAATAGTTAATAATGATTATTGTTGGAACACAGAATCCAGTCTGTGAGTATGTTAAGGGTTTCTGTGGGAAGATTTATGACCAGAGCCGAGGCACAGAAGGGTCAAACTTTCTGCTGGCATAGAATTGAGACAGAGAAACAAAATGAAAGAGAGATGGGCAATGACCCAGACAAAATGCAAAGATTATGAAAATCCTGCCTGTATAAAATAATTATAAAATAATTGTAGTTATAATTAACAATTATAAATATAAACAAAGCAGGATTTTGGCCTTTATAAGTATATAAGCATTTAAGTGATTCAGACAATTATGAAAGAAGCAAATAATATGGAGCATAGGCCTGGGTTTTGTTAAAACAGCCCAAGATCTAGATATGATGGAAAATAAAGAACATTAAAAACTTAAAATAAATAAATAAAAAAAGTTAGGCTAATTAGAATAAATTATGTTTTAAGAATATAAACAATGAAGAAATACTATCAGTTTGGATAGAAGATTTGGGAAATGGAAACATGGCTTTATCTTAAAGATGTGAAGATAAAATAAGACCTAGTAACAGAGTGAAAGATGTACAAAACAAGTTATGAAAGTCACTGGCAAACAGAGCCTCACTAAAGGATGTGCTTAGATGCCAAAGTAATGATAGTAAACAAAAAAGAGACTGTAAGTGATCAGGTGATAGTTTAAATCATTTGGTTTAATAGGAGATATTGTAGTTAACCAACAATTACAGATATAGAAAAACACTTCAATTCTATTATTTAAATAGAGAAACGGTAATGCATAACAAGGCGAAATAGAGCCCTCCATCTAAATAAAGGAAACCAGTTGTTGATTGGAAAAGTCACTGTAGCTGCCGTTGGAGGCTCCGGTTCCCATAGAAACAGGAAGCTAATGAATGGGATTGCACATGTGCATTTGCTGGTTTAGTTATATACTATAACTATATATAAAAATATAGTTATAAACTATATTTAAGCATGGGAAACAACACTTATGTGACAGTTTAAGTCAAAATTAGTTGCTAGTTTGAAATATGATATTAATCATGTAGTAGAGTAATTGTGAGTTCTGTGAGCAGCTTTTGAGATTTCAGGATCCCCCGTTCAAATAGACAGGACTTAAATGTTTGAAATAGCAATTACAAATATGGACGACAAACAAACAGATGTATCTTTAAAGGGATTTTGATTTAACAATTTAAGATGCAGTTACAATGACAATTGAAGAATAAATAATAATAAAAGACCTAAGAAAATATTAGGCAATATAAGTATGTAGATTAGAATATACAAAACAACATAGAAGAAATTATTAGGGTGAAGATCTTGAGTACTGCAATAAATATAAAGCATCAAAAAAACAGACTGTTCTTTAAAGGCTGAGTTTTTTGGAATCTGCAGTTTAGCAGAAAAAAAAAAAGTGTACGAAGGGAGTGAAATAGTCATCTGAGCAGGATTTATAGGTTAGTCCTTCACACAGGTGAATAGGTGCTCTGAAAGCTCATAAAACAACATGCTTTTAATAATATAGACACAGAACAAGAGAAACTTGGCAAAACAACCTGGGATCTAGGGAGAGATGTAAAAGATAAAGAGACTTAAGTATTTAACTTCAAAAGAGTTTGGACAACAAAGCTACTAAAGAAAGATAAGCAGCTACAAATACAGAATGATGATATTTAAATGGATCGATTGACAACAAGCATAAGTGACGAGTCAGATGAGTTTATACAATGAGGTGTATAACGCCGTTGTGTTGTATATGCCTAGAAAAATGAATGTATAAATCAATTGTAATGTACGATGTGAAGGAATATGTTTGACTACATTTCCATTTTATTTTATTAAGACTGCAGAGTAACAGCACATGCATGTAATACAGATACATGTTGTCTGATTGGAAAATTATATATATATATATATATAACTAGTTCTTATTTGAGAGAAACATTTTTAAGAGTAACTTTGTAAAACCTGCCGAAAAGATTGTCTTCACAGAGAGAAGCTAATAATCGTTTGATAACAGAAACAAGTGAGCCCAAACTGTAACAGCAATTACAAAGGCCTGTGAAAATGCATATATAACAAGATGGAAAGAAAGAGAATAATGAATTACTTCTACACAGTGTGGAATATAATAATTACAAAGTGAGAAAACAGATAGTAAAAACCTGGAGAAAACTGATGTTAGTAAATATTATTGTTAAGCAATATTTACTATGAATAAAAACGCTTTAAGGGCAAATGAGCAATTAATAATAATGAGAAAATATAGAACTAAAGAATGCTTTGAAATGGTTCCACCCAAAGATCAGAGATCTGTGTAATGATTGGCAAATACAAAACTAGGAGATTGTATGTGCTTTACTTGCCAAACAAATATGGAACTTTTAAATATAAAGAAGGTGTTTTAAAACTAAGATTAAAAGGAATAAAGTAATCCCTTGAAACATAACCTCTTGGTTAAAGCACAGTGAAATGCACGGCCCATGGAAAGGTATAAATACCAAGAAACGTCTCGGTTACATAGGTAACCCTCGTTCCCTGAAGGAGGGAACGGAGACGTACGTCGGACAGACCGACGAATAGGAATCTCGCTAGAGAGGCCAATCTACTTCGAGTGTAACTAAACGAGCCAATGCACATTGGCATGCAATCATATGCATCAGCTGCTCGCCTCGCAGCGCGGGTATATAATGAGCAGCAGGTGCGTTGCATCTTCAGGTTTTCGCTGAGGAGCCGAACCCAGCAGGCGGCAGCATCAGCAGGACAACGCCTGTGGCGACGGGACGTACGTCTCCGTTCCCTCCTTCAGGGAACGAGGGTTACCTATGTAACCGAGACGTTCCCATTCAGTCGGTCACGTTCGACGTACGTCGGACAGACCGACGAATAGGAATCCCTACCAAAGCGCCACAGGGGCTGCCCTCTTCCAGCGCTCTGTCGTGAGCCACCTGAACCCCCTTGCCTAAGGACGGTGGGACCAGGCTCACGCAGAGAGGGTCGATCACTGTTGTTCCCAAAACCCACTCAGTGCGACAATTGGATAACGCTGGGAAAGCGTAGCCTTACATGCGATAAGGAACGCTGCGGAAGCCATATCCTTCCCCGAAGGAGTTATATGGATAAGTACATATGGACTAACCTTGTAGGTTGTACAACATATGGAAGAACTGGGGTGACTCCACTCGGTGAGAGATGGGTTCTCCCAGAGGGAAAGACACGGGCTTCGTTTAGGAGCAGCCGTGGAAAAAGCCATATGGGATCCCCGTAGGGTCACACATATGGAACCCAGCCTAAATCCGGTTCTCAAGGATACAACGGAGTATAGGCCTGGCGCCAGACGCTCCGCCACGTCGGCTGCCGAAGGGTAACCGGAGGACTCAACAGGGTCTGCCCGTAGGGACTCTCTGGAGAATAGAATGCGCATGTAGCGCAGCAAGCCGACACTAAGCCGGGGCCTCTCCGTGCCTCTGACCTGAGGCGAGAACACGGGAGGAGACCGGCTCGACACGAAGGCTATAGTATCTAGCGAACGTGTTAGGTGTCGCCCAGCCCGCAGCTCTACAAATGTCTGTTAGCGAGGCGCCACGAGCCAGCGCCCAGGAGGATGCCACACCTCTCGTGGAGTGGGCATGCAACCTGAGCGGGCAGGGCACGCCCTGAGCTTGGTAAGCCAGGGCGATGGCATCCACTATCCAGTGGGCCATCCTCTGCTTGGAGACAGCCTTTCCCTTCTGCTGGCCTCCGTAACAGACAAAGAGCTGGTCTGAGGTCCTGAAGCTTCGAGTTCTGTCTAAGTACAGTCGCAAGGCGCGAACTGGACAGAGCAAAGCCAGGGCTGGGTCTGCCTCCTCCGAGGGCAGCGCTTGCAGGCTCACTACCTGGTCCCTGAAGGGAGTGGTAGGAACCTTGGGCACGTAGCCAGGCCGGGGTCTCAGTACCACGTGGCTGTCACCCGGCCCGAACTCTAGGCACGATTCGTCGACCGAAAATGACTGCAGGTCCCCTACCCTCTTGATGGAGGCCAATGCCACCAGCAGCAAAGTTTTCATAGAGAGAATCTTTAAGTCTGCTGACAGCAAAGGCTCAAAGGGAGCAATCTGGAGTGCTCTGAGCACCAGAGTAAGGTCCCAAGAGGGTATGGAGGGGGGACGAGGAGGATTTAACCGTCTCGCCCCCCTAAGGAACCTGACGACCAGGTCGTGCTGACCAACAGATTTGCCATCTATGTGGTCGTGGTAAGCGGAGATAGCAGCAGAATGGACTTTGAGGGTGGAGGGGGACAGCCTACGCTCCAACCCTTGCTGCAAGAAGGAAAGCACGACACCGATCGAGCATCTTCGGGGGTCTTCTCGGCGAGAAGAGCACCACTCGACGAACAGGTTCCACTTCGAGGCGTAAGCACGTCTCGTAGACAGTGCACGTGCCGAAGTGATGGTGTTAAGTACCTCGGGGGGTAAGTCACCTAGAACCTCCGCGTCCCGTCCAGGGACCAGACATGGAGTTTCCAGAGGTCTGGACGCGGGTGCCAAAGAGTGCCCCGTCTCTGAGAGAGGAGGTCCTTCCTCAGAGGGATGGGCCAGGGAGGGGCTGTCGCGAGGAGTGAGAGTTCTGGGAACCAGGTCCGGTTGGGCCAGTAAGGCGCAACTAACAAGACCTGCTCCTCGTCCTCCCTGACTTTGCACAGGGTCTGTGCAAGTAGGCTCACTGGGGGAAACGCATATTTGCGCAGGCCCCGGGGCCAGCTGTGAGCCAGTGCGTCTGTCCCGAGTGTTCCCTCGGTCAGAGAGTAAAACAACTGGCAGTGGGAGGTTTCTGGTGAGGCAAACAGGTCTACCTGAGCCTCTCCGAACTCTCTCCAGATCAGCTGAACCACCTGGGGGTGGAGTCGCCACTCTCCGGGCAGCGCAGCTCGTGATAGCTCGTCGGCCACACGGTTGAGCACACCGGGGACATGAATGGCGCGAAGCGACCTCAGATGCTTCCGACTCCACAGGAGGAGATGGCGGGCGAGTTGCGACATGCGACGGGAGCGTAGACCACCTTGGCGGTTGATGTACGCAACGGTCGCAGTGTTGTCCGTACGGACCAGTACATGCTTGTCGCGAAGCAGGCCTTTGAGGCGGCTCAGCGCAAGGCGTACTGCCAGCAACTCGAGGCAATTGATGTGCCAATGCAGATGGGGTCCCGTCCAAACCCCTGAGACTGCATGCCCGTTGTACGTGGCACCCCAGCCGGTGGCAGAAGCATCTGTGAAAACCACAGCATGCCGGGACACTTGTTCTAGGGGCACTCCTGCCCGGAGAAACAAAGGGTCCGACCACGGACTGAAGGTTCGGCGGCACTCCTGAGTGATTGGCACCCGGAACGTGCCGTGTTGCCACGCCCATCTCGGGACTCGGCCGTGAAGCCAGTGCTGAAGCGGTCTCATATGAAGCAGCCCGAGCGGTGTTACAGCCGCTGCAGCCGCCATATGCCCCAGGAGCCTCTGAAAAAACTTCAGTGGGACCGCTGTCCTGCCATTGAACGTATTCAGGCAGTTCAACACCGACCGAGCACGTTCCTCTGTGAGGCGTGCTACCCGTTCGACCGAATCCAACTCCATACCGAGAAAAGAGATCCTCTGCACTGGGGCGAGTTTGCTCTTCTCCCAGTTGACCTGAAGCCCCAACTGGCTGAGGTGCCTGAGCACTAAGTCCCTGTGTTCGCACAACTGATCCCGAGACTGTGCTAGAATGAGCCAGTCGTCCAGGTAGTTGAGAATGCGAACACCCTGTTCTCTCATGGGAACAAGGGCTCCCTCCACGACTTTCGTGAAGACGCGGGGAGACAGGGCCAGCCCGAAGGGTAAGACTCTGTACTGATATGCTCGACCTTCGAACGCGAATCTCAGGAATGGCCTGTGTCGCGGAAGAATCGAAACATGAAAGTACGCGTCCTTCAGGTCGATCGCTGCAAACCAATCTCGGGGACGGATGCACTCGAAAATGCGTTTCTGCGTAAGCATTTTGAACGGTAGCTTGTGAAGGCTCCGATTCAAAACTCGCAGGTCCAAGATCGGTCGTAACCCGCCGCTTTTCTTGGGTACAATGAAGTAGGGGCTGTAGAACCCTGACCTCAAATCGGCTGGAGGGACCGGCTCTATCGCGTCCTTCGCCAGTAGGACTGCAATCTCCGCACGCAGAACAGGGGCATCGACATCTTTCACTGAAGTGAAGAGGACGCCCCTGAACTTGGGGGGACGCCGGGCGAACTGAATCGCATAGCCGAGCCTGATGGTCCGGAGGAGCCAGCGAGACGGACTGGGGAGCGCTAGCCAGGCTCCCAGAGACCGCACCAGCGGCACCAAGGGGACCACCGGCGTACCCGCCGCGGGGCAGCGAGGTGGAACGCAGGGACGCGGCCCGGGAGGCTCTCTGTGTGAGGCGGCCCGAAGCGGGGTCACAGTGTGCTGTGCAACACTTACCTGCCTCCACGGGTGGACAGAGGGAGCAGTCGAGGATTTGCTTACCTGCTGCTCGCTGCTGTCCGCTGGCGACAGAAGAGGTGGATGAGAGTGGTGAGGTTCTAGCCCTCCCACTGCTCTCCGAGCCCTCTTCGGACCCGGAGATAAAGGAAACTGCTCTTTTCTTGAAAATTTGGGTACCGCTGGCCGTTGAGCCAGCGGCGGAACAAAAGGAAACAACAAAAGATTCTCCACCCGGCCCTCCTCCGGGGGAAGGAGCGGTGCATTCACCACCTCCTGAAGAGCAGTCCCCTCCATCTCCGGGTCGCCCGTCCTAGGGCCGCTTGGACTTGGCCTTGCCACCCTTCTTCCTGGGGGGTGGCTGGACGGGCTGGGCGCCCCGCCCGCGACCGGCTCCACGGCGCCGCTTGGATGGAGGCTGCTGCTGCTGGGGCGCGGGAGCGGGGGCGGCTGCAGGGGGGCGCCCTCGGCGACGGGTAGTCTGAGGTGCCGCCGGCGGTGGAGGTGCAGCAGCTGACCGCCTCGGCAGGATGTGACTGATGGCCTCAGACTGCCTTTGTACAGCCGAGAACTGTTGGGCAAAGTTCTCGACCGCGTCGCCGAAAAGGCCGGTCTGGGACACGGGGGAATTAAGAAACCTGACCTTGTCGGTATCCCTCATGTCCGCAAGACACAGCCAGAGATGGCGTTCCTGGACCACCATAGTGGACATCGCACGACCCACTGACCGCGCCGTAACCTTCGTCGCTCGAAGCGCGAGGTCCGTCGCGGCACGAAGTTCCTGGAGAACTTGTGGATCATGACCACCCTCGTGCAGGTCCCTCAGTGCCTTGGCCTGATGGACCTGCAACAACGCCATAGCGTGTAAGGCAGAGGCAGCTTCCCCACAGGCCTGATAAGCCTTGCCGGTAAGATCCGACGAGTACTTACAGGCCCGGGAAGGGAGAGACGGCTCCCCCCGCCAGGTGGAGTTAGGGCACAGTTGCATAGCAACGGCCCGTTCCACAGGGGGTATGCGCGTGTAACCCTTCGCTGCCCCGCCATCAAGGGTGGTGAGGGAGGAGGACCCACCGACACGGTTTCGGGCAGTAAAAGGTGCCGTCCACGTGCCCGTGAGCTCTTCATGCACCTCCGGGAAGAAGGGCACTGGGGTGGGGGGCTGAGAACCAGCCCTGGCCACCCCGAGATACCAATCATCCAACCTCGAGGGTTCGGGACACGGTGGAGGATTCCACACGAGCCCGACCCTGTTGGCGGCCCGGGAAAGCATAGCCATCATTTCCGGGTCCGTGTCGGGCACAGTTGTCACCCCCGAAGGAGGCAACTGCGCCGACTCATCCTCCCCAGAAGTATCAGGCTCACCCTCCGATGCAGCGATCGACATCCGGTCGTCTGGGGGAGCTCCGAAGGAAACGGATGGTACACACCTCTGGGGTGGTCCACCACGTTCCGAGGGCAGCTCTACTGGCTGCGGAGCGCACGAGGGGGGAGGGTTCCTAGGGGGTTGGTTCCCCGAAGGAAGCGCGCTCACCGTTATCCTCAAGTCACCAGCCCCACCGCTCGCAGCAACCCTCTGAGGAGGATTGGAGCGAGGCGTCGGGACCGGGACTCCACCCCTTTGCAGAAAGTGGAGTCTCGACCGCAACTCCGCGATGGTCATCTTCCCACAATGGGTACATGACTCATCCACAAACGCTGCCTCAGCGTGCCTTAAGCCCAAGCACGCGATACAGCGCTGGTGACCATCCCGAGGCGCCAGGTAACGACCGCATCCAGAAACACACAAGTAGAACGACATCTTTAAAAAGACGCGAACTACTCGTGTTAGCTCTTTCAAGGACTGACTCTTTTAGGTGCTGAAGCACGCAGGGGAATAGCCGCTGCAGCACAGACAGGGAATGTGCAGCCTGTCGTGTGCACTCTCCTTGAAGGTGCTCCTCTTACCAGCTGTAACAACAGCTTTTTAGCGCTCTAGGCGCACCGTTTCACCAGCCGTGAGAACGGCCTTCACGCTGATTACAGCTTTGCTCAATCAAATTAAAGGCAAAAACAAAAACAAAAGGAGAATCGGCCCCGCTGCTGCGCTGTCCGCCTGCACCTCGCAACAAAGAGACGTCTTGAAGAGAGACTCGTTCACCACACTCGCTTTCAGTAGCTGTCTTCATAGAAGGTTTGGCTCCGAAGCGAAAAGCTGAAGATGCAACGCACCTGCTGCTCATTATATACCCGCGCTGCGAGGCGAGCAGCTGATGCATATGATTGCATGCCAATGTGCATTGGCTCGTTTAGTTACACTCGAAGTAGATTGGCCTCTCTAGCGAGATTCCTATTCGTCGGTCTGTCCGACGTACGTCGAACGTGACCGACTGAATGGGAACCATGATTCCCATGACTGACATCTGTAGATTGTCTAGTCACTGGAAGGGGCCATATGTTTCTGTGTGAAGATCCCAAGAAGGTATTTGATTTAATAAGGAAAACTAATAAGATACAAAATAGTACATTTGTGATGGCAATAAAGCAGTATACAAACATTTGAGACGTTTACATTAAAAAAAAAAAAAAAAAAATGATGCATTAGAAAAATAATTGATTAATCAAACACGAATGACCCTGGGTGGACTAAATGAATGTATTTTAAATAAAGCTTATAACAAAAACAGGACAGGTATCAGATTAACGTAGTATTATAAAAGAGGGAGAGAAACATGTAATAATTAAAAGTAAACAAACAAATGTAGGACAAAGTTGCATGAAGGGGGGTGTTGATATGAGCCACACCCTGCTTCAATAGGGAATGCAACTTTTCTGTGCTACTTGTACCTCTTCAGCTTATGAAGAATGATGATGACAACACGGCTTTGATTTGAAGATGGACAGAAGTAAGCTGTTTATGAGATACAGCTATCATAAAGAGATACCTTGGAGGAAGAAACATGTTCAATGACATGTTTGTGTGTAAACAAGTGAAAAGAAGTTAGCTGTTCATGAGGTGCGGCTGTTGTGAGAGATATGTGGATGGCTTGTTTGTGGGTAAACAGTGAAACAATTGGAAGAGATAACTTTTATATAAAAGCAAACTGTTGATGGATTGGAGAGTAGTGTGTGGAAGGGGAGGGAGAGGCCCCAACAACGGATGTTTGTGTTGAAGAATGACAGACAAGTGGTATATTTGTACGAGAATGATATTTGTTTTTGTATGAGAATTATATTTTTGTACGAGAATGATATTTATTTTTGTACGAGAATGGTATATTTGTACGAGAATGATATTTGTTTTTGTACGAGAATGGTATATTTGTACGAGAATGATATTTGTTTTTGTACGAGAATGGTATATTTGTACGAGAATGATATTTGTTTTTGTACGAGAATGGTATATTTGTACGAGAATGATGTTTGTTTTTGTACGAGAATGGTATATTTGTACGAGAAAGATATTATACGAGAATGATGTCTTTGTACGAGATTGATATTTGTGTATAAGAACAGAGGTATTTGATCAGGTCAATAGAAAGGATGTGATCACATCAAAATAATATAGAAAGAAAAAAAAGAAAGAGCCTAAAAGTATATATATATAGGCTATATTAATCATTAAAGAAAGAGAAGACACGGTATTGTAACGCCTTTATTAAAGCATATATTAATTGCTTATCAAAGAATGACACACAACTGGTATTGTAACACCTTTATTAAATCATGTATTAATCACTTATTAAAGAATAAAAAACAACTGGTAATGCATTCGTTAGTAACATGTTAGTAGACTAGAAAGGAACTAATCTGTATTAGAAAGAAAGGGAGTCTTACCGTTGAAGGATGTCTTGATCAGAAGAGCAGGACGCAGCAGAGGAGAAGAGTCCAGAACAAAGAAACAAGGCCTCTATATATAGACAGATGAGGGGAATTCAAGAAGATGACATCACAAGATCAGATAGTCTATAAAAGGCTGGACCATGAAGAGAACATGAGGGGCTGCTTCACACCTGAGGCTACACCTCCGACACCAGAACCAATGCTGATCACGCCTCCATCGCTGAAATTGCCTTGACTGAAGAACTTTTCAATACTTTATTTGATTACATGTATAGAATGTTAGCAGAATATATGTAATGTTAGTAGTATTAGTGTAATAAATAAATGAACTTATAACTTTATAACTAAGCTCGGCCTCATGTGGCATTAATTTAAGTCGTTGAGCCTGAACAGACCACGGAGAAGTCTTCTGTCTGATTGTAAGTATTTTTAAAATGCTTATAATTTAGGTCAGATTTGACTTTCTTACCTAACCTGAGAATAATAAAAATAAGGTAAAGGTGCTTAGAGACGCATCGCAAAACAGACTGTAAGATAACAATAAACTGAAATGAATCTACACTGAACATCACATTTTGATGGATAAGTCACACTCTGATAGAAACCTTTGATGGCACAGTTAGCTTTCCCATGCAGGATATATTCAGCATGTGATAAGGCAACCAAGGTTTTTGTACCACGGTCACACAAAGAGAGGGAATTAAACAGAGAGGTCATCAATGTTGGTTACCTTAGCACATGTCCCTGCAAACTCCAATACATTGGAAAGACAAACAGACAACTGAAAATAAGAATGAACGAGCACAAGACTGCGGTCAAAAGAGGTGAACCCCACTCTCTATTCGCTATGCACTTCCAGGAGGCAAAACATAAATTATCAGACTTAAAATTCTGTGGATGTGGCATTGAAAAGAAACAGATCAATAATCTGGGGGGTTACATAATTGCCTTTTGACAATGGCTATTGCCATTGGAGATCAGGACACACTGACCTTATGAAATTTGACTACATGGTCCACAGCTTCCCGGGTACTGATCTTTACAGCTCCCTTCTTTCCAATTGGAGGTGGTGGCAGTAGGTAGACCAGCAGTAGCAGTGAGGCCATGTCACTATCCCAACCTGAGAAGGCAGAAGCACCTACTTAAAGCATGATATACACCTGACCAAAACCTTTGATACTACATCAATATTAAAACTCAAAACTCTTTTCAATAACAATACTAGTTCTGCAACTAACATTTTTTTTGATAATCGATTAACCTGTCAATTATTAATGAATTGGTTGGATTAAAAGGCCAATTTATCGAGGAAATTTTATTCTGCACAATGCTCTCCTTCAAACATTGTGCCAATTGAAGCCTATGAAAACAGTAGTAAATTAATCTACATGGGCTTCAGTCAAGGGTTATTGCGCTTCCATTCCCATCGCCGTTTGATTGATACACGGACTTGCGCTCATTCAGTGAAGTTTACAAAGATTCAATTACTGTCAGGGCTTTGTGCAAAATGCTGAGGAAAACACATCTCGAAACACATTAAACATCACACACATTTGTCGCAGCATCTGACAAGACAGGCCACGTTAATACAATTACAAGTCAGTTTGAAGAACTTAATATAAAACATTCTCATGTTTTGTATTGTGCAATTTTCCCGCAGCAGCTAACTCTGCGACCTCTGCTCTGTTTTTCAAATGTGTTTTATGCATAGAAATGCTTTTTACACCATTGTGAAGTGACATCACTGACTGGAATTTTCCACAGTGATGTCACAGACCCAAGTAATCGATAATGAAATTCTTTCTTGATTATTTTCATTATCAATTAGTTGTTGCAGCCCTAAAAAATATATTATTTGTCTACACAACTATTTGTCATGGTAAATAAATTAAGTAAGTCGACATTTGAAAGATACACACCAGATTCATGTAAATTATTTACCTGGGACCTCGTCATCCTCATCAGTGTTCTCCTTTGCAGACTGGATGAGATGGTCAAGCAGGGGTGTCTTGCTGATGTCCTTGGCTTGCTTTGTACTTTGGCCTTCAGGAAATCCCATTTCTCAAGGAGTTTTGATGAAGTCTCAGCTCCAAACAGCAGGTCAGGTCTTGCGCCACCTAAAGGGGAGGAAGCAAGCATATGTGTATTTGATGATGGTGGTATAGTGGTAGGTGACCGTTTTTCATCTTTGAACAGCTGTTCTTGACATTGCAAAAACATAATAAATGTGCTTACAAAAAAAAAAAAACAAAAAAAAAACTTACCAGGCCTTTTGTGTCACGAAACCTTGGGAACACAGTAAGCACTGTGATGCATTGCTCAGGATCATGGATCAACTTTTGCCTGTGCTGGAAGGTTTCTCTCATTTTCATGAAGATCTGTTTTCCCTCCAACTGCTGCACTATAGTCACTTCTCTCTCTAAGTTTGGTCCGCTGCTGCCTGAAGTGTGAGAGCTCCTTCTCCTACCCCATTGGTACCTCCATTGCTGAGGTCTCACTGTGTGTTTTTTAATCTTCTTACCTAATCTTACCTAATGAGGCAATGTAGCCCTCATTGCTGTCTATGTCAAAAAAGTGTTCCTAAAGACAGTATCAACAAAGATAATGTATTTCAGCATGAATCAATAGAGATCTTTAGAAAAGAAGTGTTAGACTTCTAAAATGCACCAGAACATTATTCACTTGTTTATTAAGATTAAACTTACTTTTAAATATGTACTCACATAGCCTTTTTTGGAGTAGGGATCTTTTAGAGAGGGGAACAGTGTTACTATCCCCAATGCATACTGTGCTCTTTTATCCATAGGGGGAGCACGTCTGTGGAATAAATGTTGTGTATTAAAACCAACACACCGGAAAACCTATGATCTGCGCAAGGCCACAGCTCATTGGCCAGTTGTCATTTAATGATAATCACCTATTTGATTACAACTTCCAAATCTGCAATTGAATACTATGAATATACACTTTACCAAATCATGCACCATAAAGCATTTTACTTACCCATACTTTTCAAATATTTCAGCAACAACAATGCTGACGAGATCACGGCGTGCTCGGTCCTTCATCTCTCCTGTTATTGCATATTTTGCAAGGATTTTCTCCACTCCAGGCTTTTGTTCCAGAATTCTTTTGACAAGCTTGACAACAGGTAAAAATGTTATGGTAACAGTAACAGGAAAATGTAATGTTTACAATATAAAGAGAAATGTTCTGAAAAAACATCACCTCTTTGGCTTGTGAAGAACTGTCATCAGTATGTAGACTTTTTGGGGACATCACAAAGGCGTCATCAATGCGCTGTCTTTTTGGGGACATCAGAGAAGCATCACTGTCCGATGAGGGTGATGATAGTGACAAGGTGTCTGTGCACGAGGATTGGATGGGAGAGTCTGAAAAGGGCAAAAAGATCATCATTTTTTAAAAAAATATTTCAGTCAATGTTTCCACAGGTTTAAGTGACGAGAGGTTAAAAAAGGCATGGTGAGACTGCTTACAGGAAACTTTTTTTCTTTGCCATCTATAAATTACATGAGTTTTGGTAGTTAATGTGGCCAGACCTTAAGCAGTTTAGGCCATGATACATTAACTACTAGATGGCAAGACTGACTGTTTTTTTGAGAAGTACTCGGGTCAACAGTCTTACCGGCTAATCCATTTTATCTCAAATGTAGTTTTTCACATCCTTATGTGAACACTGACAGATAAGAGATAAGGTTGGAAATATGCAAAGTGGTCCTTTAACAGAGAAAGCACAAATCGGACATTGGTGAAATCGGACATTCGATTATGAAAAGTGAACAGCATGAGTAAGATGATTCATAAGATGCGCAAATATATCGGGAGACATGGAGTGGGTCAGCCATGATTTTGACCATTTCATTAAGTTTTGCTTTGTAGAAAGCCTTTCTTTAAAGTGAATTTCGTTTTGTAAAAATTGTATCTTAATTTTAATCAATGTTTCATCAACCAATTGCTTGGATTTAATATATAACAAGCAAATATAGCAGACAATAAAATCATGACATGGAAGCGCGGGCGCGATCATTGGCGCGTGAACTGGAGCGCGTCTTATAGGCTAAATGAACCGAAACTCAGAGGCTGCTTGCATCACAGACATGAGAAATATATCTTTAGAATGCTTGAAATATCTACTTTAACGAAAATGAAGTAATTAAAAACGAAAAGAAAGAGGCTACTCTGATTATGTAGCCTAATCCGAATGAAATGTGCGTTATCTCTCTAGGCGCGTCCATATGAGCAGATGATCAGCAATGAGAATCAGCAATGTCAACTTCATCTTTGCAGCCGACACTGATTCAGAAAACATTACTTTATTAATAAACAATTAAAATGTCTCCTTGCTGTTTTTGTCACACTCATAATCATTACTTTTGCCGGTTCTTTATGGCAATTATGCGTGCCCTTGAGTGCTAGCTAGCCTATATTATGTAAACGCTCCTTATTATGGTTTATTCTCTCCAGTATTTAAGAAATTAAATTAATATAAATGTGATTAGTCAACTAATAGCTTAAATGAACAACTACTAGTCGACTAGAAAAAAACTCATTTCACATATTTTCGATCAAGCATCAAAAAGGGTATTCTGGTTTGAGCTCACGCTTTGCGCACATGCTCTGACACACACACACACACACACACACACACACACACACACACAGCGCATCATACATTATTATCAGTTTAAAATTATATTTGTGTATGACTAACCGTAGCACACACCAGAGAAAAAAAACTTTACAGGAGAGCTTACTCGGATGAAAACCGCTTCATTGAGCTCAATTATAGTAACGCGGCATTTTTTTGTCAGTAACGGTAACGGGGTTGTAACGGGAGAAAAAGTAATTCGTTTGATTACTCGTTACTGAAAAAAGTAACGGCGTTAGTAACGCCGTTTATTTATAACGCCGTTATTCCCATCACTGGTGAGAAGCTACTGTTTTGGTTTTGTGATAGCAAATAAATTACAATGTTAACACATTGGTATTGTTACCCTGCAATGTACACTGTAGTTGTGCAACCATTTACCAGAAACTGAAAGAACATTAACAATGGTCCACAGGATGTCTGCTTTTTCCTCCAAGATGTCGCTGAAGACCTCTTCATCAACCTCTGTTCCACTGTCATCCAGCACATACATGTTTGTCTCAGGGGGTATGCTGAACTTCGCTTTAGCTTTGAATACAGAAAAAAACATAAGTTGTTGTGTTAGGGTTAGAAAGTGGGAGAACAATAATGTTTTTAGCACTATTTCAATCTTAATGGGCAAAGCTACGGTAGACTAGCATGGTGCTAAGAATAAAATTTCATATAAAAGTAGATCTAAACCAGTGGTTGCGTAAGACTATGATACTTACACACCCAATATCGGCGAATTTCACTGCCAAATCAGAAGCGCAATAGAACATTTTTTTAAATTAAGTCACCAGCAAATTGTATGGCTGCTACAGTAAATGTTGTATTGCCTAATATAGGCCTATGTTTTATTACCTACTTTATTGAGTATTTCCATGTTATGCAACTTTACACATTTATTAATAGTACATTAATAATTAATACCCAGATAACACACATACGTCGGGCCGATGTTGTCTCGATGGACAAAGTTCTATCGCCGGGACGTAGCTCACGGAGCGTTTGCTCATCGGGAAAATGTCGCCGAGACGTCGGCCTCTGATCGCGAATGCTCTCTGGCCGATGCGTGGACGATGCAAAGCTGTAAATACTGGCCGCTGTGCAGGGGCTTTATATGGCCTTTATTTATTTAGGCTGAACCTTTCAGGCTACACCGAGATAGAACATTGACACAGAATCAACCTAGAATCGATGTTTCTCACGACATCAAAGACCAACGTCACACACGCCATTCAAAACTAACGGAAAATCGACGCGAATCGTTTGCTTACCTTATGCTGAAACGATGCTGATTTCAGTTGGGCTAAAGTTTTACACAGTTAACACATTTTCGTTTTTAAAAATCTCAAATACTTAATACTAATAGATAAATGAGCATGCTTATGTAATAATCACACATCACATTCAGTTAACATTGTTTTAATATTTACAAAATACAGTTACATATAGCCTGCATGTTTAGCCTCCTATACAAACCGTCAATATGACTAATAGAGAAGGCATTTACATTCAAATACAGAGGATTACATGAAAATTACAGGCTTAACAGTCTCAAGTTAAATATTTACTCATGAACAAAACTGGTCATGTTCTTTTGTACATGTTATTTTTATTGGAGCACAAAAGGAAATGTAAGGCAGAACATCAAGAGACTGACAGTCTCAGTCATAATTCACTATCACAGTTTCTTTTCTAATGGTGACTGAGACTGTGCCTCTCTCCTTTTGTGTTCCACAAAAATAAGACATATGGGTGAGTAGATGGTTTATAAAGAAATCTTACCCTTGAAAACGGAGGACAGAAGAATATAGCAGATGAATTGGTTTTCCTTTGTAATTAAAATGTAAGTTCCTCGCTCTTGTATTGCCAGGAATGTAAACTCCTTGGGTGAAAAAGGTGACAAAGATGTAACCCACAATTTCAATAGCATAGACAAAACTATTTTTAATTACTTTAAAAAAAAATACATATTATGGGTCAAAAAAGAGGTTTAACCCAAACTGAAAAATCATTAAATGCCCATGAGAAGGATGCAATACTAGAGAAACCGGAAAATTAAAGTATGACCATTGGACGAGAAATACTGATTAGGTCAGCAGGGTCCAGCCAATCCCTTGTTAACAATTAAATATCACTTGTTTATATATTGATTATACACAAAATGAATAGTAGTTAATAAGATAGACGTGGTTTGTCATTGGTAAAATGAGACTGGAAATTTAATCAGGATATTGTCTCAAATTATGCATGTGCTGTATAATATATAGTATTATTGTAGCAAAACTGAGCTCCTGTGACAGTGGAATCTGTAGAGAATATTTCAGTAAAGTCACTGAGAAAATGTATTAGGATTTTCAAACTTGTAGTTTTCTTTTCTTTTCTCTCTCACAACCACAACAGTTAAATTTGTACTAATCTTATTCTACGAATTCAAATTATTCTCAAAGGCTCAAATTTTTGCTGATCATTCAAATAAATGACCTGTAATGAAAAAAATCCTATCATCCATAAAAATGACTTCTATCCCTCTCTAACATAGTCTTAAATATTAATTGTAAAATAGTAGCATTTATAATAAATTATTGGCTTCTTTTCATTTCTTGCCAAAACCATAATTCTACAGTGCAAGGCAATTTTGGGGTGGTGCTGTGTTGATTACTGATTGATTAATAACGACAAGAAAATGTTTATCACTGCATAGAGCACATGTTTGAGTGGGATGTCACATACTGATAAGTCATATGTGAGATCTCGCATACTTCACACTTTTGATACAGGTGTGCTGCAACTGCAGAATAAGGTGCGGTCACACTATGCTTTTCATTCCACTGACCTCCATTCATATGCAGACAAATGCGGGAGACCAGAAACACAAGCTCATGCAAAAAGTTTGGTTTGGAACTCTGACCTGTGAATTCACATCACACGACTATGTGTAAAGAGTACAAAATCGCTACAAGAAGGTGTGACCTAATGGCTAAATTAAAAAAAAAAAAGTGTAGTAAAGTCGAGTAGACTGTATATTTTTATATTTTGAATATACTATTTGTTAAATGTTGAATTCATGTTTATAAAAAGTCTCTGCAGACGTCACATCACGCCAGTTGCAGTGTCCGAAGAAATTTCGCATGCTCAAAGTAATGTGTCCAGAGCTTAAATGTGAGCATATGAATATCTTAATTTCTGTTTCGTAGAATAGGACTTGTGCACCACCAGAAAAGAATTTGAAAAGGTTTAACTGTTGTGTTGTTTGTAAGAGAAAAAGAGAGAGAAAAGTTTGCAACGTCTAAAAAACATTGTGTGATTATTCTTTACAACTAGAAATCCCAGTGTCACAGGTGCTCAGTTTTGCTATAGTAATACCCTCACAGAACATGGTAGTAATCAGCCATCCATGCAAAAGCAGAGGTCGGTGTGGTGTACTGTTGGTACATCTGTCCAGGCCAAGATCTGATGTTTTCATGCCTTCAGCTGGGGATCCCAGAGACCCTGCAATAAAAATAGTAGAGTTCAAAATCCATTGTACATGCCCATTACAAAGTATCGCATCTGGTAACATAAATCAACATTCCAGGTTCAATTTAACTTTAGCTCAATAGACGATATTTGTAGCATAATATTGCCCAACAGAAGCAGTTTTGACTTGCACTCTGAATATTCCTTTAATATGGCATTTTGTGAGAGGCCTTGTCACATTTTCTTCTACAAGTAATTTTTATTCAAAATTAATGATTAACGTAAAATATAAAGAATTCATGCATTTACAAACCTCATTTGGATAAATATGATGGTTTACACAGGAAAGCCTGTCAGTGATGGGCTGTAATGAAAAAGAAAAGACACATAACATATATAGCTATCAAAATAGACTAATACGGATTGAAGTTGTGATCAGTCTCTTGATCTCGGTAGTGGCAGCTATTGGGGAAACTCACCATCTTCATGGCATCAAGGCCACATCCTGAAGAATCTCAGCGCCAAACGCTGGGGATCACATCTCATCTGGTAACAAGAGCACAGCCATAATTGTAAGAACTCTAATGACATCTTTACCCCCTGATATTGTATTGGTGATTTTAATTCAAACATTTTAGAGGCCTAAAGCTGTCGACCCCCTGAACCAGTCAGCATTTAAAGTATTTAAGTATTTGGTAACACTTTACAATAAGGTCCATTAGTTAACATTAGATACTAATACATTATTAAAATCTTGTTAACATTAGTTAAAGCACTGTGAACTAACATGAACAAACAATGAACAACTGTATTTTCATTAACTAACATTAACAAAAATTAGTAAATACAGCAACAAATGTATTGCTCATAGTTAGTTCATGTTAGTTAATACATTAACTAATGTTTAACAAATGAAACTTCTTGTAAAGAGTTACCAAATATTTAGTAAAACATATTTAAGAATGTATCAGTAAAAAATACATATAAATAAATAACTCAAAAAAGACCTAGAGAAAATATATTAATGACCATAACATCCTGTTATCATAATAGTTTATCATAACTACAACCAGTAAAGCATTATTTGTCACCTCATCTCATTTCGCTGATTATTTTATGCTAAAGGATTTTTTCACAGACACTCTCACTGAAACAACCAGGGGTTAAAGGGTTAGTTCATCCAAAAATAAAAGAATGTCATTAATTACTCACCCTCATGTCGTTCCACACCCGTAAGACCTTCATTCATCTTCTGAACACAAATTAAGATATTTTTGTTGAAATCCAATGGCTCTGTGAGGCCTGCATAGCCAGCAATGACATTTCCTCTCTCAAGATCCATTAATGTACTAAAAACATATTTAAATCAGTTCATGTGAGTACAGTGGTTCAATATTAATATTATAAAGCCACTAGAATATTTTTGGTGTGCCAAAAAACAAAATAACGACTTATATAGTGATGGCCGATTTCAAAACACTGCTTCAGGAAGCATCGGAGCGTTATGAATCAGCGTATCGAATCAGCGGTTCGAAGCGACAAAGTCACGTGATTTCAGCAGTTTGACACGATCCGAATCATGATTCGATACACTGCTTCAGGAAGCTTTGGAGTGTTATGAATCAGTGTTTTGAAATCGGCCATCACTATATAAGTCGTTATTTTGTTTGTTGGCACACCAAAAATATTCTCGTCGCTTTATAATATTAATATTGAACCACTGTACTCACATGAACTGATTTAAATATGTTTTTAGTACATTAATGGATCTTGAGAGAGGAAATGTCATTGCTGGCTATGCAGGCCTCACAGAGCCATCGGATTTCAACAAAAATATCTTAATTTGTGTTCTGAAGATTAATGAAGATCTTGCGGGTGTGGAACGACATGAGGGTGAGTAATTAATGGCGTTATTTTCATTTTTGGGTGAACTAACCCTTTAATGATTTTAAAATGTGATTTTTTTTTTTTTTTTTTTTTCAAAAACAAACAAAAAAAATCTTACAGACCCCAAACTTTTGAACAGTAGTGTATGTTTGAGGATTTGCTTACTGGTTATATGGTTTTTAGCCTGAGATTTTCTTGGACAGGAGTGCAGGCCATCAGCATGGAAGAATCTAGAAACATAACAAACAGTTTATCACAGAGCCTATATAATGTCAGGTTCATTAGAATCAAACCAGCTACAGCAAAGGTGAAATGCAGGTAAGAGAAAGTAGAATAAACAGAATATATAAACAAAAATTTATTAACAAAATTTGTTTTAGGCTTACTTCATTTTATATTGATCTGTGTTACTTGCGTTTGGATGTCAGAACCTTACAAACTGTAATATTAAAAAATAATTTTGCAAAAGAAAATAACATGCATGGTGATATAGGTAAAATATTTTGTGGGGCAACACTTTGGAATGGGAAACATATTTACTATTAACTTTTGCCTCAAACTCTTAATATACTGCTTATTAATAGACCGTAAGGTAGTTAACGTACAGCATTTAAGGGTGGATATCAGGTGGGATTTAGGGATGTTGTAGAATAAGGTCATGCAGAATAAGGCATTGATATCTGTAATAACAGCCAATATGCAAGCTAATAAGCAACTAGTTTAAAGTGAGAATTGTTCCCCATACTAAAGTGTTACCCTTTGTGGAAAAAATGCGTATGAAGTTATTTAATGAGCTTTCTCAGTTCACCTGAGTTTCCTAAAGATAAGTTACTCCTGTCAGCAGCTCTTCCTCCTCCGGTGTTGTAGATTTGTTCACTCCTGAAATCACAGAACATTTTTTCTTCAATGTGATTGGTATTAAATGATTAATTATTAAATGTAATCGAGGTAATTTTTTTACCATGAGAGATCATTTCATTTCGTTTCATTTGATTTTCGCGCTTCCTGTAAGTGATGTCATATAGCAGTTTATATAAATTAGCTCACTTTCAATTACCCATTGACAGATTACCAACAAAACCTTAGCAAAACTATCAAAGCCTCTCTTCTGAACATGGGCAGATGACAAATAAGGTTGAAACAGCATTTTTTAAAACAAAGTTCTAAATTGCTTAAGAATTGTATGAATTTGGAAAGTTCAAATACTGTTGTTTTTAAAACTGTTAGAGGTTAGCAGATTTTTTTTCTCATTATGTAATTTATTAAGCTTTTCTCACAGCTCCAGGCAAAATATGTCCTGCGGTGTGACATGACATTACTATAAAATTCAAATATTGAAATATTATTTATTTCAAATACAAATCAGGTATGTTTTAAGTTTAACAAGTATTCTTAAAGAATGATCATTAAAATTCTGCATATATTTTTTTTCACAGCTGTTTTTCGATTATATTCTTTGCTTGTGCCATCTTTTACCACTCACTCCAGTGGAAATATTCTGTATAATGAGAAAAAATATTTGAAAATGTTTATTATTTTTTTATATAGTTATATTATGCAATGTTTTCAAATTCATATAATTATTTAAGCTAGTTAACATAGTAAAAGTCGTTTAATTGTGTTTGAAGTGATGTCACACCACAGGACATCCCGTCACACCACAGGACGAAATGAGACACTGTATGAACATTTATGGTGAAATTTATTGAATACTTTTGTAACAAACAAATTCATTTGCATCTCTATTTGAACATTAATGAAAATGCAACATATCAGTACAATCTTATTACTTAGTGTATGAATTTGAACTAAAAACATAGTGAACAAGACATACTGAATAATTAACATTTTGGAGGCGTCAAATTAGACCCAGTCATAAAGACAATTCATTTCTATTTTTAACTTAAAAGACTAAACAAATGTCTTGTTTCTCAGGAGAAAGTCATTAAAATCATGCTAAAATAATTAAAAGTATGTTAAAATCATCAAGACAGATATATATTTATGTTTAATATATGTATAATATAGGTATATTATGTATAATGAAGACATATATATATATACTTATATTTAATATATGTATAATATAGGTATATTATATATAATATTTACAATATTTGTTTAATATACAGGTGCTGGTCATATAATTAGAATATCATCAAAAAGTTGATTTATTTCACTAATTCCATTCAAAAAGTGAAACTTGTATATTATATTCATTCATTACACACAGACTGATATATTTCAAATGTTTATTTCTTTTAATTTTGATGATTATAACTGACAACTAAGGAAAATCCCAAATTCAGTATCTCAGAAAATTAGAATATTACTTAAGACCAATACAAAGAAAGGATTTTTAGAAATCTTGGCAAACTGAAGAGTATGAACCTGAAAAGTATGAGCATGTACAGCACTCAATACTTAGTTGGGGCTCCTTTTGCCTGAATTACTGCAGCAATGCGGCGTGGCATGGAGTCGATCAGTCTGTGGCACTGCTCAGGTGTTATGAGAGCCCAGGTTGCTCTGATAGTAAAAACACAGTGGACCAACCCCAGCAGATGACATGGCACCCCAAACCATCACTGACTGTGGAAACTTTACTCTGGACCTCAAGCAACATGGATTGTGTGCCTCTCCTCTCTTCCTCCAGACTCTGGGACCCTGATTTCCAAAGGAAATGCAAAAATTGACTTTCATCAGAGAACATAACTTTGGACCACTCAGCAGCAGTCCAGTCCTTTTTGTCTTTAGACGCTTCTGACGCTGTCTGTTGTTCAAGAGTGGCTTGACACAAAGGAATGCGACAGCTGAAACCCATGTCTTGCATACGTCTGTGCGTAGTGGTTCTTGAAGCACTGACTCCAGCTGCAGTCCACTCTTTGTGAATCTCCCCCACATTTTTGAATGGGTTTTGTTTCACAATCCTCTCCAGGGTGTGGTTAACCCTATTGCTTGTACACTTTTTTTCTACCACATCTTTTCCTTCCCTTCACCTCTCTATTAATGTGCTTGGACACAGAGCTCTGTGAACAGCCAGCCTCTTTTGCAATGATCTTTTGTGTCTTGCCCTCCTTGTGCAAGGTGTCAATGGTTGTCTTTTGGACAACTGTCAAGTCAGCAGTCTTCCCCATGATTGTGTAGCCTACAGAACTAGACTGAGAGACCATTTAAAGGCCTTTGCAGGTGTTTTGAGTTAATTAGCTGATTAGAGTGTGGCACCAGGTGTCTTCAATATTGAACCTTTTCACAATATTCTAATTTTCTGAAATACTGAATTAGGGATTTTCCTTAGTTGTCAGTTATAATCATCAAAATGAAAAGAAATAAACATTTGAAATATATCAGTCTGTGTGTAATAAATGAATATAATATACACGTTTCACTTTTTGAATGGAATTAGTGAAATAAATCAACTTTTTGATGATATTCTAATTATATGACCCACACCTGTATATATAGAGACAGAGATATATTTATATTTATGTTTAATATTGCAAACATAACAGACGAGAATCTAGCTAGACATCTGACTTAATTATGTCACACTACAGGACGGGCTGTCACACCACAGGACTCTTTCAACTTTGCAGCCATTTTATACAAGACTATACAAGACTGACCTTGGGCCTTACAGTAACTGAATAAGTTCATTGTTTTAAACCTGAATATGATTCTTTTTTAAAAATATTTTTCTTTTTTCTTGAACTATATCAGTCACACCACAGGACTATCAAAAATGGACACGTTCATGGTCTGACAGAAATGATGAAATTTATCAAATTAATAAGAGATTAACACTCACATTTTAACCTCCTTAGCACATCCAAACATCTGGGGGATTTTCTGGTAGGGGGCTTGACTAACGGACCCCTATGCTGTCCATGTAACTGCCAGTACAAAAATCTAATATCATATGTCACACTGCAGGACAGCATTTGTGTTTCAAAACTAAATGTACTGTAAATATTATTTTAGTACTTTTTAGCATTTTGAAAACTTAAGTTAATTAAGTAAATACATACAAAATAATGCCAAGACATTTATTAGCTGCTCCAAACATATCTGCTTTATTTTACTAATATTTACATTTGATGAGTCACCAATGTTACAGTCACACCGCAGGACATTTTGCTATTCACCTTGAAATATGAACAACACCAAATACATTTTACGTCCCAAAATCATGATATTGAAATAAAATGATATTCTATGCCTCACTGGCATGTGTTGTTTTAGTTGAGAAATGCAATTCATTAAACATTTACACTTAATTACAGAAAAAACATGCGTCACGTCATCTGCCCACATAAAGATGTGATTAAAAACGCAAACTTTCATAAGAGCTCAGTACATTAGCCAAACTGAAAACGGTTATGCTAACGGACTTTTTCGAAGAAAATAAACTATTTCAATAAAGTAAATATTCGACAGAAGCGTGTCAATTACAGGTAAGAAACGTATCCAGAACAGTTTTATATTATTTATGTGATTTTAGGGACTAAACTCACCCGAAAGCAGAGAAAGCAACAGCGAGAGACGGAGATTTTGCAGCTTGTCCGTTACTGCGGTTCACCGTTACCATGGTAACTTCTCCAGTGTTTGAACGTTCAAAGTCAAAGTCACGCAGCATTTTAAACATCTACCATTACCAGTTTAATGACTTGATCCGTTTATTTTGCAGAGGACGGGATATGTTCAGATAATTTGGCTACTTACAAAAACTTTTCTGAACTAAACAAGCTGGGCTAACCTCGCATTCCGCTGCTCATCTGCCCTTCGCCTCCGAGAAATTGAGATTACAAACTGCCTGTAGTAAACCGAGTGCCAGTAACTTTTAAGTGTCACAGAATTATAAAAAGATTTTTCTAATTTACTTAAAGTGAAAACTTACCTGAAAACCACAGATGTCGCCGGAGTCGCCATTTCTCTCGTCGGTTGCAGAGATGAATGGTCACGCGCAGAAAAGCGCGGCATATCGGCCTGCAGTCGTGATCCGACCCAAAGTCGACGAGCTGGAGATAGAGCTTTGACTGAAGACACGCGCCTATGCCTGGCCGATCCTTATTAGATGTTACAGATATGAGGCCGACGTTCCGCTCTGCGGCCGACGTCGGCCACATGTATGTGTGCTATCTGGGTAGATTTAAAATCATCATGTTTGCAGCGAACAATATTTCAGACCTAGTGGAGTAATAGTAATAATATATAGGTCTGAATTGAAATATATATATATATATATATATATATATATATATATATATATATATATATATTGTATGTTTTAATGGATCACACTACAAACATAAATGATCTTAAAATACATGATGCAATGCTGTGTCCGTTATCCCATAATTCACACTTTTGTTTGAATGGACATTAGACAACACTGCAAAATCAAGCTGTTATTCATATTGTCAAACATTCCCAATTTTTCTGATGCATATCCTTAATTTAATTTCATATGTTGGTAATAATTCAGTGTTTATAAGCCTTTTAAAGAATTTTAACCAAAACTGACATGGGTTTCTAGAGAGCAAAGGTTTTGTGGAGAAAAAAGTGGAAGAAATAAACAAAGTCTGTATAATAAACTGTTAAAAAAAATAAATGATCACTAGTCTGTTTGTACGTTATTCTGTGTTGTCATCATTCAGGTTTTCGGCTAATTTCAGCTTTAATGTACGTTTTTTTTAACAAAGCAGCTGATATTCCCATTGAAATCTATTGGACTGTCGCATGGTTTTCACCCCAGAATGGCGGAAACGCAGGGTGGCTGCTAGGCGCTGGTGTTTCAATGGAACGTTCTATTGACTGTCGCTTCTTGTCAGTGTATTCTTTGGTGTCGATCTCAAGACACTTCGCGGTCTACACTATCCCACAATTCATTGCGAGCCAGTGACGACAGGAGTTCAGGTGTGAATTCAAACAAATAAGCAACACCCCGGTTTCACCAATATGTAATATCTAAATCAAACTGTAATATCATTGATGTCCAAATCGTCAGTTTTTCATAAATGTAATATTTGTCTCTGAGATGGACTGCAGTTGAATAAAATCCTAAAGTACTGTACTTTAAATTCAGACTTAAATACAGAGTAAATGTATAAATATGAATGTATTTTCCAAGTTAACATTTTTATTTAGGCCTAACATAAAAAAAACAAACAAGGTTAACTTGCTAACGATATAAAACTAATATTACATAGTTTAACCATACATATTTTGGTCCAGTGTCCCGTCGTCGCTGGCAGTGAACGTGTCAAAACCCAATAGAAAGTCATAAAACTTTAAAATGCACACACAAACGTCAACTGTCTCTGTCTGTCACACAGCCGCTAGACATCGCTCAGCTCATTGTTGCCACGTCAGGGATTGGGATACTTTTACACTTGTGCTGTGATTACACTACTTTTGGGATGGTTTTGTTGCACAGACCTGGCAACCCTCCACTCCAAAACCCCACCCCTTTTATGCACACTTCGGAGTTTTCAAAATAAATGCCCCAAAACAAATAATAATAAAAAAAAAAAAAAATAAATAAAATAAAATAATATATATATATATATATATATATATATATAAACAAACAAACATGATTTAGCTACAACATATCCCTGCTACATAAGCAATATTGTACAATGATTGCAAAATCATCATTTTCCAATAAACATTATTGGCACAATTTTCTCATTGTCCTCTGTTTTGTCTCTTTTTAACTCAGTTTAAGTGCTTGTTCTTTTATAACTTTAAAACAGAGCACTACCATGTTGAAGAAACCAGCATGTGCTGGTTAGGTATATTTTGAAGCATGGCAGCTAGTTTGAGCTATCCCTTCCGGCCTTGAACCTGCAGTGCTCTGCCTTTTGCCTCTTGCCTCGATCGTGGCTGAAAACGAAAGTATATTTTCAAGTTTTTAGACACCGTCAGAAATGCAATTCGTAGCTCGAGGTCAGAGGAAAAATTCATATCCAGAGACTTCTTTTTTCTGTGGGGTAAGTCAGAAGAAATCTGAATATGATTTGTTTTTCTTAAATCTAATGCTTTTGTGTAAACTATTTTGTGTGAACTTTACAGCTGATGAAGGCTTGTCATCGCTAGATGTTGAAGTAGTCTTATTGAATTGAGTATTTGTTGTTTAATATTTATTATGTTAAAGTATCCAAATTTACTTTCCATATTTATTTTTATTTTTTATTTTATTAAAGTAAATATTTATTTGCAGTGACCTAAATCGTTAAAATATTGCCTAGTTGTTCTGATTCTTAGAATGTCGAATTCTGTTTAGGCTAGAATGTAAAAGAATAACAACGAAGGTAAAAAGATTTTTCGTTTCGAGTTCTTGCACTTCCGCATTACAACTTTTTCACAACAGAAAGTAAATGCGTTTAGATTTTGACCACACATCTCCATATATGAATCTCTTTGTTTGATTCTCTAATACATCTAATGTGCACATCATTTCATTTAGTGTTTGTTTATTTAATTATTTTTTTTCTTCTTCTTGAGAATTGAATCAATTGCAGATTGACTGAGTAGGCCTAAATCCCCGATTTTAGTGTGGGCTGAAGGTCCGCGTATCTTTTGGTCATTGGTTTTTTTGATTTAATATTGAAATCGGAAAATGAAAAAAAAGGCATCTTTTTCGTTTTTCATTTTTTTCAAACAAAACGAAAAACAAGATTTTGGCTTGATTTTTCGTTTTTCGTTCAGGGGTAGAAAATTAATAAACAACTTGAATATTTGATCTCTACATGTGGGCGGGAATGAAACGCCCCTTTCCGCTGATTGGTCAACCAAACATTAAACGGCGCTGTCATCTGGGGCACGTTCAAGCTCAAACCGGTGCGTTGAACTATGTTTCCTGGAAACGGTGTGCAAGGAGTTTGAGATGCGTTTTCTCTTGTTTGGTGGGCATGTCAATGTCAGCCCAATCAGCGGCAAGATGTATATAAACCACGCGGTATTAAAGAGACAGCTCGCACAATGATATTAATGTAACATAAATACTTATATTTTGCTGTTGTATTGTGAAGTGAAACTTTCATAAACTTTTCTATACTCCTCTGATAATAGCCTATAATGGTAAATATTACAATCAAAGCACAACAACAGTGATCAGCAATAATGATAAGCCTAATGCAAATAATAAATAATTGATCATAACACAGTCTTGGAGGTAATTCGTGGATTATCCTTCACCTGAAATATTTGTCTTTTCATCCTGAAATGCAAAGTCACAATAATTAGAAGTTTCCACAAATCCCTTCACTCGATTTACGTTCTTTTATTCTGGACCTCAAGGGCAGTGACTGTAACATCGAGCGTATTTTGCAGTATTAAACACCTATATTTATACCGACTTCATCAGGCTCCGAAAATTATTCAAAAAGAACACAAAGAATGGCCTTCTCAGCTGCCATAGTTGCAACTATCGTCATCATTGACTATGCGTCATCAGAACAGGGTGTTCAACGCACCTCTGTTTCCGTTTAAAAACGTTTTGCAACATTTTGTCAGGGCTGAACGCAGCCCAGTTCTTCCACAGTTCAGCGCAGCAGAATAATAGTCCTTCGCTGCGATGGATTTAACGCGTTTATTGCAACTACATTTAATCTCTTTCTCAAACAGCCAGACTAACGAATGGCTTGAGACACAAATCGAGGCAAAGCCTAGACTTTCTTCTGTGTGTCCATAAATTCGGCAATTTACATAATAATTTACAATTTAATATAATAATTTACTACGCACCTGCACTCACAACTACCTAGCCAACACCTTTGGCACACTGTCTATTTTACTATTGCTGACAACCTATCAAAATCTGTGTGACAACGCTGCGCGATTTACGCAACATCCCATGGGGTATGGCACTACATAGCTATTTTAGTTATGGAAAATAATAATAATAATAATAATAATAATAATATCTCTATCTATATCTATCTATCTATCTATCTATCTATCTATATATATATATATATAAACAAACAAACAAACATGATTTAGCTACAACATATCCCTGCTACATAAGCAATATATTGTTGTACAATGATTGCAAAATTATCATTTTCCAATAAACATTATTGGCACAGTTTTCTCATTGTCCTCTGTTTTGTCTCTTTTTAACTCAGTTTAAGTGCTTGTTCTTTTATAACTTTAAAACAGAGCACTACCATGTTGAAGAAACCAGCATGTGCTGGTTAGGTATATTTTGAAGCATGGCAGCTAGTTTGAGCTATCCCTTCCGGCCTTGAACCTGCAGTGCTCTGCCTTTTGCCTCTTGCCTCGATCGTGGCTGAAAACGAAAGTATATTTTCAAGTTTTTAGACACCGTCAGAAATGCAATTCGTAGCTCGAGGTCAGAGGAAAAATTCATATCCAGAGACTTCTTTTTTCTGTGGGGTAAGTCAGAAGAAATCTGAATATGATTTGTTTTTCTTAAATCTAATGCTTTTGTGTAAACTATGTTGTGTGAACTTTACAGCTGATGAAGGCTTGTCATCGCTAGATGTTGAAGTAGTCTTATTGAATTGAGTATTTGTTGTTTAATATTTATTATGTTAAAGTATCCAAATTTACTTTCCATATTTATTTTTATTTTTTATTTTATTAAAGTAAATATTTATTTGCAGTGACCTAAATCGTTAAAATATTGCCTAGTTGTTCTGATTCTTAGAATGTCGAATTCTGTTTAGGCTAGAATGTAAAAGAATAACAACGAAGGTAAAAAGATTTTTCGTTTCGAGTTCTTGCACTTCCGCATTACAACTTTTTCACAACAGAAAGTAAATGCGTTTAGATTTTGACCACACATCTCCATATATGAATCTCTTTGTTTGATTCTCTAATACATCTAATGTGCACATCATTTCATCAATTGCAGATTGACTGAGTAGGCCTAAATCCCCGATTTTAGTGTGGGCTGAAGGTCCGCGTATCTTTTGGTCATTGGTTTTTTTGATTTAATATTGAAATCGGAAAATGAAAAAAGGCATCTTTTTCGTTTTTCATTTTTTTCAAACAAAACGAAAAACAAGATTTTGGCTTGATTTTTCGTTTTTCGTTCAGGGGTAGAAAATTAATAAACAACTTGAATATTTGATCTCTACATGTGGGCGGGAATGAAACGCCCCTTTCCGCTGATTGGTCAACCAAACATTAAACGGCGCTGTCATCTGGGGCACGTTCAAGCTCAAACCGGTGCGTTGAATTACATGTTTCCTGGAAACGGTGTGCAAGGAGTTTGAGATGCGTTTTCTCTTGTTTGGTGGGCATGTCAATGTCAGCCCAATCAGCGGCAAGATGTATATAAACCACGCGGTATTAAAGAGACAGCTCGCACAATGATATTAATGTAACATAAATACTTATATTTTGCTGTTGTATTGTGAAGTGAAACTTTCATAAACTTTTCTATACTCCTCTGATAATAGCCTATAATGGTAAATATTACAATCAAAGCACAACAACAGTGATCAGCAATAATGATAAGCCTAATGCAAATAATAAATAATTGATCATAACACAGTCTTGGAGGTAATTCGTGGATTATCCTTCACCTGAAATATTTGTCTTTTCATCCTGAAATGCAAAGTCACAATAATTAGAAGTTTCCACAAATCCCTTCACTCGATTTACGTTCTTTTATTCTGGACCTCAAGGGCAGTGACTGTAACATCGAGCGTATTTTGCAGTATTAAACACCTATATTTATACCGACATCAGGCTCCGAAAATTATTCAAAAAGAACACAAAGAATGGCCTTCTCAGCTGCCATAGTTGCAACTATCGTCATCTTTGACTATGCGTCATCAGAACAGGGTGTTCAACGCACCTCTGTTTCCGTTTAAAAACGTTTTGCAACATTTTGTCAGGGCTGAACGCAGCCCAGTTCTTCCACAGTTCAGCGCAGCAGAATAATAGTCCTTCGCTGCGATGGATTTAACGCGTTTATTGCAACTACATTTAATCTCTTTCTCAAACAGCCAGACTAACGAATGGCTTGAGACACAAATCGAGGCAAAGCCTAGACTTTCTTCTGTGTGTCCATAAATTCGGCAATTTACATAATAATTTACAATTTAATATAATAATTTACTACGCACCTGCACTCACAACTACCTAGCCAACACCTTTGGCACACTGTCTATTTTACTATTGCTGACAACCTATCAAAATCTGTGTGACAACGCTGCGCGATTTACGCAACATCCCATGGGGTATGGCACTACATAGCTATTTTAGTTATGGAAAATAATAATAATAATAATAATATCTCTATCTATATCTATATCTATATCTATATATATATATATATATATATATATATATATATATAAACAAACAAACAAACATGATTTAGCTACAACATATCCCTGCTACATAAGCAATATATTGTTGTACAATGATTGCAAAATCATCATTTTCCAATAAACATTATTGGCACAATTTTCTCATTGTCCTCTGTTTTGTCTCTTTTTAACTCAGTTTAAGTGCTTGTTCTTTTATAACTTTAAAACAGAGCACTACCATGTTGAAGAAACCAGCATGTGCTGGTTAGGTATATTTTGAAGCATGGCAGCTAGTTTGAGCTATCCCTTCCGGCCTTGAACCTGCAGTGCTCTGCCTTTTGCCTCTTGCCTCTTGCCTCGATCGTGGCTGAAAACGAAAGTATATTTTCAAGTTTTTAGACACCGTCAGAAATGCAATTCGTAGCTCGAGGTCAGAGGAAAAATTCATATCCAGAGACTTCTTTTTTCTGTGGGGTAAGTCAGAAGAAATCTGAATATGATTTGTTTTTCTTAAATCTAATGCTTTTGTGTAAACTATTTTGTGTGAACTTTACAGCTGATGAAGGCTTGTCATCGCTAGATGTTGAAGTAGTCTTATTGAATTGAGTATTTGTTGTTTAATATTTATTATGTTAAAGTATCCAAATTTACTTTCCATATTTATTTTTATTTTTTATTTTATTAAAGTAAATATTTATTTGCAGTGACCTAAATCGTTAAAATATTGCCTAGTTGTTCTGATTCTTAGAATGTCGAATTCTGTTTAGGCTAGAATGTAAAAGAATAACAACTGTTAACCTTTCCTGTTTCTGTTTCCTAACCGTGGTTGGGAGACACAGGGGAGATCCGTCTTCTCCAGGGCCGGAAGTTCTCCTCCCGGGGTTAACTCCCTAAACTTCACGCTGCTTAGTGCGATGATAGCATAAAAAAAACAAAGAGGCCGTCTTGCCGAAGAATTTAGGTGCTTTATTTTGCTGGCTGCACTGAAATACGCTGCACACAGCTAACTACCTGCACCGGTCACCGTCTCCCTCTCACACACACTCTTCCGCTGCTTCACGGGGATCAGACAGGAGGGGAGGGGCGCGCCTCAGACACGCGCACTCACTCACTCTCATTCACACAAACACACTGAGCTGTCCTAAACTAAACACGTTGAAGACACATCCCACAACACTACCCCCACCATGGACTGGCAATTAACACTAATTCCATTCCATCTAAATGTACTTAGCACACACTCTATATCTGTAGGCCTAAAATGTGAAGAGATAGCTGTGTCCCAAATAGTATGTAAATTCAAATGGGTAGGTTATACTAATTTAACAAGTGTCTAAACAGTGCTTAAAGTTCTAAAGCTCATTCAACAGTGAACACAGGAGTGAAAAATGATTAGAAATGCAATAGTCTCTAATAAAACACAAGAGTACATCACCTTTTAAATCCTATTCTTCGGTGACCGGAGGTAAAACTGTCTAATACAGTAATAATCAAAACATACATTGAATGCAATAAAGTGCAGGCACGTAAAAGCATTTAAAAACTCTTCAACTTTTTTTTTTTTTTTTTGAACGTAAAAAAAAATGCATTTTGTAAAAAAAAATATAGAACAAACTAGACTAGAGTCCAAAAACATGAACTATAAAGTCTCTAGTGCAAATATAACTGTCATGGGAGACTCACTCAGTGACCCAGTCCCCATACCGTAGGGGTCCTCGGCGCTGACGTTGGGGCCAAGGTTCGCACGGAGACTGGTGGTGTGGCCCTCCTACTGCACCCCCACCATGGTCAAGTACCACATGGGAAGGAGTGGGTGGAAGAGACCCAATCATGTGAGTGTTAGTAGTAGGTGGAGTAGATGGCCGGGAGTCGCTGGGGCCATCACTCGAGGCAGTAGAGTAGAGGCTGTGCAGGCCGAGATCCTCCCGGTCTGCTGGGTGCCCGTCCACTGCTGGTGGCAGGATTTCAGAAGGTGTCCAGTTCTGGGATTGGTCCAGGACCCAGGTGTTGTCTAGGGGCTCACGGCTGCGGTAGAATTTGAGTTGATCATGGTGGACGACTTTGACCTTAGCTCTGGGGCCCTTTTGGATCCGATAGACTAGATCGTCTAAATGTCCCATAACAAAGTAAGGTCCTTCATAGGAGGGGAGGAACTTTTTGACTTTGTTTTTGACATGACGTGTTCCTTTGATGAGATACCACACAGCATCGCCGACTTTGTACTGTGTGTGACAAGCGTTTTTGTCGTATTGTCTTTTTGCACGTGTGACCGACTCACCAAGGGCTTCTCGGGTGATGTTGTGAGCCACTTCCAACCGCTCACGCATTTGTTGCACAAACTCGGGGGCTGAAGGTGCATGGTCCGGGGGCAAACCAGCCACAAGGTCCACTGGCTCACTTATTTCACGACCGAACATCATGTAGTTAGGGGTGAAACCAGTAGCGCTGTGCTTGGTCGCTCTGTAGGCCATAACTGCATATGGGATCATCAGGTCCCAATCCCAGTGACAGTGTTCTGCAGTAGAGGCCAGGATCTTTTGATGTGTGGCGTTGAAACGTTCAACTTGGCCGTCGGACTGCGGTCTGAATGGTGTAGTGTGGGTTTTGTCGATGCCAAACAAACGGCACATTTCTTGGAATACCTCTGATTCAAAATTGCGTCCTTGATCGATTCATGCATTTGGCGCATCACATCGGGTTGCATTTTGCGGGGAAGAACAATTTGAGGATAGAACTGTGTGTCATCTAAACAGTAAAAACGGCGGACCAGTACTCCATCTCTGAAGTACAGTCTTCTCCATTGACTCCAGTACGTTTTGGTGGCTGGGCTGCATGGGGAAACTGTGACCCACGGGGGCCGCTCACTACTGACCTCCAACCAAGCTCTGATTGGTGCAATGTCTGTATCAGCAGCTTGAGCCTGGCGCAACTCCTCCATAGTCCAGCCAGGAAACAGTCTGGTCTCATTTGTTTTCGTCACATAAATAATCTCTGTTTGTTTTAAAGTGTCTGTGTTGGTAACATTGACAGCGCTTACCCCCACCGGACTCAGCAATAGGGAGCTGGTGTCAGAGTCCAAATCACACTGAATTGCTTGGTGACTTGTGGTTCTCCGCTGCGAGGAAGGGTCCTGCAGATTACAAGGACAGGACTGGCGGCAGGGCCTGCGGGAGAGACTGTCAGCATTTGTGTGTAAGCGACCTGGGCGATGGATGATTTCGAACTCGTACTCCGCTAGCTTCTCAAGCCACCGGGCTAACTGACCTTCCGGCTCTTTCATTCGCGTGAGCCAGCGCAAGCTGCTGTGGTCGGTTCGTACCTTGAAAGGCCTCCCAAGTAGGTATTGCCGAAAATGGGATGTGAAATCGACAATGGCTAGCAGCTCCCGTCTCGTAGTGCAATTGTTCTGTTCAGCTTTGGCTAGTTTGCGGCTGCCGTACGCCAACACCCGTTCTGTGCCACCCTGCATTTGCGACAGAACAGCGCCGATACCTGTGTCGCTGGCATCGGTGTCCAGGATCATTTCACCATGGTCCAGAGGATAGCCTAAGACAGGGGCTGTGATGAGGTGGTGCTTAAGCGTGTTGAAGGCGGCTTGGTGTTCAGCGTTCCACTGGAAGTGTGCATTCTTCTTTGTCAGGTTATGTAACGGCTTGGCAATGGAGGCAAAGTCTTTCACAAACCTGCGATAATAGGAGGCGAGGCCAATGAAACGTCTGACCTCTTGGACTGATGTGGGAGTGGGCCAAGCTTGGACCTTGTTGACTTTATTGGGGTCAGTGGCCACACCATGCTCAGACACAATATGACCTAGATAGACAACTTGGCGGCGGAACAGGCAGCATTTGGCTGGTTTCAGTTTGAGATTCGCCTGTTTAAGTCTCTGGAACACTTGGCTCAGTCGCTGCAGCATCTCGGGCACATCCTTGGCCAGCACGATGATGTCGTCCAGGTAGACGAGGCAGGTCTCCCACTGCATGCCGGCAAGGACGCGGTCCATAAGGCGTTGGAACATCGCCGGGGCGTTACATAAGCCGAATGGCATAACGTTCCATTCTAATAGTCCATTACGGGTGCAAAAGGCGGCTGCGCGGCAGGCTCTTGGTGTTAGCTCAACTTGCCAGTAACCTGAAGCAAGATCCAAAGTGCTGAACCATTTGGCGGTGGCGAGAGTGTCCAGCGTGTCTTGGATGCGGGGAAGCGGGTACGCGTCAGTGATGGTGTGGTTGTTGAGCGCCCTGTTGTCTATACAAAGACGATAAGTCCCATCCTTTTTACGCACCATAACGATCGGTGAGGCCCAACTGCTGTGGCTGCGTGTGGCGATGCCGCTCTGGAGGCCCTCACTGATCTGCTGTTCTGCGCTTCGCTGCTTTTCCCCAGCCATACGACGAGGAGGCTGCTTCACCGGAGGTCCTGGACGGGTTATGATGTCATGCTGCACAAGACTGGTCCGGCCCAGATCACCAGGTCCCCTGGAAAAGACACTTGCATAGGCACACAACAGATTAGATAGTTCAAGTTTTTCATTGTCATTAAAGTCAGTGGAACTCTGGGCGTAGAGCTCCTGGAGGTGCTCTGGAACTGCAGGGGGGCTGGCTGGAAAGTCTGCCACTGTGGAGACACTGGACGAGGGCAGAGCTTCAGCGGGCTGGAGGAGGCCTGCAATGGCACCTTCTTTAATAGTCACAGCCTTGTTGCCAGGGTTAAAGAGGCGTAATGGAACGATGTTGGTGGGCCGTGCGTTGACTAGGGCTCTAGCCATGAGTACTTTGTGCTTTTCAACGAAGCCTTTTGTGGGGCTAAGCATCATGTCTCCCTGAGCGTCCCTGCAAAAGTGCACGTTGCCCTTGACTAGGTACTCTTGTCCCGCTTCAACCACCACAGTTCTGGCTACTCTTACAGCGTGTGACTTTGGAACAGTTTCTGGGTGAAAGTAGGGCACTTCTTCTCCAAACAGAATTATGCGGTGCTTACCGAAATCAAGGCGGGCCTCAGCTTGGGTTAGGAAAGGATGGCCAAGCAGCACCTCATTGCCCTCTATATCCGCTACAAGGAAGTCCACTTCAACTTGACGGTTGTTGATACTGACCGGTATCTTGGCCTCACCGAGCACTGGCACGTCTCCTGGTCCCACCCCGAGCAAAGTCTCTACGGTGGATGACTGAAGCGGTGGTCTCACGTCTTGGTGAATGGCGTTGTATTGGTGAAGGGGCAGCACGCTCCTCCGCGCTCCGCTGTCCAGGACTGCACATACCTCCAGCTCAGATATGCGCATGTGAATGTTCATTTCACGATTCTGGCTTTTAAGGTGGAACACAGTGGCCAGCGGGCTTTCTTTGGCAGTGCTTGCAAAGGAAGTCTTTGTATTTCTTTGAGGGGACGAGCACTGGCTCTGTTTGTGACCCCAACCATTACAGTTATAGCAGCGAATGTCACCCCTTTTAAAGTTCTTGTGCTGCTTTATTGTTTTAGAGGATGTGCGTGGGACAAAGTGATTGGGTGATGGGCTAACTACAGAGGTAGTGGGAGCCATAGTCTCATTTTTGTCTCTTTCCCTGACAACGGCGGCCCGGGGCCTGCGTTCAGTGAGGTTGCGGGCCCCTGGCTGCATGATGCTGGTGACATAGGAAGCAGCTCTCTTGGTTTCTCTAACAGTCTTTGAACTAGCTCTGCATCACCCAGGCCGTTTGTGAAAACTTCAACAGCTATAGCGTCTTGCTCAGCCTCTGCCCAATCACCATAAGCTATAGCTACCTTCCCATAAATGTCATCTCTGAACACATGAATCGCCTCACCAGATTTACGCACTCTTTGCCTCAGCTCTACTGCTACAGCCGCTGCATGATCTGAAGAAGGGCCATAAGCAGTCTCGAGTTCCTCCAGCAGGCGGCGGTAGTCCCATTTGGAGGAACGAGGGTTTCTGTGGACGATGGCGCCTGCAGCTCCGGTGAGGCAGAATTTCAGCTGAATGGCCATTGTTTTGACTGACCAGTGATTTGCCTCTGCGCAGCTCTCAAACTTGTGCAGAAACTTTCTCCACGGTGTGCTCCCGTCGTACTGGCCGGGACGTAGAGTGGGGACTCTCTCTTTGGGGTTATAGTCCTCATCACTGTCCGACAGAGAAGGCTGATGGGACGCAAAGCGGCTCTTATGTGTTGGAGATGAGGGACAGGGCTGGTGCAATGGGAAATGTCCATGTTTTACAGTCATGTCAGGATTAATAAAATAACAGGGCATGGGAAGTGTACTGGCTTCAGGTTTGGATATAGCTGGTGTGCTTTGTACAAAACTTCCAATGTGAGCATTGGCAAAGGGATTTGTGACCTTATAGTGCCCCTTAAATGGCATGTCTGGCACGGGATATGCGAAAATGTGACTGTCCGGCCTTCCCACAGAGCCATGGCTTTGACTGTTGCCTCTGCAAAAAGGATTTGTGGGCGAAAAATGGGCGGGGCTGTCAAACGGCGCGAACAGATCTTCTCCATTAGCAAGCGTGTTAATGCAACTTTCATCACACAGGAATGGGTTATAATGTTTGTGTTTTCTCTCCGCCGTGCGTTCATAAGCTTTCACAGTACCGTGACTGCTGTCCTCTACATTGGTTAGCGACATGAACGGGTTTGAGTAGTCGGTTTCCTGTCCGTAAACATTGGAGGGATAGCGAGCGGCCGCCATGTTGTATTAGCTTAGCCGCGCCGCTATTACACTGGTATTACAGTTACTCGGCTTTACTTTTTATTGCCCTTTTATTTTCAATGCTCACCAGTCTTTTAACAACGTGAATGTCCCTTCGTGGTCGCCAGTGTTAACCTTTCCTGTTTCTGTTTCCTAACCGTGGTTGGGAGACACAGGGGAGATCCGTCTTCTCCAGGGCCGGAAGTTCTCCTCCCGGGGTTAACTCCCTAAACTTCACGCTGCTTAGTGCGATGGTAGCATAAAAAAAACAAAGAGGCCGTCTTGCCGAAGAATTTAGGTGCTTTATTTTGCTAGCTGCACTGAAATACGCTGCACACAGCTAACTACCTGCACAGGTCACCGTCTCCCTCTCACACACACTCTTCCGCTGCTTCACGGGGATCAGACAGGAGGGGAGGGGCGCGCCTCAGACACGCGCACTCACTCACTCTCATTCACACAAACACACTGAGCTGTCCTAAACTAAACACGTTGAAGACACATCCCACAACACAACGAAGGTAAAAAGATTTTTCGTTTCGAGTTCTTGCACTTCCGCATTACAACTTTTTCACAACAGAAAGTAAATGCGTTTAGATTTTGACCACACATCTGAATCTCTTTGTTTGATTCTCTAATACATCTAATGTGCACATCATTTAATTTAGTGTTTGTTTATTTAATTATTTTTTTTCTTCTTCTTGAGAATTGAATCAATTGCAGATTGACTGAGTAGGCCTAAATCCCCGATTTTAGTGTGGGCTGAAGGTCCGCGTATCTTTTGGTCATTGGTTTTTTTGATTTAATATTGAAATCGGAAAATGAAAAAAGGGCATCTTTTTCGTTTTTCATTTTTTTCAAACAAAACGAAAAACAAGATTTTGGCTTGATTTTTCGTTTTTTGTTCAGGGGTAGAAAATTAATAAACAACTTGAATATTTGATCTCTACATGTGGGCGGGAATGAAACGCCCCTTTCCGCTGATTGGTCAACCAAACATTAAACGGCGCTGTCATCTGGGGCACGTTCAAGCTCAAACCGGTGCGTTGAACTACAGGTTTCCTGGAAACGGTGTGCAAGGAGTTTGAGATGCGTTTTCTCTTGTTTGGTGGGCATGTCAATGTCAGCCCAATCAGCAGCAAGATGTATATAAACCACGCGGCATTAAAGAGACAGCTCGCACAATGATATTAATGTAACATAAATACTTATATATTTTGCTGTTGTATTGTGAAGTGAAACTTTCATAAACTTTTCTATACTCCTCTGATAATAGCCTATAATGGTAAATATTACAATCAAAGCACAACAACAGTGATCAGCAATAATGATAAGCCTAATACAAACAATAAATAATTGATCATAACACAGTCTTGGAGGTAATTCGTGGATTATCCTTCACCTGAAATATTTGTCTTTTCATCCTGAAATGCAAAGTCACAATAATTAGAAGTTTCCACAAATCCCTTCACTCGATTTACGTTCTTTTATTCTGGACCTCAAGGGCAGTGACTGTAACATCGAGCGTATTTTGCAGTATTAAACACCTATATTTATACCGACTTCATCAGGCTCTGAAAATTATTCAAAAAGAACACAAAGAATGGCCTTCTCAGCTGCCATAGTTGCAACTATCGTCATCTTTGACTATGCGTCATCAGAACAGGGTGTTCAACGCACCTCTGTTTCCGTTTAAAAACGTTTTGCAACGTTTTGTCAGGGCTGAACGCAGCCCAGTTCTTCCACAGTTCAGCGCAGCAGAATAATAGTCCTTCGCTGCGATGGATTTAACGCGTTTATTGCAACTACATTTAATCTCTTTCTCAAACAGCCAGACTAACGAATGGCTTGAGACACAAATCGAGGCAAAGCCTAGACTTTCTTCTGTGTGTCCATAAATTCGGCAATTTACATAATAATTTACAATTTAATATAATAATTTACCACGCACCTGCACTCACAACTACCTAGCCAACACCTTTGGCACACTGTCTATTTTACTATTGCTGACAACCTATCAAAATCTGTGTGACAACGCTGCGCGATTCACGCAACATCCCATGGGGTATGGCACTACATAGCTATTTTAGTTATGGAAAATAATAATAATAATAATAATAATAATAATAATATCTCTATCTATCTATCTATCTATCTATCTATATATATCTATATATATCTATCTATATCTATCTATCTATATCTATATATATATATATATATATATATATATATATATATATAAACGTTAAGCCTAAACGAATTCATTTAAAGCTAAACTGAAACAGAAACCGGCATTATCTACCTCTATGGGGGTAAGATTGTAGCAAAATTAAAATTATCAAAATAAATACATTATGATCCACAAATAAATGTAAAGATATTCACAAAAAATAATCGTATGCACAAATGAATAGAATGAGATCCACAAATATATGTTAGGAGTTTTACAAAAATTAATTGAATTCACAAATAAATAAAATCCTTGTTAGTATAGTGGACAGTATCTCTCAGTATTTCACTTGCCCGACCGGACAGTAACCTAGCCTGATTAAAACGCAAATAACAATCACCAAAACGCGATAATGATTATGCATCACTTAGTCTAAATGGCAATCGATAATGCATACTATGTAATGACGCTAACAAGGTACCAATGCCTCTCTCGAGGAGAAATCGAAACAAATGAGCGCAGCAAACACAAAGTGAGTTAAACTCAGTTAACATATACTGTGGTAAAAATAAAAAATAAAAATGTGGAGTTTTTATAAATTAAGCAGCATCACACGATCAAGAGTGCTGAATACCATCACGATTGAAAATGAGACACTCATATGACAGACAGTTCACCAAACAAGTAATTAATATTAAGTCACTTACATTTTAGATGCAATATTGACTGTTTTTGTTGTTTCAGCAGCGATAAATAGTTAGAACAATAGCGTCAGTCTCACAGCAGCACTCAACCATGTGTTCATTACTGAATGATTCAGCGTTTTGAACGAATCGGTTGAGTCAAAGATTCAATGACCCATTCATAAACAACTGCTGCATTCTTGATGAATCAGCGGTTTGAACGAATGACTCAATGACTCGCTTAATAAGACCGCTTATCACCTGCTGCCACCTACTGGCGGTTTAGTTTGTTTAAAAGTGTCATTCTTTCCTACATTTCTTATTTGTATATTCAAAAATAAAAAATATATATATATATTAGTGGTGGGCCGTTATTGGCGTTAACGTGCTGTGTTAACGTGAGACTTGGGCGATAAAAAAAATAATCGCCGTTAATCTATTCTCAAAGTTGGGTTGGGAGCTGGGTCTATTCTACGCAAGTTATGATGACTTTCACCTTGATAGAACTGACCCTTCGCAAAGACCCGCCCCCCTGTTGCTTTGTCCGACAAGCTGTGGCGCTGTGACGCCACACACAGGCTGTTTCTCAATTCCAAGAACGCAGAGAACGGACTTGCGTTCTCGTGGAGTCCGGTCTTGCCAGGCGACCTTGAAAGAACGAACTCGGAAGGACGCGAGGACACAGAACGCATCATTTGAGAATTGAGATGAGATGCAATCTTGTTGCTCAACTGACCATCCCAGGATATTATAAGTGGCTAATGCACAATAAATACAACGTAACATCACAAACAATTGTCATAACCTATTAAAAGATTTTTTCATATGATTATAGACATTGTTTTCATATCATTTTATATCTTTTTATTTCACCGCGTGTATTTATGAAAATGAGAAGCCTTTGGCTGTTTTGTCAATGTTAAGATTATTTTTTATATGCCAATAAAAATACTGCAGGCTTTCTTCAGGTTATAATTTTATTAAAATAAAGCAAACCAAACGGTTTACTTTCACGAGCCGTCACGTATTTGCGAGCTTGTAGCTGGAATCTCACGAGAACTTTAAAGCTTATAGGCTTCCGTACGTCGACCGCCACAGCGTCTTCTGGGATTTTTAACGGTTCCATTCCCTCAAGTTTGCATTCGATGCATCCTCGATATCAAGAACACATCCGGGTACTTTCATGCGTCCTCCGTTCTTGCATTCTTGAGTATTGGAACGAACTTCAACGGTTGATGATGACGTAGAGCAAGAACACAAGGACGCAAGATCGCTGAAGAACGCATATTGAGAAACAGCCACAGTGATTAATGCATCACGGAGCAAAGACACTGACAACACATTGACAGACAAGACAGAGCAGGTTACTTATGATATTAAACAAAGTCCCAGCTTTAAAACTGTGTAGTTTTTTAAGAAATTCAAACAATAAAAACTGTTTGTTGCTCTTTAATGTGCCGTTACCATGGTCGTGATAGATTGCTGTAGCGCTTCAGCTCAAGATCGAGGCTCGTGAACCGATCATCTCTTACTGCGAGTCCATTTATAGCATCAAATAAACATGAATGAACATGAGAGTCAATGTTGTTTCAAACGTGGAAAGATGTCAATATACAAAAAAATTTTCAAGTTTAACTCCACTGAGGTTAATCTTCTAACTCCTGACTGCTTTGTCGGACAAAATGGCGGATTACTTTTTGTCATTTGCTGCGTCCCAATTCGCCTACTTATACTACACCCTAAAAGTATGTACTCTTTCTGTGAACAAAAAGTACTTACCTTTGAGTGTGTAGCAAAAGAGTAGACAAGCTTTGGGACATACTATCACGTCATACAATTGCGTCTTTGCCAGTGGCGGCTGGTGCAAAAAAAATTTGGTGGGGCGCAAAATAATCATTTAACAAGTGATATAATAATGTATCATTACTGCTTATCTAAAACATGGAAAATTCAGTATTTAAAGCATGCCATATGGCTGGGATCTAAAAAAAATAAATATCTGTATTTAATTTAAAAAATATATTTTTCACATCCGGCCCATTATTGTCCTAGAAACAATGTTCATATTGAAGGCTATAAAAACATGAATGTAACTGTGTAGTATATGCTTATGTGCAAAAAAGGGATCTCACATTAGGCCTAGGCTATATTCTAAAATTGTAACTTTACAATCTAAAACAAAATGTTTTTTAAAGCAGAAGTTAAATACACTAAACTAAAAATGAAAATAAATAAAAACAAAAGAACAGACTAATTATTATTATTATTTTGATTACCCTACAGCAGTCACTTTACACAGTTACTGCTATCGTACAAATACACTTAGTTGTATTTTCGAAATTCTAAATATGGCATAATTATGTTTTCCAACAAAAACAAATTTCAACTACAAATATTTTTAGCAAAATGTATTTTACTCAGATTGAACTCCGTCTGTTCGGCGCGCGGCGGCGCTCGGTCACGGAAGTTTGTGCTTGCTGAAGGCTCGTCCACGCCTGGCTGCAAAATGGAAATATTTTCTCGACTTTCTAACATTTGCAGATGGAGAATATATCTGTGAAATGTAAATAACGCACTGAGGAAATTATTGGATGTCACTTCAGCTTAAAAAAAAAATATTAATAGAGTTTGTTTCCACTAATCGCTGCACAAGCTAAGGTTACGTATGATGACGAAAGCACGTTAGTGCGAGCCCTCCCGGAACCCATAGAGATTGCAGTGCCTGCAGTTCGAAAAAAAAGTTTTTTGAATGGAAGTCTATGGGAGCACTCGGGGCAAATCTCGGCCAGACGGAAATCGCCCAAAAAGAGGCGGTACTCCACAGAGCGTGACTCGACGCTGATTGGACTATATCCAGAGGCAGAACAAACAGCAGTGACAGCTAGCGTAACTCTGGCTGAATGTGATTGAAAAATCCGTCCCTTTCTCACTTTGGTGGTGCGTTGCCCTATTGCCCTAATGAAGAAACCGCCCCTTTGCTCATGTCGCATCCAGTCACCGTAAACTGGCCTGTCAATCATCTTACATCCTCCACATTTCATTTAGCTAATTTCCTACCATATCGGAGTACAGTACCATGTTGATCTGCAGTCGCGAGTCTTTCATGTGGAGAACTCCTCATATTAATGCATAATGATTCGTTTAAAAGTGAATGGCCAATCAGATCTTTATAAAAGTCCACATTGGTATTTGCAGATGAAAAATAACACATAACATTAAATAAATGTTTTCTATCAATTTGAACTGATTATTAGTCACTCAAACAACCTCTCAGCGTCGATCGTGCATATTCGCCATGTTTTGTAATTTTTAACACTTTTTACTCGTGTTTGTAGTTCTGAACTGAATCCTCGTACAACGCACAGTGGGTTGTGGGCAATACTAGCTGTGTCCCAATCATAGACTGTAAAAAAATATGGACGTAGTTTCCGTGACGTCACCCATAGAGTTCTGAACAGCAGTTTTGACGCGTAAATGAGGCCGCGGCCATCTTAGCTGCACGTGACCGCACGTCACTCCCGGATAACTGAAAATGGGCAAAGAGGCGGGACGAAGTTGGAGCCCATGCGACTTGTTGCTGAAACCACGCCCGCCCTAGCTATCTATCTTAGATACTATCTAAAATATTAATAAAGATAGCAATATCATTAGAAAGTAGGCTACTAAAGGATTACTGTCAATCTACGGTGATTTTTTTTACGATAACGTTATAGATGCTCCAACACCAATAGGCTAATTAATTTGTGTGGGGTGTGCAAATAACACAAATCAAATGGGATTTCATACCTTTATAATGAAATAGAGATCGCGAGATGAATCCAATCCGTGGCACTTGGGTAAAATATATATATATGTACCAGATGTATATCTCTCAAATGTTCTCTCAAACTAATGAGCACGTGTCCAAAGTATAATTTTTCAAAATAGTGCAGCAGTTTTAGTTATATCCAAGCAGTGCTGTCGGAGTTGTATATCCTCCTGGTATTGTCATTGCAGTAAATCTCAGGAACTAAACTTTTAGCCAATGCCACGACGATCCAACAACGTGTGTTCCGCATGCGAGCACATGTACACAGACTGACATCTGTCTCGAGTATGCAGCAAGCCATATATTGAATAAAATAATACAGAAAAAACGACAAATACGACTGAGATGCCAAATTCAGCGGCTGAAATGAGCTGCTGAGGTTACATGATGGCTCACAGACAGCAGCGGCATACCTGTCACTCAAGTGACCATGCCCTTAATTATGCAGAACTTTAAGGCTTAATATAATTTAAACAGATGAGCTATAAAAAAATTCACCCCCCTCAGAGTTGTCATGAAGGGCAAAATTCGCAGTATAGACTAATACCACAATATGAACCAGACTGTAAACATGTTTTTTTCTGCTGTAAACTTGGCTAATTTAACATGATGGTCAATGAGATTCTGCTCACTTCTGCAGCCTGTCCCTAGCGGCCAGTCGATGAATTGCAGTTTAATTCACTTCCGTATTGGCTTCACGAGAAACAGGGGGAGGTTGCCGCTTGGTCCCAATTCAGGGGCCGCGCACTTTGAAGTGCGTGAAAGGGGTGGGGTTTTGGAGTGGAGGGTTGCCAGGTCTGCGCAACAAAGCCATCCCAAATGTAGCGTAATCACAGCACAAGTGTAAAAGTATCCTAATTCCAGACATGGCAACAGTGAACCGAGCGTCGTTACATGGCTAGCGGCTGTGTGACAGACAGCTGACAGTTGATGTTTGTGTGCATTTATGACTTTATGGGGTTTTGACATGCTTCACTGCCGAAGACAACGGGACACTGGACCAAAATATGTATGGTTAAACTATGTAATGTTAGTTTTATATCGTTAGCAACTAGTTAACCTTGTTTGTTGTTATGTTAAATGAAATGTTCAGTTGTTTTAACTAAAATAAACTTGCACTGACATCTTAAAATATACCTGCTGAGCATGACTATTTGTAACAGGCAAGAATTTTAAAGCTATGATCACCAAGCCAAAATTTGAATGAACCATAGATCTGTTTTAGTATGTTCAAATATTTCTGATTTTTATATATTTATAATACGCTCCACCAGCGTCTGCCTTCTCAGCCGAATGAAAGTGTACACAAATATTATGTTTTGTTCTGTTTTATATACTGATGATTTAAAATGTGATGCTATTCTTCTGATGTTAAATCTAAGTCCTGTTGCATTTAGTTGTAAAAGGTACTTTATGTAATGTAGCGCTAGAACGATGTATTTAATGTAAAAACATTTAATTTACATGATGAAAAAAATATTATATAGGCCTACGTAAATTTTTTTTATTTAAAATGACATTTTTGCATCAAGTTATAAACAATGAACAATTTTATTTACACAAAAAAAAGTTTAACAGAAATGACTGACTCATTTATATGAATAAATAAATTAATAAATTACATTACAAATATATGTATACAACTTATGCATTTGCTTAACTTAAAAAAAACTGTACAGAAATTAGGCTGTTTCATTGACAAAGTGACATTTAAATAATATTTATATCAACACATTTTTATGCACTGTATTCTGTTCTTGAGAAAACGGGGAAAAAAGCGTCCTTTGAAGTGCGATTCGCGAGGAGGGCTGACGTAATTCGAGAGCGACTTCAAGTGCACCCTCTCAGTTTCCCAGTGGAATGAAGCACCGATCTCAAGACACTTCGCGGTCTACACTATCCCACAGTTCATTGCGCGCCAGTGACGACAGGAGTTCAGGTGTGAATTCACATAAATGTAAGCAATGCCCTGGTTTCACCAATCAAACTGTAATATCCGTGATGTCCAAGTCAGTTCATAAATACAATATCTGTCTCTGAGATGGAGTGCAGTTGAATAAAATCCTAAACTACTGTACTTTAAATTCAGACTTAAATATGAATATATATATATATATATATATATATATATATATATATATATATATATATATATATAATTATGTATATATTTTCCAAATTAACATTTCATATAACATAAAAAAAAAAAACAAACAAACAAGGTTAACTTGCTAAAGATATAAAACTAACATTACATAGTTTAACCATACATATTTTGGTCCAGTGTCCCGTCGTCGTCGGCAGTGAATGTGTTAAAACCCAATAGAAAGTCATAAAACTTTAAAATGCACACACAAACGTCAACTGTCAGCTGTCTGTCACACAGCCGTTAGACATGTAACGACGCTCAGCTCATTGTTGCCACGACAGGGATTGGGATACTTTTACACTTGTGCTGTGATTACGCTACTTTTGGGATGGTTTTGTTGCGCAGACCTGGCAACCCTCCACTCCAAAACCCCACCCCTTTCATGCACTTCGAAGTGCGCGGCCCCTGAATTGGGACACAGTTACTGTGTGCACGGATCCACACTTTGAAAATCTACCGGAAATAGTAGACCATCCGGGGACTTTTGGCACACTCTTTTCAACATACTATGCTTTGGGACACACTTATTTTAATCTCACATACTATTTAGGATGGATAGTATGGACATTGGGACGCAGGGACAATTTGGGTATCTCACATATTCTGAATGTCTTCGGCAGAATTCAAATGAGCCATTTTAATCTAGATTAATCTAGATTAATTCCAAAATTAATCTAGATTAATCTAGATTAAAAAAAATAATCTATGCCCACCACTAATATATATTAATTATACCTTGGTCTGTTTAAATACTCGATTCTGATTGGCTGGAAGGTGTGCAGTAAAACCGTTTAATGCACAGGTAGTTCCAGTCTGTTTGATTACAGATCGAAATTAATCCGCCACTATAAACATTGGTAACCATAGTAACACAGTTACGCTTGCAAACTGAGTGAGAGGCATATATGAAAGCGTTTATTTAGGTAGGCTAAATGGATGATTTTTACATATCGTTTCATTTGTACGGTGAATATGGCAATTTTGAGAAATGGGTCCAGGCACAAGATGAAATAGAAGACTTGGAGAAGACGTTGAATGACAAAAAGCAGCACAAAGAATTAACACTGACAGAGCTAGATAGAAGACGAAAAAGATGAGGTCAATACGAAAAAGACAACTAAATGGGCAGTTAACACTTTCAGTGACTTTTTGCGCCAAAGACAGAACAATTGTGATGTCGAGACCTTCTCTGCTTCTCTGTTACATGAGACATTGCGGGAGTTTTATGCCTCTGTTCAGTCTACCGCTGGACACGAATACAGCATTGCAAGTTTGATGCGTCTCAGAGCAGGTATAAACCGTGATTTTTTAAAAAAAAATTTTTTTTATTGTTTTCATTTAATTTTAAAGGTACAATCTGTAAGATATTCGCAGTAAAATATCCAAAAACCACTAGGCTAGTGCTACATATTTTGTCCAGCTAATTACTAACAATATCTCTAATGTTTTCAACTACTTGTAAATCATGAGAAAATTCCCATTCTAAACAGTGACACGGGGCAGTGCAGTCGCCTGTCAATGACGTCAGTTACCCTTTGTTACCGCCTTTACTGACGTAGAAACCACATGACAACAGTGTCGTGGACAAATGCGGAAGTAGTGTCTAGCGTCCAGCAAACCACTAGCTTGCTTCAAGCAGTTCCTTATTTACTTCTTGCACGTTTTATGGTGGATTGTGTTACTTATTTATGGAACATAATTACTGTTTACCATCTGCCGCTGGTTCTGTCAACAAGGACAGCTCCCGTAAACTTCATACTCATGACCGGAAAAGCGGAAGCGGCGCCGGCGACTGTGACATAATAAAAGTCCCGCTGCTCGTGGGGCGTGTGTTGATCAATCGCTCCAGCTCCTCGTTCAGCTCCCGCAACACTCGGTCCTGCTCTGCTTCATACTACAATAACGTTAATAATCGCATCCATGAACATGAGTTCTTCCCGACTCCAATCCCTATTCTTTTGCACCGTCCGTTGAGATGGAGACCACATGTCCCAAGTTTCCGCTCTAAAACTTTGCGTCATCAAACTACGCCTTTGTTTTGAATAGGCTTCTGTGACCTCTAGTGGAAAAAAATATTACTGATTGTACCTTTAATGCATTTCAATAAATGTAATGTGTCTTTATATTTATAGTAAACGGAGACGCCGGTTTTATTTCACACTCTACATAATTAGTAATGTAAATAAATGATATGCTTAGTTAAAATAAAGATTGCCTTGTCACTGTCAGTGTTGTCTGTCATTCATAAATAATTTTAATAAATTCATTAAAGAATCATTAAGTTAGCCTATGTTAGCTAAGTTATATGCTTAAGCAACAAGGGGATTTAGACTGTTAGACTTTAACCCTTATAGGGTCTGCACAGACCCCAAACAACATTTGCTCAAATTAAAAAAAATGTTCTCTTTGTCCAAATGACATGAAACTTTGTACAGTTGTTAACACTTTCTAGATCTACAAAGAAAAAAAAAATTGGAGTGATATCTTGTTTTTATGTTAGTAAAAAAAAAAGGGTCACTCTCAGGGTCTTCGGGGTCTCCACAGACCCCAGGCAACAAAATGTAATTTCCTAACAAAATTATTATTTTTTAAAAAAAACAAAAAACAAATGTAATTTTACTCTGTTTATTAATGTTTTTACTTCATATTTGTGCAATTTTTGGAGGATTTGTCATATCTTTTAAATTTATATAAAAAAAATAAATATTTTTTTTTATACAAAAACAGCTTATTATGTAAAATTCACTTTATGAAAGACCCACATTTCTAACTTTCATTCATGGGGATAACATGGATAATTTTACATGGTTTAGTGTAAGATTTTTGCCCATCTTTTGGAAAATGCAGTTTTAAAAGTATGATGAGAAAGAGATAGAGCTTAAGATTAAATGTAAATTTAAAAGAGATTATATGTAGTTGCAAAAAACGTTGCAATCCATCGCAGTGAAGGACTATTTGTCCTTCAGTGAATCACACTGTCGTAAATACTCCAAGCACAACTCTGGACTACAATGACTGCAACGGTCACCAGCGCAGTAGTTTTGCAAATACAGTACAAGAAATCTCGATGGAGGTGGGTAATTTTCAAAATTTTCTTATAAAGTCATAATATATACATACTTACATACATGTGAGGTTGCTGTGTGTATATTGAATTACCATTAACCATTTTGTCACTTTCACGTGAACGTGAACATGAGGCGAGATTGTTGTTTTCTGCCATAGACGTGCCAGAGGGGGTTAGTGCTCGCCTCAAACACACCACAAGTCAATTAACCATCGTAAGGACTTAGAAAACTATTTATGAAGGTAAAAAAAGTTACTTTGTTCTGCTTTAAATCAAAAAACGAATGAACGGACTGCTGAAGCACTGTGTACGTTCAATACGAAAAGCGGTCTGGCGGAAGCTCGACATTTGACTTGTTTAAATATGGATATTTTTTACACACACGCATCGTTTCACTTCAGAAGGCCTTTAGTAACCCCCCCGAGCCGAGTGTAGCATATATTTATGATGGATGGATGAGGATGGAAGCTTTTTCTTCAGCTTATCCTGTTAGCCAGCACCCCCACTTTTAGAAAATCCCAAAAAATGGCATACCCAAACTAAAACAGATACAGTTCATGAACCCTTTACAGTAAAAGCATAAGTAAGGTCTCATTTGAAAGCAGACACTTTACAGTTTATTGTAAAGTCATAATTAATTATTGACACAATGTAGAAAATAGTTAAAAATAGCTTCAAAGTTTTGAAAAGTTATAAGAAATTTATTTTTATGAAACATCTTTATGGAAATGAAAGTGAAGTTGGCCTTTTAGCAATCTAGAAATGCACTGCAGCTAAAGCCACATGTCTGACCATGTTACATTTCAAATCTGAAGATGATAAGTTTAAAACTGAGTTTTATTACATGTTTTTTAAGACCATGTCATCTGATTTTATTTTGAAAAGACTCTAAAATGTTAATTGGTGTTTATTGAAATCTATTCAAGTGTATGGTCAATATTGTTCTGTGGTGCTAAGTGCCCCATTCAGTTTCAGTCTCCCCTGAACACATTCACACCTCTCCGACCTGCTTATGGCTCTAATTATTCTTTTCTTTTGTCTATATTATAATTAGACTGACGATGTCCTATTCAAGATTTAATCGCTCATTTCTTTCACCAAACTTCAATTCACCTTCTTTGAAACTGTATCTAATGCCCTTCTTGAAAAAAAGAAAACAAAAATCGGTGAGCTGTACAATTCAATATGATTTATTTGCATTAGCTCAGAACAGGTGTATCTCTGGGCTCGTTAGCATGTTAGCTTAGCACACCAACAAAACACGATAATTTATAAGATTAAAACCACGTTTTTGCTACAAACGTACAAGTCGAGTGTTTTAAATAACCTTCTTTAAAGTACACATGAAATCAAAATTTACCTTATTTATTTTGTTAGCTCAAGTTGCTAGTTTTGTGGTGAACAATTAATCCGTGCAAGTCAATCCACACAAAAAAATTGTTTGGCTTCAAAATATTTAATCAAAATCTGAAAATGCTCCTCCCCTCTGCAACGGTAGGGCGTTCTCTAATGACATCAGTTTGACGGCTTGGGTTGAAATGCTTAAACCACTCCCCTCCGACCGTTAGTCTGCTATGAGTGAGAGATGGAGAGGAGGAGCGCTAAAGTAAAACTCTGCCCTCTATTCAATATTCCGTTTCACTTGGAAATACGTCACAACACTGGAGAAAAGACGTTTGCAACTTCCGGTTCACGGGTACTTTAATGTGATGTAACGATTGGCCCAATAGGTCGATTTTACATGGATTAAAATGGGATCAGATTGAACTGTGCGAGATGTTTGGAGTGTTTAAAAAGATGAGACAGACAACAGAAATAAAGTGAATAAATAAAGTGTATTTACAATTTCCACATGGAACTTAAAACAACACAATAAAACTAGAAAAACTTAGGCCGTTTAAAAGCGTGGAGTCCATTTGCACCATACCATAAAACAGTCCTTAAGAGTCCTAGTAGAGTGCTGATAAAGTCCCAATGTGAGAGTGTCCACCGGTGTATATACAAAGTCCTCAGAAGTGTTAATCCAATGAAAAAGTGATGTGGTTTGCAGGAGAGGTGAGTCCGTAAAATGTAACTCCACGGTCCAGCTACACGTGATCACGTTTGTAATGAGGGGGTTGATTGTTTGCCATGCTGCCTCCTTTATGCTGGCTTACTTCCTGGTTCCTGTCATGTGACCAGTCACATGACAGGCAGACCCATACACATTTAAAGACATACACACATTAAAATAAGTAAGAGGAATAAAATGGACTATAAAAAACATGTAAACCAATTAAAACTCTATTATACATAAAATCATTGTAATAAATAGAGCGGTAAAACATGTATTTTATGTGACAGTGTCACAGTGATGTGGCTTCGGATCAAAAATCAGACAGAAAATATATCATTTTAGGCTATTCTGCACAATGATAAAAGCTATCTCGATTAGCATTGCATTATAAATATAATCTACTATTATGAATACCTGACATGGCGTGAAGAACACAGTAAACCACATATCGTCACAATCGTGTATTTATTACTTTCAAAAGTGTCGATTTACACATAATAATAACATAGGATAATATAGCATAGCATAACGATGTAGAGAAGCCTGGAAGGTCACATGATTTTTTCTTCCTCGTGCCATAATTCTTGGACTAAGTGTGTACAGAGCGCCCTCCGGCTGCAGGTGTGAGTTGGAAATACAGTAGATCAGTGTACACAGCGTTAATATGAGGACAACGGCCCGTTTTGGGTAAAAATTTTATAAATATTACTCCTTTGTATAGAAAATTCACATAAACGTATGAGAATCCATCAATATTTCTCCAAATGTACATGCTTTTAAGCTAAAAGCCTTGAGGGATGTTATTTTGTCAAGTTTTTTCATGATGATCGTACAGAGTTTTTTTCTCAATGACTGAAGCTGACGCTCATATTTCAATGAAAAGGTAACGACTCCGTTTCTCATATTCATAACTCCCGACGCATATTAACAAATAACGGTCACTATACGATGTTGAGAGTAAAATAAAGATTAAAATTTGAGGCTCGAGTCTTAAATCTTTTTAATGATGTATAGTTTGTCAAGGCAATTACATTACATTTAACAGTAAATTTGATCTAATTTAAACAAAGAAGCTTCGGTGCGTCGGCGTGCCAGTGACGGTTAACAGGTTATACTCATGAAACCTGTTCACTGTCATTATAAAGCCTGGATGCATCAGGATATTTATTAATATTTTTTTGATTATGTTCATCAGGAACAAGAAAGTCATATAAACCTAGGATGACTTGAGTAAATACAACTTAACTGAGTCTTTTATCTTTTCTCTGAGATTTTTGAAACAAACTGTTTGCTGCATTCACTATTGTTTCCTCCTTATTTCCCTCTTAATTTATTTGACACTTTCAATCTTATCTCTTCAATTCAGTGATGATCAGACCACATTATTTACATTTACATTTATTCATTTGGCAGACGCTTTTATCCAAAGCGACTTACAAGTGAGGAATACAACAAGCGAGTCGTCATGACGAGCCAAATAGACAAGAAGTGCTCATAATACAAGTTATAGGCAGTGCTCAGATTATCCTAAGATACAATAGAGAGGGATTAGAGGAAGTGAAAGGATAGGAATAAGAAGGTTTTTTTTTTTTTTTTTTAAGATGAGGTTAAGTGCTCACGAAAGAGATGGGTTTTCAGCTGTCTTTTGAATATTGCCAGGGATTCCGCATTCCGGATGGAGGCAGGAAGATCGTTCCACCAGCACGGAACAGTGAACGAGAATGTTCTGGAGAGTGATTTTGTGCCTCTCTGTGATGGTACCACAAGCCTTCGCTCCTTTAATGAGCGTAGGTTTCTGGTAGGAGTGTAGACTCGTAAGAGTGAGTGGAAGTAGGAGGGTGCTGAGCCTGTGGCAGATCTGTAAGCAAGCGTCAACGCCTTGAATTTGATGCGAGCAGCAAGTGGTAGCCAGTGAAGAGAGATGAAGAGAGGCGTGACGTGGGCTCTTTTGGGCTCGTTGAAGACGAGACGTGCTGCTGCGTTCTGAATCATTTGTAGAGGCTTGATTGTGCATGATGGCAGTCCAGCCAGAAGACCATTGCAGTAATCAAGCCTAGAGATGACCAGGGCCTGGACCAGAAGTTGTGTTGCATGTTCTGTTAGAAAAGGCCTGATTTTCCTGATGTTGTATAGTGCAAATCTGCATGACCGAGCTGTCTTTGCAATGTGGTCTTTGAAGGAGAGTTGGTCATCAAGGATTACTCCAAGATTTCTGGCCGAATTTGACGGGGTAATTGAGGATGTACCTAGCTGGATGCTGAAATCGTGATTTAGAGTCGGATTGGCAGGGAAGACGAGAAGCTCAGTCTTAGCCAGGTTGAGCTGTAGATGATGTTCTTTCATCCATGCCGAGATGCCCGCCAGACAGCTTGAGATTCGTGCAGCTACTGTGGGATCATCTGGTTGGAATGAAAGGAAGAGTTGTGTGTCATCAGCATAGCAATGGTAGGAGAAACCATGTGCCTGAATGATGGGACCAAGTGATGTAGTGTAAATGGAGAAGAGGAGGGGTCCAAGAACTGAACCCTAAGGAACACCCGTGGTCAGTTGATGAGCTTTGGATACCTCCCCTCTCCAGGCAACCCTGAAAGACCTTCCTGTGAGATAGGATTCAAACCAGAGAAGCGGAGTACCTGTGATGCCCAGTGATGAGAGGGTGGACAGGAGGATCTGATGATTCACCGTGTCAAAGGCAGCAGATAGATCGAGCAGAATGAGAACTGATGATTTGGAATCAGCCTTTGCAATCCGCAGGGATTCAGTGACCGACAGCAGTGCAGTCTCAGTCGAGTGGCCACTCTTGAAACCGGATTGATTGACATCCAATTGGTTGCTCTGTGAGAGGAAAGATGACACCTGGTTGAAAACAACTCATTCAAGTGTTTTTCCTATGAATGGTAGGAGAGAAACAGGTCTGTAGCTGTCTACAAGAGACGTGTTTAATGTGGGTTTCTTAAGCAGTGGGGTTACCCGAGCCTGCTTGAATGTGTTAGGGAAAGTGCCAGTGTGGAGAGATGTGTTGATGATGTGTGTCAGTGCTGGTAAAAGTGTGGGAGCGATGGCTTGTAGAAGGTGTGTGGGTATGGGATCTAGAGGGCAGGTGGTGGGATGGCTGGAGAGGAGAAGTTTGGATACTTCTGTCTCAGTGAGGGGGGAGAATGAAGAGAGGAGGTGTGTGGCTGTGTGTGTGGTTGGTCTGAGTTCCTGTGTGTGTGGAGCGGAGAACTGACTGCTGATGGTAGATGTTTTGTCAGTGAAAAAGTTAGCAAAATTATCAGCAGTAAGGGATGAGGTGGGTGGCGGTGGAGGGGGGCAGAGGAGAGAGTTGAATGTTTTGAAAAGTGTGCGTGTGTTTGGAGCGCTGTTGATTTTGTTGTGGAAATAGGAAGATTTAGCAGCATGAATTTCAGCAGAAAAGGATGAGAGCAGAGATTGATAGCTACTTAGGTCAAATTGGTCTTTTGATTTGTGCCACTTTCTCTCTGCAGCCCTGAGTTTAGTCCGATGTTCACGAAGAACATCAGATAACCAGGGATTAGAGGGAGTGGCACGTGCAGGCCTGGATGACAGAGGACAGATACTATCTAGAGAAGAGGTTAATGTGGAACATAAAGTGTCTGTTGCTGTATTCACATCTAGAGATGCGAATTGTGAGGGTGAGGGAAGAGAGGATGATACAGTAGAGGAAAGATCAGAAGAAAAAAGAGAGCGCAGGTTTCGTCTGAAGGTAACTGGTAGCGGGGTTGGTGGTGAACAAATGGGGAGTTGTAGATTAAAAGTAATGAAGAAATGATCGGAAATGTGCAGAGGTTTTACAAGAATGTTGTCGGTGATGCAGTTGCGTGTGTAAATGAGATCAAGTTGGTTGCCAGATTTGTGTGTACTTGTGGTGATGAGCCGATTAAGATCGAATGAGGCTAGAAGAGAGTGGAAGTCTGAAGCATAAGGCTTCTCTAGATGAATGTTGAAATCGCCAAAAACTACAAGTGGGCTACCATCCTCTGGGAATGAGGACAGCAGCATGTCCAGTTCCTCTACAAAGGTACCCAGTTGGCCTGGGGGGCGATAAATTACTACGATATGAATTTTGACAGGAATTGAGATTGTAATAGCATGAAACTCAAATGAATTGTAGTTGCAAAGAGAGGAATGAGTCGAGTATTTCCAATTGTCAGAAATGAGAAGACCTGTGCCCCCACCCCTACCAGATTGGCGAGGGGTATGAGAGAAAGTGAAGTTGTTGGAGAGAGCAGCAGGAGTTGCTGAGTCCTCTGGACGAATCCAGGTCTCAGTCAAGCCCAAGATATTAAGAGAAGAATTAGTAGCAAAGGCTGGAATGAAGTCAGCTTTGTTAACTGCTGACTGACAATTCCATAGACCCACAGAGACAGAGAGAGGAGCATTAGTGTTAGAAGAGGAGTAAACAGGACGCAGGTTAGAAACATTGCGCTGCCTTTTACGTGGGTTAGTGGAGCGTTGCCGAGAGACAACAGGAATGAGTTGAAAGCACATGCTGAGGAAAAAGGAAAAGTGTGAAAGGAGGGAAGAAACTTAAGTGCCTACCGGTTTCGTTGCTCGGTGGAGTCGCGCAGGTAGAGTCGCAGGTCTTTACCCGAGGAGGCTGAACGCTCCCGCTGACGCTTCCGCGACAGCGCGCACACACAATTAATATACTGCTTATTAACACGTGATTGAACGAGCTAGGCCCGCCTTGCAAATCAGCAGTGCAAAAGCCTAAACCCGTGAATGGCTGAAAACCGAAACTAACTAAAGCTTAAGTGCGGGCAATAACACCAATAAAGTCTGCAAACGCAGCTGTTATTCTAAACAAGTACAATTAAAATACAATTCTATATAGTCGAGGTAGGAAATAGGACAAACATATGGAAGGCCGTTTCAGCATAAAAACGTTCCAGCATTACTCGTCGTAATTATATTTTTACTAGTAACAATTAAATTAAAGAGCTCTATAATTTAATTTGTACTAGTAACAATTACAATTATAGAGCTCTATAATTAAATTTTTACTAGTAACAATTATGATTGTAGAGCTCTCTAATTGAATTATAGAGCTCTGCAATTGTATTCTTACTAGTAACAACTGAATTGTAGAGCTCTATAATTCAGTTTTTACTAGTAACAATTCCAATTAGAGAGCTCTACAATTCATTTATTACTAGTAAGAATTCAATTGCAGAGCTCTGTAATTCAATTGTTACTAGTAATAATCCAATTGCAGAGCTCTACAATTCCACTAGAGAGCTCTCTAATTCAATTGTTACTAGTAAAAACTGAATTAGAGAGCTCTTTAATTGTAATTGTTACTAGTAAAAACTGAATTAGAGAGCTCTTTAATTCAATTCTTACTAGTAACAATTCTAATTACAGAGCTCTATAATTGTATTATTACTAGTAAAAACTCCTATTCATGAGATGCAAAACAGATTGCAGATTTCCCGCCTACAAAAGTGCGTTTCAAAATAAAAGCCCTGGGTTCTAAAGTATCCTGAAATATTTTACAGACTTAGGTAACATATTAATCATGTTCACATTAAAGCAAAATTAAGATGATGCCTGATGAAAGCCTATATTTAGTCGTTATATTCATTCACCTTTGTATATTGGTAAAGCTAAGAGCCAAGAACACTCCATGTCACTGGACATAATATAGGGTGAAATGCCCTAAGCCACCCAAAGTGTTTTGACAAACTTGATATTAAGGAGTATAAATTCATTTTAAATATTTACAGTGTTTAGTATTGTTATGCAATAATAGAATGATTATCGCGGATATCTAATACAAAATAAACACCTCTAGTTGATTATCAATTTGTGTTAATAATAGGCGATTTGGCGCTGGGATGTGTTGTTTTTGAAATTATGTTGTTGAGTGCTCGTTGTCACTGTTATCAGAGGCGCGTGCAACAGGGTTCACAGCGCTCGTGCACACGGATTAGCACTTCAATCTATCGCTGTTGCGGAGACTCTCTATTCGATACGTTGAAATCACAAAAAACAAAATACATATAAACGTGTCTCTGCTCTTGATATACAATCACTGATGAAAATATTTGGTTTTAATGAGAAAAAAAAAAAAAATTACACATGGTTGGATTAGAACCGGGAACCTCTTACACCCTAAACGGAGAAACTGCCACTAGTCCATCAAGACATTCAATTATCAAAGGCGGATCGTCGTATTTATTAACTAATGTACATACTCTCGAGACTAACGACATTGTATTATAGCAGATGTAGGAAAACTATCATATTTGAACACATTTATCATTTTAATATCATATTATTATTATTATTGTAATAATAATACAACATACCCCCCCCCCCCATACACATTCTTGTCCCACCCACTTTGTAAAACAAAGTTACGCCACTGACCCCAGTTGAATATGCATAAGGCACGATTAGCATAATAATATGTCGCCGAATACAGAGCTCTGTAATGCAATTGTTACTAGTAAGAATTGCTATTGTAGAGCTCTGTAATTCAATTTGTACTAGTAAGATTGCAATTACAGAGCTCTCTAATTCTAATTGTTACTAGTAAGAACTGAATTATGGAGCTCTGTAACTTAATTCTTACTAGTAACAATTCAATTAGAGAGCTCTGTAATTCAATTAGAGAGCTCTATAATCAAATTGTTACTAGTAACAATTGAATTAGAGAGCTCTATAATTTAATTATTACTAGTAAGAATTGCAATTAGAGAGCTCTACAATTGAATTCTTACTAGTAACAATTTGATTATAGTGCTCTATAATTCAATTACAGAGCTCTCTTATTCAATTGTTACTAGTGACAATTATGATTAGAGAGCTCTGTAATTCAATTGTTACTAGTAACAATTACGATTAGAGAGCTCTCTAATTCAATTGTTACCAGTAACAATTGAATTAGAGAGCTCTGTAATTCAATTATAGAGCTCTGCAATTACACATATCTTTAATGTGTATTTTTACTAGTAATAAATCAATTAGAGAGCTCTGTAATTCAATTGTTACTAGTAAGAATTCAATTAGAGAGCTCTATAATTGTAATTGTTACTAGTAAGAATTCAATTAGAGAGCTCTATAATTGTAATTGTTACTAGTAAGAATTCAATTAGAGAGCTCTATAATTGTAATTGTTACTAGTAAGAATTCAATTAGAGAGCTCTATAATTGTAATTGTTACTAGTAAAAATTGAATTAGAGAGCTCTATAATTGTAATTGTTACTAGTAAGAATTCAATTAGAGAGCTCTATAATCCCAATTGTTACTAGTAACAATTGAATTACAGAGCTCTATAATTAAAAATGAATGGAAGTCAATGGAGACATATGACTAGTAATAAATGAATTGTAGAGCTCTCTAATTGGAATTGTTACTAGTAACAATTGAATTAGAGAGCTCTATAATCATAATTGTTACTAGTAAAAATTGAATTATAGAGCTCTATAATCATAATTGTTACTAGTAAAAATTGAATTATAGAGCTCTATAATTGTAATTGTTACTAGTAAGAATTCAATTAGAGAGCTCTACAATTATAATTGTTACTAGTAAAAATTGAATTATAGAGCTCTTTAATTTAATTGTTACTAGTAAAAATATAATTACGACGAATAACGCTGGAACGTTTTTATGCTGAAATGGCCTTCCATACAAACACAGATACGAATTAAATCCTTCCTAGCAGCAAAGAATAAACGAAGCAACTGACCCAGAACAGATATTAAGCAAAACACTCACGCGCTCTTGCGTCCGTCACCACTGCCAGCTCGCTAGTCCTGCTCACTTCTGAATTACACGAGTTTAAGTACGTTTACCCTCGCCAGGCCCGCCTTGCAAATCAGCAGTGCAAAAGCCTAAACCCGTGAATGGCTGAAAACCGAAACTAACTAAAGCTTAAGTGCGGGCAATAACACCAATAAAGTCTGCAAACGCAGCTGTTATTCTAAACAAGTACAATTAAAATACAATTCTATATAGTCGAGGTAGGAAATAGGACAAACACAGATACGAATTAAATCCTTCCTAGCAGCAAAGAATAAACGAAGCAACTGACCCAGAACAGATATTAAGCAAAACACTCGCGCTCTTGCGTCCGTCACCACTGCCAGCTCGCTAGTCCATTATATCAATGCAGAAATCCAGCTAAAATTCCAAAAGATTCACACATTTTCTTTCTTGCAATTGTGTGTTTGCTATAGTATTTATTTTCCTTCCAAAGATGCTTGTAAAACTTAAACAGAAAACACTTTCACTTTCTGATACATCCTGTTCTAAGTGGGCTATTAACACAAAATTTCCACCAAAATTTCTAACAAAATAGCCATCAAACCAAATATTGTATTCATACAAAGAAATCAGAACATTTAAGTATACAAGTTGAGTCATAATAAATAAAGTGAAATGACACAGGGAATAAGTATTGAACACATGAAGATAACAAGGTGCAAAATGGCATAGAAAGCCAGGAGATCACCTGAAATCTGTCAGTATTGAGAGAGAAATCCTGCCCCCTATCAGTACTAATTGATATCAGCTGCTTTAGTCCTAACTGATGGCCTATAAAAGCTTCTCATTACCCAGGAGGCACACAGGAAAGACTTCATGATGGGTAAAAGCAAAGAACTCTCTCAAGATCTTTGTAATTTTATCGTTGAAAAGCATTTTGATGGGAATGGTTATAGGCGCATTTCCAGAATGCTGAATGTTCCTGTGAGCACTGTGGGGGCCGTTATCCGGAAATGGAAAGAGCATCTGTTCACCATAAACCAGCCACGATCAGGTGCTCCACGTAAGATCCCTGTCCGAGGAGTCCAAAGAATAATCAGGAGAGTTCTCCAAGAGCCAAGAACCACTCGGGCAGAACTTCAGGAATACCTTGCATCAGCAGGTACTGTTGTTTCAAAGAAAACTATAAGCAATGCACTGAACCGCCATGGCATCCATGCACGCTCACCACGCAAGACTCCATTGCTGAACAAAAAGCATGTTGAGGCTCGGTTAAAGTTTGCGAAAGAGCATTTGGAGAAGCCTGTGGATTATTGGGAGACTATAGTATGGTCAGATGAAAGCAAAATTGAACTTTTTGGCAGTCATTCTACACACCATGTTTGGAGAAGAACCCCAAGAACACCATACCAACAGTTTGGGGGTGGAAGCATCATGGTTTGGTGCTGCTTTTCAGCAAGGGGTACTGGCAGACTTCATATTATTGAAGGCAGGATGAGTGGAGAAATGTACCGGGACATTCTGGATAAAAATCTGATGCCATCTACCAGAAAGCTGACAATGAAAAGCGGGTGGACATTTCAGCAAGACAATGATCCCAAACACAAGGCCAAGGAAACAATGAAGTGGTTTCAAAGAAAGAAAATCAAGTTGCTTGAATGGCCCAGTCAAACACCTGACCTAAATCCCATAGAAAATCTATGGAGAGAACTGAAGATCAAAGTTCATAAAAGAGGCCCAAGGAACCTTCAAGATTTAAAGACCATTTGTGTGGAAGAATGGGACAGAATCACTCCTGAGCAATGCAGACAACTGGTCTCTCCATACAAGAAGCGTCTAGAAGCTGTAATCACCAACAAAGGCTTTTCTACAAAGTATTAAATAAAGTGTGTTCAATACTTATTCCCAGTGTCATTTCACTTTATTTATTATGACTCAACTTGTATATGTTCCGATATCTTTGTATGAATTCAATATTTGGCTTGATGGCTACATCTGGTGGAAATTTTGTGTCAATAGCCCACTTAGAAATCCCCTTACTGAAAAAAATGCTGATGTGTCAAATACTTATTTTCCATGCTGTACTCACAAATACATCAGTTTTGAATTGTATTGCTTAAATATATTTATATTATGTATATTAAATATATTTTTGTGTATATTAAATTTTTATGTATACTTTGTTTTTTAATCACAATTGTCTCACTGAAATGTTTGCTCATTCAGTGTATTGGTGTTTTTACAATGAGGTAATTTTGATTTATTTTAAAGTCCTCCTGTAGTCAATTATTTTATCCCTTAAAACTCATCTTTGATCACCAAAATGACATAAATTTCAAGTGAAAAAAAATTCTTCATGCCTTAAAATAGCTTGAATGTAACTCTACACCCTTGCCTCATTTAATATACACAGATCAATGAAAGTGCAAAGTAGCCCCGCCTCCACTCACTCAGGCCAGCTCTGAGAGTCTAGTGTTGCTGCAGTGACGATTTGTTGTTTGTGTTGTGGCTACATGAAATAAATGCACATCCTTGAACGAGCGTGGATTTCTAGCGAATTTACTTGAACTTATCATGTAGGCTAATAACTAAGGTTTGATCCATTCCAGAGGTGGCCAAAATCAGAATTTATAATGGACTGAATAGCTTTCTCTGAACTTGACGTGTGAGGACACACTGACTGAATACCTAAATACGCACACGAATCACGGTCACACGCTCAGAACAATATTGTTTTAGTTATGTTTTATAGTATTAAAATATTTCAAAGGACAAAAACATGAATTTTACTGGCTTTACTTCAAGTCAGCTGTCACTTTACTTTGGCGCGAGCCACTATGCGCTCACTCACTTGGCACAGCCCTTGTGATGGTTCTGCCATTAATTAATATGAATATAGATAGCCTTTTGCTTGACTACATTATCAAACAGCTAATAATGTGTTGCTAATGTTACACACACCATTCCTGTTCTTCATCTCAGAGTAAGGACAGCTTCTAACAATCAGTATCCTTACAAACGCTTTGAACAACTCAGAGCATCAGTGGAGAAAAGCATATAGTTCATCATAACATTGTAATAGACTCGCTATATTGATAAATCTACACAATTTTTCATATCAACAGAAAATTTACCGGGATAACCTGGCTTCTCTCGAGACTTTCCTGCTTCAGAGTGCTCATGGTTAATGATATGCTAAAGCCAGCTGGCACGTTGTTCTGATTAGTTACAAGGTAGTCTGTGACGTCACAAACACCATGGATTTCAAACCACGAAGATTTCAGCCCACATGTGATAACGGTACCAATCATTCTGGTTACAATTACAGTATGTTCGTAGAAAGTGAGTATGTTCTTGGTTAAGCCTCTCAACCTGTCCATTAGACTGAGGGTGATAGCCGGAGGTAAGGCTGACGTTAATGCCCAGTGCATGGCAGAAAGCTGACCAGAGGCGGGAGGTGAACTGAGGACCCCGGTCAGATACAATGTCTTCTGGCAAGCCGTAGATCCTGAAAACCCAATTGCAGAGGTGCTCGGCCGTTTGCATGTCGGTGGGTAGTTTGGGTAATGGAATGAGGCAGCAGGCTTTGGAGAAACGATCGACGACAGTGAGTATTTTAGTGTATCCGTCTGAGATGGGTAGGTCTGTAATGAAGTCAATGGAGATGTCGATGTGGGACCAAGGGCGGCGTGGTAGAGGTAGTGGTTGCAACAGATCTGCGGGGACCTGATGGGATGTTTTATTCATATTGCAGATGTGGCATGCTTTGAAGAATTGCATGGAGTCTTTGAGTAATGATGGCCACCAGAACCGGTTTTGCAGGATTTGTATGGTGGCAGCGATGCCCACATGACCAGAAGCAGGTAATAATAGTTTCAGTACTTATTGGGTTGGTCTCACCTTCGAACTGGCGGGACAGGGCATTAGCCTTGACATTCTTCGACGCTGGATGATAGGTAACGGTGAAGTGGAACTGTGAGAAGAACAGTGACCACCGAGCCTGACGGGGGTTGAGTGTCTTGGCGGTGCGGAGGTACTCGAGGTTCTTGTGATCTGTCAGAATGACAAACGGATGTGCTGCTCCCTCCAACCAATGGCGCCAGCAATTCTCTGTCTCCGACATCATAGTTTCATTCTGCTGCCATGAGTTTTCTGGAATGGTAAGCACATGGATAACATTTAGGTGGGTTACCTTGACATTGGGACGGGACTGCCCCTAGTCCAGTGCAGTTGTGAAGCTCTCCTTCAGTTGTTGGAAGGCGTTGATGGCAGCAGGGGACCACTTGAGTTGAGGTAAGTGGACAGGCTATGGTGCTGAAGTTGCGTATGAAACGTCGGTAGAAATTAGTGAATCCTAGGAAACGTTACAGTTCTTTAATTGTGTTAGGTTGTGGCCAGTTGAGAATGGTAGATACCTTCTTTTCATCCATGGCGATGCCGTCAGGGCTGATAATATAACCAAGGAAGGAGGTTACTATCTTATGAAACTCACATTTATCAGCCTTGGCATAGAGTTGGAAACTCAATCAGTCTCTGTAACACCTGTCTGACCTGCTGAATGTGTTCTTCCATGGTATCGGAATAAATCAGGATATCGTTGATGTAGACTATAGCCCTATTCGGACGGGACTAGTTTTCCAAACGACGTTTGAGTAACAATTCTTATCAACCTATGTCTGTGATTTTATGTACGGATTCGGATGGGACTAACATCTCCGTGTTTATTACCGAGGTAGGAGTGTCTGTGTTTTACATGTGGGCATTTCAGAACATACATTTATCATCATGATTTAATAGAACTGGGTTCTTATAATAAACCCACTGGAATAAAAAGTTTTAACTTATATAATTTACACGTTATGTAATTAAGTGCAGAAATGAAAGTAATCTTACCTGAAACTGATATTACAGTAGCCAGTCTTAACAGTTTACGTGATTTGGCTCTTCTTGTTGATTTATGTTTTTTATTTCTTCGCAGTGTAGCTACCAAACACATCTACATCCATTATCGGTGCGCAAAAAGCAGAAACTTGAATACCGGTGCGATAGCGAGAGATTGTACGGTAGTTCACGTTGACCAAAACACACAAGAAAAAGCGTTTTGGAAAAACATTTTCGGAAATCACAGACATTCGCATTCGGACGGGATTAGATTTCTCTGAGGACTGCCGAGTTTGACGAAAAACAGTAGGTAATTTGCTCTGGAATTTTTACAGAGGTCGTGTGAGAAAAAGACAGACATGGCAGATTCGGACGGGATTAAAATCTCAAAGTACGTCTGTGAAACAGAAATTTCTCTAACGTCCCCCTGTGAAACTAGTCCCGTCCGAATAGGGCTAATAACAAATCGGTTAAGCATGTCTCTGAACACGTCGTTAATGAAGGCTTGGAACACTGAAGGACTATTGACAAGCCTGAAGGGCATGACAAGTATTCATAGTGCCCAGTAGCTGTGGAGAAGGCAGTTTTCCATTCATCCCACTCCCTGATGCGGATCAAATTATAGGCGCTGCGGAGATCGAGCTTGGTGAAGTATCGGGCAGTGCGTAGTTGTTCCAGAGCCACAGGAACCAGAGGTAATGGGTAATGATATTTGACGGTAATCTCGTTCAAAACATGGTAGTCTATGCAGGGACGGAGACCCCCGTCTTTCTTGCCCACGATGAAGAAGCCTGCGGATGCTGGCGAGGTGGAAGGGCAAATGAAACCTTTGGCCAGTTCCTCCTCTATGTATTTCTTCATGGCTTCTGACTCAGGTTGTGAGTGAGGACAGATACGTCCCTTGGCAGGTGCAGCCCCTGGATTCAGATCAATAGCACAGTTGTTAGAGCGATGAGGTGGTAGCTGAGATGCACATGCTTTACTAAGGATGAACTGCTTCTCCTCACCCACACGAACAAGGACTTTTCAAACTCTGCTGCACTTTGCTTCACGGAAACCTGGCTGAAAGGAGCCATCCCGAACAGCGCGATTCATCTGCCGGGCTTCCAGCTGTTCAGAGCTGATCGCGTCAGTCGTTGGGGAAAACGAAAGGCAGTGGATTATGTTTTTATATCAACGAAGGCTGGTGTACGGACGTGACAGTGTTAAAGGAGATGTGCTGCCCTAATTTGGAGGCTCTCTTCATTAACTGTAAGCCATTTTATTCACCGCAGGAGTTTTCTTCGTTCATTCTGGAGAGTGTTTACATTCCTCCTGATGCGTGCATGAGCGCGGCGCTAGAACAGCTGGCCGATCAGATTACACACACAGAGCAGTGTTACCCAAACTCTTTCATTATCATTCTCTGTGATTTCAATAAAGCTAATCTCACCCGTGAACTGCCTAAATACAGACAGCACATCACATGCCCCACCAGGGACAGTAACACACTGGACCATTGCTACACTGCTTTAAAGGTGCCTTAGAACATGTTTTTGAAAGATGTAATATAAGTCTAAGGTGTCCCCTGAATGTGTCTGTGAAGTTTCAGCTCAAAATACCCCATAGATCTTTTTTTATTAATTTTTTTAACTGCCTATTTTGGGGCATCATTATAAACGCGCCGATTTATGCTGTGCGGCCCCTTTAAATCTCGTGCTCTCCGCCCCCTCCCAAGCTCTTGACTCTATCATTGCATAAACAAAGTTTACACAGCTAATATAACCCTCAAATGGATCTTTACAAAGTGTTTGTCATGCATGCGGCATGCATGCGTCGGATTATGTGAGTATTGTATACTGTTATATTGTTTACATCTGATTCTGAATGAATTTGAGGCTGTGCTCTGTGGCTAACGGCTAATGCTACACTGTTGGAGAGATTTATAAAGAATGAAGTTGTGTTTATGAATTATACAGACTGCAAGTGTTTAAAAATGAAAATAGCGACGGCTCTTGTCTCCGTGAATACAGTAATAAACGATGGTAACTTTAACCACATTTAACAGTACATTATCAACATGCTAATGAAACATTTAGAAAGACAATTTACAAATATCACTAAAAATATCATGTTATCATGGATCATGTCAGTTATTATTGCTCCATCTGCCTTTTTTCATTATTGTTATTGCTTGCTTACCTAGTCTGATGATTCGGCTGTGTACATCCAGACGTTAATACTGCCTGCCCTTGTCTAATGCCTTTCATAATATTGGGAACATGGGCTGGTATATGCAAATATTGGGGGCATACACCCCGACTGTTACGTAACAGTCGGTGTTATGTTGAGATTTGCCTGTTCTTCAGAGGTCTTTTAAACAAATGAGATTTATATAAGGGAGGAAACAATGGAGTTTGAGATGCACTGTATGTCATTTTCATGTACTGAACTCTTGTTATTTAACTATCCAAGATAAATTCAATTTTTCCTTCGAGGGCACCTTTAAAGGATGCATACCACTCTGTCCCCAGAGCAACTTTGGGATTCTCTGATCACTGTTTGGTTCATCTTCTACCAGCCTACAAGCAGAAACTGAAATCTGTTAAGCCTGTGGTAAGATCTGTAAAGAAATGGACCAGCAAAACAGAGCGGGCCCTACAAACCTGTTTCAACTGCACTGATTGGAGTGTTTGAGGCTGCAGCCACTGATCTGGATGAGCTTACTGACACCGTGACATCCTACATCAGTTTCTGTGAGGACATGTGTGTTCCCACCAGGACTTATTTAACATATAATAACAACAAACCTTGGTTTACTGCAAAACTCAGACAGCTTCGCCAGGCCAAAGAGGATGCCTACAGGAACGAGGACAAAGTCTTGTACAAACAGGCCAAATACACACTGAATAAGGAGATCAGTGTAGCAAAGAGAAGCTATGCTAAGAAGCTAGAACACCAGCTTTCAGCTACTGACCCAGCATCAGTGTGGAAGGGCCTGAAAACCATCACAAGCTACAAGACCCCATCCCCCAACACTGTGGAGAACCAACATTTGGCCAACGAGCTGAATACATTTTACTGCAGGTCTGAAAGACCTGGGGTCTCATTTATAAAACTGTGCGTAGGATCCCTACTAAAAGTGTACGTACGTGCAAAAGCTAAATTCTGCGTACGCACAAAAAAATTCAGATTTATAAAACCATGCGTACGCCAGAACCTGCGCACAAATCCCTTTATAAATCCCAGTCAGAGGAAGATTGTGCGTACGTGCATCTCCTCCCCGAAATCACCATATATGGAGATTATGAAGCCTAGTTTTACTATGCATAACCTCATCTGCATATCATTTCCATGCATATTCCCATCCGCGTGACACCATAGTTAACACCGTCAATGGTACAAGACATTGGAAAATATTAGATACAGACTATAAATGTCATTTGTGCCATACACTACATTGATAAAAAATCATCCAATATCCTCTTTATGTTTTAGAATAAATATATCAAAATATCCATTAAAACAAAATTGTATTAAATACTTAAGATAAAGGTTTTAATATACAGTTGATTTATTCATTTCCACTGGCCAAATAGTATTTTAATAGTATAAAACAATTCAAATCAAATTTATGCAGTTTTGCTGATAAGGTGAACATATCTTTTAGGAAGTTTATAGGCTATTTTTAGTGGAAACAGATATGCCTACTTATTTATTGCAGTGTAAATACAATTGTCTTTTTCGGCGCTTCACTGAAGTATTTTAAAAAGGAAACGTGCAAATCTTACCGTTTTCCTCAAATTATATCCTTTAAATGGTAATTGTTTGAAGATCCTTCACACGACATCAACACCTCCTGCAGCTGTGGTACAGTAAGATATTATTGGACCTATTCAAACTGGACAACGGACCGATCGACCACCGAATCCAGCAGTGTCTTCCATAATATCTAAGTTAAGTGTGCATCACTGATTAAAGAGGAATTATTGTGCTCCCAGTGCTCCTCACTGTCATTAAAACAGCGTGTCACTGGAAAAGTGATCGAAATTATCACATCTACTATCTCAATTCATATCACTTTTGTCTCCAGAATGTGCGTACGCACAGCTCAAAGTTTGCTTAAAGGTGCGCACATTCTCCCGTCAAGTTTCTTTTTATAGATCACAACCTTTGTGTGGGAACTGGCGTACGCACATTTCCAGCCCCGTTTTGTGCGTACGCACGCTTTATAAATGAGACCCCTGGTCTCACACCCCACACCCACTCTGACCGGCTCACCACACAGCCATCAACACCCTCCCCCTCCTGCTTCTCAACTTGCACTTCAGATCAGTGAGAGGGATGTATGCAGAGTCTTCAGGAAACAGAAGATAAGGAAAGCCAAAGGCCCAGACAGTGTTTCACCAGCCTGTCTTAAAGCCTGTGCTGTCTAGCTGTCATCCATCTTCACAATGATCTTCAACAGATCACTGGAGCTGTGTGAAGTCCCCTCCTGCTTCAAACGCTCAACCATCATCCCTGTACCCAAGAAACCAAAAAAAAAAAAAAAAAAAAAAAAAAAAAAAAAATCACAGGAATAAATGACTACAGACCTATTGCTTTGACGTCTGTGGCCATGAAGTCGTTTGAGAGACTGGTGCTGGCCTACCTGAAGGACATCACTGGACCCCCTGCAGTTTGCTTATCGTGCAAACAGGTCTGTGGATGATGCAGTCAATATGGGACTGCATTATATCCTACAACATCTGGACAAACCAGGGACTTGTGCAAAGATTCATCATAATCCCGGATACCCTCCTGATTAAACCAGCTCTCTGTAAACAATTCCATCTGTCAGTGGATCACCAGCTTCCTGACAGACAGGCAGCAGCTAGTGAGGCTGGGAAAATTCTCATCCAGCACCTGCACCATCAGCACTGGAGCTCCTCAAGGCTGTGTTCTCTCCCCACTGCTCTTCTCCCTGTACACAAATGACTGCACCTCTAAAGACCCCTCTGTCAAGCTCCTGAAGTTCGCAGACAACACCACAGTCATCGGATTTATCCAGGACAGAGACGAGTCTGCTTACAGACTGGAGGTCGAACAGCTGGCTGTTTGGTGCAGTCTTAACAACCTGGAGCTGAACACACTCAAGACAGTGGAGATGATCGTGGACTTCAGGAGAAACCCCCCTGCACTCCCCCCACTCACCATCATGAACAGCACTGTGCAGCCAGTGGAGTCATTCAGGTTCCTGGGCACCACCATCTCTCAGGACCTGAAGTGGGACAATCACATTGAGTCTATTGTGAAAAAGGCCCAGCAGAGGTTGTACTTCCTTTGTCAGCTGAGGAAGTTCAACCTACCATAGGAGCTGTTATTGAGTCAGTTCTGTGCACTTCTATAACTGTTTGTTTGGGTCAGCCAGCAAATCAGATATAAAAAGACTGCAACGGATTGCTAGGACAGCTGAAAGGATAATTGGTATGCACCTGCCCAACCTTCAGGACTTGTACAATGCCAGAGTGAAGAAACGGGCAGGTAACATCATCACAGACCCCTCTCACCCTGGACACAACCTGTTTGCACTTCTGCCCTCAGGCAGACGTTACAGATCTTTATGCACTAGAACGTCTAGGCATAAGAACAGTTTTTTCCCCAACGCTATCTCCAGCTTAAACAGCTAACATAGCAATTACCCCTGTTTTAGTATTCACTTTTAGTACTTGAGAGAGTAAAAATTAGTTCTGTAAAAAATAATATATATATATATAATATATATATATATTTCTCTTAGTTTACTTATTTAAATGTTTCTGTTCTCATGTCATATGTATGTGTGTACCAAGAGCTTCTGTAGAAAACCACAACAAATTCCTTGTGTTTGTGCACACTTGGCGAATAAAGCACATTCTGATTCTGATTCTGATGATGGATGAAGTAGACGTGGGTAAGACATGGAATTTAATGCTTTCAGTGTGAAATATACCAGTCTGCATAGTGATGGGTTGAGTTATGGCGTTCACGCATATAAATGAATATATAGATACATTAACTAAATTAATAACTATTGACTTTTACAATGGAATGAATCAATACTGAATTTACTTAAGCTGGGCAATGACACCATTTTCTGTAAAAGCTGCTGTGCAGCCACAATTATGTACCAGTTATCACTGTAAAGCTGCTTTGACACAATCTGCATTGTAAAAAACGCTATATACATAAAGGTGACTTGACTTGAGTTAATGAGCTATGGTTCTGTGTTTCCTATGGTGGTTTCGTATCGATCGGACTAACAATTTTGAAGATATTCGCAAAAGTTTTTTTTTTTTCTTTCTCTGGGATATAAAGTTCCCCACAGCCCCGGAATCCAGAAGGGCAGTTGTTTCTAGACGCACGTTGTTAAACAGTAATGTTATGGGCACAGATACACACATATCTGAACTTTAGTAAGGATTGGCATCACTCATCAACCGTGGGTTTTCTGGACGGGAGTTAAACGACAGCTTATCTCCTCTTCAGACAAATGGTAAGCATTCACTTGCATGGGCTTAGAACTGTCAGGGTCGACAGATGGTTGTGTGCGAGCATTGCTCCTCTGTCTAGCCTTGCGTGAGCGAATGAGGTTGTCGACTTGTATAGCGAGTTCAATGAATTGATCCAGAATTTTGCCATCACGGCAGGACAGCTCCATCTGTAACTCACGAGTTAGTCCTCTCCTGAAGCAGGTCTTTAACGTGTCACTCACCCAGTTGGTTTGAGCCGCTATTGTGTGAAAAGCAAGAGCGTATTCAGCAGCAGTTTTACGTCCCTGTGTCAGCTCCATCAGATGGTCACCGGCTCCCCTCCCATCACTGGGATGATTGAAAACCTCTTTAAATTTCTGCAGGAAATATTCTTAGGTGGGAAAAACAGCTCTATCCTCATTCCACACCACCATAATCCATTCTAGACCCCTCCCCGAGAACAGTGAACAAACAAGAGCGATCTTACCAGTGTCTGTGGGATACATGGCGGGTTGTTGGTTAATGAAGAGGGAACATTGGAGAATGAATCCCTTACATTTTGTAGGATCGCCGTCAAACTTCTCAGACAGAGAGAGATGGGGATTCATCGGAGGAGGCGTGCCAGCCACGTGGGTAATGATGGCCGTGGCAGGTGGTGGAGACACTGCGGGCACAGAGAATTGAATACCTTGTAGCGCATTTACCAGTTCCTCCGTGAGGCTTGTGAGACGGTTGAGCTGGTGTTGGTGGGCAGCGAGTTGGCTGGCTTGAGCTGACATTGAAGCACACAGGTGAGAATAAGCAGCTGGATCTTGTGCTGGCGAAGTTTTCTGTAACGACTCATCACTCTGGCAGGGATCCATTTGCATGCTTTATTAAGAGCAATTGTAGTCATACAGGCAGTGTCAAACAGGAGCATACAGGTACAATAGGGACAGGCAGAATCATAGTCAGGTCACAGGCAGGTGGTCAGGACAGGCAGATATCACTCACAGATCAAGGTAACAGGCAGGGGTCAGACAAAGGGTCGACAACTGGTTACAAACAGGATTAGCAACAGACAATCAGACAGGAAGAGTCCTTTATAGTCCCGGTGATGGGTATCAGCTGGCACAGTAATCAGTCCAAGGCACGGGTTTATGGGAAATGTAGTGTGTCAGTGTAAGTGTGAGTCAGTATTCGGGAGAGGGCTCCCTCCGATGGTCAGAGGAGGGAATCACGGAGTTCGTCTCTGTGACAAAAATAAGCCACTTACATGAACATGAACTTTGGTATTGAAAACTATTGAACTGTTAGTTTAAATAATTAAATTTGTCATGTTGAACATAATTAATATTATTAAAAAAAAAGTTAAGTTGAGTGAACAAAACATTTTTTTTTACATGGAACGTTGTACTGAAAACAAAGTAAGTTCATCATACTTTCATAAAGTTAATCAAACTAAACTTTATAAGTTCAAACAACATTAAACTTGTCAAGTTGAACATATTTAATATTCTACGTAAACACAACTTAACTGAGTCTGTGCAAAAAGATTCTCTGTGCAAAAAGATTCTCAAAAAGATTCAAAAAGAATCTTTAACTTAAAAAGTTAAGTTTAGTGAATCAATTTTTAGTTTTTTTAATGCTATTAAATAGTAGCTTAATTATACATATAGTTGATTAATACTAGCATTAAACTTCTAGCCCTCTTAACTCTGGTCCTTTGGATTTATTGTAGTTTTGTAACCCAACTTGTATGATAATAAATATAAATAGACCAAATTGAAATGCTGCACACTGTGAATTTTATAATAGACTTGTAAAAAGTAAATCTTCTGGCAACCAACTTATGTTATGTTATGTTATGTTATGTTATGTTATGTTATGTTATGTTATGTTATGTTATGTTATGTTATGTTATGGAGACTGTTTGAAGTGCAACTAATCATTCTGCTAATAACAGTGTTGTTTCCTGGGTATCATGTGATTTACTTGAATAAAAGAGCAAGACTCATTAGTAGAGACTCAAAGACCTGAAATAAATGTGTCATATGAGGGAGTCATCAAAAATGTGCAGTTTTTGGGGGCTCTGGGACCAGGGCTGGGAACACTATAAGCAGGAAAAGAGTTCACTCCACTCAACACTCCAAGTTTTGCCTTGTTCTGTTTTTTTTTTCTATTAACTTTTGTCAAAGAATGTTTAGTCCATAATTGTCTTTAAATTATACAGGAACAGATTTTGATTATGATTGTTATTGCAAATGGTTTGGCCTAGAATTATGTATATTTTGTTTGTGTTTACTGTTCTTTTTGTTTACTGTTCAGCATGGTATGACTCTTATTTCAGTTACAATACAGTACAGTATTTGACTAGGTTTATTTATTCAATCAACATCTAATTTATAAATACTATCAATGATGGAATTTGTTGTGAAAAACCTGACCTGTATAGCATTTAATTTTCCCTCCAGTGACATAATGATGGATCCAAATCCAGATGATATCGTGGATACCCTCCCGGGTGAAGACGAAGAGAAAGGCACAGATGACATCAACCAGACTCAACACAATCCAAACAATTTAGAAGTTCAAACTGAATCTAAACAAACTGAGTTTGCAGAGGGTCCTGTCCTTGACGATAAAGAAACACATGGTCCAGTTAAAAAGGAAGTCGGTGAAGAAATAGTTGATATGCAGCAAACTTCAGTTCCTTTCACATCACAGGAGCAAACACCTAAAACTGAGATGATCACAGACCACAGTCTCCAAGCAAATATGTCAGGAAGTGAAAATCAGGCAGACAATGAACACAAGGTAAACATTATCTTTTCAGAGTTAAATAAGGCTTAAAATTGGGCTTAAAATCTTCAAGGGAACTGGGCTGATAGACACAAGTTATCAAAAAATTGGGCAATAAATGACTTACTGCAACACGCACATGATGGTGGGTACAGAATTTGCTATAAACAACACAAATCTATAGATCCAACCTGGTTTTGGGGTTTCAGTGCTAGTATAACAACTGAAAGCATTTTTAATGGTTTCAAAGAAATAGTTCACTGCAAAATATAAGTTGTGTCGTCATTTACTCACCCTCATGTCGTTGCAAACATGTACTGTATGACTTTTTCTTCTGAGGAAACAAAAGGAGATACAAAATAAATATATTGGGTCCAATGTTGTTTGGATGTTTACAGCACTTTTTCAAAATATCTTCTTTTTGAGTTCCACAGAAGAAAGAAAGTCATACAGGATTAGAACAACAAGAGAGTCATTGATGAACATGTCCATCCCTTCATGGCCACAGTCCACTTATCTTTGCTGTCTCCAGATCTCAAGCCAGTGGAGCAATTTTGAGATGTCATGAAACAACAGAACATACAGCAGATAATTGTGCAGCATTTAAATTATTCTATTTTGTCATGATAGTCTTGAATCTAAGGAATTTTACTGGATTTTTTTAAAAATTTATGCCACAAATAATGCATGTCATTCTGGAACATAGAATATTTTGTTAATCTTTCTGAACAGTCAGTAGAAGAGAAAAACAACTCCAAGCCTGAACCGGAACCGTCTGACAGTGACATGGGTAGGAAAACAATATTCACTGCATTCAAGCATTGATGAGAAGAATCAATAAATTATCAGATTTGTTCTTGTATTCTGATTAATTTAGATTGAATTCTGATGATTTTGTTTTTGTTTTTAATTGTTTTGTGTTTATTCTAGGTCCCAGTCTGTCTTTTGTGTTTTTTGGAAACTCTTTATCAGTCCAGTTTGGACATAAAAACATTGTACTAGAAGAGAAACAACAGAATATTGACAATGTATTATTATCTGGGGTTGTTTCATCAAAGAGAACGATATCAGAATGGCACGTCTCTGTGATAAATGTGATTGACTTTCATGAGTCTGAATTTAACAAGGACTACATGGATCATCTTATTAATGAACTAATGGATGAAAATGAAATCCACGCCTTCATCTTTGTTGTGCGGCTGGGTCAGTTAACAGATGCTGATAAGATGGCTCTTGAGTGGCTTCAGAGAGTGTTTGGAGGCAAAGTTCTTCAGTTTGTGATCATTCTCTTCACCTATGAGATGGAAGAAGAGTGTGACTCTATAAAAGATGATCTAAAGAAAAACCATGTTCTGGAGCAGCTGCTGGAGAAATGTGGAGGAAGATATCACACCTGCAACAAGATGATGAACAACCAATCAGAGATGAGAGAGCTGATGAACAAGATTGAGCGTCTGTTTCATGAGAATAAACAGCAGTGCTACACTAGAGAGAGAGACGAGACGCAAAAGAGTGAATGTAAAAGTGGTGAGAAAACAGATTCTTCATTGATTTTCCATGTTTAATCCAGACTAATTGATATTCTGATCAAAGATTTAGAAATTATAAACAAATCTGTTATAAAGTTTGTTGATAGAGGCCTTTATGATAAATTGATTTAAGAAATGTAAAATAGTTGAATATCCCCCACTTTAGAATCGGCAACTGATAACACAAGATAATTATTATTAGGGGTAAACAAAACATAACATAAGTAAGAGTAAGTAACTGATACTGACATCTAGTGGTGACAAAATTATAGTCAAAAAACCCTCCAAACTCCAAAGAGGAGTAATCACATACTTTGAAATTAAGACGAAAGAAAGAAAGAGAGAGAGAGAGAGAGAGAGAGAGAGAGAGTTTGTCACAGAGAGGAAATGAAAGAAAGAAAAAAAAAGTCAAAATTGTGAAAGATGAGGCCCTCAGAACCAAAGTAGAATTTTCTATAAAAAAGCCCTATTAGATAAAACTGTTAAGTTAAGATCTGATGTTGTATCGAGCTATTATTTTTTGCATTTAGATACATATGTAGGCTATGGCAGATGACCATGTGACAGAAAAGATACTGTATGGGGGTTCAGCATTTTCCTCTTGAAGGGGAAACTCTCATCATGAGCAGAAAACAAAGTTAAACTAGTTAAAGTTTAAGCTGTCTTTCCTTGACATCTGCAAATAACTTTGTTGCATGACAGATAGAAATAACTATATTTGCTGCATTCTCGTTTTCTGCAGAGTTTTAGCGAAAGTATAAATCTATTGTGCTGCTCACTGTATTTCTGCTACTGTTGGTAAAATAACCACATCATCTTTGGCTATTAATGTGCCATTTTAGCGTTTTTGTACGAAAAATAAGTATACTTCAAGTTAATTTTATTAAGTATACTTAAGTAATGTTCAAGTATATTTTAAAGTATACTTTATCAAACTAAGTATACTAGTTTGAATGTACTAGTAGTAAACTTGTAAGTTTACTATTTCAATACCGCTTGGGTCTAAATTGGCCCAATTGAAGTATACTTTTAAGTGTACTATAAGTGTAATGGTAGTAAACTAAGTACACAACTAGAGCAGCTATGTTTCTCATTCGTACTGCATCTGTACTACAAGTGACCTTATAAGTATACTAGTAGTTTACTATTAAAATACTAGTAGTACATTTTTTAGAAGATGGAAGTGCACTTTGAAATATACTCTCAGCAAACTACTAATTTAGTGCAAGTACTCGTTCTCTTTCCATTTTAAAAACATTTAATTCTAGCTTCATAAATCCTTTTTTATCAATACTTAAATGTGGATAAATTTCATTTTAAAAAGGGAAACAATTTAAACAAATGGCTGAGAAACCTGCATTTTTGTCAAAGACTATGTCCGGATGGGATTCAGAATGATGACCAAACACAGATAGAGTAGATCGAGACCATCAACACCCCCAAAGCTTCACAATCCTTTAGCTTGTCCTGGGTCCACATTTCATTCAGTAATGTTAAGACCATTTTGATTTATGCTGTTTAATGTTTGATGATCGCTTTATTTTACATTTAAGTGAACAGTCTTCTATCGCTCAGTTCAGTTTCTTCTTCTTTTGATCTGGAAATTCTGTATCAGTGATGAGGAGTCGACTCCGAAAGAGTCAGTTCCTCGACTCTGAATAGCCCCAGAGTCAGGAGTCCAGCACAGGAATCGACTCTCTGTTTCGACTTTGTTGCTGTGTCCGAAATCCGCCAAGTCGGTAGGTTGTAAGTGTAGCATGGGATGTCTCCCGTACGGAGAGGGAAGGTTGTAACGTCTCGAGATTTGAGATTTAGAGTCTCCGGGGCCCCCCGATTCAGGGTCCCGAAGCGCGAAACCGTAGGACCTTCTGGAAAAACGTTGGTCTTTCGGAACCAAAAATCAGTCAGAATCCTCTGTTGACCCAAGAGTCACAGAGGATATTGACAGAAATTGGGGTTAAAGGCTCAAATTTTGTTCCCTAGGCCCTAGAGCCAGGAAGTTTCAGTATGTCGCTCAGGGGGTCCCCAGGAGCCACTGTGCAAAATTTGGGGCCCCTGGGACCTTTGTAGCAAAAGCCAAGTCGCCCATTATTCACATGAATGGCCATAGTGGTTTTGTGTACGGCCCCCGTACGGAGACAGAAGGTCGCAAAGCCCCCTAAACTTGGCATGCTCCGCCGTCGCGGGCCCCCGAGTTTGAGGGCCCTAGCCGCTTTCCAAGCGTTTTGAGTCCGGCCGAACGTCTCATCGAAATCGGGCCTGGCAGACACAGAGAGATGCCGCTTCGAAAGGGCTGATCGGCCAGGGGGTGGCGTGCGTCTTCTCGCCACAAGCCCCCGAGTCGGGCGGAAAAGTTTGGCGGCCCTACAACCTCGTCGGGGGTCGAAAGGTCAAGAAAAGGGATAAGCACATGTCTTTAATTTTCAGTGAATAATTTTGCTGATTTTTTTTAAGGCGCTTCCCAAAATCCGAGGAATTCGGCTCTTTGACATGCGGTTACCGAGGGCCCCACGTACTAGCGTTCGACGCCCCTAAGTCCTGACCCCAAATTTAAGGTTTTTATTGACTGAAACAAAAAAAGCATCCCACTTGCCAATTGCGTAGTGGCCGCCAAATAATGGTTTCCCGGACAAAGTGCTTATGGATGATTTTTCACATTTTATATAAATTTTCATCGATGAAACCACCTGTACCATGCTTGGTGCACTCTGTCGGATGCATTCCACTAACTTTCAAGCGATTTGGGGCTTTCTGGTATGAACTAGGGTTGTAACAGTATGAGATTTCCACGGTATGATAACCGTCTCAGCAAATATCACGGTTTCACGGTATACGGTATTAGACAATCAATTATTACTTTTATCATCAGTTAAAATGACCAATAAATTAATAAAAGTGTTTATTTATTCTATTTAGTCTATTCAGATTTCAATAATCAAAAACAATCAAGTCAATTTAATAAATGATTATGGATTAGATTAATAACTTTTATTTAATCATTTATTAAAATTCAGAAATTCTAGTTTGACTTAGGTCTTCTGGCTTTTTATTATCTAATACAAATATATGATCAAAAATGATGTCAATGAAATGAACTTTATCCTTTTAAGTTTTTTTTATTTTTTTTATCCAAAGTGCTCCACAACAGAGATTTACTAAATTAAAGCATAGACAAAAATATGTTCCTTAAATAATATTTAAATCAATTGCATTATTATTATTATGAGAAGTACATTCTATTTTACAATCATAATATATTTCTGTCAATTTCTTGTTAAAAAAACGGACTTTTATTTTGATGGGATGTAGTGAAGAGCTTTTAGTTTCAGTGTATTTGACAATGGTTTTTCTCAAATAAAATGATGAAATGCTCATTAAGCACTATCTTAGAGTAAACTTTGATATGTTTGTGTTCATGTCCTCAGATAACGAGACGGCAAACACTGAAAAAACAATAAGACCCCGCCTAGACCATGTCGCGATTTGATATATTGTACAGCTCTGCTTTCGTTTTATTCTGCAGTTCATCAAATCACGCGTTTTTAAAGGTCCCGTTCTTCGTGATCCCATGTTTCAAACTTTAGTTAGTGTGTAATGTTGTTGTTGTTAGAGTATAAATAAAATCTGTAAAATGTTAAAGCTCAAAGTTCAATGCCAAGCGAGATATTTTATTTAACAGAAGTCGCCTACATCGAACGGCCAGTTTGGACTACATCCCTCTACTTCCTTCTTTAATGACGTCACTAAAACAGTTTTTTGACTAACCTCCGCCCACAGGAATACACAAGAGTTGCGTTTGTAGAGTGTGTTTGTCGCCATGTCGTCGAAACGCTGTTATTTTCATCCCGCAGTCCAATCACCGGGTCTGATTCCGGCTCAAATTGATAGGGTAAAATTAAAGACATGTTTACAATAACACTGAGCGCGTGCATCTCCACGTTATGGTAAGAGGCGTGACTTTTCCGGGCACGGTGCGCTCAGAGCTGTCGAATCACAACACAGGAACCGCTGGCACAATCAGAACTCGTTACGTATTTCTGAAGGAGGGACTTCATAGAACAAGGAAGTCATCAGCCCGTTTTTATGACAGTGGAAACAGCGGTATACAGATAAGTAAATTATGTGAAAAATACAGTTTTTTTTTCACACGAGAAACATGAACACATGTTATATTGCACACTATAAACACAATCAAAGCTTCAAAAAACCACGAAAAACGGGACCTTTAAGGGACATTGCTGTGTTATGCTGTACATTCCATTTCCATGACTGGATTCCGGGAGCTCTCCATCACGCACATCACATGACCTAATATAAATGGAACATACCTGCAGCACGGCTGGTGATCCCGAATAAAGTTTAACATGTTCAATGTGTTTCCTCTTTTTGCATGTAGGCCTACTTCGCGTCCGCATTTTTTTGCAAACTGGATATCTACACTCGAGGACAACCCCGCATTTGTTTTTCCATACCGAAAGTATTCCCGTACTGCAAATTGTAACTTATTTTTCAATGAGGAAAAGATATTAGAGATAGCAACTTCTGTCTCTGCTGTATGTGTGTGTGTGGAGCAAGTTTAGAGTGTAGTGAAGTGGAAAGTTGCTGTCTATGCGCAAGTGATCTTCTGCGTCTTATTTTTTTTCAATACCGTTAATCAGCAAATGTACACAATATGATAATCGTATGTGTTCATACCGTGATATACCCTAGTACGAACGGGAGCCAACAACAAAAGAGCATCCCATTTTGCCAAAATTTGCCAACGTAGTGGCCGCCAAATAACTGGTCTGCAGACACTGCCTCTTCTATGCAAATTAAGTACTCGGGTGACTTGAAAACCATCGGAAAGTGTCCGACTGAGTGCGCCGAGTACAGTAGACATGTTTTAATTAATAAAAATTGACATCAAATCTGAAATTGCATCTAAAAACACCGTGTCTGGGAAGCCGTCATGCGGCCACTGAATACATGGGAACTGTGTTGCTTGTGTTTTCTGCTTATATCTCAGGAACGCCAAGGGGGAAAATTGTGAAATTCAGGTCAAAGGAAGGTCTGGGGGGCCTCTATCGAACGAGCCCTTCCCCGAGGTCCTGGGCCCCGGGGTCCTGGAGTTACAGACGATCAAATGCTCTGCCTTATATTTTGCCTTATATCTCGGGAAAGCAGTGGCCCCAGACGTCGGGGAGGGTCTTGTTGGAAAGGGCTCGTCCCGTCGAACAAGCCCGACCCCAAGGTCGGGGGCCCCTGGGTTCGGGAGCTAGAGCCCGTGAAAGTTCGGGACTCCCGCGGATCCGCGATCCACTAGGGGGTGTCCCCGGGGCCTGCAAAGAATGTGTTCAGGTTGTGGAGCAGAGGGGAGTTTTTGGGATTTTGAGTTTGAGCATTCTGGGGCTCTGCGTTCCCAAGTTATGAGCAAAAGTTGGCCGAGAATGGTGCTTTTCTATGGGGGCCACCATTTTGAAAAGCGTCGGATCATTTCGGTCGAATATCTCCGCGGAACACGGCGGATCGTTCTGATCGTTCGAACCGTGTGTAGAACTCGATTAGACAGTTTAAACGAGACTGGTGCTGCTAGGACAGCTTTTTGGATTCCAGAGTTATGGCCTTTTTTTCCTGTCGAAACTTTAAAAATTCATATCTAGGGGATCGAGTGGCCCTGGAGCTCGTGGAGGGTATCGTTGGAAAGGTCTCGGGGTCCCCTGTCGACCTCCAAATAACGGTTCTGCGGACACAGCCTTTTCTATGCCAGTTAAGCATTCAAATGACTTAGAGACTAGATGAATCTGTTCAGTTGAGTGTGCTTAGTACAGTTAAAGGGTTTTAGTCCATAAAACTTTATATAAAATGTAAAAAAAAACACATCTATAAACACTGTGTCCAGGAATCCATTATTTGGTGGCCACTATGTAATTGGGAAATTAGATGTTTTTTGTTCCCGGGTTCCTGTTTGTACCAGAAGATCCCAAATGACTCAAAACTTAGTGGAATGCATCCGACAGAGTGCATGTGGTTTGGTCGCAAAATTCCACCGCCCGAGCCTGCCGAGCGCACTAAAATAGTTTTTATCAGGACAGGAACTACAGTTCAGCTTGTTGAATGAGAATGGTTTAACTGGTTAGTGAAAAATCATCCCAGTGGCCAAATAAAGTGATCCCAACACAACTGCAGTGTTCACGGGGCAACAGGTCATTTGCCAACTACATTTGACTTGACAATTAATAATAATTCTTAATTTCTGATAGAAATGCAAAATCAATCGGTCACAGTGATCACAGTGCATACACATACAAACTTTTAATCCAAAAGTGCCTATATTCTGCCCTCACAATGGCGTCTCTCTTTCCAAAGTTAGACAGATAGGTAAACTCTTTCCAACATGTAGGCTTGTGAAAGAATGCTGCTTTATTCCACATCACGATGAATATGTTGAAACAGAGTGAAACTACAGAGAGGAGATGCAAATATAATATTAAAGCTGCAAGCAGCGTTGAAAGGGCCCTCGCACCCGGGCTCACCGCCACCCGTTGGCCTCAGGAAAACAGTGAACAGTGGGCGTCGTGCATGTAAGCGAGTGAATACAGGAGAATTATGCCAAAGTCATTTTGAAATGCCACACTTCCTGCTGCCAACAGGTGGTGCTTTGACCGTAACTGAATTTTGCCATGTTGATGTCTTCAGGCAAGGGCTATCATTGAACATGTGAAGTTTGAAGCAGATCGGACATTGTATGCCTGAGTTACAACAACTTCCTGTTTCTTTCGTGGCGTTAATCGCATACATTAGCACTCAGCCAAGTGTTGCATGATTTAACATGTCTCTAGCATGTTTGGTACTTCGTGACATAATGAAATGTGAATCTGGAAGTGAATTACAGTGTGAAGCATGCCATTTCCTGTTGCCAGCAGGTGGCACTATGACTACCTAAATATTATCATATAGACGTCTTTAGGCTAGGACTCTTATCACACATGTGAAGTTTGGAGCAGATCGGACATAGTATGCCTGAGTTACAACAGTTTCCTCTTTCATGGCGAAACATCAGACTTTGTCAGGCCGCCTGTAAATGTCAGGCCTGTCAGGCTGTAAATGTTTCTCTTTGTTAGGTTTGGTTAGTGGTGTCTAAAATGCATCTTTACGCACAACTGCCAGCCTGCATGGGGAGCATCTTGAGACTCCAGAGACACCAGGAGCTTCAAATACCTGTTTGCTGCTCAACACTGGCTTTTTTATAGCTGCCCTTTTAATACAATACATTTTTTTGATAGGAACTTTCATTAATAAACCTTTATCTGACCGAATTCTGCTGTGCTCTAAATCACTCACAAATCTTATGATAATTCGATAATCTCCATTCAGTTTCACACAATATTAGTTGTTTTCATGCCTTTTGCACAACATTGCACCATTTCATGCTTTTGATCTTCAGAAAGATCTTTCTTCCTCCCCATATTGCATGAGAACTGTGACTTGCTTAATAATGTGGAACAACCTCTAAGTAGGGTTTCCATAGATCTGGCAAATTATTTTGTCTGAGATTGATACCAGTTATCTAAAAAGACATGGATAAATAAACTAACAAACATTTTCTTAGAAAAACTAAAATCTGAATGTTTATTGTACAGAAATCTTACGGATTTGTCTCTTGCATAATAATTTGGAACGCAGTGTAGTATGCCTGAGTTACAACAGTTTCCTCTTTCATGGCGAAACATCAGACTTTGTCAGGCTGCCACGGACACGCCCTTCACCGAAAACTCAAGATCTTTGATATTTATCATCGCTAAGGTCTTAAGATTAGACTGACAACATATGATGTTGATCTGGTTAAATCTCCATGAGGAGTTAATCACAGTGTAAAACATGTCATTTCAAACCTGTTGCCTGCAGGTGGCGCTATGACTGTAACTGAATATTGTTATGAAGATGTCTTCAGGTCAGGACTCTAATAAAGCATGTGAAGTTTGGGGCAGATCCGACATTGTTTGTCTGAGTTACAACAACTTCCTTTTTCATGGCGAAAACATCAAACTTTGTCAGGCTGCCACGGACACGCCCTTCAGTGAAAACTCTAGATCTTCGCAATTTAACGTCACAAAGGCCTTTAGATTAGACTGACCAAAAATGACATTGATCTGATTAAATCTGTAGGAGGAGTTCGTTAAAGTACAACGTCTGGAAAATGCAAAAAACGGTGAATTAATTCAAAATATCTGACTTCCTGTTTGGTTTCGGATTTCGCTCCAAGAGAATTTTTTGTAGGTACTGGGCTGATAAATGTGTGTACCGAATTTCAAACCCCTAGTGTTATGTAGCGAGCGGGGCTGTACGTTAGATGGCGCTATCGAGCCATTTTGCCACGCCCAATTCCGAAACCCATAACAGACGTAAATTTCCACCACTTCTGACGCGTGTGCAAAGTTTCATGAGTTTTCGAGCACGTTTAGGCCCTCTAAAATGCGATTTACTTTGGAGAAGAAGAAGAAGAAGAATAAATATAGCTGCGAGCAGCGATGACGGGCCAAAGCCCGGTGGCACCGCCACCCCTGTGGCTTGAGGGCAACTGTGCATGGCGGGCAATGGGCATTTAAAACAGTTAAGCATAAAAGGACTGTCAAATTCACTCCACATTTACTGCACTACAAGGTAGCGCTATAGAGCCCCTCCTCCCTGCCCGTTTCTAAGGCTTTGCCCATATCTACTGGCTAACAATCCTGATGTGTGTGTGGAGTTTCAAACAATTTGAAGCATGCTAAGAGTCTCAAAAGCATTCAAAACCAATATAAAAGTTTGATGCGTTGCCAAGGCAACTGTGTTTGAGATATCACAATTCTTTTCAAAGGTCTACATCTGACATGTTTTGACATTATTTAAATTAAGTTTGAAGCAAATAGGGTAAACATAAGATGGTGATCTCAAAGCATGCTGAAAGTAACACATTTCCTGCTGCCAGTTGGTGGCGCTATAACTTTGAATCACAATAGTCACATCTATGTGATCAGCCTTGTAGAACGAAGACACAGCCGAAGATTCATCAAAATCAATTAATGTATGCAGAAGTTATAACACTTTGTTTCCCTTTTCTTGCTATTCATTTGTTGCCTCGCCACGGCCAAACCATTTGAGATATCCAAAATCCGTTTGCAATTAAACAACTTCAATGTATTAGCACCAAGTAAAAAAAAGTTTGGTGTAAATTGTATAAACCCTGTTGGAGTAGTAGTATTAAATTCAAAGCCTGTTTTTTCAAAAAATTAACATTCAAACCAAAATAGCTGACTTCCTGTTGGTTGGAGCTATTGAATGTAAATTAGAAAATTGTCCGGCTTGATGAGAACAATATGTGTACCGAGTTTGGTGACTGTAGGAAAAACTAACCCCCCCACTTTTGTCAAAAGGTGGCGCTACTGAGCCCCTCCACTATGCCCATTTCTATGGCTTTGTCCATGTCTACTGGTTGACAATATTGATGTGTGTATCGAGTTTCATGCAATTTGAAGGATGTTAAGAGCCTCAAAAACACTCAAGAATATTATTAAAGTTTGATGTGTTGCCATGGCAACAATATTTCAAATATCAAGAATCCTGTCACAGGTCTACATCTGCTGTGTATTGACATTACACTGATGAAGTTTGAAGCAAATCAGGTAAACATAACAGAGTGAACTCAATGCATTTTGAAAGTGACACACTTCTTGCTGCCAGTTGGTGGCGCTATAACTTTGACTCACAATAGTCACATCCATGTGATCAGACTCCTATAACGAACACACCGCTGAAGTTTCATAAACATCAATCAATGTATGCAGAAGTTATAACACACTTCCTGTTTCCCTTTTCTCGCCATAAATTCGTTGCCTCGCCACGGCCAAACCGTTCGAGATATCAAAAATCCGCTGGCAATTTTTCATCATCAATGTCTTGACTTCATGCTGACCGAGTTTGGTGGTGATCGGATTAATCGCCTAGGAGGAGTATATCAAATTCCAGAGCATGTGTTTTTCAAACAACCCGTAATAGCTTACTTCCTGTTGAGGTGACGTATAACTTAGAGTATGAAAGTTGTTTGGCCGGATGATGTCTATATGTGTACTGAGTTTTATACTTATATGTGCAAGCGTGTTTGATATATAGACCAAAATTTCGGACCCTGTTCAAGGGGGCGCTGTCGAGCCCTCCTTCCACGCCCGGGTACCAGCTTCTGCCCGGCCCTGATGGCCGCGGGTTCCAATGTATGTGCAAAGTTTCATGAGTTTTCGAGCATGGTAAGGGCCCCAAAAATGCCCAAATAGTCGGAAGAAAAATAATAATAATAATAATAATAATAATCCTAAAGAAAACAATAGGGCCTTCAGCCCCTTGGGCTTTGGCCCTAATAATAATAATTAAAGCTGCAAGCAGCGTTGAGAGGGCCCTCGCACCCGGGCTCACCGCCACCCGTTGGCCTCAGGAAAACAGTGAACAGTGGGCGTCATGCATTTAAGTGAGTGAATACAGGAGAATTATGCCAAAGTCATTTCGAAATGCCACACTTCCTGCGGCCAACAGGTGGCGCTTTTACCGTAACTGAATTTTGCCATGTTGATGTCTTCAGGCCAGGACTATCATTGAACACGTGAAGTTTGAAGCAGATAGGACATTGTATGCCTGAGTTACAACAACTTCCTGTTTCTTTCGTGGCGTTAATCGCATACATTAGCACTCAGCCAAGTGTTGCACGATTTAACGTGTTTCTAGAATGTCTGGTACTTCGTGGCATGATGAAATGTGAATCTGGTAGTGAATTACAGTATAAAGCATGCCACTTCCTGTTGCCAGCAGGTGGCGCTATGACTAACTGAATATTATCATATAGACGTCTTTAGGCTAGGACTCTTATCACACATGTGAAGTTTGGAGCAGATCGGACATAGTATGCCTGAGTTACAACAGCTTCCTCTTTAATGACGAAACATCAGAATTTGTCAGTTCGCCACGGACACGCCCTTCAGCGAAAACTCAAGATCTTTGATATTTATCATCGCTAAGGTCTTAAGATTAGACTGACAACATATGATGTTGATCTGGTTAAATCTCCATGAGGAGTTAATCACAGTGTAAAACATGTCATTTCCTGTTGCCTGCAGGTGGCGCTATGACTGTAACTGAATATTGTTATGAAGATGTCTTCAGGTCAGGACTCTAATAAAGCATGTGAAGTTTGGGGCAGATCCGACATTGTTTGTCTGAGTTACAACAACTTCCTTTTTCATGGCGAAAACATCCATATTTGTCAGGGCGCCACGGACACGCCCTTTGGAGAAAACTCTAGATCTTCGCAATTTAACGTCACAAAGGTCTTTAGATTAGACTGACCAAAAATGACATTGATCTGATTAAATCTCTAGGAGGAGTTCGTTAAAGTACAACGTCTGGAAAATGCAAAAAACGGTGAATTAATTCAAAATATCTGACTTCCTGTTCGGTTTCGGATTTCGCTCCAAGAGAATTTTTTGTAGGTACTGGGCTGATAAATGTGTGTACCGAATTTCAAAACCCTAGTGTAATGTAGCGAGAGGGGCTGTACGTTAGATGGCGCTATCGAGCCATTTTGCCACGCCCAATTCCGAAACCCATAACAGACGTAAATTTTCACCACTTCTGACGCGTGTGCAAAGTTTCATGAGTTTTCGAGCACGTTTAGGCCCTCTAAAATGCGATTCACTTTGGAGAAGAAGAAGAAGAAGAAGAAATATAGCTGCGAGCAGCGATGGCGGGCCCAAGCCCGGTGGCACCGCCACCCCGGTGGCTTCAGGGCAACTGTGCACAGCGGGCAATGTGCATTTAAAACAATTAAAAATAAAAGGACTATGTCAATTTCAAACCACATTTACGGCAGCGGCTGATGCTCCTATGATGACAAACCACAAAAGCCACATGCATGAGATCGTTTAAATTGAGATGACTTTCATGTCACAGAATGTTATAAGTCTATTTCAAATGAGTGCAGAATATCATCATAATCTGAAATGTCTGGGTTTTTTCTCATTGCGAGTTCAGGCTGCATGATTTTAGCCCCGATTTTAGCTCGCAGACAGGTTTTGTGAAATCGCAGACAAATGCCCGAAATCACAGGCAAATCAGTGCTCTGTTATGCGAGTGCTCTGTCACAGTCTCTCCAACCATTTCCTCCTCCATATTCTTCTTTTATTTTTCTTGTTTTCGCTGCAAATCAGCACACAGGCCATTCGTATTGCAAGCTTCTTGCGGGTTACCGTTTTTAATAATAAACCCAGTCTCACTTGAGAACTCCGGTCTTGCATACTTGATATTGTGTTGTTTCCTTGTCACATCTCCCGTGTGTTTGGTTGTGAAACGTAGTTTGAGTGCCAGACAGATGTGTCGGCGATTCTTCCTATTCTAAATTCATGCAGTGTGAAACCTTCTGTCGCCGATCCATCATGCATTTTGAACACAACAGCGACCGAATCGAAAGCGAAAGTAATGCAGTGTGAAAAGGACAGTGACCAGACTAGTTTGAAAATCATGCAGTCTGAAGTCGGCTTCAGACAACCCCTATAAAAATTCTATACCAAATTATATACTGTTATTTGTGCAAACTCCACAATTCTCTGAAATAACTAATCCAGCCATAATGTGAATGTCTGTGATTGCTGATGTTGTATAATCCTCACTCTTCTATTCATGTGTTTTTTGACCTCCATGAGCTGTTGTTTGTGCACCAATCTTATGCACCAAAAGCATGCATTCATTTAATTTTAATATGTGTGGTATAAGATAAAAAATAAAATGGAAAAATAATAAATAACAAATAGAGCCAAATCACAGAACCTGCAAAGACAATTTTAATGTCAGTCTCAGGTATTAATAAGGTTCATATCTTGAATATCTGCTCACTTATGTAAGTTTATTTTAAACAGCCACTTTCATAATCATGTGAAATTTTACTGAAACAGGGTTTTTTTAATAAATTTGAATTATATCAGTAAATAAATAATTCAAAAATTCTCATTGTAATTGTTAAAAATAAATAACTAAATATTAAAAAAAAAAAAAAGACTGTAAAGCACACATATGCATACACAGAGAGAGAAAAAGATATATATAGACAGTGTGACACAGACATAGACCCACACACAGACACCCCCCACCCCCACCCACCCACACACACACAAACACACACACACACCCGAATGAGCCTGAGGTAATATGGGGGAGGACAGAGAGGGAGAGAGACTGAGACAGACTGAGAAGATCATTTTAAACAAACAAACAAAACAAAAAAAATCTTAATTATGACAAAGTAGTCTTTGATAATTTTTTAAATATACCTGCACAAACAGTATAATTAAAACAAATTATTTGTTCTATATATATCAAAATGATTATATATGTTTGACTTATCTAACCCTGTTTTAAAAATAGGTATATGCTGCCCTCTAGTTGTTACTCTATGTATGACATTAATTATATTTGATTGAAAAATGGATTAATCTGCCTATTTTTAATTACACATGCTTTTTGAATTGGAAGAAAATGAATAAAATGTGTTTATTTCAAACATCTATATTATTCTATATATAAATTAATTGTGTATAGTGTTTTTCTTAATAGAGAATATGAGTCATTCCGTTTACCTTTTTTACATTACTTCAATCTATTACCATGGCAAGACAGTTCGAGATATCCATTATCCGTTTTCAATTTAACATCTTCAATGTCTTAGCAACATGTAAAAAATGTTTGGTCTGAATGGAATAAACTCCCTAGAAGTAGTAGTTTAAAATTCAGAGCCTGTTTAGTCAAAAAATCCACATTCAAACCAAAATAGCAGACTTCCTGTTGGTCGGAGCTAATGACTGTAAATTAGAAAATTATCCGGCTTAATGAGAACAATAAGTGTACTGAGTTTGGTGACTGTAGGTTAAACTAACCCCCCCACTTTTGTCAAAAGGTGGCGCTATAGAGGCCCTGCTCCCCGCCCGTTTCTACGGTTTTGCCCATGTCTGCTGGTTGATATCTCTGATGTGTGCATTGAGTTTCATGCAATTTGAAGCATGTTAAGAGTCTCAAAAGCTTCCAAAACTAATATTAAAGTTTGATGCGTTGCCATGGCAACAGTGTTTGTGATATCACTATTCTTTTCAAAGGTCTACATTCACCATGTCTTGACATTATTCTGGTGAAGTTTGAAGCAAATCGGATAAAAATAAGATGGTGATCTCAAAGCATTTTGAAAGTGACACACTTCTTGCTGCCAGTTGGTGGCGCTATAACTTTGACTCACAATAGTCACATCCATGTGATCGGACTACTACAACCAACACACTCGTGAAGTTTCATAAAGATCAATCAATGTATGCAGAAGTTATAACACACTTCCTGTTTCCCTTTTCTCGCCATAAATTTGTTGCCTCGCCACGGCCAAACCGTTCAAGATATCAAAAATCCGCTGGCAATTTTTCATCATCGATGTCTTGACTTCATGGTGACAGAGTTTGGTGGTGATCAGAATAATCTCCTAGGAGGAGTATATCAAATTCCAGAGCATGCGTTTTTCAAACAACCCATAATAGCTGACTTCCTGTTGAGGTGACGTATAACTTAGAGCACGAAAGTTGTTCGGCCCGATGAGGTCTATATGTGTACCGAGTTTTAGACTTATATGTGCAAGCGTGTTTCATATATGGACCAAGTTTTCGGGCGCAATTCAAGGGGGCGCTGTCGAGCCCCCCTGCCACGCCCGGGTACCAGCCTCTGTCCGGCTGTCATGGCCGCGGGTTCTGACCCGTGTGCAAAATTTCAAGAGTTTTTGAGCATGGTAAGGGCCCCAAAAATGCCCGAATAGTCGAAAAAAAAAAAAAAAATAATAATAATAAATATAGCTGCGAGCAGCGATGACGGGCCAAAGCCGGTGGCACCGCCACCCCGATGGCTTCAGGTCAACTGTGCACGACGGGCAATGGGCATTTAAAACGGTTAAACATAAAAGGACTATGTCAATTTCACACAACATTTACTGCAGCTGCTGATGCTGCTATGATGACAAACCACAAAAGCCACATGCATGAGATTGTTTAAAGGTTTTGTGAAATCACAGACAATTACCCGAAATCACAGGCAAATCGTTGCTCGTTCAGGCGAGTGACAATCACACAGTGTTAATGAGCAAAGATGCGATCTGAGAGAATCGCCGACGAGTCGCCGACGCCTGTGAGATATTTGGCATGCTAAATATCTGGACCTGTCGGCGATTCAAAATCCTGCTGTGTGAACAGTGTTCTGACTGAAAACTACATCGGCAATGACTGACAGCCAATGAGAGAGCAAGATACCGACCAGCGGGGAGTTATAGACCACAATATCAGCAAGCATGGCTTCGTACACATAAACATTACAATTCTATCAAACAGAAACAAAGCACAAACATTTGCTTGACCATCCGCAACAGCAGCACATTGAAAAGTTATGTATTTACCTCCAACTCTCGATGCAGAACACACAATCCACAGTCTTCCCAACCATTTCCTCCTCCATATTCTTCTTTTCTTTTTCCTGTTTTCGCTGCAAATCAGCGCACAGGCAATTCAAATCGCAAGCTTCTTGCGGGCTACCATTTTTAATAATAAACCCAGTCTCACGTGTGAACTCTGGTCTTGCACACATGATATCGCGTTGTTTCCTTGTCACATCTCCCGTGTGTTTGGTTGTGAAACGTAGTTTGCGTGCCAGACAGAGTTGTCTGCGATTCTTCCCATTGTAAAGTCATGCAGTGTGAAACCTTGTGTCGCAGATCCATCGTGCAGTTTGAACACAGCAGCGACTGAATGCTGGCCAAGATAGTCATGCAGTGCGAAAAGAACAATGACCCAACTTCTTTGAAAATCGTGCAGTCTGAACTCGGCTTCAGACAACCCCTATAAAAATTCTAGAGCAAATTACATACTGTTATTTGTGCAATCTCCACAGTGCTCTGAAATAACTAATCCAGCCTTAATGTGAATGTCTGTGGTTGCTGATGTTGTATAATCCTCACACTTCTCTTCATGCGTTTTTTGACCTCCCTGAGCTGTTGTTTGTGCACCAATCTTATGCACCAAAAGCATGCTTTAATTTCATTTTAATATGTGTGGTATAAGATAAAAATAAAATGAAAAAATTAATAAATAGAGCCAAATCACAAAACCTGCCAAGACAATTTTAATGTCAGTCTCAGGTAATAATAAGGTACATGTCTAGATTTTTCTGCTCACTTATGCAAGTTTTATTTTAAACAGACACTTTTATAATCATGTGAAATTTTACTGAAACGGGTTTTTAATAAATTTGAATTATATCAATAAATAATGAATTTAAAAATTCAGTAACACTTTATAATAACTGCACGCTATGAAGCATTAGTTAATCATTACTAAACAGTCAATTCATAATTAATAAAACATTAATAGACATTAGTAAGCAGTTTATAAATACAGCTATAAATGCTTTTCATACTTTATTACTGATCAATTTATCATTTCTAAAATTAGGTATTACATTATTTACAAACCAGTTATTTAGGAGTTGTCACATAAGATCATTTAGGAATTGTAAGTAAATGATTAATAAACTATTTAAACATTCATTTATACATTTTATTATTTAGACATAATAGTTACTTAGTGCATTAATAAATGCTTTATTAACAAATATTCCTACCGTAATTCATGATTAATTCAGGTAATTATAAAACATTTAGAAGTGGTTTGGTAACTATTTTTGTGAGCTCATCTAAAGTGAGGACTATTCATGCTTTGTAAAGCTTTTATTAATGAGATTTAAAGGTTCAGTGATCTTCTGCACTGCTGTCCTCTAATGTTTTAAAGTTAGTACTGAGGTAATTTTGACACTAGGAATATGTGTTAATAAAGCATTTATTAACACACTAAGTAACTATTACTATATGTCTAAATAATAAGATGCATAAATGTAAATTTAAAAATTTTATTGATCATTTACTTACACTTCCTAAATGAGCATATGAACCACTGACAGCTCCTAAATAACTGGTTTGTCAATAATGTAATACATAATTTAGAAATGATAAATTGATCTTTAATAAAGTATGAAAATACAATTATTAAACTATGCTTATAAATCAAAAACAAAGCATTTATAGCTGTATTTAAAAATGGCTAACAAATTTCTATTAATGTTTTATAAATGATGAATTGACTGTTTACTGATGCTTAAATAATGCTTAACTAATACTTCATAGCGTGAGTTATTATAAAGTGTTACCAAAGATTCTTACTGTAATTGTAAAAAATAACTAACTCAAGCAACATTTAGAAAAAATTAAGATTGTAATGCACACATAAACACATAAAAGTGATACACAGACAGTGACACAGAGACCCACACACAAAGAAAATAGGTATATGCTGCCCTCTAGTGGTTGCTCTATGTATGACATGTATCATTTTTTTTTAAATCAGATATAATTAATCTGCCTATTTTTAACTAACATACGCTTTCTGAATTGAAAAAAATGAATAAATTGTGTTTATTTAAAACATTTGTATTATTCTATGTATAAATTAATTGTGCATAGTGTTTTTTAATAGAAAATTAGAGTCATTCCGTTTCCCTTTTTTGACATTAATTTAATCTATCACCATGGCATGACTGTTCGAGATATCCATTATTCGTTCTCAATTTAACATCTTCAATATCTTAGCACCATGGTGAAAAATGTTTGGTCTGAATTGAATGAAGTCCCTATAAGTAGTACTTTAAAATTCAGAGCCTGTTTATTCAAAAAATCCACATTAAAACCAAATTATCTATCTTCCTGTTGGTCTGAGCTAATGACTGTAAATTAGAAAGTTTTCCAGAATAATGAGAACAAAATGTGTACCGAGTTTGGTGACTGTAGGTTAAACTAACCCCCCCACTTTTGTCAAAAGGTGGCGCTGTAGAGCCCGTGCTCCACGCCCGTTTATAAGGCTTTGCCCATATCTACTGGATGACAATATTGATGTGTGTGTTGAGTTTCATGCAGTTTGAAGCATGTTAAGAGCCTCAAAAATGCCCAAGAATATTATTAAAGTTTGACGTGTTGCCATGGCAACAATTTTTAATATATCACAGACACATTAACAGGTCTACATCTGCTGTGTATTGACATTATTGTGATGAAGTTTGAAGCAAATCAGGTAAACATAACAGAGTGAACTCAATGCATTTTGAAAGTGACACACTTCTTGCTGCCAGTTGGTGGCGCTATAACTTTGACTCACAATAGTCACATCCATGTGATCAGACTCCTATAACGAACACACCGCTGAAGTTTCATAAACATCAATCAATGTATGCAGAAGTTATAACACACTTCCTGTTTCCCTTTTCTCGCCATAAATTCGTTGCCTCGCCACGGCCAAACCGTTTGAGATATCAAAAATCCGCTGGCAATTTTTCATCATCAATGTCTTGACTTCATGCTGACCGAGTTTGGTGGTGATCGGATTAATCGCCTAGGAGGAGTATATCAAATTCCAGAGCATGTGTTTTTCAAACAACCCGTAATAGCTTACTTCCTGTTGAGGTGACGTATAACTTAGAGTACGAAAATTGTTTGGCCCGATGATGTCTATATGTGTACTGAGTTTTATACTTATATGTGCAAGCGTGTTTGATATATAGACCAAAATTTCGGACCCTGTTCAAGGGGGCGCTGTCGAGCCCTCCTGCCACGCCCGGGTACCAGCTTCTGCCCGGCCCTGATGGCCGCGGGTTCCAATGTATGTGCAAAGTTTCATGAGTTTTCGAGCATGGTAAGGGCCCCAAAAATGCCCGAATAGTCGGAAGAAAAATAATAATAATAATAATAATAATCCTAAAGAAAACAATAGGGCCTTCAGCCCCTTGGGCTTTGGCCCTAATAATCCTAAAGAAAACAAAAGGGCCTTCAGCCCCTTACAGGGCTTTGGCCCTAATTAAAGCTGCAAGCAGCGTTGAGAGGGCCCTCGCACCCGGGCTAACCGCCACCCGTTGGCCTCAGGAAAACAGTGAACAGTGGGCAACATGCATGTAAGCGAGTGAATACAGGAGAATCATGCCAAAGTCATTTCGAAATGCCACACTTCCTGTGGCCAACAGGTGGCGCTTTGACCGTAACTGAATTTTGCCATGTTGATGTCTTCAGGCCAGGACTATTATCGAACATGTGAAGTTTGAAGCAGATCGGACATTGTATGCCTGAGTTACAACAACTTCCTGTTTCTTTCGTGGCGTTAATCGCATACATTAGCACTCAGCCAAGTGTTGCATGATTTAACGTGTTTCTAGCATGTCTGGTACTTCGTGGCATGATGAAATGTGAATCTGGTAGTGAATTACAGTATAAAGCATGCCACTTCCTGTTGCCAGCAGGTGGCGCTATGACTAACTGAATATTATCATATAAACGTCTTTAGGCTAGGACTCTTATCACACATGTGAAGTTTGGAGCAGATCGGACATAGTATGCCCGAGTTACAACAGTTTCCTCTTTCATGGCGAAACATCAGACTTTGTCAGGCCGCCACGGACACGCCCTTCAGCGAAAACTCAAGATCTTTGATATTTATCATCGCTAAGGTCTTAAGATTAGACTGATAACATTTGATGTTGATCTGGTTAAATCTCTATGAGGAGTTAATCACAGCGTAAAACATGTCATTTCCTGTTGCCTGCAGGTGGCGCTATGACTGTAACTGAATATTGTTATGAAGATGTCTTCAGGTCAGGACTCTAATAAAGCATGTGAAGTTTGGGGCAGATCGGACATTGTTTGTCTGAGTTACAACAACTTCCTGTTTCATGGCGAAAACATCAAACTTTGTCAGGCCGCCACGGACACGCCCTTCAGTGAAAACTCTAAATCTTCGCAATTTAACGTCACAAAGGCCTTTAGATTAGACTGACCAAAAATGACATTGATCTGATTAAATCTCTAGGAGGAGTTCGTTAAAGTACAACGTCTGGAAAATGCAAAAAACGGTGAATTAATTCAAAATATCTGACTTCCTGTTTGGTTTCGGATTTCGCTCCAAGAGAATTTTTTGTAGGTACTGGGCTGATAAATGTGTGTACCGAATTTCAAACCCCTAGTGTTATGTAGCGAGCGGGGCTGTACGTTAGATGGCGCTATCGAGCCATTTTGCCACGCCCAATTCCGAAACCCATAACAGACGTAAATTTTCACCACTTCTGACGCGTGTGCAAAGTTTCGTGAGTTTTCGAGCACGTTTAGGCCCTCTCAAATGCGATTCACTTTGGAGAAGAAGAAGAAGAAGAAGAAGAAGAATAAACGGAGCAATTCCAATAGGGTCCTCACACCATCGGTGCTCGGGCCCTAATTAAAGCTGCAAGCAGCGTTGAGAGGGCCCTCGCACCCGGGCTCACCGCCACCCGTTGGCCTCAGGAAAACAGTGAACAGTGGGCGTCATGCATTTAAGTGAGTGATTACAGGAGAATTATGCCAAAGTCATTTCGAAATGCCACACTTCCTGTGGCCAACAGGTGGCGCTTTGACCGTAACTGAATTTTGCCATGTTGATGTCTTCAGGCCAGGACTATTATCGAACATGTGAAGTTTGGAGCAGATCGGACATTGTATGTCTGAGTTACAACAACTTCCTGTTTCTTTCGTGGCGTTAATCGCATAAATTAGCACTCAGCCAAGTGTTGCATGATTTAACGTGTCTCTAGCATGTTTGGTACTTCGTGGCATGATGAAATGTGACTCTGGTAGTGAATTACATCATGAAGCATGCCACTTCCTGTTGCCAGCAGGTGGCGCTATGACTAACTAAATATTGTCATATAGATGTCTTTAGGCCAGGACTCTTATCACACATGTGAAGTTTGGAGCAGATCAGACATAGTATACCTGAGTTACAGCAGCTTCCTCTTTCATGGCGAAACATCACACTTTGTCAGTCCGCCACGGACACGCCCTTCAGTGAAAACTCAAGATCTTTGATATTTATCATCGCTAAGGTCTTAAGATTAGACTGATAACATTTGATGTTGATCTGGTTAAATCTCTATGAGGAGTTAATCACAGCGTAAAACATGTCATTTCCTGTTGCCTGCAGGTGGCGCTATGACTGTAACTGAATATTGTTATGAAGATGTCTTCAGGTCAGGACTCTAATAAAGCATGTGAAGTTTGAGGCAGATCGGACATTGTTTGTCTGAGTTACAACAACTTCCTGTTTCATGGCGAAAACATCAAACTTTGTCAGGCCGCCACGGACACGCCCTTCAGTGAAAACTCTAAATCTTCGCAATTTAACGTCACAAAGGCCTTTAGATTAGACTGACCAAATATGACATTGATCTGATAAAAGCTCTAGGAGGAGTTCGTTAAAGTACAACGTATGGAAAATACAAAAAACTGTGAATTAACTCAAAATATCTGACTTCCTGTTCGGTTTCGGATTTCGCTCCGAGAGACTTTTTTGTAGGTCTTGGGCTTATAAATGTGTGTACCGAATTTCAAAACCCTAGTGAATTGTAGCGAGAGGGGCTGTACGTTAGATGGCGCTATCGAGCCATTTTGCCACGCCCAATTCCGAAACCCATAACAGACATAAATTTTCACCACTTCTGATGCGTGTGCAAAGTTTCATGAGTTTTCGAGCATGTTTAGGCCCTCTAAAATGCGATTCACTTTGGAGAAGAAGAATAATAATAATAATTAAAGCTGCAAGCAGCGATGAAAGGGCCCTCGCACCCGGGATAACCGCCACCCGTTGGCATCAGGAAAACAGTGAACAGTGGGTGACATGGATGCAAGCGAGTAAATACAGGAGAAATATAGCCAAGTCATTTCAAAGTGCCACACTTCCTGCTGCCAACAGGTGGCACTTTGACTGTAACCGAATATTGCCACGTAGATGTCCTCAGGCCAGGACTATTATCAAACATGTTAAGTTTGGATTAGATCGGACATTGTATGCCTGAGTTACTAGAACTTCCTGTTTCTTGGCTTTAATCGCATACATTAGCACTTAGCCAAGTGTTGCATGATTTAACATATTTCTAGTATGTTTGGTACATCATGGCATATTAAAATGTTTTTCTGAGAGTGAACTAAAGTGTAAAGCATACCATTTCCTGTTGCCAGCAGGTGGCGCTATGACTAACTGAATATTGGCATATAGATGTCTTTAGGCCAGGACTCTTATCACACATGTGAAGTTTGGAGCAGATCGGACATTGTATGCTTGAGTTACAACAGCTTCATCATTCATGGCGAAACATCAGAATTTGTCAGGCCACCACGGACACGCCCTTCAACGAAAACTCAAGATCTTTGATATTATCTTTGGCCTTAAGATTAGACTGACCATATATGATATGCTTCTGGTTTAATCTCTATGAGGAGTTAATCACAGTGTAAAACATGTAATTTCCTGTTGCCCCCAGGTGGCGCTATGACTGTAACTGAATATTATCATGTAGATGTCTTCAGGTCAGGACTCTAATAAAACATGTGAAGTTTGGGGCAGATAAGACATTGTATGCCCGAGTTACAACAACTTCCTGTTTCATGGCGAAACATCGAACTTTGCCAGGCCGCCACGGACACGCCCTTCAGCGAAAACTCTAGATCTTCGCAATTTAATGTCTCAAAGGCCTTTAGATTAGACTGACCAAATATGATGTTGATCTGATTAAAGCTCTAGGAGGAGTTCGTTAAAGTACAACATGTGGAAATGGCAAAAACTGCCAAAATTTTGTAGAGAAAATTCAAAATATCTCACTTCCTGTTGGGTTTACAAACTTTGCACCCAGGGGCTTTTTTGTAGGTATTGGGCTGTTACATCTGTCTACCGAATTTCATAACTGTACGTGAAACGTAGCACGAAGGGCGCTTAATTGAAATTTTGTAGGTGGCGCTATCGAGGCATTTTGCCACCCCTTATTCTGAAACCAATATCAGACATAAATTTTCACCACTTCTGACGCTTGTGCAAAGTTTCATGAGTTTTTGAGAACGTTTAGGCCCTCAAAAATGCGATTCATTTTGGAGAAGAAGAATAATTGGCTGAGCAATTCCAATAGGGTCCTCACACCATCGGTGCTCGGGCCCTAATAATTAAAGCTGCAAGCAGCGATGAAAGGGCCCTCGCACCCGGGCTCACCGCCACCCATTGGCCTTAGGAAAACAGCGAACAGTGGGCAACATGCATGTAAGCGAGTAAATACAGGAGAATTATGGCAAAATCATGTAAAAGTGCGACACTTCCTGCTGCCAACAGGTGGCGCTATAGCTAACTGAATATTGTCATATAGATGTCTTTAGGCCAGGACTTTTATCACTCATGTGAAGTTTGGGGCAGATCAGACATAGTATGCCTGAGTTACAACAGCTTCCTCTTTCATGGTGAAACATCAGACTTTGTCAGTCCGCCATGGACACGCCCTTCAGTGAAAACTCTAGATCTTCGCAATTTAACGTCACAAAGGCCTTTAGATTAGACTAACCAAAAATGACATTGATCTGATTAAATCTCTAGGAGGAGTTAATCACAGTGTAAAACATGTCATTTCCTGTTGCCTACAGGTGGCGCTATGACTGTCACCGAATATTGTTATGAAGATGTCTTCAGGTTAGGACTCTAATAAAGCATGTGAAGTTTGGGGCAGATCCGACATTGTTTGTCTGAGTTACAACAACTTCCTGTTTCATGGCGAAAACATCAAACTTTGTCAGGCTGCCACGGACACGCCCTTCAGTGAAAACTCTAGATCTTCGCAATTTAACGTCACAAAGGCCTTTAGATTAGACTGACCAAATATGACATTGATCTGAGTAAAGCTCTAGGAGGAGTTCGTTAAAGTACAAAGTCTGGAAAATGCAAAAAACGGTGATTTAATTCAAAATATCTGACTTCCTGTTCGCTTTCGGATTTTGCTCCAAGAGAATTTTTTGTAGGTACTGGGCTGATAAATTTGTGTACCGAATTTCAAAACCCTAGTGAAATGTAGCGAGCGGGGCTGTACGTTAGATGGCACTATCGAGCCATTTTGCCATGCCCAATTCCGAAACCCATAACAGACGTAAATTTTCACCACTTCTGACGCGTGTGCAAAGTTTCATGAGTTTTCGAGCACGTTTAGGCCCTCTAAAAAGCGATTTACTTTGGAGAAGAAGAATAATAATAAAAAGAAACTGAGCAATTCCAATAGGGTCCTCACACCATCGGTGCTCGGGCCCTAATTAAAGCTGCAAGCAGCGATGAAAGGGCCCTCGCACCCGGGCTCACCGCCACCCGTTGGCCTTAGGAAAACAGTGAACAGTGGTCGACATGCATGTAAGCGAATGAATACAGGAGAATTATGCCAAAGTCATTTCGAATTGCCACACTTCCTGCTGCCAACAGGTGGCGCTTTGACCATAACCAAATATTGCGATATAGATGTGTTCAGGCCAGGACTGTTATCAAACACATGAAGTTTGGAGCAGATCGGACATCATATGCCTGAGTTACAACAACTTCCTGTTTCATGGCGTTAATCACATACATTAGCACTTAGCCAAGTGTTGCATGATTTAACGTGTTTCTAGTATGTTTGGTACTTTGTGGCATATGATAACATTTGATGTGTATCTGGTTAAATCTCTATGAGGAGTTAATCACAGTGTAAAACATGTCATTTCCTGTTGCCTGCAGGTTGCGCTATGATTGTAACTGAATATTGTTATGGAGATGTCCTCAGGCCAGGACTCTAATAAAACATGTGAAATTTGGGGCAGATCGGACATTGTTTGTTTGAGTTACAACAACTTACTTTTTCATGGCGAAACATCAGACTTTGTCAGTCACCACGGACACGCCCTTCAACAAAAACTCTAGATCTTTGCAATTTAACATCTCAAAGGCCTTAAGATTAGACTGGCCATATATGATGTTGATCTGGTTTAATCTCTATGAGGAGTTATTCACAGTGTAAAACATGTCCTTTCCTGTTGCCCCCAGGTGGCGCTATGACTGTAACTGAATATTGTCATATAGATGTCTTCAGGTCAGGACTCGAATAAAACAAGTGAAGTTTGGGGCAGATCAGACATTGTATGCCCGAGTTACAACAACTTCCTGTTTCATGGCGAAACATCGAACTTTGCCAGGCCGCCACGGACACGCCCTTCAGCGAAAACTCTAGATCTTCGCAATTTAACGTCTCAAAGGCCTTTAGATTAGACGGACCAAATATGCTGTTGATCTGATTAAAGCTCTAGGAGGAGTTCGTTAAAGTACAACATGTGGAAATGGCAAAAACTGCCAAAATTTTGTAGAGAAAATTCAAAATATCTCACTTCCTGTTGGGTTTACAAACTTTGCACCCTGGGGCTTTTTTGTAGGTATTGGGCTGTTACATCTGTCTACCGAATTTCATAACTGTACGTGAAACGTAGCACGAAGGGCGCTTAATTGAATTTTTGTAGGTGGCGCTATCGAGCCATTTTGCCACACCTAATTCTGAAACCCATATCAGATGTAAATTTTCACCACTTCTGACACGTGTGCAAAGTTTCATGAGTTTTTGAGAACGTTTAGGTCCTCAAAAATGCGATTCATTTTGGAGAAGAAGAATAATTGGCTGAGCAATTCCAATAGGGTCCTCACACCATCGGTGCTCGGGCCCTAATAATAATAATAATAATAATAATAATTAAAGCTGCAAGCAGCGATGAAAGGGCCCTCGCACCCGGGCTAACCGCCACCCGTTGGCATCAGGAAAACAGTGAACAGTGGGTGACATGGATGCAATCGAGTAAATACAGGAGAAATATAGCCAAGTCATTTCAAAGTGCCACACTTCCTGCTGCCAACAGGTGGCGCTTTGACCATAACCGAATATTGCCATGTAGATGTCCTCAAGCCAGGACTATTATCAAACATGTGAAGTTTGGAGCAGATCGGACATTGTATGCCTGAGATACTAGAACTTCCTGTTTCTTGGCTTTAATCGCATACATTAGCACTTAGCCAAGTGTTTCATGATTTAACATATTTCTAGTATGTTTGGTACATCATGGCATATTAAAATGTTTTTCTGAGAGTGAACTAAAGTGTAAAGCATACCATTTCCTGTTGCCAGCAGGTGGTGCTATGACTAACTGAATATTGGCATATAGATGTCTTTAGGCCAGGACTCTTATCACACATGTGAAGTTTGGAGCAGATCGGACATTGTATGCTTGAGTTACAACAGCTTCATCATTCATGGCGAAACATCAGAATTTGTCAGGCTGCCACGGACACGCCCTTCAACGAAAACTCAAGATCTTTGCAATTAAACGTCGTTAAGGCCTTAAGATTAGACTGACCATATATGATGTTGTTATTATTAAATGTCTTTGAGGAGTTAATCACAGTGTAAAACATGTCATTTCCTGTTGCCCCCAGGTGGCGCTATGACTGTAACTGAATATTGCCATATAGATGTCTTCAGGTCAGGACTCTAATAAAACATGTAAAGTTTGGGGCAGATCAGACATTGTATACCCAAGTTACAACAACTTCCTGTTTCATGGCGAAACATCGAACTTTGCCAGGCCGCCACGGACACGCCCTTCAGCGAAAACTCTAGATCTTCGCAATTTAACGTCACAAAGGCCTTTAGATTAGACTGACCAAATATGATGTTGATCTGATTAAAGCTCTAGGAGGAGTTCGTTAAAGTACAACATGTGGAAATGGCTAAAACTTCCAAAATTTTGTAGAGAAAATTCAAAATATCTCACTTCCTGTTGGGTTTACAAACTTTGCACCCTGGGGCTTTTTTGTAGGTATTGGGCTGTTACATCTGTCTACCGAATTTCATAACTGTACGTGAAACGTAGCACGAAGGGTGCTTAATTGAAATTTTGTAGGTGGCGCTATCGAGCCATTTTGCCACACCTAATTCTGAAACCCATATCAGATGTAAATTTTCACCACTTCTTACGCGTGTGCAAAGTTTCATGAGTTTTTGAGAACGTTTAGGCCCTCAAAAATGCGATTCATTTTGGAGAAGAAGAATAATTGGCTGAGCAATTCCAATAGGGTCCTCACACCATCGGTGCTCGGGCCCTAATAATAAACGGAGCAATTCCAATAGGGTCCTCACACCATCAGTGCTCGGGCCCTAATAAACGGAGCAATTCCAATAGGGTCCTCACACCATCGGTGCTCGGGCCCTAATAATAAACGGAGCAATTCCAATAGGGTCCTCACACCATCGGTGCTTGGGCCCTAATAATCCTAAAGAAAACAATAGGGCCTTCAGCCCCTTGGGCTTTGGCCCTAATAATCCTAAAGAAAACAATAGGGCCTTCAGCCCCTTACAGGGCTTTGGCCCTAATAATAATAATCCTAAAGAAAACAAAAGGGCCTTCAGCCCCTTACAGGGCTTTGGCCCTAATAATAATCCTAAAGAAAACAATAGGACCTTCAGCCCCTTATAGGGCTTTGGCCCTAATAATAATCCTAAAGAAAACAATAGGGCCTTCAGCCCCTTGGGCTTTGGCCCTAATAATAATAATAATCCTAAAGAAAACAATAGGGCCTTCAGCCCCTTACAGGGCTTTGGCCCTAATAATCCTAAAGAAAACAATAGGGCCTTCAGCCCCTTACAGGGCTTTGGCCCTAATAATAATAATAATCCTAAAGAAAACAATAGGGCCTTCAGCCCCTTGGGCTTTGGCCCTAATAATAATAATAATCCTAAAGAAAACAATAGGGCCTTCAGCCCCTTGGGCTTTGGCCCTAATAATTAAAGCTGCAAGCAGCGATGAAAGGGCCCTTGCACCCGGGCTCACCGCCACCCGTTGGCCTCAGGAAAACAGCGAACAGTGGGCGACATGCATGTGAGCGAGTAAATACAGGAGAATTATGGCAAAATCATGTAAAAGTGCCACACTTCCTGCTGCCAACAGGTGGCGATATAGCTAACTGAATATTGTCATATAGATGTCTTTAGGCCAGGACTTTTATCACTCATGTGAAGTTTGGCGCAGATCAGACATAGTATGCCTGAGTTACAACAGCTTCCTCTTTCATGGCAAAACATCAGACTTTGTCAGTCCACCACGGACACGCCCTTCAACGAAAACTCTAGATCTTTGATATTTAACATCTCAAAGGCCTTAAGATTAGATTGGCCATATATGATGTGCTTCTGGTTTAATCTCTATGAGGAGTTAATCACAGTGTAAAACATGTCATTTCCTATTGCCCCCAGGTGGCACTATGACTGTAACTGAATATTGTCATATAGATGTCTTCAGGTCAGGACTCTAATAAAACATGTGAAGTATGGGGCAGATCAGACATTGTATGCCCGAGTTACAACAATTTCCTGTTTCATGGCAAAACATCGAACTTTGCCAGGCCGCCACGGACACGCCCTTCAGCGAAAACTCTAGATCTTCGCAATTTAATGTCTCAAAGGCCTTTAGATTAGACTGACCAAATATGATGTTGATCTGATTAAATCTCTAGGAGGAGTTCGTTAAAGTACAACATGTGGAAATGGCAAAAACTGCCAAAATTTTGTAGAGAAAATTCAAAATATCTGACTTCCTGTTGGGTTTACAAACTTTGCACCCAGGGGCTTTTTTGTAGGTATTGGGCGGTTACATCTGTCTACCGAATTTCATAACTGTACATGAAACGTAGCACGAAGGGCGCTTAATTGAAATTTTGTAGGTGGCGCTATTGAGCCATTTTGCCACACCTAATTCTGAAACCCATATCAGATGTAAATTTTCACAACTTCTGACGCGTGTGCAAAGTTTCATGAGTTTTTGAGAACGTTTAGGCCCTCAAAAATGCAATTCATTTTGGAAAAGAAGAATAATTGGCTGAGCAATTCCAATAGGGTCCTCACACCATCGGTGCTCGGGCCCTAATAATAATAATAATAATAAACGGAGCAATTCCAATAGGGTCCTCACACCATCGGTGCTCGGGCCCTAATAATAATAATAAACGGAGCAATTCCAATAGGGTCCTCACACCATCGGTGCTCGGGCCCTAATAATAAACGGAGCAATTCCAATAGGGTCCTCACACCATCGGTGCTCGGGCCCTAATAATAATAATCCTAAAGAAAACAATAGGGCCTTCAGCCCCTTGGGCTTTGGCCCTAATAATAAACGGAGCAATTCCAATAGGGTCCTCACACCATCGGTGCTCGGGCCCTAATAATCCTAAAGAAAACAATAGGGCCTTCAGCCCCTTACAGGGCTTTGGCCCTAATAATAATAATCCTAAAGAAAACAATAGGGCCTTCAGCCCCTTACAGGGCTTTGGCCCTAATAATAATCCTTAGAAGAACAAGAGGGCCCTGCGCGCTAATTCGCTTGGGCCGTAATAATAATAATAATAAACGGAGCAATTCCAATAGGGTCCTCACACCATCGGTGCTCGGGCCCTAATAATAATCCTAAAGAAAACAATAGGGCCTTCAGCCCCTTGGGCTTTGGCCCTAATAATCCTTAGAAGAACAAGAGAGCCCTGTGCGCTAATTCGCTTGGGCCCTAATAATAATAAACGGAGCAATTCCAATAGGGTCCTCACACCATCGGTGCTCGGGCCCTAATAAACGGAGCAATTCCAATAGGGTCCTCACACCATCGGTGCTCGGGCCCTAATAACAACTACGTTATCTCCAAAAACATAACACTAATATGAATTTGTTGTATATAGTTCTTAAAATGGCTAAAATTCCACATTACACAGCTTTATAAATAGTACATTTAACAAATTGAATAGAAATTAATCACAAAATTTACAGACAATGCTTTCTACAGAGAATCACAAAATGAAAGGCTTGCTTCAAGTTCCTTCTGTGTAGTACTAAATTTTAAATTAACTGAATTTAACTGTCATGGAATGTTACTATGGCAAGTATTTTTAAAAGAAGCAACTAAGTATTGGTATTGGAATCATCATTAAATGAATGATCCTGAACAGCCTACATCTGTAGAAATACACGTTTACCTCAGATTATCATTAGATACAATATAATCTGGGCCGTACGCAGGGTTTCATAATTACTGAGGTCAGAAAATGTAGTTTGCTAGGGGGGTATGGGAGCATGCTCGCCCGAGAAAATTTCGATTTCCCTGGTGTACATATGTGCATTTTTAAGACGTTTTAATGACTTAACTACAATGAACAACACAAAACAATGACGGTCATTGCTCATAGTTTCTTTTGTGCTTTATTTAAGCTATAATAATGTAATTATGCAGCGCGCCGGCGCATTTGCGCATACAATACTTGAGCGCGCCACAAGCACAGTATAATGGCTGATTGGACAGTCATGTTAATTTTTCTAAGTTTTACCGACATAGCATAACAACATCTCATCAGACAGCAGTTCACTGTTGTTCAACTGAAGCTCCTCGTCACCTTTTCCATGCTTGTTTGACTTTAGAATGCGCGTCTGAAAAGTGTCCTGTTTGTTGTGGTCATAAAAATATGGTTCTATATAAAAGCAGCGTTTTACTTGGCAATGTTTTAAAAAAAATTTTTTTTTTATTTTTGGTATATTATATGCTCTGTTGGTGGTTTGTGGAGTAGCATTATCCGGTGGATAATTTTTTTTTACTTTTTTACTTTACTTGTTTCAGTCCAATATAAAATATAAAAGTCTTTCTATATAAAAGTCTTTGCTGCTGACTCTTAGAAAAAAAAAAAATTTATATATATATATATATATATATATATACAGCTCTGGAAAAAATTAAGAGACCACTTAACATTGATTTCTGAATTTGGAGTGGTCTCTTAATTTTTTCCAGAGCTGTGTATATATATATATATATATATATATATAGTGGTGGGCATAGATTAATTTTTTTTAATCTAGATTAATCTAGATTAAAATGGCTCATTTGAATTCTGCCGAAGACATTCAGAATATGTGTGCTACCCAAATAATAGGTGCGTCTCAATTGGCGTACTTATGCACTATTCTATGACGTTTTCAAGTATAAATAGTGCGAGTAGTGCGTTCACACAGAAAATTCCAAAAAGAAAAAGTGCACTTTAAATACCCGGAAAATGCACTAAATTAACGGAAAATAATGAAGTGTGGAATGTTGGACACTTTGTGCACTCAACTGTCGCAGCTTTAATTACGTAATGGAGGGGAAGGGAGGATCGGACTCCGTTGTTAAATGACAAAATAACCTTATATAATTCACACAATACATGGATGAGTACACTAGCTGTGTCCCAATTCAGGGGCCGCGCACTTCGAAGTGCATGAAAGGGGTGGGGTTTTGGAGTGGAGGGTTGCCAGGTCTGTGCAACAAAGCCATCCCAAAAGTAGCGTAATCACAGCACAAGTGTAAAAGTATCCCAATCCCTGACGTGGCAACAGTTAGCCGAGCGTCAATACATGGCTAGCGGCTGTGTGACAGACAGTTGACAGTTGACGTTTGTGTGTGCATTTTAAAGTTTTATGACTTTATGGGGTTTTGACATGCTTCACTGCTGGTGACGACGGGACACTGGACCAAAATATGTATGGTTAAACTATAATGTTAGTTTTATATCGTTAGCAACTAGTTAACCTTGTCTGTTTTTATGTTAAATGAAATGTTAACTGTGTCAGTTGTTTTAACTAAAAGAAACTTGCACTAACATTTTAAAATATACCTCCTGAGCATGACTATTTGTAACAGGCAAGAATTTTAAAGCTATGATGACCAAGACCAAATTTGAATGGACCATATCTGTTTGTATGTTCAAATATTTCTGATTTTTATATATTTAAATAATACGCTCCACCAGCGTCTCTCTGCTCAGTCGAATGAAAGTGTACACAAATATTATGTTTTGTTCTGTTTTATATACTGATGATTTAAAATGTGATGCTATTTTTCTGATGTTAAATCTAAGTCCTGTTGCATATAGTTGTAAAAGGTACTTTATGTAATATAGCTTTAGAACAATGTATTTAATGTAAAAACATTTAATTTACATGATGAAAAAAATATTATATAGGCCTATAATTTTTCATTTAAAATTACAAGTTGCATAAAAGAAATAAACAATGAACAGAACAATTCTCTTTTATTTACACATGTGAACGTATGTAAAAAAAAATGTTTAACAGAAATTACTCCGACTCATTTACAAATAAATTACATTACAAATATATGTAACTTATGCATTTGCTAACTTAAAAAAACTGTACAGAAATTAGGCTGTTTCATTGACAAAGTGGCATTTAAATAATATTTATATCGACACATTTTTATGCACTGTATTCTGTTCTTGAGAAAACGGGGAAAAAAAGCGTCCTTTTAAGTGCGATTCACCGCGGCGCGAGGAGGGCTGACGTAATTCGAGAGCGACTTCAAGTGCACCCTCTTGTTTCCCAGGGGAAAGAAGCACCGATCTCAAGACACTTCATGGTCTACACTATCCCACAGTTCATTGCGCGCCGATGACGACAGGAGTTCAGGTGTGAATTCAAATAAATGTAGGAAATGCCCCGGTTTCACCAATCAAACTGTAATATCCGTGATGTCCAAGTCAGTTCATAAATACAATATCTGTCTCTGAGATGGAGTGCAGTTGAATAAAATCCTAAAGTACTGTACTTTAAATTCAGACTTAAATACAGAGTAAATGTATAAATATGAATGTATATATTTTCCAAGTTAACATTTCATTCAACATAAAAAACAAAAAAACAAACAAGGTTAACTTGCTTAATATATAAAACTAATATTACATAGTTTAACCATACATATTTTGGTCCAGTCTCCCGTCGTCATCGGCAGTGAATGTGTCAAAACCCAATAGAAAGTCATAAAACTTTAAAATGCACACACAAACGTCAACTGTCAGCTGTCTGTCACACAGCCGCTAGCCATGTAACAACGCTCAGCTCACTGTTGCCACGTCTGGGATTGGGATACTTTTACACTTGTGCTGTGATTTCGCTACTTTTGGGATGGTTTTGTTGTGCAGACCTGGCAACCCTCCACTCCAAAACCCCACCCCTTTCATGCACTTCGAAGTGCGCGGCCCCTGAATTGGGACACAGCTACTGTGTAGAAGTGCATAGTGTATAGTGCGTCATTTGGGACTCAATTAATGACTAAAAGTAATCCGCCATTTCGTCCAACAAAGCAGACAGGAGTTAGAAGATTAACCTCGGTGGAGTTAAACTTGAAACATTTTGTATATTGACATCTTTCCGCGTTTGAAACAACATTGATTCTAATGTTCATTCATGTTTATTTGATGCTATAAATGGACTCGTAGTAGAGATGATCGGTTTACGAGCCTCTTGAGCTGAGGCGCTACAGCAATCTGTCACGGCACATTAAAGAGCAACAAAAGGGTTTTTATTGTTTGAATTTCTTAAAAAAAACTACACCGTTTTAAAGCTGGGACTTTGTTTAATATGATAAGTAACCTGCTCTGTCTTGTCTGTCGATGTGTTGCCAGTATCCAGTGATGCATTTATCACTGTGTGTGGTGTGACGGGTGTGACAGCGCCACGGCTTGACAGACAAAGCAACAGTAACTAAGGGGGGCGGGTCTTTGCGAAGGGTCAATTCAGCTAGGTATACATCCGCGCTAAAATATCAAGGTGAAAGTCATCATAGCTTGCGTAGAATAGACCCAGCTCCCAACCCAACTTTGAGAATAGATTAACGGCGATATTTTTTTTTTAATCGCCTGATAAGAGTCATATAGATATATTCATAGAGATATATATATATATTCTAAATGGCTCTAAAAAGATTTTTGCCAATTGTTTATTTTTTGTTTCAAAAGCTGAAGCTCCAGTCATTAGAAGCAGCAGTGAGTCCACCACACCAGCAGAGACAGAAGAACAAGACATGGTAAGAGTTGTGTGCACCTTGGGGCATTACACATTGCACTGCTCATCTGATATGAATTCACCAAACAACCAAGGAGAGCCTTCAGTGTGAGAATGAGGGCACACATACATCAGTTAACATTTTAGCTAGTTAGCATGCTAACTTAACCACTAATAAAACGTATGGCCACATTAGAAAGAAGCGACAATATTTAGCATATTAACCAATTAGCATGCTAAGCCATTTAGCACAGGGCAACAAATGCAGCAACATCAACTTCAGAGAGGTATTTCTCTGGAGAGGTGCTGAATATTGAAAATCTGTTCTTCATTTACTTCAATATGGCAGTCCGGTTGCATTGTTGGAAAATAACAAATGAGATATCGTCCGAATCAGTTTAAGCCAAGCAACATAATCTCTGTAACACTAGGTGGTGCTGTGTTCTTTTCTGTTACCTTCAGGATATAGTGTTGATGATCCCTACCAAATGTTGTGACGTATGACAAATTGTTTAAAAGATATTGCAATTTATGACAGAATTCAAAATGGCAGACACATGGTTCATCTGATCCTGGTAAAATCAGTATGGATTTAGCATGACACAGTGAATCCATTGAGACCAGGTCACGATTTTCTGACAAACTATTCAAATGCTATTAATTGAAATTACAAAAAAAGAGTAGCAATTAACTTAAATTAACAGTAGTTGTTTAAAATGCAAATCATTACCCTCCAGTTCGAACCGCCTGCTCTAAGCGGGACTCTGTAATCCAAACGAGACTGGAACAGGAACAGGAACAGGAACAGCACGACACAATGAACTTGACTCAGAACACACGAGTAAAACAAGGAACAGCACGAGGGAATCTCCAACAACGATCTGACAACATGAGACGAAAGACAGGGCAATAAATAGGCTGGTTGATGATATTCAGCTGCCGCTGATCATTGATAATCAACGGCGACGCCCACATGAAACAATCAGCATGAAGAAACTCACACACAAACACACAAGACCAGAATGAGACAGCGGATTACCAACCGTGACAGTACCCTCCCTCCTGGCGTTCCCAGATGAACCTACCTATCGATTGTAATCATTGATAAGGGAGTGATCCAGGATTTCTTTAGCAGGTACCCAACTTCTCTCCTCCGGACGGTAACCTTCCCAGTCCACCAAGTACTGGAATCCGCGTACCCTCCATCTTGAGTCCAGAATACGGTTCTACCGAATAAGTAGGTTCCCCGTCTACGAGTTGCGGTGGTGGGGGAACTGGGGCTGGGGGATTATTGTGTGAATGAAACACGGGTTTAATCTTAGATACATGGGATGTATCGGGATGTATTCTCCTATACGCTGGAGGAAGTTTGAGTCGGACAGCCACCGGACTAATGATCTTGGTGACAGGGAACGGGCCAATAAATTTGGGAGCTAACTTGTTAGATACGGAGCGGAGCGGAATGTTCTTGGTAGAAAGCCACACTTTTCGCAAGGAACCATCTTTCTTCCCCACAAAAAAGAACCCCGCCCCCACTGGAGAAAAGGAAGTTCGGATGAACCCTGCTGCTAGGGAATCAGAAATATATTTCTCCATGGCCTCCCTCTTGGGAACAGAAAGAGAGTAAAGTTTACCTTTAGGCGGAGATTTACCTGGCAGTAAATCTATAGCACAGTCATAGGGACGATGCAGAGGGAGAGAAGCAGCACGGGACTTACTAAACACTTCCTTCAGATCCAGGTACTCCACGGGCACGTTTGATAAATTTGCTGCCTTTTCCTGAAACCCAGAAACAGACACAGACGGACAAGCAGACACAAGACAAGACTGTGATGTTTTCAGTGTGGTTGCCTGACGTGGTGAGAGTTATGGGACCAGTAGTAAGGGAGGTGCTGGGGAGTTCCTGTCCATTGAGAGCGTTCACTGAAATCTGCCTGGTGAGTGGTGTGATGGGGAGATGAAGTTTCTGAGCGAACTGAATGTTCATGAAGTTAGCTTCGGCTCCAAAGTCCAGTAAGGCTTGACAGATGTGTGTGTGGTTGGCCCATCTCAGTCTTAGGAGAGTGGATGGTGAGGACTTCTCGGCAGAGATCCCACCCGATAGTAGCCTCTTCATTACTATCGGGCTTGATCTTTTACTGGACACACATGTAAAAAATGGCCCGCTCCTCCACAGTAAAGACAAAGTCCACGGGACCTCTGCCTCTCTCTCCTCCCGGGAAAGCCGAGCTCTCCCTATCTGCATGGGCTCGGAATCAGCGATGGGACCGACTGTGTCTCCCTCATTGGTCGATCGACCTACTGCTCCTCTTAGTCTTTGATTAGGAGGAGTATACCGGTTGAGGCGGTTGAGACAAGCATCCACTCGCAAGGCTAGGTCGATAAGACTGTTAAGACTCTGGGGAAGGTCCAAGATGTAAATCTCCTTCTGGACACGGTCGGCCAGCCCATGCAGGAACATGTTCCACTGCGCCTCCTCGTTCCATCTGCACTCTGCCGCCAATGTTCTGAACTCGATAGAGTAGACATCCACCGTACGATCACCTTGCTTTAGTTCCGCAAGGATTCTGGCAGCGTCCTTGCCTGCCACTGCACTGTCGAAGACCCTCTTCATCTCGGCGGTGAGTGCCTGGAACAAGGTGCAGCATGGATCCTGGTTTTCCAGTGGGATTTCTCAGGAGTTGTAACTGTTGAGTGAGCTCGGACACCTGCGTCACGAGCGCTTGTACAGCGCGTCCTGTGGTGGTGATACTCTCCTGCTGCTGGTCCATACGAGTGATACTGTGGTTGATGAACTCTGTCAGTGAAGCTGAACTTGCTGCATCCATGACAGGTCAGATCGTTCTGTCACGGAAATGAAGGCTGATGCAAGTTGCAAGTAAAAATTCTCTTTACTGAGAAAGACACAAAAGTCAAACACGTAGTAGCCAACAGGAGAGTGTGACGCAGGGACCTCGATGGGCAATCCGGGACAGATGAGTGAAGACCGTGTGAAGAATGCCTGAAGTGAAGGGAGAACACCAGGTGAGTAATCCAAACGAAACTGGAACAGGAACAGCACGACACGATGAACTTGACTCAGAACACAGGAACACACAATAGAACAAGGAGCAGCACGAGGGAATCTCCAACAACGATCTGACAACATGACAACAAATTGAATTAGATAATTAAGCAATTAATAAGGCTGTGACTTAAGTCACTTGTAGATCTTGTTCTTCTTATTTCTTCAGTGATTCTGCTTGTTAACAGCAGGTGTTCATCACTAATGCGCAATCATTACTTAATTAATTGCTTAATTATCTCATTAAATTTAACTCTGCTTCAGTGTTATTTTAACACTATTTAGAGAGGGACGATATGTACTCTGAGCAGAGTTGATTTAACTCTGGGGATTTTGCTGTTTGAGGTCTATGGCATCAGTTGCTAGAGCGCCTCTTCAGATCAGGGAAGTGAGGTTTACATGCACAGCTCTTACCGGCCTACATCCGTAACACTCACCCCCCTAAACCTCACTCCTATTCTCTTTTGTTATTACATGAAACACCTCCAGTTCGAACTGCCCGCCCTAAGCAGCACTCAAACCTGGGTCTGTCTGCATGGTAGACAAGTACTCTAACAAGGAGGCTAAAGACTCTATAGCATCAGTCACTAGAGCGCCTCTACCAGCTTGTACTGGTCTATGTTCGTTATACTTGCACATCTATTATTCCAAATGAATTTGGTTGTCTTTTTTGTACAAGACAAAAAAAAAAAAAAAAAAAAAAAAAAAAAAACAATGGAAGGGAAAGTGGAGTAGAGCAAAATAAATACAGAAATTTGGGTAGATTATTCATTATAATAATGTTTATATGGCCAATCAGTGAGAACAATCAGGGGACCATCTGTCTGCAGATTACTTTACTTAGGTTTGTCTCTGCCAATTACATCCCTGTCAGAACCAATCAATTGTAGGAGTAATGAATATGCCTAAACATCTGAAGCCATCGATTGCATTTATAAATGGATGCTCAATTGGTGGTTGACGCGTTTCTTGAGTATTTAAAAACATTATTGATTATTTGGCATTATTAATTTTATAGCCTAAGAACTTTCCAGATATGTCAGACAGTTCAAGCAATGCTGGAGCAGATCTCTCGAGGCTTGTTAGAAAAAGAATAGTGTTGCCTGAGTAATCACTCAAGCTCTGTGATCATGTTTTTATAAACCATTTGCAGGGTCTACTTCTATAGAATGAAAAGACAAAGAAAAGTCAATTCATATGGTAAAAAGAAAGAAAGAAAGAAAGAAAGAGAAAGAAAGACCACAGGTTTATACATGGCCATAGGTGTGGTGGCTCAGTAGACAGTGCTGTTTCCTCACAGCAAGAAGGTCCCTTGTTTGAGCCCCGACTGAGCCAGGAGTTCTTTCCGTTTACATGTTCAAAAAGTCCAGCCAGTGTAACATGTACAGGCCAAATCAAATGTGAGTCTGCAGAAGTGGACCTTGCACTTCCAGATCACTCATGTGTAGCCTAGCTTGGCCCCATTATTAGCAACTGGGCCCAATGTGAAGCCCATCAAGTGCCCAGTATCCACCCAACTGGGCAATCCCATGAAATAAATCTGTGCTGTGTTGGAAGAAGACACTAATAATTAATACAATTTCTTCAGGATAACAAACAGTCTTTAGAAGAAGGGGGCAACTCCCAACCTGATGGTCAAGCAGATCTGAGGGAAACACCTGAAGTGTGTGTCTCTGATTCATCAGTCAGCAGCATGGGTAAGAAAATGACAATATTGTTTATAATAAGACATGTTCTCACCTTGTGATTTATTGATGTGTTTAACAACAGTTCTCTGTATTTATTCTAGACAACATAATTTACAGCATTAACATTGTGTTATTTGGAAACTGTTTATCAGTCCAGCTTGGACATGAAAACATTCTACTAGGAGGAAAACAGACAAATATGGAACATTCAGAAATATCCAGAACTTTTCCTGTGTTTATTATGTTTAGTTCAGACTGTAATTTAACATTCTGGTTGGCGTTGATAATCTCGAGGGCAGTGCTCCAACATATAGTACCATTGCGCTTCAGGCATACCGTCTCATAGATCTTCCCTGGTCCCCCCCACCTCTCTCTCTCTCTCTTTCTCTCTCTCTCTCGTTTCGTGCGCATGTGCGGGGTGAGTGTTGCGAGAACGTGTGAGTGAGAGCGCTGCTGTGGTGAGAGTGAACTTTTTTCTCTTTATTCCTGCTTTTCCCATAACTGTTTTTTCATAAGTGTTTTAGTATTGATTGTTTTAACGTTTTGGTATAATTTTGTAAAGGAATAATTATTGTGTGAGGCATATAGGCTAGTGAGAGGACGCCATAGGCCGGCGTTTGCCGGGTGATTATGGCGGCGCCGGCGGCGCCTGGTCAAAGTTTTGACCAGCTTTCACGCCGGCATGGCATTAAAGTTGTGCCGGCTTTTAATTGTTCGGTTGAAGATTGTGCTTTGGCTGTTGGTTATGATAGTATTGTGTCTGCCTCCCGAATGAATAGCGCTGTAGTTATTTTTTTGGATGCTATAGAGAAAGTGAATAGTGTTGTGCAAAAAGGAGTTGTGATCCAAGATACACTGGTTTCTGTTGTACCGCTAAATCAACCAGCGAAGAGAATAATCCTCTCCAATGTCCCACCTTTTATTAAGGATGAGTTGCTAGTAGCGGAGTGGTCTCGGCATGGCAAGATCATGTCGCAAATGAAAAAAATACCACTCGGTCGTAAGTCTCCATTGCTCAAACATGTTGTTTGTTTTAGACGGCAAGTGTATATGGTTTTAAACAAGGCCGAGGATGAATTGAATGTGGCGTTCAAATTTCGAATCGACGGATTTGATTATGTAATTTTTGCATCTTCTGAAACAATGAAGTGTTTTGAGTGTGGCAAAGAAGGTCACACCAAACGAGCGTGCCCTGTGAGGGTTGAGGATACAGAGGCTGGTGTGATGACAAATGAAAATGCTGGTAGTAGCAATGTGGAGCAGTCTATTGTTAATGTTACGATGAATGCGCAAAAGCAGCGCGGAGATGGTGAAAACAGTAAGAGTGTTGATGTTAGAGAGGTTGAGGGTGAGGATATGGAGGTTGTTTCAGGAGTTATAGAAAATGAGGATGAAAGTGAAACTGATGTGAGTACTGATACTGTTATAGCTGTAGCTGAATGTATTTTGGCTGAGGAGAATAAAAGTATTGAGTTTGAAAAAGATGAGGCTTTATTTAAAGCACCTTCTAGTAAGAGGAAACGTGTTGGGAAATCCCCAAGAAAAATAAGTGAAATGGTGATGAATAAACAAGCTTGCAAGAATGATGAGACTGAACATAGTACAATGGATGATTCTGATAGTGAAGCTGTAGATGATAACAATGAGAAAGGCCAACAAAGCTATTCTTTTGCAAAAGTGAGAAGTTTTCTACAAAAGACAAAGAATATGAAGAATGTCCAGGTTGTAGATTATTTTCAAGACCGGAAAGCATTCATTGATTCAGTTGTGATGTTGATGAGGGGAGAAGGTGAAGAACAATTCACTGTACAGGAGATATATAGACTGAAGAAATTTGTTTCTAAAGTGAAGTTGGAATTAAAGAATGAAGATGGATTTGAAACTACATAGGATTCTTTTTTTCAAGTTACTGTGTGTTTTTATATGTTGTTTTAATTTATTTAATCAAATGAGTGCAATAAAAGTGGGCACCCTTAATTTGAATGGTGCCAGAGATATTCAAAAAAGAGTTAATTACTCAGAGAAATATTGATGTAACATTTGTACAGGAAACACACAGTAATTGCTCAAATGAAATTGACTGGAGGAAAGAATGGAAAGGGGAAGTGTACCTCTCACATTTGAGCTCCATTAAAGGCGGAGTGACCATTCTTTTTGCGCAAAGTTTTTTGCCAATTTCATGTGAAATAAAGCAAATTATACCTGGTAGGTTATTATTTTTACGAGCAAAATTTGAAAAATTTAATTTTGTTTTTCTAAATATATATGCTCCTACCAACAGTACTGAAAGAATTGCCTTCTTTAAAAATGTCAGTGGTTTTTTACAAAGTTGTAATTCAGATGATTATCTTTTTGTGGGGGGGGGGGGGGGGGGGATTTTAACTGCACGGAAAATTATGCTCTTGATAGGAATCATTTGGAACCTCATGCTGCTTAAAGTTGTGTAATACGTGAATTGACTGAAACCCACAGTCTGTGTGATGTGTGGAGAGGATTGAACAGCAACAATAGGCAGTATACATGAGCACACTCCAGAGATAATGTTATTTCAATGGCCAGACTTGATAGGTTTTATTGTTTTAGATATCATTTTAATATTGTTAAAAAGTGTTCAATTATGCCAGTTGGGTTTTCGGATCACTGTTTGGTTTTATGTGAAGTGTTTATAGCAAATGTTAAAATAAAGAGTGCTTATTGGCATTTTAATGCATCTTTGTTGGGTGACATGAATTTTAGGAATGTGTTTTGTAATTTTTGGGAAATTTTCAAAAATAGGAAAAATTGTTTTAGTGATTTAAGACAATGGTGGGATTGTGGGAAAGTGGAAATTAAAGCATTATGTCAACAGTACACTTTAAATGTCTCTAGGGATATTACGCACTCAATGACGAAACTTGAATCTGAGATTATTGACTTGCAAAAGTTGGTTGAAGTTACTGGGGAACAACAATGTCTTGATGCTCTTAAATCCAAGAAGTCATTTCTTACAGACCTGCTGGGTATAAAGACACAAGGGGCTCTGGTTAGATCACGTTATCAGATGCTCACACAAATGGATGCCCCATCAAGGTTTTTTTTTGGCTTAGAACGGAAAAATGGGCAGAGTCGATTTATTCACTCTATTCGAACAGAGAATGGGCAGGAATTGAAAGAGCCCACAAGTATTAGGAAAAGGGCTGTACAATGCTATGCTAAGTTATATAGTAGTGAATATAAACAGAATGATGAGTTATCTGCCAAATTTTATAATGGCTTGACAAAAATTACTCAGGACTCTGTAGTAAAACTTGAGAAGCCTCTTACGGAGCAGGAGCTTCTTAATGCTTTGAAAGATATGAAAACTGGTAAAGCACCAGGTATTGATGGCCTCTCCATTGAGTTTTATAAGGCTTTTTGGGGTGTGATGGGCAAAGACCTTTTGGATGTTTTAAATGAAAGTTTGACTGTGGGTTCCCTCCCTCTAAGTTGTAGGAGGGCAGTGGTCACCTTACTGCCAAAGAAAGGTGACTTGCAGGAAATTAAGAATTGGCGACCTGTGAGTTTACTTTGTGCAGATTTAAAAATTTTCTCTAAGGCTTTGGCTAACAGATTAAAAGATGTGATGGGACAAGTGGTTCATTCTGACCAGACCTATTGTATACCCGGAAGGTTGATTATGGATAATATTAATCTTATCAGAGATATTCTGGATGTCTCTGATTACCTTGATCTTGATATAGGGTTTATTTCAATTGATCAAGAAAAAGCTTTTGATCGAATAGAGCATCAATATCTTTGGAATACACTTGATTATTTTGGCTTTGGGTCTAATTTTAGTGGAATGATTAAAGTATTGTACACAGACATTGAGAGCGTACTGAAGATCAATGGTGGTTTGAGTGCCCCTTTTAAAATTGGTAGAGGTATAAGGCAGGGATGTGCTCTCTCTGGAATGTTGTATTCCTTGGAATAGAACCAATGTTAAATAAGTTGCGTTCTTGTATTCAAGGATTTAATTTAACGAATTACAGTGTTCAACATCAAATGTCTGCCTATGCGGATGATGTCATGATTTTAATCAATGGAAATGATGATGTTATTAATTTGTCATCAACTGTTAATGAATTTGGTGCAATATCTGCTGCAAGAGTGAATTGGGAGAAAAGTGATGCAATGATTAAAGGTAAATGGAAGAATGGTTTACCGATTTTACCTGGTGAGTTGAAATGGAAAAGGGGAGGTCTTAAGTATTTGGGTGTGCATCTTGGAGATGAATCTGTGCAGCAGAAAAACTGGGATGGGATTATAGAAAAAATGGAAGGCAGACTAAAGAAATGGAAATGGATTCACTCCCAGTTATCTTTTAGAGGGAGAGTACTAATTCTGAATAACTTAATAGCCTCAACTATGTGGCATAAGCTCTCTTGTGTGGAACCTCCCACAGGACTATTATCACGTTTACAAACAATTTTAGTGGACTTCTTCTGGGACAGGCTGCACTGGGTCCCTCAAAGTATGCTTTTCTTGCCAGTGGAGGAGGGAGGACAAGGTTTGGTATCTCTGTCAAGCAGATATGCAACGTTTCGGTTACAGTTCATTCAGAAGTTTTTAACAGGCTCTGTGGATGTGATGTGGAGAGAAGTTGCGAAAGGCATTCTTCACAGAGTGGATGGACTTGGACTAGATTCTGCTTTGTTTTTAACAGATACCAAAAAGCTACATTTGAGTGGACTATCTTCATTCTATCATGGATTGTTTAAAGTGTGGGGATCTTTCATCATTAAAAGACCAGAAAACACTACTTCTCTGTTCTGGTTGTTAGAAGAGCCTCTAGTTAAGGGGGCCCGTTTGGACATTACAGATCAAGTGCCGAATCTGTCTCAGAGATTGTGTGACACTCAGACTGTAAAGCTTGGTCACATGATTAAAGTGGCCGGATCTGAGTTGTGGCTGTGGCATCTTTATTGGGACAAAAGTCCTTGCGACAAACCTCAGCAATCATGGAGTTATGGAGAAAGAAATTGACAGCAGAGGAATTGTCACTTCTTAAAAGTTTTGAGGAAGGACATTTGCTTCCTGATTTGAGAGACCCTTTTCCTGAGCACTGGATTACGCCAGATTTAAAGGAGATGTCTGGTATTTTGTTAAACTTGGATGGGTTTCAGGACTTATTATTAAAAGAAGTAAATGGAAAAGTGATTTACAAATGTTTTGTTAAGATATTGTACAAGTCCACACTGTGTGATAAAAGTGATAATGTCTGGAGGGAGAAATTTGACATTGGAAATGAAGTTAAACCTTTTTGGAGGGTTTTACACAAACCACCATTGATGAAAAAATCAGGAGACCTTCAATGGAGGATCCTGAAGGGGGCTTTTGCTGTTAATGCTTTTGTTTCAATTATTAACTGCAATGTTAATAAAGGTTGTGTTTTTTGTGGGTTAAGAGAAACAATTTTTCATTGTTTTCTTGAATGTATTAGGCTTAAGCCTCTTTTTGTATTGTTAAAACAATTGTTTTTAGGCTTTAAGGAAAGTTTTACCCCTAAGGCTTTCATTTATGGGGCAGGATATACCCGCAATCAAAGATTTAAATGGCAGTTGATTAATTGTATGGTCGGCCAGGCAAAAATGGCCATATATATTTCAAGGAAAAACAAGATTAAAAGTATACATGGCCAAGATTGTGTATTGTTGTTTAAGGCATTTATTAGGTCTAGGATCTCAGTTGAGTTTAAATATTATAAAGAGATGCAGGATTTGGATACTTTTGTATTGCAGTGGTGTTTTAATGAGGTTTTTTGTACTGTGTTTGAGGGGGGGTTAATTTTTAGTCTTTTGTTGTGTTGATTGTTTTTGTGATAATGGTTTGATGTTTCTTTGTTATTGATGTAATAAAAGTATGGGTTAAAAATCAAATCTCTCTCTCTATCTCTCTCCCACTGTGCTTCCTGTCCCCTATACACTCTTTTAATAATAAAGCCAAAAATAAATCTTAAAGAAATTAACATGATCTAGGATTCGCTAATTATATTATCATAACTTGAGACCGTCAGATGTCTTAACAGTCCCACCCATTGCAACCCCTTTGTCCTCTTAAAACCCTTTCACACAGAGCATTGGTCCCAGAAAAGTGCCAGAGTGCCTTCTATGTAAATGCAAACACATCCCAGGATTGATTCCGGGATCGCTCCCGGCATGGGGATGATGGTAACATTGCCGGGAAATATATGTATTCTAAATGGCTCTAAAAAGATTTTTGCCAATTGTTTATTTTTTATGTTTCAAAAGCTGAAGCTCCAGTCATTAGAAGAAGCAGTGAGTCCACCACACCAGCAGAGACAGAAGAACAAGACATGGTAAGAGTTGTGTGCACTGTAGTGAATTCCAGGGCCCAGTTTACGGCCGGGCCCCTCTCTCTCTGTAACAGTGGACAAAGGTTTGCTACATTTTGATTGGATCTCGGTGGACTAACACAAACAAACTGTCCAACGCCATCAGATAAAGATGTAAGGACAACATCCAGACCTCTCTTAGAGGGTAAGAAGAAGACCTCTTGTACCAAGCCTGGGAAGGACAAGGCTTCTCATTGGTCCACAGGCAGTTACTGCCCTTCACCCATCTAGACATTACTTCCTAAAGTTGGCCAGAGACTGCCATAAAAATTCCTTGGGACCTTAGCAGAAATGGGTGAAACAAAGAGAGATCACAAAGATCCATCCAAATCCATTCAAAACTATGTTTGAAAACCTTAGAACTGATGCAAACTACACATCCATTTCATACTTATTCACAGAAATAAGTATTCTCAGTGACAGCCATTTGTAGTGCAACATCTGATACAAATACAGCTGTTAATGTACAATTGAATGACAGTTCAATCTTTTTCCATCATGTTTAGTCTCTATTTGTTTAGAATATTGCCAAAGGTATTCTGGTGGTGGTTTGGAAAGTGAGAAATGCATTGGTAAACTTTAAAGACACTGTAAAGACTTCCAACTTTGTGCTTTATGCAAATGAGTTCCACAGGGGAGAGAAGGGTGGGCCACACTGTGTGTGTCCCCTCTGATGCCAGCAGCCAATCACAGCACTCGAATGGAGAAGCGCCAAAATGCAATCTCCTCCTCATCGGAAAGGGATAAAGGTACCCTTTCTACAGACACTCCTCGTTCTGAGTCTGCCCTTGAAAGGGGGAAGACGTAACAGATATAGCGTTCTGAGTCTCCCATCGGGTGAGACATAACAGATATTGTTCTGAGTCTGTCCTGTACGGGGATAGACATTAACAGACACAACACCATTCTGAGCCTCTGGTCCATCCAGAGAGACAACAACTGATCCCATGATCTTAGTCTACAGCCTGTGAGGCAGCAACAGAGACGACCACGTTCTGAGCCTCCAGCTTGTGAGGAAAGAGACATTAACAAACACTACGTTCAGAGTTTCTGTCCAGCGAGACAGTGACGACATCTGCAACAAGGTTAAGCTCAGGAGAGCAAACCTTCACTTCAAGGCACCTTCGTCTGCGTGTTCCAGATTGTTAAGGACCTTCTGCACCTACACCAGGGCCTCATCTGCGTGTTCCAGATTTTAGGACCCTTTGGTGCTCCAGGAGATCAGCATCCCACAGAGCTTCGTGTTCAAGACTGTTGAAACAGATTCTGGCTCCTCTCCCCACTGCATTGTCACCCAGCACAACCAGGGGAAGACGTCACTGTCATCGGACTCAACCAAGTGGAACGTAAATATCACTTAACCAAACCTCTTTCCAGAGACCTTGGCATTGTTGTATATTATCAGTATATAGTTTCCTAATTCCTATTAGATTCAATATAGCTGATGTTAGTCAATAACAAATAATCTCTCGTTTATTTGTTTGTTGCATAATAAGGTTCTCCACCTTATTATTTTCAGAGAAACAGTTTATCTTTCCCTAAGATAACGTAACTCTTCCATAGCCACACTCAACTTAATCACTTGTATTTTATGTATCTTATGCACTTTATTCTTTTATCATTCATGGTATTCATTTAGTAGTTGTGTTAGTTATTCTTGTTTATCTTTTTGTTAATAAAATTTATTTTATTACACTTGTGTCTTCCTTGTGCTGATAATACAGAAAAGGTTCTACAAGTTAGCAATATCACCAATCTTTCAGATAAATCAGCTGACCACTTTACATTAATTCTAAATGAATGAAGGCCCCTTTTGGGAGTGTTCTCATACTGCCAATGGTAAAAGACCTTGACTGGCGCCCTGAACTAGGGAAAGGGGGGGAAGTGGTCATCTGATGTACTCATAACCACACCTTAAGAGACGTGTGATCCAAAAATCACAACGTCAGCGGTGACTTGAGTACCAATCCCTATTTTACTTAGCGTCCTTGGATGGACAAAGTAAAAATCACTACAGCACCTTGGGGCATTACACATTGCACCGCTCATCTGATACGAATTCACCAAACAACCAAGGAGAGCCTTCAGTGTGAGAATGAGGGCACACATACATCAGTTAACATTTTTGCTAGTTAGCATGCTAAGCTAACTTAACCACTAATAAAGCTTATGGCCACATTAGAAAGAAGCGACAATATTTAGCATATTAACCAATTAGCATTGCTAAGCCATTTAGCACAGGGGGCAACAAATGCAGCAACTTCAACTTCTGAGAGGTATTTCTTGGGAGAGGTGCTGAATATCGAAAATCTGTTCTTCATTTACTTCAATATGGCAGACCGGTTGCATTGTTGGAAAATAACAAATGAGATATCGTCCGAATCGGTTTAAGCCAAGCAACATAATCTCTGTAACACTAGGTGGTGCTGTGTTGATGATCCCTACCAAATGTTGTGACGTATGACAAATTGTTTAAAAGATATTTTAATTTATGACAGAATTCAAAATGGCAGACACATGGTTCATCTGATCCTGGTAAAATCAGTATGGATTTAGCATGACACAGTGAATCCATTGAGACCAGGTCACGATTTTCTGACAAACTATTCAAATGCTATGAATTCAAATAACAAAATAAAGTAACAATTAACTTAAATTAACAGTAGTTGTTTAAAATGCAAATCATTACCCTCCAGTTCGAACGGCCTGCTCTAAGCGGGACTCAAACTCAGACCCGTCTACATGGGAGGCGGGTACTCTAAAAAGGAGGCTAAAGACTGCACAGCAAAATCCCCAGAGTTAAATCAACTCTGCTCAGAGTACATATGGTCCCTCTGTAAATAGTGTTACAGTAACACTGAAGCAGAGTTAAAGATAATGAGATAATTAAGCAATTAAAAAGGCTGTGACTGAAGTCAGTCGTAGTTCTTGTTTTTCTTATTTCTTCAGTGATTCTGCTTGTTAACAGCAGGTGTTCATCACTAATGTGCAATCATTTCTTAATTAATTGCTTAATTATCTCATTAAATTTAACTGCTTCAGTATTATTTTAACACTGTTTAGAGAGGGACAATGTGTACTCTGAGCAGAGTTGATTTAACTCTGGGGATTTTGCTATGTGCAGTATATGGCATCAGTTGCTAGAGCGCCTCTTCAGATCAGGGAAGTGAGGTTTACACGCACAGCTCTTACCGGCCTACGTCCGTAACACTCACCCCCCTAAACCTCACTCATATTCTCTTTTGTTATTGCATGAAACACCTCCAGTTCAAACTGCCCGCCCTAAGCAGCACTCAAACCTGGGCCTGTCTGCATGGTAGACAAGTACTCTAACAAGGAGGCTAAAGACTCTATAGCATCAGTCACTAGAGCGCCTCTTGAGGTTAACATGCACAGCTTGTACTGGTCTATGTTCGTTATACTTGCACATCTATTATTCCAAAAGAATTTGGTCGTCTTTTTTGTACAAGACAAAAAAAAAAAAAAAAAAAAAAAAAACAGTGGAAGGGAAAGTGGAGTAGAGCAAAATAAATACAGAAATTTGGGTAGATTATTCAATATAATAATGTTTATATGGCCAATCAATTTACTTAGGTTTGTCTCTGCCAATTACATCCCTGTCAGAACCAATCAATTGTAGGAGTAATGAATATGCCTAAACATCTGAAGCCATCGGTTGCATTTATAAATGGATGCTCAATTGGTGGTTGACACGTTTCTTGAGTATTTAAAAACATTATTGATTATTTGGCATTATTAATTTTATAGCCTAAGAACTTTCCAGATATGTCAGACAGTTCAAGCAATGCTGGAACAGATCTCTCGAGGCTTGTTAGAAAAAGAATAGTGTTGCCTGAATAATCACTCAAGCTCTGTGATCATGTTTTTATAAACCATTTGCAGGGTCTACTTCTATAGAATGAAAAGACAAAGAAAAGTCAATTCATATGGTAAAAAGAAAGAAAGAAAGAAAGAAAGAAAGAAAGAAAGACCACACGTTTATACATGGCCATAGGTGTGGTGGCTCAGTAGACAGTGCTGTTTCCTCACAGCAAGAAGGTCCCTTGTTTGAGCCCCGACTGAGCCAGGAGTTCTTTCTGTTTACATGTTCAAAAAGTCCAGCCAGTGTAACATGTACAGGCCAAATCAAATGTGAGTCTGCAGAAGTGGACCTTGCACTTCCAGATCACTCATGTGTAGCCTAGCTTGGCCCCATTATTAGCAACTGGGCCCAATGTGAAGCCCATCAAGTGTCCAGTATCCACCCAACTGGGCAATCCCATGAAATAAATCTGTGCTGTGTTGGAAGAAGACACTAATAATTAATACAATTTCTTCAGGAAAACAAACAGTCTTTAGAAGAAGGGGACAACTCCCAACCTGATGGTCAAGCAGATCTGAGGGAAACACCTGAAGTGTGTGTCTCTGATTCATCAGTCAGCAGCATGGGTAAGAAAATGACAATATTGTTTATAATAAGACATGTTCTCACCTTGAGATTTATTGATGTGTTTAACAACAGTTCTCTGTATTTATTCTAGACAACATAATTTACAGCATTAACATTGTGTTATTTGGAAACTGTTTATCAGTCCAGCTTGGACATGAAAACATTCTACTAGGAGGAAAACAGACAAATATGGAACATTCAGAAATATCCAGAACTTTTCCTGTGTTTATTATGTTTAGTTCAGACTGAAATTTAACATTCTGGTTGGCATTGATAATCTCGAGGGCAGTGCTCCAACATATAGTACCATTGCGCTTCAGGCATACCGTCTCATAGATCTTCCCTGGTCCCCCCCACCTCTCTCTCTCTCTCTCTCTCTCTCCCACTTTGCTTCCTGTCCCCTATACACTCTTTTAATAATAAAGCCAAAAATAAATCTTAAAGAAATTAACATGATCTAGGATTCGCTAATTATATTATCATAACTTGAGACCGTCAGATGTCTTAACAGTCCCACCCATTGCAACCCCTTTGTCCTCTTAAAACCCTTTCACACAGAGCATTGGTCCCAGAAAATTGCCAGAGTGCCTTCTATGTAAATGCAAACACATCCCAGGATTGATTCCGGGATCGCTCCCGGCATGGGGATGATGGTAACATTGCCAGGAAATATATGTATTCTAAATGGCTCTAAAAAGATTTTTGCCAATTGTTTATTTTTTATGTTTCAAAAGCTGAAGCTCCAGTCATTAGAAGAAGCAGTGAGTCCACCACACCAGCAGAGACAGAAGAACAAGACATGGTAAGAGTTGTGTGCACCTTGGGGCATTACACATTGCACCGCTCATCTGATACGAATTCACCAAACAACCAAGGAGAGCCTTCAGTGTGAGAATGAGGGCACACATACATCAGTTAACATTTTAGTTAGTTAGCATGCTAAGCTAACTTAACCACTAATAAAGCTTATGGCCACATTAGAAAGAAGCGACAATATTTAGCATATTAACCAATTAGCATTGCTAAGCCATTTAGCACAGGGGGCAACAAATGCAGCAACTTCAACTTCTGAGAGGTATTTCTTGGGAGAGGTGCTGAATATCGAAAATCTGTTCTTCATTTACTTCAATATGGCAGACCGGTTGCGTTGTTGGAAAATAACAAATGAGATATTGTCCGAATCGGTTTAAGCCAAGCAACATAACCTCTGTAACACTAGGTGGTGCTGTGTTCTTTTCTGTTACCTTCAGGATATAGTGTTGATGATCCCTACCAAATGTTGTGACGTATGACAAATTGTTTAAAAGATATTGTAATTTATGACAGAATTCAAAATGGCAGACACATGGTTCATCTGATCCTGGTAAAATCAGTATGGATTTAGCATGACACAGTGAATCTATTGAGACCAGGTCACAATTTTCTGACAAACTATTCAAATGCCATGAATTCAAATAACAAAATAAAGTAACAATTAACTTAAATTAACAGTAGTTGTTTAAAATGCAAATCATTACCCTCCAGTTCGAACTGCCTGCTCTAAGCGGGACTCAAACTCAGACCCGTCTGCATGGGAGGCGGGTGCTCTAAAAAGGAGGCTAAAGACTGCACAGCAAAATCCCCAGAGTTAAATCAACTCTGCTCAGAGTACATATGGTCCCTCTGTAAATAGTGTTACAGTAACACTGAAGCAGAGTTAAAGTTAATGAGATAATTAAGCAATTAATAAGGCTGTGACTGAAGTCAGTCGTAGTTCTTGTTTTTCTTATTTCTTTAGTGATTCTGCTTGTTAACAGCAGGTGTTCATCACTAATGTGCAATCATTTCTTAATTAATTGCTTAATTGTCTCATTAAATTTAACTCTGCTTCAGTATTATTTTAACACTGTTTAGAGAGGGACAATGTGTACTCTGAGCAGAGTTGATTTAACTCTGGGGATTTTGCTGAGTGCAGTATATGGCATCAGTTGCTAGAGCGCCTCTTCAGATCAGGGAAGTGAGGTTTATACGCACAGCTCTTACCGGCCTACGTCCGTAACACTCACCCCCCTAAACCTCACTCCTATTCTCTTTTGTTATTGCATGAAACACCTCCAGTTCAAACTGCCCGCCCTAAGCAGCACTCAAACCTGGGCCTGTCTGCATGGTAGACAAGTACTCTAACAAGGAGGCTAAAGACTCTATAGCGTCAGTCACTAGAGCGCCTCTTGAGGTTAACATGCACAGCTTGTACTGGTCTATGTTCGTTACACTTGCACATCTATTATTCCAAAAGAATTTGGTCGTCTTTTTTGTACAAGACAAAAAAACAAAACAAAAAAAAAAACAAATGAAGGGAAAGTGGAGTAGAGCAAAATAAATACAGAAATTTGGGTAGATTATTCATTATAATAATGTTTATATAGCCAATCAGTGAGAACAATCAGGGGACCATCTGTCTGCAGATTAATTTACTTAGGTTTGTCTCTGCCAATTACATCCCTGTCAGAACCAATCAATTGTAGGAGTAATGAATATGCCTAAACATCTGAAGCCATCGATTGCATTTATAAATGGATGCTCAATTGGTGGTTGACGCCTTTCTTGAGTATTTAAAAACATTATTGATTATTTGGCATTATTAATTTTATAGCCTAAGAACTTTCCAGATATGTCAGACAGTTCAAGCAATGCTGGAACAGATCTCTCGAGGCTTGTTAGAAAAAGAATAGTGTTGCCTGAGTAATCACTCAAGCTCTGTGATCATGTTTTTATAAACCATTTGCAGGGTCTACTTCTATAGAATGAAAAGACAAAGAAAAGTCAATTCATATGGTAAAAAGAAAGAAAGAAAGAAAGAAAGAAAGAAAGAAAGACCACAGTTTTATACATGGCCATAGGTGTGGTGGCTCAGTAGACAGTGCTGTTTCCTCACAGCAAGAAGGTCCCTTGTTTGAGCCCCGACTGAGCCAGGAGTTCTTTCTGTTTACATGTTCAAAAAGTCCAGCCAGTGTAACATGTACAGGCCAAATCAAATGTGAGTCTGCAGAAGTGGACCTTGCACTTCCAGATCACTCATGTGTAGCCTAGCTTGGCCCCATTATTAGCAACTGGGCCCAATGTGAAGCCCATCAAGTGCCCAGTATCCACCCAACTGGGCAATCCCATGAAATAAATCTGTGCTGTGTTGGAAGAAGACACTAATAATTAATACAATTTCTTCAGGAAAACAAACAGTCTTTAGAAGAAGGGGACAACTCCCAACCTGATGGTCAAGCAGATCTGAGGGAAACACCTGAAGTGTGTGTCTCTGATTCATCAGTCAGCAGCATGGGTAAGAAAATGACAATATTGTTTATAATAAGACATGTTCTCACCTTGAGATTTATTGATGTGTTTAACAACAGTTCTCTGTATTTATTCTAGACAACATAATTTACAGCATTAACATTGTGTTATTTGGAAACTGTTTATCAGTCCAGCTTGGACATGAAAACATTCTACTAGGAGGAAAACAGACAAATATGGAACATTCAGAAATATCCAGAACTTTTCCTGTGTTTATTATGTTTAGTTCAGACTGTAATTTAACATTGTGGTTGGCGTTGATAATCTCGAGGGCAGTGCTCCAACATATAGTACCATTACGCTTCAGGCATACCGTCTCATAGATCTTCCCTGGTCCCCCCCACCTCTCTCTCTCTCTCTCCCTCTCTCTCCCACTCTCTCTCTCTCTCTCTCTGAGTGCATGCTGGGAGTGAGTGGGCGGAGCTGGATGTGTGTGGAGTGAGAGCGGTTACCTGTGAGTTGAGTGAGTTTTTCCATTCTTTCTGATTCTTGCATTATAGTTGGGTTGTGTTGGTGGAATTGTTTCAGAGTTTGGGTACACTTAAAGAAAGTAAGGCGCTGTCGATCAGCGTGTGCTGATTGAGATAGCAGCGCCTGGAAGTGTGACGCTTGATCAGCTAACGCGGCGGCATGGAATTAAAGTTATTCCCGCGGAACGCTGTTCTGTGGAGGAGTGTATTTTAGCGGTTGCACAGGTTGTTGGCCACAAAAGCATTCTGTCAGCATCAAGAATGAACAGTGCAATTGTTTTATTCTTAGATGATGTAAATAAAGTTAATGAGATCGTTGTGAGTGGAATCGTCATTAATGAGGCTTATACAGCGGTAATGCCTTTAATGCAACCTGCAAAAAAGATTCTGTTGTCAAATGTGCCACCGTTTATCAAAGATGAAGTGATTGAAAGAGAACTGGCAAGGTATGGTAAAGTTGTATCGCAGTTTAGAAAGATTACTTTAAATTGTAAATCTGCTCAACTTAAGCACGTTGTTACTTTTCGTAGACAAGTGTACATGATTTTAAATAACGGACAAGAGTTGAATCTTGCGCTGAAGTTTAAGATTGATGACTTTGACTACGTGATTTATGTAACATCAGAAACAATGAAGTGTTTCAAGTGTCATCAGGATGGACATCTTGCTCGTGCTTGTCCAGAAAATGAAGAGCATGAAAAATTTCAGAATAATGATGGAGAGGGACAAGTAGAAAATGTTGTGAGAGAAAAACAACAAGAGGAGAATAGGGACAGAAATGAGGAAGGGGAAAAACGTGAACAAGGAACTAGTCAGGAAGAAAGTGTGAATAAGGATAATGAGGAAAAACTTGTACAGGACACAATTGAAATAGAAAATGATGTTGTTGGTAGTCTTGTAGAAGTGGAAACATCTAGAGACATTGAAATGACGGATGATGACAGTCTTTTTAAAACACCCACACTGAAAAGGAAAACTACAGGGAAGAGAAGAGGAAAAAAAGCAAGGAAAGAACAGGTTCAGGAAATACAGTTGAAAGAGAAGATGGATTGTGGAGTTGAATCTGATCATAGTAAATCTGATGAATCGGTAACAGAGAGTGAGTGTGAATCGGTGAGCTCAGTTGACTCAGCTTCTCTTAGGAGATCTGAAAGGAAGGCATACACTGTTGAAAAGATCAAAACTTTTTTGCAAAGTACAAAAGGAATGAAGGGAGTTCAAGTAGAAGATTTCTTTCCCGATCGAGAATTGTTTATAGAGGCAGCAAGAGTGTCAATGAAAGAGAAAAGCTTGGGGGGTCTCACTGAACAAGAAATATACAGGCTGAAGAAAATTGTTCAGAAGTTGAGATCAACTATGTTAAATGATGAAAAAGCAATACCATAATCTTTCTTTTTTCTTTGTTAATTTTTTGTTTTTTTTTATGTTCAGTTTCTTTTTTTATTCATTTAAACATGAGTAATTTAAGGCTGGGCAGTTTGAATATAAATGGTGCAAGGGATCATAGGAAGAGAGCAATGCTATTTGAGCTAATTAAGCAAAACAATATTGATGTCATGTTTGTTCAGGAGACTCATACTGATGTGCAGAATGAAAATGAATGGAAAGTAGAATGGGAAGGGGAGGTGTTTATGAGTCATAAGACTAATATCAGTGGAGGAGTAGCCATTTTACTAAGAAAAAATATAATTCCAGTTTATTTTGAAGTGGAAAATGTAGTTGAGGGACAGCTGTTGAAATTACAGGTTGAGTTTGAAAACTTTATATTTGTATTTATAAATATTTATGCACCGGTTCTGGGAGGTGAAAGGGTTTTGTTTTTAAACAAAGCTAAAGATGTAATAGAAAAGTGCAAACCTGAAGAGTATTTATTTATTGGGGGTGATTTTAACTGTACAGAAAATGATAGCCTTGATAGAAACCATAAAGAACCTCATATGGAATCACAACGTGTTTTGAGACAAATTACAAAAGAACATGATCTGTACGATATTTGGAGAGTGTTGAATGGAACACAGAGGCAGTATACATGGACACAAGTGAGAGAATATCATGTAACAATGGCTAGACTAGACAGGTGGTATTGTTTTAAACATCATTTTAATACAATTAAGTGTTGTGTGATTTCACCTGTAGGCTTTTCAGATCATTGTTTGGTCAGTTGCAATATTTTCATTAATAATGTTAAACCAAGAAGTGCTTATTGGCATTTTAATACTGGTCTTTTACAAGATAATTCTTTTTGTGATGTTTTTAATTTTTTTTGGGAAAAGTTTAAGAATAAGAAGTCATCTTTTGATTCTCTGCAGCAATGGTGGGATAATGGAAAAATAAAGATACAGCAACTGTGCCGTTTGTATACACTCAATGATTCTAGAAACATTTCTCAATCGTTGGAAGATCTAGAGAGAGAAATTTTAGATTTACAAAATTCTTTGGCATCTGTGGGAGATCAAGAACGTATTAAAGTTCTTAAAAATAAAAATAAAGTTCTAGATGATTTGCTGGGTATCAGGGCACAGGGTGCTCTGGTAAGGTCAAGGTTTCAAAGTGCAGCACAAATGGATGGCCCAACCAAGTTTTTCTTTGGACTTGAAAAAAAGAACGGCCTAAATAGAATCATGCATTCCTTGTTTTTGGATTCTGGCATAGAAATTACAGAGCCTAAGGAAATTAGGAAAAGAGCGGTATCTTTTTATTCAGAGCTGTATAGGAGTGAATACAAAGAGGTGGAAGAGATAGCCAGTTGCTTTTATGAGGGTCTACCTAAAGTTCCAGAAGGAGCAAATGCTGAACTGGAGAAACCTTTTACGAAAGGTGAACTATATGATGCCCTAAAGAGTATGGAGTGTGGGAAGGCTCCAGGGATCGATGGAATCCCTGTCGAGTTTTATAAATCTTTTTGGGCTGTTTTAGGGGATGATCTGCTGGAGATGCTCAATGACAGCCTGACCGAAGGGTTGCTGCCTATGAGTTGTAGAAGAGCAGTGATCAGGGGCGCAGATAGGAATTTGTAACTGGGGGGGACCAAGCTGAATTTGTAACTGGGGGGGACCAAGCTGTCAGCAAATGATTTAAACTCAATTAGTTATTTGGCGTAATTTGGGCTTTAACTTGTGCTCAAGTAGTTACTGTGCAAAATATGAATGAATGAATGGCTAAAACTACTATTTCAAATGTCTAAGAATAACTAAACATTTGAAATTTAAGTGTTAATTACAAGTTTGTTGCAATTTACAGAAATATCTTTCAAACGATTTTTTTTTTTCATCCTAGCCCATAATTTAAGAATCTATATCCTCCGTTGCTCCATACAAAAAACAAAAAAAACATGATTTCCTGCTATAAGAGGATGTCAAAAGTTTATGTAGGCCTTTATTTGTTGTTTGCATAAACCTTGCACCACACACATTTACTTATTATAATTATTTTTATAGTGGCTTGCATGACAGTGAACTCAATTTATACAGTACAATGGGTTAAATGATCAGATAAAACATTATTTCCATTATGTTTGGCTAATTGACTACCATTCATATAACCACAGTTTTACCACAAATACCATGGTTAAACTCGGTTAGAGTAGCAAAACCATGGTTAATTTGTGGTTACCATGGTTTAACTATGGTTTAACTACATGGTTTAACTACATTTTTTTGGTTTTATTTGTAGTAAAACCATGGTTCATTTTCGTAAGGGCATTATTGTCAAACTAGCTATTCTCCTTCAAAAAAATCTAACCTGCCACATATGGGAAAGTCAACAGGCACAGGATACTTACATTGTTTGTTTTTTTAAAAAACGAGGTGATTGTTTTTTGTCTCTTCATTCCGAAATCACCGACTCAGTCGGTGTCAGCTCAGTCATAGTATATGATCACTATGGTTACCGCTCTAAGTCCTACAGGCACGATTGAGGCAGCTACCAGCTCCTCATAGGACCCCGCGTTGCCAAGTCCGCGGTTTTCCATATGGGTTTTCCCGCAGAATTCGGCTACTTCATCACTATTTCCGCGGGCTGTTTTTCATGTCGCGGGTTGAAGCAACACCAAATGTGATTTTTACCGGGGAAGCAGTCCCCCTGAAACGCGATTGGGCTTGTTTTGAGTAGCAATTGGGTGGGTTTTGTTGTAACCTGGCAACCCTCCCGAGTCCCGTCGTCACTCAGGAGTCGTAGCAAGCCAAGCACGAGCACACACACACAGAGCGTAAACGTCAGGTATCGTGTGTTTATTGACAGCAGAACAGCGTGTAGTGAGAACGTGACTACAAAGTAATAGTGACCGGTGTAGATTATTATTGTGTGTCACCTTGCTCTGCCCCGTTCGTATCGGGTCACTATGAATCTGGGGGGGACATGTCCCCCCCGTCCCCAGTGCCATCTGCGCGCCTGGCAGTGATTACCCTTTTACCGAAGAAAGGTGACCTGAAAAACATAAAGAACTGGCGACCTGTGTCACTCCTATGTTCTGATTTTAAGATTTTATCCAAAGCCTTGGCAATTAGATTAAAAGAGGCAATTGGCTGGGTCATCCATGTGGACCAGACATACTGTGTACCTAATAGATCTATTTTCGATAATATTTACTTAATTAGAGACATAATAGATATTTCTAGATCATTGGGTTTAAATGTTGGTCTCATTTCCTTGGACCAAGAAAAGGCTTTTGACCGGGTTGAACATAACTACCTCTGGCAGACATTAAGAGAGTTTGGTTTCAATCCGAGTTTTATTAAAATGATTGGGGTGTTGTATAGAAACATTGAGAGTGTACTTAAAATTAATGGTGGCCTGAGTGCTCCTTTTAAGATCACAAGGGGCATAAGGCAAGGATGTGCTTTGTCAGGCATGTTGTATGCTTTAGCAATTGAACCACTGTTAGTGAAAATAAGAACAAAGATTGATGGTTGGAGTATACCACAATGTGATCTTAAAATTAAGTTGTCTGCTTATGCAGACGATGTCATTGTTATTGTGAATAATCAAGAAGAGGTAGATAATCTAAGAGTATTAATTGATGACTTTGGGAAACTGTCCTCAGCTAAGGTAAACTGGACAAAGAGTGAAGCTATTGTATGTGGGAAGTGGGAAGGAAAATGTCTTCCTAATTTACCTGCTGGACTTGAATGGAAGAAAAATGGCTTAAAATATTTGGGTGTATACCTTGGAGATGACTCAGTATTACAAAAAAATTGGGAGGGTGTTTTAGAAAAAACAAAAGGACGGCTTGAAAAGTGGAAGTGGCTGTGGCCCAAAATGTCATTTAGAGGTCGTGTAATAGTCATCAATAATTTGGTGGCTTCAACATTATGGCATCACTTGGCATGTACTGAGCCTCCAAGTGGACTTCTTGCAAAACTACAAGCTCTCATTGTGGATTTCTTCTGGACTAAGTTTCACTGGGTACCGCAGAGTGTACTATATCTCCCCAAGGAGGAAGGGGGACAAGGACTAGTACATCTAGCCAGCAGAGGAGCAACTTTTCGCTTACAATTTATTCAAAGATTTTTAACTGGGCCTGAGGATCTTGTTTGGAGGAGTGTTGCTAAATTTGTTTTGAGTCAAGCTGGAGGTCTGGGACTGGACTCTGCTTTGTTTTTAATGGACTCCAGGAAAATTCATCTGAATGGACTGACTCCGTTCTATAAAGGTGTCTTTAGAATATGGAATTTATTTAAGAAAAGAAGGGGGGCTTTTGGATTGTCTTTATTTTGGTTATTAGAAGAACCCACTGTTTTTGGAGCTAGATTTGATGTTTCAAGTGAAGCTGCATGTGGTTTTGAAATTGCAATGTGTAGAGCAAAAAAAGTTAAATTGTGTCATATAATAGCTGCTGGGGGTCCTGAGTTAAATAACTCACAGGAGGTTGCTGATTGCATTGGAGTTAGATCAATAAGATTAGCAGGGAAATTACTGGATCTTTTAAAACAGAGGTTTACGGCAGAGGAAAAATCTCTTCTTAAAAGTTTTGGTGAAGGAAAAGTGGTTCCAAATGGAAAGGATCCCTTTCCAGAAGTTTATATTATTACTGATTTTAAAGGTGCAGATGGGGAATTGTTGAGGAATTTAGAGCAGTGGTTTTCAAACCCTGGGTCGCGACCCAAATGGGTCGCCAGTGATTTTTCTTTTTTTTTTTTTTTTACTAAAATAATTAATTAAAACACAAATTCGCTCCATCGGCAGCAACACTCACACACACTCGTTCGCTCCATCGGCAGCAACACACACACACACACACACACTCGTTCGCTCCATCGGTAGCAACACACACTCGTTCGCTCCATCGGCAGCAACACACACACACACACACACACTCGTTCGCTCCATCGGCAGCAACACACACACACACACACACACTCGTTCGCTCCATCGGCAGCAACACACACACACACACACACACTCGTTCGCTCCATCGGCAGCAACACACACACACACACTCGTTCGCTCCATCGGCAGCAACAAACACACACATTAAAGAGTTCAGTGAACATGAGCCTTGTCTTCTGTCACACACACACACACACACACACACACACACACTTATTTCAGATCAATAGGATAATTGTTTCCTTATTTTTTGCTTTTAAACAGTTTGTGTGAGTGTGTGTGATTTTGGTTGGGTGACAGTTGTTTGTTACTTGTTCTGTTCTGAATATCACATTTAAAGGATTTGTTGTGGAATATGTTTTGTGTATTTTTTAAGCATGCAGCAAACGATAGTACGCTTTTAATTGGTTAAAATTCTTATGATGGTTAATGTTTAACAGGTTAATGAGCATCCCATAGCTAGATCAAATTAGTGCAGAATCAACTTTGCATTGCAATCGCGTCAATGATCATCCAGTGCACGTGCATCATCAAAAGCGGTTGTTATTGTTATTCTTATGCTTGGCTTAAGAATAAGCCTATGGGTCGCGTAAAAAAAAAAAAAAAAAAAAAAAAAAAAGGGTCGCTCTTGAAAAAGTTTGAAAACCACTGATTTAGAGGATTTAACTATTAATGAGGCTAATGGGAAAAAAATGTACAGAAGCTGTGTTAAAATTTTATATTCGAAAGTTTTAAATGGAAGAGTAGACACTGTTTGGAGAGATAAATTAGATTTAAATCAGAATATAAAACCTGTTTGGAGAGTGTTTTATAAAGCTCCTTTGGAAAAAAGGGTGGGGGATCTCCAATGGAGAATTTTACACGGCGCAGTTGCTGTTAATTCCTTTGTGCATGTTATAAACCCTATTGTTTGTAATCAATGTCCTTTCTGTGGGGAAAAAGAGACAATTTTTCATTGTTTTATGGAATGTACAAGATTATGCTGTTTATTTGATTTTCTTACATTGTTGTTTGATAAGTTAGATGAAGTTTTTACTGTTCAGAGTTTTATTCTTGGATTTAGATATTCAGCAAAACATAAGATGAAATGTCAATTGTTAAATTTTATTGTGGGAGAAGCAAAAATGGCGATTTATATAAGCCGGAAAAATAAAATTGAAGGGATGGAAGGATGGGAAGTTTTATCTATTTGTAAAAATAGGATAAAAGCAAGAGTGTGGGTTGATTTTAAGTTTTACAAGATGATGAAAGACTTGATGTTCTTTTTGGGTCAGTGGTGTTAAAATGATGCTATTTGCTCTGTGGTTGATGAACTTTTATATTTTTCTTGTTTGTTACAATGATTGATCCCATTGTCAAATAGATTGAGTCATTATTGTGTTAGAATTGTTTTGAATGTGTTAAAAATTGTGAAATAAATGTTTGGTTAAAATTCAAAATTCTCTCTCTCTCTCTCCCACTGTGCTTCCTGTCCCCTATACACTCTTTTAATAATAAAGCCAAAAATAAATCTTAAAGAAATTAACATGATCTAGGATTCGCTAATTATATTATCATAACTTGAGACCGTCAGATGTCTTAACAGTCCCACCCATTGCAACCCCTTTGTCCTCTTAAAACCCTTTCACACAGAGCATTGGTCCCAGAAAAGTGCCAGAGTGCCTTCTATGTAAATGCAAACACATCCCAGGATTGATTCCGGGATCACTCCCGGCATGGGGATGATGGTAACATTGCCGGGAAATATATGTATTCTAAATGGCTCTAAAAAGATTTTTGCCAATTGTTTATTTTTTATGTTTCAAAAGCTGAAGCTCCAGTCATTAGAAGAAGCAGTGAGTCCACCACACCAGCAGAGACAGAAGAACAAGACATGGTAAGAGTTGTGTGCACCTTGGGGCATTACACATTGCACCGCTCATCTGATACGAATTCACCAAACAACCAAGGAGAGCCTTCAGTGTGAGAATGAGGGCACACATACATCAGTTAACATTTTAGTTAGTTAGCATGCTAAGCTAACTTAACCACTAATAAAGCTTATGGCCACATTAGAAAGAAGCGACAATATTTAGCATATTAACCAATTAGCATTGCTAAGCCATTTAGCACAGGGGGCAACAAATGCAGCAACTTCAACTTCTGAGAGGTATTTCTTGGGAGAGGTGCTGAATATCGAAAATCTGTTCTTCATTTACTTCAATATGGCAGACCGGTTGCGTTGTTGGAAAATAACAAATGAGATATCGTCCGAATCGGTTTAAGCCAAGCAACATAATCTCTGTAACACTAGGTGGTGCTGTGTTCTTTTCTGTTACCTTCAGGATATAGTGTTGATGATCCCTACCAAATGTTGTGACGTATGACAAATTGTTTAAAAGATATTGTAATTTATGACAGAATTCAAAATGGCAGACACATGGTTCATCTGATCCTGGTAAAATCAGTATGGATTTAGCATGACACAGTGAATCCATTGAGACCAGGTCACGATTTTCTGACAAACTATTCAAATGCCATGAATTCAAATAACAAAATAAAGTAACAATTAACTTAAATTAACAGTAGTTGTTTAAAATGCAAATCATTACCCTCCAGTTCGAACGGCCTGCTCTAAGCGGGACTCAAACTCAGACCCGTCTGCATGGGAGGCGGGTGCTCTAAAAAGGAGGCTAAAGACTGCACAGCAAAATCCCCAAAGTTAAATCAACTCTGCTCAGAGTACATATGGTCCCTCTGTAAATAGTGTTACAGTAACACTGAAGCGGAGTTAAAGTTAATGAGATAATTAAGCAATTAATAAGGCTGTGACTGAAGTCAGTCGTAGTTCTTGTTTTTCTTATTTCTTCAGTGATTCTGCTTGTTAACAGCAGGTGTTCATCACTAATGTGCAATCATTTCTTAATTAATTGCTTAATTGTCTCATTAAATTTAACTCTGCTTCAGTATTATTTTAACACTGTTTAGAGAGGGACAATGTGTACTCTGAGCAGAGTTGATTTAACTCTGGGGATTTTGCTGAGTGCAGTATATGGCATCAGTTGCTAGAGCGCCTCTTCAGATCAGGGAAGTGAGGTTTATACGCACAGCTCTTACCGGCCTACGTCCGTAACACTCACCCCCCTAAACCTCACTCCTATTCTCTTTTGTTATTGCATGAAACACCTCCAGTTCAAACTGCCCGCCCTAAGCAGCACTCAAACCTGGGCCTGTCTGCATGGTAGACAAGTACTCTAACAAGGAGGCTAAAGACTCTATAGCGTCAGTCACTAGAGCGCCTCTTGAGGTTAACATGCACAGCTTGTACTGGTCTATGTTCGTTACACTTGCACATCTATTATTCCAAAAGAATTTGGTCGTCTTTTTTGTACAAGACAAAAAAACAAAACAAAACAAACAAAAAAAACAAATGAAGGGAAAGTGGAGTAGAGCAAAATAAATACAGAAATTTGGGTAGATTATTCATTATAATAATGTTTATATAGCCAATCAGTGAGAACAATCAGGGGACCATCTGTCTGCAGATTAATTTACTTAGGTTTGTCTCTGCCAATTACATCCCTGTCAGAACCAATCAATTGTAGGAGTAATGAATATGCCTAAACATCTGAAGCCATCGATTGCATTTATAAATGGATGCTCAATTGGTGGTTGACGCCTTTCTTGAGTATTTAAAAACATTATTGATTATTTGGCATTATTAATTTATAGCCTAAGAACTTTCCAGATATGTCAGACAGTTCAAGCAATGCTGGAACAGATCTCTTGAGGCTTGTTAGAAAAAGAATAGTGTTGCCTGAGTAATCACTCAAGCTCTGTGATCATGTTTTTATAAACCATTTGCAGGGTCTACTTCTATAGAATGAAAAGACAAAGAAAAGTCAATTCATATGGTAAAAAGAAAGAAAGAAAGACCACAGGTTTATACATGGCCATAGGTGTGGTGGCTCAGTAGACAGTGCTGTTTCCTCACAGCAAGAAGGTCCCTGGTTTGAGCCCCTACTGAGCCAGGAGTTCTTTCAGTTTACATGTTCAAAAAGTCCAGCCAGTGTAACATGTACAGGCCAAATCAAATGTGAGTCTGCAGAAGTGGACCTTGCACTTCCAGATCACTCATGTGTAGCCTAGCTTGGCCCCATTATTAGCAACTGGGCCCAATGTGAAGCCCATCAAGTGCCCAGTATCCACCCAACTGGGCAATCCCATGAAATAAATCTGTGCTGTGTTGGAAGAAGACACTAATAATTAATACAATTTCTTCAGGAAAACAAACAGTCTTTAGAAGAAGGGGACAACTCCCAACCTGATGGTCAAGCAGATCTGAGGGAAACACCTGAAGTGTGTGTCTCTGATTCATCAGTCAGCAGCATGGGTAAGAAAATGACAATATTGTTTATAATAAGACATGTTCTCACCTTGAGATTTATTGATGTGTTTAACAACAGTTCTCTGTATTTATTCTAGACAACATAATTTACAGCATTAACATTGTGTTATTTGGAAACTGTTTATCAGTCCAGCTTGGACATGAAAACATTCTACTAGGAGGAAAACAGACAAATATGGAACATTCAGAAATATCCAGAACTTTTCCTGTGTTTATTATGTTTAGTTCAGACTGTAATTTAACATTGTGGTTGGCGTTGATAATCTCGAGGGCAGTGCTCCAACATATAGTACCATTGCGCTTCAGGCATACCGTCTCATAGATCTTCCCTGGTCCCCCCCACCTCTCTCTCTCTCTCTCTCTCCCTCTCTCTCCCACTCTCTCTCTCTCTCTCCCACTGTGCTTCCTGTCCCCTATACACTCTTTTAATAATAAAGCCAAAAATAAATCTTAAAGAAATTAACATGATCTAGGATTCGCTAATTATATTATCATAACTTGAGACCGTCAGATGTCTTAACAGTCCCACCCATTGCAACCCCTTTGTCCTCTTAAAACCCTTTCACACAGAGCATTGGTCCCAGAAAAGTGCCAGAGTGCCTTCTATGTAAATGCAAACACATCCCAGGATTGATTCCGGGATCACTCCCGGCATGGGGATGATGGTAACATTGCCGGGAAATATATGTATTCTAAATGGCTCTAAAAAGATTTTTGCCAATTGTTTATTTTTTATGTTTCAAAAGCTGAAGCTCCAGTCATTAGAAGAAGCAGTGAGTCCACCACACCAGCAGAGACAGAAGAACAAGACATGGTAAGAGTTGTGTGCACCTTGGGGCATTACACATTGCACCGCTCATCTGATACGAATTCACCAAACAACCAAGGAGAGCCTTCAGTGTGAGAATGAGGGCACACATACATCAGTTAACATTTTAGTTAGTTAGCATGCTAAGCTAACTTAACCACTAATAAAGCTTATGGCCACATTAGAAAGAAGCGACAATATTTAGCATATTAACCAATTAGCATTGCTAAGCCATTTAGCACAGGGGGCAACAAATGCAGCAACTTCAACTTCTGAGAGGTATTTCTTGGGAGAGGTGCTGAATATCGAAAATCTGTTCTTCATTTACTTCAATATGGTAGACCGGTTGCGTTGTTGGAAAATAACAAATGAGATATCGTCCGAATCGGTTTAAGCCAAGCAACATAATCTCTGTAACACTAGGTGGTGCTGTGTTCTTTTCTGTTACCTTCAGGATATAGTGTTGATGATCCCTACCAAATGTTGTGACGTATGACAAATTGTTTAAAAGATATTGTAATTTATGACAGAATTCAAAATGGCAGACACATGGTTCATCTGATCCTGGTAAAATCAGTATGGATTTAGCATGACACAGTGAATCCATTGAGACCAGGTCACGATTTTCTGACAAACTATTCAAATGCCATGAATTCAAATAACAAAATAAAGTAACAATTAACTTAAATTAACAGTAGTTGTTTAAAATGCAAATCATTACCCTCCAGTTCGAACGGCCTGCTCTAAGCGGGACTCAAACTCAGACCCGTCTGCATGGGAGGCGGGTGCTCTAAAAAGGAGGCTAAAGACTGCACAGCAAAATCCCCAAAGTTAAATCAACTCTGCTCAGAGTACATATGGTCCCTCTGTAAATAGTGTTACAGTAACACTGAAGCGGAGTTAAAGTTAATGAGATAATTAAGCAATTAATAAGGCTGTGACTGAAGTCAGTCGTAGTTCTTGTTTTTCTTATTTCTTCAGTGATTCTGCTTGTTAACAGCAGGTGTTCATCACTAATGTGCAATCATTTCTTAATTAATTGCTTAATTGTCTCATTAAATTTAACTCTGCTTCAGTATTATTTTAACACTGTTTAGAGAGGGACAATGTGTACTCTGAGCAGAGTTGATTTAACTCTGGGGATTTTGCTGAGTGCAGTATATGGCATCAGTTGCTAGAGCGCCTCTTCAGATCAGGGAAGTGAGGTTTATACGCACAGCTCTTACCGGCCTACGTCCGTAACACTCACCCCCCTAAACCTCACTCCTATTCTCTTTTGTTATTACATGAAACACCTCCAGTTCAAACTGCCCGCCCTAAGCAGCACTCAAACCTGGGCCTGTCTGCATGGTAGACAAGTACTCTAACAAGGAGGCTAAAGACTCTATAGCGTCAGTCACTAGAGCGCCTCTTGAGGTTAACATGCACAGCTTGTACTGGTCTATGTTCGTTACACTTGCACATCTATTATTCCAAAAGAATTTGGTCGTCTTTTTTGTACAAGACAAAAAAACAAAACAAAACAAACAAAAAAACAAATGAAGGGAAAGTGGAGTAGAGCAAAATAAATACAGAAATTTGGGTAGATTATTCATTATAATAATGTTTATATAGCCAATCAGTGAGAACAATCAGGGGACCATCTGTCTGCAGATTAATTTACTTAGGTTTGTCTCTGCCAATTACATCCCTGTCAGAACCAATCAATTGTAGGAGTAATGAATATGCCTAAACATCTGAAGCCATCGATTGCATTTATAAATGGATGCTCAATTGGTGGTTGACGCCTTTCTTGAGTATTTAAAAACATTATTGATTATTTGGCATTATTAATTTTATAGCCTAAGAACTTTCCAGATATGTCAGACAGTTCAAGCAATGCTGGAACAGATCTCTTGAGGCTTGTTAGAAAAAGAATAGTGTTGCCTGAGTAATCACTCAAGCTCTGTGATCATGTTTTTATAAACCATTTGCAGGGTCTACTTCTATAGAATGAAAAGACAAAGAAAAGTCAATTCATATGGTAAAAAGAAAGAAAGAAAGACCACAGGTTTATACATGGCCATAGGTGTGGTGGCTCAGTAGACAGTGCTGTTTCCTCACAGCAAGAAGGTCCCTGGTTTGAGCCCCTACTGAGCCAGGAGTTCTTTCAGTTTACATGTTCAAAAAGTCCAGCCAGTGTAACATGTACAGGCCAAATCAAATGTGAGTCTGCAGAAGTGGACCTTGCACTTCCAGATCACTCATGTGTAGCCTAGCTTGGCCCCATTATTAGCAACTGGGCCCAATGTGAAGCCCATCAAGTGCCCAGTATCCACCCAACTGGGCAATCCCATGAAATAAATCTGTGCTGTGTTGGAAGAAGACACTAATAATTAATACAATTTCTTCAGGAAAACAAACAGTCTTTAGAAGAAGGGGACAACTCCCAACCTGATGGTCAAGCAGATCTGAGGGAAACACCTGAAGTGTGTGTCTCTGATTCATCAGTCAGCAGCATGGGTAAGAAAATGACAATATTGTTTATAATAAGACATGTTCTCACCTTGAGATTTATTGATGTGTTTAACAACAGTTCTCTGTATTTATTCTAGACAACATAATTTACAGCATTAACATTGTGTTATTTGGAAACTGTTTATCAGTCCAGCTTGGACATGAAAACATTCTACTAGGAGGAAAACAGACAAATATGGAACATTCAGAAATATCCAGAACTTTTCCTGTGTTTATTATGTTTAGTTCAGACTGTAATTTAACATTGTGGTTGGCGTTGATAATCTCGAGGGCAGTGCTCCAACATATAGTACCATTGCGCTTCAGGCATACCGTCTCATAGATCTTCCCTGGTCCCCCCCACCTCTCTCTCTCTCTCTCTCTCCCTCTCTCTCCCACTCTCTCTCTCTCTCTCTCCCACTGTGCTTCCTGTCCCCTATACACTCTTTTAATAATAAAGCCAAAAATAAATCTTAAAGAAATTAACATGATCTAGGATTCGCTAATTATATTATCATAACTTGAGACCGTCAGATGTCTTAACAGTCCCACCCATTGCAACCCCTTTGTCCTCTTAAAACCCTTTCACACAGAGCATTGGTCCCAGAAAAGTGCCAGAGTGCCTTCTATGTAAATGCAAACACATCCCAGGATTGATTCCGGGATCACTCCCGGCATGGGGATGATGGTAACATTGCCGGGAAATATATGTATTCTAAATGGCTCTAAAAAGATTTTTGCCAATTGTTTATTTTTTATGTTTCAAAAGCTGAAGCTCCAGTCATTAGAAGAAGCAGTGAGTCCACCACACCAGCAGAGACAGAAGAACAAGACATGGTAAGAGTTGTGTGCACCTTGGGGCATTACACATTGCACCGCTCATCTGATACGAATTCACCAAACAACCAAGGAGAGCCTTCAGTGTGAGAATGAGGGCACACATACATCAGTTAACATTTTAGTTAGTTAGCATGCTAAGCTAACTTAACCACTAATAAAGCTTATGGCCACATTAGAAAGAAGCGACAATATTTAGCATATTAACCAATTAGCATTGCTAAGCCATTTAGCACAGGGGGCAACAAATGCAGCAACTTCAACTTCTGAGAGGTATTTCTTGGGAGAGGTGCTGAATATCGAAAATCTGTTCTTCATTTACTTCAATATGGTAGACCGGTTGCGTTGTTGGAAAATAACAAATGAGATATCGTCCGAATCGGTTTAAGCCAAGCAACATAATCTCTGTAACACTAGGTGGTGCTGTGTTCTTTTCTGTTACCTTCAGGATATAGTGTTGATGATCCCTACCAAATGTTGTGACGTATGACAAATTGTTTAAAAGATATTGTAATTTATGACAGAATTCAAAATGGCAGACACATGGTTCATCTGATCCTGGTAAAATCAGTATGGATTTAGCATGACACAGTGAATCCATTGAGACCAGGTCACGATTTTCTGACAAACTATTCAAATGCCATGAATTCAAATAACAAAATAAAGTAACAATTAACTTAAATTAACAGTAGTTGTTTAAAATGCAAATCATTACCCTCCAGTTCGAACGGCCTGCTCTAAGCGGGACTCAAACTCAGACCCGTCTGCATGGGAGGCGGGTGCTCTAAAAAGGAGGCTAAAGACTGCACAGCAAAATCCCCAAAGTTAAATCAACTCTGCTCAGAGTACATATGGTCCCTCTGTAAATAGTGTTACAGTAACACTGAAGCGGAGTTAAAGTTAATGAGATAATTAAGCAATTAATAAGGCTGTGACTGAAGTCAGTCGTAGTTCTTGTTTTTCTTATTTCTTCAGTGATTCTGCTTGTTAACAGCAGGTGTTCATCACTAATGTGCAATCATTTCTTAATTAATTGCTTAATTGTCTCATTAAATTTAACTCTGCTTCAGTATTATTTTAACACTGTTTAGAGAGGGACAATGTGTACTCTGAGCAGAGTTGATTTAACTCTGGGGATTTTGCTGAGTGCAGTATATGGCATCAGTTGCTAGAGCGCCTCTTCAGATCAGGGAAGTGAGGTTTATACGCACAGCTCTTACCGGCCTACGTCCGTAACACTCACCCCCCTAAACCTCACTCCTATTCTCTTTTGTTATTGCATGAAACACCTCCAGTTCAAACTGCCCGCCCTAAGCAGCACTCAAACCTGGGCCTGTCTGCATGGTAGACAAGTACTCTAACAAGGAGGCTAAAGACTCTATAGCGTCAGTCACTAGAGCGCCTCTTGAGGTTAACATGCACAGCTTGTACTGGTCTATGTTCGTTACACTTGCACATCTATTATTCCAAAAGAATTTGGTCGTCTTTTTTGTACAAGACAAAAAAACAAAACAAAACAAACAAAAAAAACAAATGAAGGGAAAGTGGAGTAGAGCAAAATAAATACAGAAATTTGGGTAGATTATTCATTATAATAATGTTTATATAGCCAATCAGTGAGAACAATCAGGGGACCATCTGTCTGCAGATTAATTTACTTAGGTTTGTCTCTGCCAATTACATCCCTGTCAGAACCAATCAATTGTAGGAGTAATGAATATGCCTAAACATCTGAAGCCATCGATTGCATTTATAAATGGATGCTCAATTGGTGGTTGACGCCTTTCTTGAGTATTTAAAAACATTATTGATTATTTGGCATTATTAATTTTATAGCCTAAGAACTTTCCAGATATGTCAGACAGTTCAAGCAATGCTGGAACAGATCTCTTGAGGCTTGTTAGAAAAAGAATAGTGTTGCCTGAGTAATCACTCAAGCTCTGTGATCATGTTTTTATAAACCATTTGCAGGGTCTACTTCTATAGAATGAAAAGACAAAGAAAAGTCAATTCATATGGTAAAAAGAAAGAAAGAAAGACCACAGGTTTATACATGGCCATAGGTGTGGTGGCTCAGTAGACAGTGCTGTTTCCTCACAGCAAGAAGGTCCCTGGTTTGAGCCCCTACTGAGCCAGGAGTTCTTTCAGTTTACATGTTCAAAAAGTCCAGCCAGTGTAACATGTACAGGCCAAATCAAATGTGAGTCTGCAGAAGTGGACCTTGCACTTCCAGATCACTCATGTGTAGCCTAGCTTGGCCCCATTATTAGCAACTGGGCCCAATGTGAAGCCCATCAAGTGCCCAGTATCCACCCAACTGGGCAATCCCATGAAATAAATCTGTGCTGTGTTGGAAGAAGACACTAATAATTAATACAATTTCTTCAGGAAAACAAACAGTCTTTAGAAGAAGGGGACAACTCCCAACCTGATGGTCAAGCAGATCTGAGGGAAACACCTGAAGTGTGTGTCTCTGATTCATCAGTCAGCAGCATGGGTAAGAAAATGACAATATTGTTTATAATAAGACATGTTCTCACCTTGAGATTTATTGATGTGTTTAACAACAGTTCTCTGTATTTATTCTAGACAACATAATTTACAGCATTAACATTGTGTTATTTGGAAACTGTTTATCAGTCCAGCTTGGACATGAAAACATTCTACTAGGAGGAAAACAGACAAATATGGAACATTCAGAAATATCCAGAACTTTTCCTGTGTTTATTATGTTTAGTTCAGACTGTAATTTAACATTGTGGTTGGCGTTGATAATCTCGAGGGCAGTGCTCCAACATATAGTACCATTGCGCTTCAGGCATACCGTCTCATAGATCTTCCCTGGTCCCCCCCACCTCTCTCTCTCTCTCTCCCTCTCTCTCCCACTCTCTCTCTCTCTCTCTCCCACTGTGCTTCCTGTCCCCTATACACTCTTTTAATAATAAAGCCAAAAATAAATCTTAAAGAAATTAACATGATCTAGGATTCGCTAATTATATTATCATAACTTGAGACCGTCAGATGTCTTAACAGTCCCACCCATTGCAACCCCTTTGTCCTCTTAAAACCCTTTCACACAGAGCATTGGTCCCAGAAAAGTGCCAGAGTGCCTTCTATGTAAATGCAAACACATCCCAGGATTGATTCCGGGATCACTCCCGGCATGGGGATGATGGTAACATTGCCGGGAAATATATGTATTCTAAATGGCTCTGAAAAGATTTTTGCCAGTTGTTTATTTTTTATGTTTCAAAAGCTGAAGCTCCAGTCATTAGAAGAAGCAGTGAGTCCACCACACCAGCAGAGACAGAAGAACAAGACATGGTAAGAGTTGTGTGCACCTTGGGGCATTACACATTGCACCGCTCATCTGATACGAATTCACCAAACAACCAAGGAGAGCCTTCAGTGTGAGAATGAGGGCACACATACATCAGTTAACATTTTAGTTAGTTAGCATGCTAAGCTAACTTAACCACTAATAAAGCTTATGGCCACATTAGAAAGAAGCGACAATATTTAGCATATTAACCAATTAGCATTGCTAAGCCATTTAGCACAGGGGGCAACAAATGCAGCAACTTCAACTTCTGAGAGGTATTTCTTGGGAGAGGTGCTGAATATCGAAAATCTGTTCTTCATTTACTTCAATATGGCAGACCGGTTGCGTTGTTGGAAAATAACAAATGAGATATCGTCCGAATCGGTTTAAGCCAAGCAACATAATCTCTGTAACACTAGGTGGTGCTGTGTTCTTTTCTGTTACCTTCAGGATATAGTGTTGATGATCCCTACCAAATGTTGTGACGTATGACAAATTGTTTAAAAGATATTGTAATTTATGACAGAATTCAAAATGGCAGACACATGGTTCATCTGATCCTGGTAAAATCAGTATGGATTTAGCATGACACAGTGAATCCATTGAGACCAGGTCACGATTTTCTGACAAACTATTCAAATGCTATGAATTCAAATAACAAAATAAAGTAACAATTAACTTAAATTAACAGTAGTTGTTTAAAATGCAAATCATTACCCTCCAGTTCGAACCGCCTGCTCTAAGCGGGACTCAAACTCAGACCCGTCTGCATGGGAGGCGGGTGCTCTAAAAAGGAGGCTAAAGACTGCACAGCAAAATCCCCAGAGTTAAATCAACTCTGCTCAGAGTACATATGGTCCCTCTGTAAATAGTGTTACAGTAACACTGAAGCGGAGTTAAAGTTAATGAGATAATTAAGCAATTAATAAGGCTGTGACTGAAGTCAGTCGTAGTTCTTGTTTTTCTTATTTCTTAAGTGATTCTGCTTGTTAACAGCAGGTGTTCATCACTAATGTGCAATCATTTCTTAATTAATTGCTTAATTATCTCATTAAATTTAACTCTGCTTCAGTATTATTTTAACACTGTTTAGAGAGGGACAATGTGTACTCTGAGCAGAGTTGATTTAACTCTGGGGATTTTGCTGAGTGCAGTATATGGCATCAGTTGCTAGAGCGCCTCTTCAGATCAGGGAAGTGAGGTTTATACGCACAGCTCTTACCGGCCTACGTCCGTAACACTCACCCCCCTAAACCTCACTCCTATTCTCTTTTGTTATTGCATGAAACACCTCCAGTTCAAACTGCCCGCCCTAAGCAGCACTCAAACCTGGGCCTGTCTGCATGGTAGACAAGTACTCTAACAAGGAGGCTAAAGACTCTATAGCGTCAGTCACTAGAGCGCCTCTTGAGGTTAACATGCACAGCTTGTACTGGTCTATGTTCGTTACACTTGCACATCTATTATTCCAAAAGAATTTGGTCGTCTTTTTTGTACAAGACAAAAAAACTAAACAAAACAAAAAAAAAACAAATGAAGGGAAAGTGGAGTAGAGCAAAATAAATACAGAAATTTGGGTAGATTATTCATTATAATAATGTTTATATAGCCAATCAGTGAGAACAATCAGGGGACCATCTGTCTGCAGATTAATTTACTTAGGTTTGTCTCTGCCAATTACATCCCTGTCAGAACCAATCAATTGTAGGAGTAATGAATATGCCTAAACATCTGAAGCCATCGATTGCATTTATAAATGGATGCTCAATTGGTGGTTGACGCCTTTCTTGAGTATTTAAAAAAAATATTGATTATTTGGCATTATTAATTTTATAGCCTAAGAACTTTCCAAATATGTCAGACAGTTCAAGCAATGCTGGAACAGATCTCTCGAGGCTTGTTAGAAAAAGAATAGTGTTGCCTGAGTAATCACTCAAGCTCTGTGATCATGTTTTTATAAACCATTTGCAGGGTCTACTTCTATAGAATGAAAAGACAAAGAAAAGTCAATTCATATGGTAAAAAGAAAGAAAGAAAGACCACATGTTTATACATGGCCATAGGTGTGGTGGCTCAGTAGACAGTGCTGTTTCCTCACAGCAAGAAGGTCCCTGGTTTGAGCCCCTACTGAGCCAGGAGTTCTTTCAGTTTACATGTTCAAAAAGTCCAGCCAGTGTAACATGTACAGGCCAAATCAAACGTGAGTCTGCAGAAGTGGACCTTGCACTTCCAGATCACTCATGTGTAGCCTAGCTTGGCCCCATTATTAGCAACTGGGCCCAATGTGAAGCCCATCAAGTGCCCAGTATCCACCCAACTGGGCAATCCCATGAAATAAATCTGTGCTGTGTTGGAAGAAGACACTAATAATTAATACAATTTCTTCAGGATAACAAACAGTCTTTAGAAGAAGGGGACAACTCCCAACCTGATGGTCAAGCAGATCTGAGGGAAACACCTGAAGTGTGTGTCTCTGATTCATCAGTCAGCAGCATGGGTAAGAAAATGACAATATTGTTTATAATAAGACATGTTCTCACCTTGAGATTTATTGATGTGTTTAACAACAGTTCTCTGTATTTATTCTAGACAACATAATTTACAGCATTAACATTGTGTTATTTGGAAACTGTTTATCAGTCCAGCTTGGACATGAAAACATTCTACTAGGAGGAAAACAGACAAATATGGAACATTCAGAAATATCCAGAACTTTTCCTGTGTTTATTATGTTTAGTTCAGACTGTAATTTAACATTCTGGTTGGCGTTGATAATCTCGAGGGCAGTGCTCCAACATATAGTACCATTGCGCTTCATTCATACCATCTCATAGATCTTCCATGGTCCCCCCCACCTCTCTCTCTCTCTCTCTCTCTCTCTCTCTCTCTCTCTCTCTCCCACTGTGCTTCCTGTCCCCTATACACTCTTTGGTAACACTTTACTTGAAGGGGTGTGCATAAGACTGACATGACACCTTCATAATCATGACATGACACGTGTCATGAATATGAAGGAGGTTTTATGAATGTTTATGACAACTGTCATTAAGTGTCATTCACTTAATTATGTCATTTTTAATGCAAAGATGACATTGTTTGAGATGTCCGAGTTATGACAACTTGACATAAACCAATACATCGTAACCTGTCAGTGTCTTTGTCATGACAACTTGACATCATTTAGCTTTATCGGTTAACATTGCATTAAACTGTCATGTAGTTGGTTTTGACATGAGGCCATTATAATAGTGTCATAAATATGTATCTTGAGCTCAAGTACAGTGGTACAAATTGAACTTGTCATTAAAATGTCATTAAGTGACAATACTCTGACAAATAATTTTATAACAGCGTCATGACTATTTTTCATTTCATGTTTTTTTTGTTTTTGTTTTTTGTTTTTTTAAGTTTCCTCCAACAGAAGGTCAGATAATAGACAATTTCAAATTTCGTAAAAAAGATGACACTGTTATAAAATAATGGTAACACTTTATTTTAGGGTCTTTTAACTAGTTGCTTATTACTATTAGCATTCATATGGCTAAAATATTGGCTGTTTATTAGTACTTATAAAGCACATATTAATGCCTTATTCTGCATGATCTTATTCTACATTCTTAATCCTACCCAATACCTAAACCTAACAATTAACTATAATAAGCAGTAAATTAAGAGTTTATTGAGGGAAAAGTCACAGTTAATCGTTTATATATGTGTTCCCTATACTGAAGTGTTACCAAAATAATGTAATGTAATGTTAACCCACAAAGCTAAGTAGTTTTTTAAGTTTGATAATTAATCTGCTATGTCATGTTTATGACAGGTTATAATGTTTTGCTAATGTCAAGTTGTCATGACAAAGACACTGACAGGTTATGATGTTTTGGTTTATGTCAAGTTGCCGTAACAAAGACATCTCAAACAATGTCATCTTTGCATTAAAAATGACATAATTGAGCGAATGACACTTAATGACAGTTGTCATAAACATGCATAAAACCTCCTTCATATTCATGACACGTGTCATGTCAAGATTATGAAGGTGTCATGACAGTCTTATGCACACCCCTTCAAGTAAAGTGTTACCCACTCTTTTAATAATAAAGCCAAAAATAAATCTTAAAGAAATTAACATGATCTAGGATTCGCTAATTATATTATCATAACTTGAGACCGTCAGATGTCTTAACAGTCCCACCCATTGCAACCCCTTTGTCCTCTTAAAACCCTTTCACACAGAGCATTGGTCCCAGAAAAGTGCCAGAGTGCCTTCTATGTAAATGCAAACACATCCCAGGATTGATTCCGGGATCGCTTGGGGATGGGGATGGGGATGATGGTAACATTGCCGGGAAATATATGTATTCTAAATGGCTCTGAAAAGATTTTTGCCAGTTGTTTATTTTTTATGTTTCAAAAGCTGAAGCTCCAGTCATTAGAAGAAGCAGTGAGTCCACCACACCAGCAGAGACAGAAGAACAAGACATGGTAAGAGTTGTGTGCACCTTGGGGCATTACACATTGCACCGCTCATCTGATACGAATTCACCAAACAACCAAGGAGAGCCTTCAGTGTGAGAATGAGGGCACACATACATCAGTTAACATTTTAGTTAGTTAGCATGCTAAGCTAACTTAACCACTAATAAAGCTTATGGCCACATTAGAAAGAAGCGACAATATTTAGCATATTAACCAATTAGCATTGCTAAGCCATTTAGCACAGGGGGCAACAAATGCAGCAACTTCAACTTCTGAGAGGTATTTCTTGGGAGAGGTGCTGAATATCGAAAATCTGTTCTTCATTTACTTCAATATGGCAGACCGGTTGCGTTGTTGGAAAATAACAAATGAGATATCGTCCGAATCGGTTTAAGCCAAGCAACATAATCTCTGTAACACTAGGTGGTGCTGTGTTCTTTTCTGTTACCTTCAGGATATAGTGTTGATGATCCCTACCAAATGTTGTGACGTATGACAAATTGTTTAAAAGATATTGTAATTTATGACAGAATTCAAAATGGCAGACACATGGTTCATCTGATCCTGGTAAAATCAGTATGGATTTAGCATGACACAGTGAATCCATTGAGACCAGGTCACGATTTTCTGACAAACTATTCAAATGCTATGAATTCAAATAACAAAATAAAGTAACAATTAACTTAAATTAACAGTAGTTGTTTAAAATGCAAATCATTACCCTCCAGTTCGAACCGCCTGCTCTAAGCGGGACTCAAACTCAGACCCGTCTGCATGGGAGGCGGGTGCTCTAAAAAGGAGGCTAAAGACTGCACAGCAAAATCCCCAGAGTTAAATCAACTCTGCTCAGAGTACATATGGTCCCTCTGTAAATAGTGTTACAGTAACACTGAAGCAGAGTTAAAGTTAATGAGATAATTAAGCAATTAATAAGGCTGTGACTGAAGTCAGTCGTAGTTCTTGTTTTTCTTATTTCTTCAGTGATTCTGCTTGTTAACAGCAGGTGTTCATCACTAATGTGCAATCATTTCTTAATTAATTGCTTAATTATCTCATTAAATTTAACTCTGCTTCAGTATTGCTTCAAATATTGTCAGTGTCCTCTTTGCTCCGCGATGTATTTTTCACTGCATGTGGCCTGACAGCGCCACGGCTTGTTGGACAAAGCAACAGTAACTAAGGGGGGCGGGTCTTTGCGAAGGGTCAATTAACTGTTACGTAACAGTTGGTGTTATGTTGAGACCCGCATGTTTTCCGGAAGTCTTTTAAACAAATGAGATTTATATAAGAAGGAGGAAACAATGGAGTTTGAAACTCACTGTATGTCATTTCCATGTACTGAACTCTTGTTATTCAACTATGCCAAGATAAATTCAATTTTTCATTCGAGGGCACCTTTAACTTAAGTTACTTTCATTTAAGTTAAGTATAGTTTACTTAATTCCATATGTGAAATTTACTTAAAACATGTGCAAAAACTTGCCAAATAAAAATTAAGTGAATTTTTTTTTTTCTTCTTCATGTAGGGCCTATTCATTTTATTATTCAATATGTGTTTATCTGTACAATAGCACCAGGCATGCCAGCTGTCATCTGGAAAAGGCCATCCTTCAATGCAAGCAACTTTGACATGAGAATCTCTAAAGTTGGCAGCAGGGTGCCGTAGTAGCAATCATCTTCTCTTTGTAGTATATCAAATGCAGCAGCAAGAGGACTTAACACTGCACAATATTCCTTCAGGAACTGATACTCTCGCTCAGTGATGCTCTTTACACTCAGTCTACAAAAAATTGTGTTTAAGGATTAGTTCAAGTCAAGTCACCTTTATTTATATAGCGCTTTTTACAATGCAGATTGTGTTAAAGCAGCTTTACATTGATAACTGGTACATAATTTGGCTGCACAGCAGCTCTTAAAGAATAGTGTCAATGCAGGCAGACCAGAAGCACTGTTGAATAAATGTCAGGAATACTATTGAATATCAAATGTCAAGTCAAATGTCAAGTGTCCCCAACTAAGCAAGCCAAAGGCGACAGCGGCAAGGAACCCAAACTCCATCAGGTGACATCAGGTTGCAGACAAGTGGCAAATAGTTGTTAAAATGGAGAAAAAAACCTTGGGAGAAACCAGGCTTAGTCGGGGGGCCAGTTCTCCTCTGGCAAACAGTGCTTTGTTACAATTCAGGTTGCTATCATCAGTCTGATAGGATCACAACAATCAAAGTATTTATTTAAGTTCCATCCAGTTGAGGATCATATTCATCACGCCAGTATGGACAGTCTGTTGAGGAACTGTGGCACTGGCTGTCCTGTCGATGAGGCCTTCACAATGGATGATCCAGTTGACTCGATCTCTGCTGATACTTCAGGGCTGCGTTGTGGTCGTGTCCAGTTGAGGATCGTATTCATCACGCCGGTATGGACGGTCTGTTGAGGAACTGTGGCACTGGCTGTCGTGTTGATGTCTTCACAAAGGATGATCTAGTTGACTCGAACTCTGCTGATACTTCAGGGCTGCGTTGTGGTCGTGTCATGGCACCGGTCCTTGGTCTCAGCTGGATACGGCCTGGATCCGGTTGACTACGGTAAACCTCGGGATAAACAGAAAGACTAATATTAGCGTAGATGCCATTCTTCTTCTGATGTAACGAGTACATCTGGTGTTATAGGAAGTGTTCCCGGTTCCGGCTGACCTAAATTATGCAGCCTAATAATCCTTTAACGGATTTGAAAATATAAATTGATAATGTGTTATGTGTATGCCAGGTTAAAGAGATGCGTTTTTAGTCTAGATTTAAACTGACAGAGTGAGTCTGCATCCCGAACAATGCTAGGAAGATTGTTCCAGAGTTTAGGTGCCAAATAGGAGAAGGATCTACCACCTGCAGTTGATTTTGATATTCTAGGTATTATCAGCTGGCCTGAATTCTGAGATCGCAATAAACGTGAAGGACTATAATGCATTAAGAGCTCACTTAGATACTGGGGAGCTAAACCATTTAGTGCTTTGTAAGTAATTAGCAAGATTTTAAAATTTATACAATGTTTAACAGGAAGCCAATGCAGTGATGACAGAATGGGCTAATATGGTCATACTTCCTAGTTCTAGTAAGAACTCTAGCTGCTGCATTTTGTACGAGCTGTAGTTTATTTATCAGGCGGGAGGAACAACCACCCGGTAGAGCATTACAGTAATCTAGCCTTGAGGTCATGAACGCATGAACTAACTGTTCTGCATTTTTCATTGAGAGCATATGTCGTAGTTTAGATATATTTTTAAGATGGAAGAATGCGGTTTTACAGATGCTAGTAACATGGCCTTCAAATGAGAGATTGGTATCAAAGAGCACACCCAGGTTTCTAGCTGACGACGAAGACTTAACAGAGCAGCCATCAAGTGTTAGACAGTATTCTAGATTATTGCGTGAAGTAGTTTTCAGTCCAAAAATTAGAATCTCTGTTTTTTCTGAATTTAGTAGTAGGAAATTACTGGTCATCCAGTTTTTTATATCAGCTATACATTCTGTTAATTTAGCAAATTGGTAAGTTTCATCAGGGCGCGAAGAAATATAGAGCTGAGTATCATCAGCGTAACAATGAAAACTAACACCATGCTTCCTAATGATATCTCCCAAGGGTAGCATGTACAGAGTGAAAAGCAACGGTCCTAGTACTGAGCCTTGCGGTACTCCATATTTAACTTGTGATTGATATGACATCTCATCGTTTACTACTACAAACTGATGACGGTCAGATAAGTATGATTTGAACCATGCCAATGCAATTCCACTAATGCCAACATAGTTTTCGAGTCTGTTTAGAAGAATATTGTGATCAATAGTGTCAAATGCAGCACTAAGATCCAGTAACACTAATAGAGAGATGCAACCATGATCTGATGATAAGAGCAAATCGTTAGTAACTCTGATGAGAGCAGTCTCAGTACTATGGTATGGTCTAAATCCTGACTGGAAATCCTCACAGATACTATTTCTTTCTACAAAGGAACATAGTTGTGATGAAACTGCCTTTTCTAGTATTTTTGACAGAAAAGTGAGATTTGGGATCGGCCTGTAATTGACTAATTCTCTAGGATCAAGTTGCTTTTTTTTTAATAAGAGGTTTTATAACAGCCAGTTTAAAGGTTTTTGGTACGTATCCTAGTGATAAAGATGAATTAACAATATTAAGAAGAGGATCTATGACCTCTGGAAGCATCTCTTTCAATAGCTTAGTCGGAATAGGGTCTAACATACATGTGGATGATTTTGATGAATTAACAAGTTTAGACAATTCTTCCTGTCCTAAAGCAGTAAATGAATTGAATTTTTCTTCAGGGACACTACAATGCACTGTCTGACACAATACTGTAGTAGTCGGTTGCATGGTTATAATTTTTTCTCTAATATTATCAATCTTGCAAGTAAAGAAGTTCATAAAGTCATTACTGCTGTGCTCTTTGGAAACATCAGAAGTTGAAGCTTTATTTCTTGTTAATTTAGCCACTGTATCAAATAAATACCTAGGGTTGTGTTTATTTTCTTCTAAAAGTTTTGAAAAATAGGCAGATCTAGCAGTTTTTAAGGCCTTTCTGTACTCAATCATTTTCTCTCTCCACGAAATGCGAAATACTTCTAGTTTTGTTTTCTTCCAGCTGCGCTCCATTTTTCTAGCTGTTGTTTTTAGGGCCCGAGTGTGCTCATTGTACCATGGTGTTGGATTAATTTCTTTAATCTTTTTTAAACGCAAAGGAGCAACTGAGTCTAATGTGCTGGAAAAGACAGAGGCAATAGTTTCTGTTGCAACATCGAGGTCTTCTAAGCTGTCTGGTATGCTAAGGCGATGAAACTGATCAGGAAGATTATTTATAAAGCGATCTTTAGTGGTAGAAGTGATGGTTCTACCATATTTATGGCAGGGAGGCAGTTTAGCCGTTTTCACTGAATGTAATATACACGAGACTAGATAATGATCTGAGATGTCGTCACTCTGCCGCAGAATTTCAATGGCATCAATATCAATTCCATGTGACAATATTAAATCTAAAGTATGATTACGACAATGAGTGGGTCCTGACACGTGTTGTCTAACACCAATAGAGTTTAGAATGTCTGTAAATGCCAATCCTAATGAGTCTTTTTTATTATCTATGTGGATATTAAAATCACCAACAACAAGGACTTCATCTGCAGCTAGTACTAATTCTGATAGAAATTCGGCAATCTCTTTGATAAAGTCTGTATTGTGCCCTGGTGGCCTGTATACAGTAGCCAACACAAATGTCAACTTACATAATGTTACATAAAGCACCATCACTTCGGAGGAATTATATTTGAAACACTTCTGGCTGATACTGTAAATATTACTATAAATTACAGCGACACCTCCGCCTTTGCCTTTCTGACGAGGATTGTGTCGATAATCATAACCTTGAGGACTACACTCATTTAAAGTAATGTAATCATCCGGTTTTAGCCAGGTTTCTGTCAAATACAGCACATCTAGATTATTGTCTGTGATAATATCGTTTACAATAAGTGCTTTTGAAGAAAGTGATCTAATATTTTGTAGTGATTTTTACTTTGTCCATCCAAGGACGTGAAGTAAAATAGGGATTGGTACTCAAGTCACCGCTGACGTTGTGATTTTTGGATCACACGTCTCTTAAGCTGTGGTTATGAGTACATCAGATGACCACTTTCCCCCCTTTCCCTAGTTCAGGGCGCCAGTCAAGGTCTTTTACCATTGGCAGTATGAGAACACTCCCAAAAGGGGCCTTCATTCATTTAGAATTAATGTAAAGTGGTCAGCTGATTTATCTGAAAGATTGGTGATATTGCTAACTTGTAGAACCTTTTCTGTATTATCAGCACAAGGAAGACACAAGTGTAATAAAATAAATTTTATTAACAAAAAGATAAACAAGAATAACTAACACAACTACTAAATGAATACCATGAATGATAAAAGAATAAAGTGCATAAGATACATAGAATACAAGTGATTAAGTTGAGTGTGGCTATGGAAGAGTTACGTTATCTTAGGGAAAGATAAACTGTTTCTCTGAAAATAATAAGGTGGAGAACCTTATTATGCAACAAACAAATAAACGAGAGATTATTTATTATTGACTAACATCAGCTATATTGAATCTAATAGGAATTAGGAAACTATATACTGATAATATACAACAATGCCAAGGTCTCTGGAAAGAGGTTTGGTTAAGTGATATTTACGTTCCACGTGGTCGAGTCCGATGACAGTGACGTCTTCCCCTGGTTGTGCTGGGTGACAATGCAGTGGAGAGAGGAGCCAGAATCTGTTTCAACAGTCTTGAACACGAAGCTCTGTGGGATGCTGATCTCCTGGAGCACCAAAGGGTCCTAAAATCTGGAACACGCAGATGAGGCCCTGGTGTAGGTGCAGAAGGTCCTTAACAATCTGGAACACGCAGACGAAGGTGCCTTGAAGTGAAGGTTTGCTCTCCTGAGCTTAACCTTGTTGCAGATGTCGTCACTGTCTCGCTGGACAGAAACTCTGAACGTAGTGTTTGTTAATGTCTCTTTCCTCACAAGCTGGAGGCTCAGAACGTGGTCGTCTCTGTTGCTGCCTCACAAGCTGTAGACTAAGATCATGGGATCTGTTGTTGTCTCTCTGGATGGACCAGAGGCTCAGAATGGTGTTGTGTCTGTTAATGTCTATCCCCGTACAGGACAGACTCAGAACGCTATATCTGTTACGTCTTCCCTGTTTGAAGGGCAGACTCAGAACAAGGAGTGTCGGTAGAAAGGGTACCTTTATCCCTTTCCGATGAGGAGGAGATTGCATTTTGGCGCTTCTCCCTTCGAGTGCTGTGATTGGCTGCTGGCATCAGAGGGGACACACACAGTGTGGCCCACCCTTCTCTCCCCTGTGGAACTCATTTGCATAAAGCACAAAGTTGGAAGTCTTTACAGTGTCTTTAAAGTTTACCAATGCATTTCTCACTTTCCAAACCACCACCAGAATACCTTTGGCAATATTCTAAACAAATAGAGACTAAACATGATGAAAAAGATTGAACTGTCATTCAATTGTACATTAACAGCTGAATTTGTATCAAATGTTGCACTACAAATAGCTGTCACTGAGAATACTTATTTCTGTGAATAAGTATCAAATGGATGTGTAGTTTGCATCAGTTTTAAGGTTTTCAAACATAGTTTTGAATGGATTTGGATGGATCTTTGTGATCTCTCTTTGTTTCACCCATTTCTGCTAAGGTCCCAAGGAATTTTTATGGCAGTCTCTGGCCAACTTTAGGAAGTAGTGTTTAGATGGGTGAAGGGTAATAACTGCCTGTGGACCAATGAGAAGTCTTGTCCTTCCTAGGCTTGGTACAAGAGGTCTTCTTCTTACCCTCTAAGAGAGGTCTGGATGTTGTCCTTCCATCTTTATCTGATGGCGTAGGACAGTTTGTTTGTGTTAGTCCACCGAGATCCAATCAAAATGTGGCAAACCTTTGTCCACTGTTACGGAGAGAGAGGGGCCCGGCCGTAAACTGGGCCCTGGCATTCACTACAATTTAACAACCCAAGCTTCATCATTTGTTTATCATTATTATCTCTATTTTTTATTTGTTGAACATCAATTAAATTTTTACTATTAAATGGGTTTGGAAGTTTTTTGTTTTTACTAATTCGGGGTACAGACAGAGTCTCTATGTGATAATATCTAGGTGCGAGAGTTTCTATGTGTTGGGAATTATCTGACTTCTGTAACGTGAGGCAGCTAGCAGACGGTCGGTTTAGCCAGTCTGTCTGCTTCCTGTCCTGGGCCCCAGTTTGTCATGTTTTAGTTCTAAGACAATGTGCCATATTACTAGAGAGAAGAGCAGCACCATCCCGGGACGGATGAATACCATCTCTTTTCAACAGGTCAGGTCTGCCCCAAAAGCTTTTCCAATTGTCTATGAAACCTATATTATTCTGTGGACACCACTTAGACAGCCAACCATTGAGTGATGATAATCTGCTAACTATCTCATCACTCCGACGAACAGGAAGAGGGCCAGAACAAATTACTTCTCCTGACATTGTACTTGCGAGTTCACACACCTCTTTAATGTTAATTTTAGTGATCTCCAACTGGCGAAGTCGAACATCATTTGTGCCGACGTGAATAATAATTTTAGAGTATTTACGATTAGCATTAGCCAGCACTTTTAAATTTGCTTTGATGTCAGGTGCTCTGGCTCCCGGCAAACGTGACTATGGTGGCTGGTGTCAATATTTTCACGTTCCGTGTAATAGAATCGCCAATGACTAGGGCACTTTCAACAGGATTCTCAGTGGGTGCTCACTCTCTTGCAGGCAAGAGCAGCCTTCTCGCGTTTAAAACTATATATCCAGTGCACCGTCATTCCTAAATAAATTTTATTGTTGGCAGACCAAATGTCCGTGGTGATACACATGATCCAGGGACTCGAACGTTCTTTTAAGCTTCGATTACATGTCGGAATAACACTTATCCATGTAATGTATACGTTGGCTTGTGAGTCACGGGTATTTGATCTAGTATTTTTCTAAACCTGGGTGATTCAATGGTCCACAGGGGAAGCATGTCTTCTACAATGAACCCTGCAACTAGCCTGTTCATTTCGTTATGTGTTACCTGCTGCGCTCCAAGACTTGATAAAAGCTTAGCTTATTTAGGCGGGGTTGGCTGATGATGAGTGACTCCTTCAAATGACCGGTGAGCAGGATCTTTCGCCACAAGTTTTGTATTGCCATGCCATGCTGACAAATGCTTAGACAGGTTGCTCATCAAGTTGGCAGCAGTTGAAAGACACTTGTCGCCTGGACATGTCGCAGAAACATAGTGTGCATTTCACACAAATATTTTTGTCCTTTCGAGCAATAAACTGAAAGTAATGTGAATATCGCCAGTGGCTGAAACCCCCTGTCTCCATCTCCATCTCCATTTCCCGCTCCCCTTCACACCAGCAGCTACGTCAAATCGATCTCTATGGCAAAGGCACACATACAGGCACACGCATGCATGCACCACTTAAACAGACAGAACTTTACACACAATCAAATACGGCTTGGGTAACGCAGGAAAGTGCGTTCCTATAGTCTAGTAAAGTAGTGTAGTTACCAATATTATTTGTGTAATGCGTTACTTTACTTTGTTACCCAAAAAAGTAATATAGTTACTGTAATCCGTTACTTTGTAACTCGTTACCCCCAACACTGGTCATATCGCAATATATAGTCGCATAAAGATCACACAATATCTTGGGAATGATAGCTGTACAAATAGCTGTACGACTGTCCCTTTCCTGCACACAGTTGCTGCGCTTGCACGAAGCTGTAGCAAATAGGACATGGAGACATTAACTGAAGAAATGTGATCACGTACAGGTATTTTATACATGTTTATAAAGCAGTATGCAAATGACATAGCCTCATTGCCACACAGAACAAAACCATGTTTCTGCCTCTAATGTAAAGGAAGTCACTTCGACACTAGATGCAACATACCCAAGTTATATAGCATGTCGTTATATCTTTCTGCTGCAAGACATGGATCCAACAGTCAAAGCTTTAAAAAGCATGTTAAGGTCATGTTACTTCATTAATAGGACATAAACTTGCAGTGCTTGCAAAGATAAAGCAATCGGGCAGCAATTAATGTGAACAGATCGATGCACTTATGTTATATTCTACGCAGACCCGCTGAGATATACCTTACAGAGTATTAAGTAGAACATAGTGAAATCACTGAGCTAATTTGCTATTCCAGCTTAAGCTCTATTAATCGTGCGGCCTCCAATTACAATGTATGATCTGGATGTATGTTGCTTTAAAGTTTAAACATGTGTGGGGTTTCCCCGAGCCTTGCAATAAGCCATGGTACGCCATTCTTTGTTTTGTGCTTTTCTAAAACAAATGGCAACCCATGTCATGTGGATCATTAACAACATGCTATATGTAACAATGCGAACGAGCACGATGAGTGTTCCGTCTCAAACAAATGCGTGCGACTGCACTGTACAGCTCTGCTAATGTTTGTAAAAGAGCAAAAGTGCGATTCTATCCAAATCGAGATCTAATGCATAAAACAATGAAAATACTTATAATACTTATCACTGAGATAAAGTAGCTGTTGTAGTGATGACAATCCACGATGAGTGGACCTGCATGCTTCTGAAATTTGAAACGGGAATTACGACCTCTATCATTGCCGTGACAGCTCAATGAACATTCGAAATGACAGGCTAACATGAACTTAAATGACGCTGTAGCATTTAACTTATCCCGTCTAAGATTAACATTTCACATTGTAGTACATCGAACTACCGCTAACATTTTCTGTGTGATTATTTAGATAATCACAATAATAGGCCTGTTCATGCATTGTGAGAGGCAAGTCAATGTCATCAACTGCAAACATGAAACAGAGAATTCAGTGCTCATTTATACCAGGTGTCAAGCAGTGATTGGCCGGACTTATTATGAAGGATGACGTGACATTAAGTCATTCTGGCAGAACTTGCTCTAGCGCCTTTCATGAGTCTTTGTGACTTTGGCAGGATATTAGCATAAGAAAGTGGATTGGATGAATGAGAGAAGAACCTTTTAGATTCTTATAATACTAATGTGTCACAGAGTTAGTAACATGAAACGTCTCGGTTACAGATGTAACCCTCGTTCCCTGAAGGAGGGAACGGAGACGTACGTCAGTAGTGACCGACGAATTGGGATATCGCTTAGAGAGCCCTATCAGCTTCGTGTGAACTAAAACAAGCCAATGGAATTGGCGTGCGATATTTGCATAATGCGCACCGCCTCCGACAGGTGTATATAAATAGGAAGCAGATGCAATCGCACTCTGTTTTTCGCTGAGGAGACAACTGGTGTCCGCACAACAGCGAGGGTACAGAAACTGTGGCGACGGGACGTACGTCTCCGTTCCCTCCTTCAGGGAATGAGGGTTACATCTGTAACCGAGACGTTCCCTTTCAGTCGGTCACGTTCGACGTACGTCAGTAGTGACTGACGAATTGGGATCCCAACTAAAGCGCCACAGTTACGAAACCCCTTCCAGTGCTCAGCGCAAGCTCAGCCGCCCATAGCACCGGCTGGACGGAGAAGGGGGTGAGCTCACGCCGAGAGAGTTTACTGCTGTTTCACCTATACCCACTAAGTAAACTAGACTACACTGGGGAAGCGAACCTGGAGGGGACGCTGCGGAGGCCACTACCTACCCAATGGGGGAGGAGTTTACGTGGAGAATACACATATGGACTTGCCCGGGGGCAGTACACATATGGAGTCCCTGGGATGGCTCCACCTGGGTAGGGGGAGACTCATCTGACAGGTGACAGCAGAGCTGGCTCTGCTAAGGGAAAGACACGGGCTCGCCGTAGGGAGTTTAGACCCGTGGACAATTACACATATGGGACCGCTCACGTAGAGGAGTCACGACATATGGACCCCAGCCAACAGACAGCGTCAGCGACGGATGTAGGCCTGGCATCAGACACTCCGCAATGTCCGAGCCGAAGGGGGAGGCGGAGGAACTCGACAGGGTTCGCCAAGCGGGGAACACGACTGGAGTCAAAGATGCACGTATCCGGCCCAGGGGGCGGGAATGGCATTGCAAGCCGACACTTAGAGCAGGTTCAACGCGTCTACCGGCTAGTGGAAGCGAGTACACGGGAAGATACCGGCTCTACACGTAGGCTATAGAATCTAGCGAACGTGTTAGGTGTCGCCCAGCCCGCAGCTCTACAGATATCTGTCAGCGAGGCGCCATGAGCCAGCGCCCAAGAAGAGGCCACCCCTCTGGTGGAGTGGGCTCTCAACCTGAGCGGGCAAGGCACGCCCTGGGATTCATACGCCAAGGCGATGGCATCCACTATCCAGTGGGCCATCCTCTGCTTGGAGACAGCCTTTCCCTTCTGCTGGCCTCCGTAACAGACAAAGAGCTGATCTGAGGTCCTGAAGCTTCGCGTTCTGTCTACGTACACACGCAGAGCGCGGACGGGACAGAGCGAAGCTAGGGCTGGGTCTGCCTCCTCCGAAGGCAGCGCTTGCAGGTTCACTACCTGATCTCTGAAGGGAGTGGTAGGAACCTTGGGCACATATCCGGGCCGGGGTCTCAGGATGACGTGAGAGTCACCGGGCCCGAATTCTAGGCACGCTTCGTTGACCGAAAATGCATGCAGGTCCCCTACCCTCTTAAGGGAAGCCAAAGCGACCAGAAGGACGGTTTTCAGGGACATTAGTTTCAGGTCGACTGATCGCAAGGGCTCAAAGGGATGACCCCGGAGAGCTGTGAGAACCAGGGTCAGATCCCAAGAGGGTATGGAGGAAGGGCGAGGAGGATTTAATCTCCTCGCCCCCCTCAGGAACCTGACGACCAGATCGTGTTTCCCCAGGGACTTACCCTCAACTGCATGGTGATGTGCAGCGATAGCGGCAACATACACCTTCAGGGTGGAGGGAGACAGCCTTCTCTCCAACCCCTCTTGCAGGAAGGAAAGCACGGATCTGATCGAGCAAGATCGGGGGTCCTCTCGGCGAGAGGCGCACCATTCAATGAATAGGTTCCACTTCAGCGCGTAGAGACTCCTCGTGGAAGGAGCTCTAGCGGAAGTGATGGTGTCTGCAACCGCTTGCGGGAGATCACTCAGAACCTCCGCATCCCGTCCAGGGACCACACGTGGAGGTTCCACAGGTCGGGACGCGGGTGCCATAGGGTGCCCCGTCTCTGAGTCAGGAGGTCCTTCCTCAGAGGAATCGGCCAGGGAGGGGCTGTCGCGAGGAGGGTGAGGTCTGAGAACCAGGTCCGAGTGGGCCAGTACGGAGCCACTAACAGAACCTGCTCCCCGTCCTCCCTGACCTTGCACAGGAGTTGTGCGAGAAGGCTCACTGGGGGAAACGCATATTTGCGTAGACCCGGGGGCCAGCTGTGTGCCAGGGCATCCGTGCCGAGCGTGCCGCCGGTCAGGGAATAGAACCACTGGCAGTGGGCAGTTTCTGGGGAGGCAAACAGGTCTACCTGGGCCTCGCCGAAATGCTGCCAAATCAGCTGAACTCGCCCGCAAGTGGAGGCTGCCGTGACAGCTCGTCGGCTGCACGGTTGAGCACACCTGGGACATGAGTGGCACGAAGGGACCTCAGATGCTTCTGACTCCACAACAAGAGATGGCGGGCGAGTTGCGACATGCGACGGGAGCGTAGACCACCTTGATGGTTGATGTACGCAACGGCCGCAGTGCTGTCCGAGCGGACCAGTACGTGCTTGTCTGACAGCAGCTCCTTGAAGCGGCCCAGTGCAAGACGTACTGCTAGCAACTCCAGGCAATTGATATGCCAATGCAGCTGAGGCCCCGTCCAAAGACCCGACACTGCATGCCCGTTGTACGTGGCCCCCCATCCCGTGGCAGAGGCATCTGTGGCGACCACAGCATGCCTGGACACTTGTTCGAGGGGTACTCCGGCCCGCAGGAACGAAGGGTCCGACCACCGGATGAGGGTGCGACGGCAGCTCGGTGTCACGGGGACACGGAGCGTGCCGCGCTGCCACGCCCATCTCGGGACCCGGCCGCGGAGCCAGTGTTGAAGCGGTCTCATATGGAGCAATCCGAGCGGCGTGACCGCGGCTGCAGATGCCATATGCCCCAGGAGCCTCTGAAAAACTTTCAGTGGAGCCGCTGTCCTGCGCTTGAGCGAGCTCAGGCAGTTCAACACCGACTGGATGTGCGCCTCGGTGAGACGCGCAGTCCGTGCGACCGAGTCTAGCTCGAGACCGAGATAAGAGATCCTCTGCCCGGGGGCGAGTTTGCTCTTGTCCCAGTTGACCCGAAGACCCAACTGGCTGAGGTGAGCTAAAACCATGTCCCTGTGTTCGCACAACTGCTCTCGCGAGCTGGCCAGGATCAACCAGTCGTCGAGATAGTTGAGAATACGAACGCCTTGTTCCTTGAGGGGAACAATGGCCGCCTCCGCAACCTTCGTAAAGACGCGGGGTGACAGGGCCAGCCCGAAGGGTAGGACTTTGTACTGATATGCCCGACCCTCGAACGCAAACCGTAGGAAGGGTCTGTGTCGAGGCAGAATCGAGACATGAAAGTACGCGTCCTTCAGGTCGATCGCTGCAAACCAATCCTGGGGACGGACGCATTCGAAAATGCGCTTCTGCGTGAGCATCTTGAACGGCATCCTGTGGAGATACCGGTTCAAAATGCGCAGATCCAGGATTGGCCGTAGCCCACCGCCCTTCTTCGGTACAATGAAGTAGGGGCTGTAAAACCCCGACTTCATATCGGCTGGAGGGACCGGCTCGATTGCGTCCTTCGCCAGTAGGACAGCAATCTCCGCCCGGAGAACAGGTTCACTGTCCAACGACACCTGAGTGAAGTGGACACCCCTGAAAACCGGGGGACGCCGGGCGAACTGAATCGCATAGCCGAGTCTGATGGTGCGAATGAGCCAGCGGGACGGGCTGGGAAGCGTGATCCACGCCTCCAGACTCCGAACCAGCGGGACCAAAGGCACCACAGATGCACCGGGGGTGGGGCAGCGAAGCAGAGTACGGGGACCCGACTCGGACGGCATGGAAGCGGCCCAGAGTGTGGTCGGACTCTGCGAGGCAGCAGTGCGTATGGGAGACGGCGCACGGGACGCAGCCTGCACCATCACACTGCCACCTGCTGGCGGGATGAGAGGGGGCTGCGAGCGGCAAGGCTGGGCCTCGCACACTGGCAGGCAAGCCCTCTTGTGACCTGGAGTTTGAGGAAACTGCTCTTTTTGTGATAATGTGGGTACCGCTGGACTCCGGAGAGCCAGCGGCGGTGGACAAACAGACAACACAAATTCCCCCCGGCCCTCCTCCGGGGGTGGGAGAGCAGATGGAATACTCTCCCGAAGAGCAGGAACCTTCCCCTCCAGGTCGCCCGTCTCAGGGCCGAGATTTCCTCGACCGCTTACCACCTGGCTTGGCAGAGACGGGCTGGGCACCACGTCCGCGACCGGCACCCTGCTGTTTGGCTGGTGCAGGCTGCTGCTTTGCCGACTTAGCAGGGGCGGAGGACGACGCGGGCAGGCGCCCTCGGCGACGAGCAGGCTGAGGCTGAGCCACGGGCGGCTAGGTGGAGGCAGCAGCGGACCGCCGTGGCATGACGTACTTGATAGCCTCAGCTTGCTTCTGTGCAGCGGAGAACTGTTGGGCAAAGCTCTCCACTGCGTCGCCGAAGAGGCCGACCGGAGACACGGGGGAGTCCAGGAACCGATGTTTGTCGGTTTCCCTCATGTCTGCCAAGGTCAGCCAGAGGTGGCGTTGCTGGACTACTAACGTAGACATCGCGTGACCAACAGAACGCGCTGTCACCTTCGTTGCCCGGAGGGCAAGGTCAGTGGCAGCGCGCAGCTCCCCGAGCAACTGTTGGTCAGGCCCTTCCTGGGGCATTTCCGACAGCGCCTTTGCCTGGTAAACCTGCAAAAGGGCCATCGCATGCAAGGCGGAGGCAGCCTGCCCACAGGCTCTGTAAGCCTTCTCAGTCAGACCGGCTGAGAACTTACAGGCCCGGGACGGGAGGCGCGGCTCACCACGCCAGCCAGTGGCCGTTGGACACAGCTGCATCGCAACAGACCGCTCGACTGGCGGGATCCTCGCGTATCCCCTGGCTTCCCCGCCATCCAGGGAGGTGAAGGCGGACGAGGGACCAGGCCTTGCACGAACACTATACGGTGCTTGCCAAGACTTGGTCACCTCATCGTGCACTTCCGGGAAGAAGGGCATTGGGGCGGGACGCTGGGTTTGACCAGCGCGACCCCCCCCCAAGTACCAATCATCCAACCGAGATGGGCCGGGACAGGGTGGAGGGTTCCACTCAAGCCCGACACAGAAGGCGGCCCGGGAAAGCACAGCCGTCAACTCGGGATCAGATTCGGGAAACGCTACCGTCCCGGAGGGCGGCAACGCAGCCGGATCTTCCTCTCCCGAGGACTCTGGCTCACCTTCCGATGCAGAGATCGACATCTGCTCCGCTGCCGGTGCACCAAAGGTAACGGCTGGACAGTCCGTAGAGGGCCCAGCGGAAACCAACGGCGGCACGATGGGTTGCGGTGCTGATGAGGCGGCAGGGGCCCGCGGAGCGTTTCCACTCGGCGGGGAAGCCCTGACCGTAATCCTCAGGTCGCCCTTCCTATACACCGCCGAACCGTCATTCCGACCGGGGCCGGAAAAAACGGTCGAACGGGGCATAGGGGAGGGGACCCCCGCTTCCTGAGACTTCAGGAAGGAGAGTCTCGACCTCAGCACCGCGATAGTCATATTCCCGCAATGGGAACATGAACCATCCACAAACGCTGCTTCAGCGTGCTGAATGCCCAAACACGAGATGCAACGATTGTGCCCATCAGCAGGGACCAGGGAACGACCGCACCCAGTAACGCACAGACGAAATGACATACTGTCAGGGTTCGTCTGTAAAGCTCTTTTAGAAGGGGAATAGTCAGCTCACTCGTGCTGAAGCACACAGGGAGTGACGCGATGTGCTCAGGTACACCACTCCCTGAACACACCGAGGAACCGGCCCAAATCGCAACACACACACACTTTTAGAGTGTTGCTGTTAGAACAGCAGTTGAGAGCTTATAGCTCGGCTCCCCGGAAGCTCGCGACCTCGCTGAAGTGCCTTTGCAACCAACACAAACAGCTCGCTATTGATCCTCTTCTGAGGCAGTTTTAGTTCTCTTCTTTTGAAGAAAGAGTCTGAAGCAGGACACCAGTGTATGGCTCCGAAGCGAAAGACAGAGTGCGATTGCATCTGCTTCCTATTTATATACACCTGTCGGAGGCGGTGCGCATTATGCAAATATCGCACGCCAATTCCATTGGCTTGTTTTAGTTCACACAAAGCTGATAGGGCTCTCTAAGCGATATCCCAATTCGTCGGTCACTACTGACGTACGTCGAACGTGACCGACTGAAAGGGAACATAAATTACCAAATAGGAAACGAAAGTTGGAGTCCGTAGATACCAAACATGCTACCAATGTAATTTCAGTTAACTATATATTTGCAACTCTAGAACATTAATACCAAAATTCAAACCCGATTCCAAAAAAGTTAAGACACTGTACAAATTGTGAATAAAAACAGAATACAATAATGTGGAAGTTTCAAATTTCAATATTTTATTCAGAATACAACATAGATGACATATCAAATGTTTAAACTGAGAAAATTTATCATTTTAAGGGAAAAATAAGTTGATTTTAAATTTCATGACATCAACACATCTCAAAAAAGTTGGGACAAGGCCATGTTTACCACTGTGTGGCATCCCCTCTTCTTTTTATAACAGTCTGCAAATGTATGGAGACTGAGGTGACAAGTTGCTCAAGTTTAGGAATAGGAATGTTGTCCCATTCTTGTCCAATACAGGCTTCTAGTTGCTCAACTGTCCTAGGTCTTCTTTGTCGCATCTTCCTCTTTATGATGCGCCAAATGTTTTATATGGGTGAAAGATCTGGACTGGCCATTTCAGTACCTGGATCCTTCTTCTTCGCAGCCATGATGTTGTCATGTTGGAAAACTCACGGTCCCTGAAAGAGACAACATCTGGATGGGAGCATTGTGTTCTAGAAATTGGATATACTTTTCAGCATTGATGGTGCCTTTCCAGATGTGTAAGCTACCCATGCCACATACCATCAGAGATGCAGGCTTCTGAACTGAGCGCTGATAACAACTTGGGTTGTCCTTGTCCTCTTTAGTCCGGATGACATGGTGTCCCAATTTTCCAAAAAGAACTTTTGATTCGTCTGACCACAGAACAGTTTTCCACTTTGCCACAGTCCATTTTAAATGAGCCTTGGCCCAGAGAAAAGTATTCCTGAGCCCATGTTGTGATTTCCATTACAGTAGCATTTCTGTATGTGATGCAGTGCCGTCTAAGGGTCCGAAGATCACGGGCATCCAGTATGGTTTTCTGGCCTTGACCCTTATGCACAGAGATTGTTCCAGGTTCTCTGAATCTTTGGATGATATTATGCACTGTAGATGATGATAATTTCAAACTCTTTTTCTCTGAGAAACTCCTTTCTGATATTGCTCCACTATTTTTCGCCGCAGCATTGGGGGAATTGGTGATCCTCTGCCCATCTTGACTTCTGAGAGACACTGCCACTCTGAGAGGCTCTTTTTATACCCAATCATGTTGCCAGTTGACCTGATAAGTTGCAAATTGGTCCTCCAGCTGTTCCTTATATGTACATTAACTTTTCCGGCCTCTTATTGCTACCTGTCCCAACTTTTTTGGAATGTGTAGCTCTCATGAAATCCAAAATGAGCCAATATTTGGCATGACATTTCAAAATGTCTCACTTTCAACATTTGATATGTTATCTATATTCTATTGTGAATAAAATATAAGTTTATGAGATTTGTAAATTAGTGCATTCCTTTTTTACTCACAATTTGTACAGTGTCCCAACTTTTTTGGAATCGGGTTTGTAGTTCAAAAGAGAAAATTAATACATAGAATAAAGCCTATAAAATAAAAAAGTCATGAGATTGGAAAATTGGATACATGTTTATACATTTCCCAAGTGGTTATATAGAGAATACATAGGATTAAGGGAGTTTATTTGTCTTTCTCAGAAAGAATGAAGTCAGAGTCACTTATCAATGCAAAATTCATTCTGATCGTAAAGGTACCATGTATCTGTAACAGGACACCTAGTTCTGCCTGTGTGTTAGCTACGTTTGCAGTTTTAGGGGAATGGGTTCACAGACCATTGATAGAGTGAGTTTATGGGTAATTCATTAAATATAATGAATAATTGGGTGCCTGATTGGTCCAGACGCTACAAATAAAAGAACTAAATTATTTCCATTGTCATAAAGATACAAATAGAACTTCATGGCTGATAATAAATATTTATGTATGATAAATGCCCTCATTAGGTGTATGATGCATTGCTGAATCTATCAGAGTAAATTTAAGGCTATAGTTCATCAATGGTAAATCTTTTGTCAGGTTTTGTCAAAGGGAAAGCCCTCTCTATATAACCTCTAATACTAACTATAATACTAAAATGTGTAAGGCAGCTGTAGCCAACCCTGCTCCAAGGAGAGCTACCTTTCTGCAAAACCTGCCTGTAATTCTCAAGTAATCCTGAAAACCCTGATTAACCAGGTCAGTTTTGTTGGATTAGGGTTGTTGCCAGTCTGCTGCACCCTAATAAAATAAAACTGATCTGACTGATCAAGTTTTATCAGGATAACTTGAAGTTTTTGCAGAAAGGTAGCTCTCATTGGAGCAGGGCTACACATGTTGTAAGGAATAATTGCAGATGAGATACTGAATTATTGAAACAAGTTATTTAATTATTGAATTAAGCCTGGAGTCAATTGTTCTGCTTACACAATCTTAAAATATAAATATAAAATATAAATTTTGTAGATGTTTTGGAACTTTTCAGAAAAGAAAAGTTCCAAAACATCTACACATAAATTGAATGATATAGATACAGTACATTTGACCAAAATTGTCAAATAGTGAAAAAATGACAAATTCTGTTATTAAGCAATCATTCATCCCATACAACTTATCAGTCTCAAAATTACACAAAATGCAATTAGCCACAAATCCTTCATGCATGACAAGTTTGGTAAGTGTTCACCATAGCGATAAAAAAGTTACAGCTGTTTAAATTGAGGAATAAAAATAATTAGCCAGAGTTTGCAGATAAAGTCACATAAAAATTATGTTTTGATATTTTTTTTCACAGGTAACTAAAGAAGAGCTTGGAACCGACAGAGAGAATCCAGATCAACATAAAGAAAAAGAAATGCTTACGGGTTCAAATTCAGTCTTTGACCGACTTCATCTTAAAAGCAGGCATGATCATAATCTGAGAGCTGCAGTTCTTCAGATAACCAAATATTCATTACAGTCCCACGAGTCTTGTACTGAAGAGGAGCTGATTCAGACTTTCCTTCAAAAACTACTGATGATGAACTACAGAGCAAGATATATTAAAACTAATCAGACTAATACACAGGATGACACACACAAAAAAAACGAAGACTCATCTCGAGAGGAGTTTGATATTTTTGATGAAATGTCTGTGTCTAACATAGGAACAAACCAATCTGACCCTGTTCACCCGATGGATGTTCAGATGGCCGTGTTTCATTGTGCTGATGGTTTCCTGAAGCAGCTGATGGTCACTAAACTGTCCCAGTGTCAGTACGCTCTGCCTCTGCTTTTTCCTGATCCATTCACACAACAGATTGATTTTCCTCTCTGGACATTCAGACAAATCAACAAGAGCTGGAAGATCAGAAACACCAACAATGAAACCATCAGTCAAATCCAGCCAATCTACAAGGCAGAAACTCCAATGGTGTCTTTCTTCAGATTTGGCTCTGTGTCTTCATCCAAGTCTCAGCTGATGAACAGTCTGATCAATGAGAAACACAACACATTCTTCCACAGGAACTGCCCAGGCAGCAGCAGAACCAGAGTCCTGATGGATGGAGTAGTGGAGATCGCCTGGTTCTGCCCCTCTGGATCATATGATGATAAATTCACTGACTGTGTTGCATTCTGTAATCTACACGGTGATGCAGGAGACCATGAGAAACAGCTGCAGATCCTCACTGAAATGAGCTCAGTCAATGTTGTTATTCTGCCAAAACTGGACAGGAATGACAAACATGCTGCAAATATACAAAACTTGTCCAAAATCAGAAAGCCACTTATCTGTATTTTTACTGAGGCTGAATCAACTCTAATTGAGACACGGAAAGGAAAGTATAAGATTGGTCTGAAAAAGAGAAATCAGTCAGCTGTATCTGAAGATCTCAGAAAAGCTATAAATGATTGTCTCTCAAAATCATCTTCCACATTCAGACTTGAAGATGTGTCCAAACACTCAGACATCAGAGTAGATGAGGAAGATGATGAAGATTGCAGGAGAGGAAGAGAAGCAGCACAGCAGATGATGAGTTTACTGGAGAAGAAAGATCTGACAGAAATCAAAGAATCAGTTCTGCCTCATCAGGGGAAACCATGGCATCAGTGGAGTCAGAAGAACAAGGAACTACATCAACTTCGAGCATATGAGACCGAAATGGAAATAAGTAGGAAACAAACAGAGATGAAGAAAATCCGAGAACAGCAGCATACATCTGACATCAGTGAGTTTATGAAGCTGTTTATAAAACAAATGATCTCACCTGCAACAAACCAGATGTTTTTCTTGAAATGGCTCAGAGTCCTCCTGGATGAACACACATCAGCGGATCTTGATGCTGTACATCACAAATATGATGAAAAGTGGTCAAAAGTCTTAAAACTGAAAGGGAATCATGATAAATATGTTCATCTCAGAGCTGAACAAGCAGAACTCAAGAAAATATCTGAGGAACTTCAAGCTGCAAACTTTGGTCTGGAGCACATCATGAGGGAGATCGGTCAGATCTATGAATCATGTTCATCTGTGAAGAAGAACAAGAAAGACCTGCAGTTTGACTTCTTTTCTCTCCCGAGTCTTGCAGCAGAGATGATGATCTCTGGATTTCCACTGGAGCTCATGGATGGAGATGCTGCTCATGTTCCTGTGATCTGGATCTCTGCTGTTCTAGATGAACTCAAACAGAAACTGGGAGACCAGAGAGTCTTTGTGCTGTCAGTTTTAGGGATTCAGAGCTCTGGGAAATCCACCATGCTGAATGCCATGTTTGGACTCCAGTTTGCCGTCAGTGCTGGCAGGTGCACCAGAGGAGCTTTCATGCAGCTGGTCAAAGTGTCAGATGAGATGAAAACACAGATGAACACTGACTATATTCTGGTTGTTGATACTGAGGGTCTTCGTGCTCTAGAACTGGCTGGAAGATCAACAAGACATCATGACAATGAACTGGCCACATTTGTTGTTGGTCTTGGAAATTTGACATTGATCAACATCTTCGGAGAAAACCTTGCTGAGATGCAGGACATTCTTCAGATTGTTGTTCAGGCCTTTCTGAGGATGAAGAAGGTCAGACTGAATCCCAGATGTGTGTTTGTGCATCAGAACGTCTCAGACGTCACAGCTGGAGAGAAAAACATGGAGGGAAGGAGACAACTGCAGGAGAAACTAGATGAGATGACAAAACTCGCTGCTAAAGATGAAGTGTGTGATGAAGAATGTTTCAGTGATGTCATTAAATTTGATGTTCAGAATGATGTGAAGTATTTTGCTCAGCTCTGGGAGGGCAGCCCACCAATGGCACCACCAAATCCAAACTACTGTGAGAATATTCAAGAACTGAAAAACACTGTTCTCTCAAAAGCCTCTGAGTCCAGCTGTGTTACACTGTCACAATTCAAAGGACGTATTAATGATCTGTGGAATGCACTGCTGAATGAAAACTTTGTGTTCAGCTTCAGAAACATTTATGAGAGTGCAGTTTACAGAGGACTGGAAACCGAATACAATGATTGGACATGGAAACTCAGAAGTGCTATGTTGAAAATAGAAGAGAAATTCCATAACAGAATTGCCAATGGAAAAGATGAGGTGGAAGAAAAAGTCCTGTTGGATAACATGAAAGAGACAAAAGAAGCGATACAAAAATCACTTGTGTCATATTTTGAGGAGAACAGAGACAGAGAAATTCTGAGTCAATGGAGAGGAAGATTTGAGACCAAAATTACAGAACTGCATGATGATCTCATAAAGAGAGCAAAGAGAACACTGGATGAAGTGATTCAACAGAAGAAAGCCAGAGAAAAGCTGGATAGTAAAAAGACAGATTATGAAAATAAGCTTCTCAGTCTGAGCAAGGATCTCGCTTTGAAATTTAAAAATACAAAAAAAGATGATCATGTTCTGAAGAAACAGTTTGACTCAGTTTGGAGCACATGGATCACTGAACTGATCAAAGGCACTCCACCAGTGAAAGACATCAACTTTTGGAAGGATGTCATAAAAATTCTGTCAGAAAACTATGAATTGACTCTTCTGCAAGAGAGGGAACGTGAGACATGCTATAAACGGATAGACTACCTGGCTGATTATTCAGATTACATTTTACTGAAAAAAAAAATTTCAGTTTCACTTAACATGTCATTAAACCCTTCTGGAAATAGAAATGTAAAGGAAAATCAGCATAAGAAAAGTGAGGATCATGATTCAGTAAGAGATCTGATCAGAAATATAACTGAGCAGACCAGCAAAATACTTGAAAAGGCACAAACAGCAAAACATGGCTATCATGATAGCTATATTCAAGAAATGACAGCATGTGTTCAAAACAGCATCAATAAATACCAACAAGAGAACATGAAATTTAAATTAAAGAAAGAGTTCAATGTGGATCTTTGTCTGCATGTGTTTGACCTTGCACATGACACATTTACTGAACTTCACAACAAATTCAAGAATGCAAATGATCCAAGAATTTATCTTGAGAAGCAGAAACCTCAATATTACAACGTCTTCAAGAACTACCGCAGAGGAGCTGCAACAACAGCCATATTTGGTGAATTCATTTGCAGCAAGCTTGAATCTTCCATCTTGCAAGCAGTTTACAACAAAACTGCTATTGACTTGGCAGACCTGATGAAGTCTGATGTGCCAGCATTAAATGGGAATAGATCAAAACTGGAAAAATACATTCTGAAATCCCTTGCAGAAGAGGAGAATTTTGAAGAGTACATGAAATATATTCATAACCCCAAAGAACATTTCAAACATTTTATTATAGGTGAAGTCAGTGAATTCATCAAACAACACCACCAAAAGGTTCTTACTACATTCAGAAACAACGTCACACTCAAAGCACAGTCTGTGTCTGCAGCAGTGCAAGAGTCAATAGAAGAGGTCAAGAGAAGCAATGGAAATGCCATCATGTGGCAGGAAATATTCATTAAATCCCTGTCAGATGAGCTGAAATTAACAGGAAATGCATGCGCTGACCTCAGTACAGTCACAGATTTTGATTTTCTTGAGAAGGTTTTAAGTGAAAATCTAAAAGAAAGGATGTCAAAGCTACAGAATGGTTTTAAGACCATTAATGACATAAAACTGGAAAAATGCAGAAAGAAACCTGATGAGATTCTGATTGATCACTTCTGTCAGTGCTGTTGGGTTCAGTGTCCGTTCTGTAAAGCCATCTGCACTGGTACCATGGAAAAACATCCTGGAGACCACAGTGTTCCTTTCCATCGTGTTACTGGGTTAACCGGGATACTTTTCAGAAATACAACATACCTGACTGTACACATTTGCACGTCAGCAGTGGCAAGTGATGGATATTTTCATCCAGATTCCTCAGATAACAAAGTCCTATGGAGAGAGTACAGAAAAGGAGGTGATGGATTTGCAGACTGGAGCATCACTCCTGACGTCTCTGAGCTGCCCTACTGGAAGTGGTTTGTGTGCAGATTCCAGAAAGACCTAGAGGGCTACTACAAAAAGACATTTGAAAAGTATGGTGAGATTCCGAGTAAATGGAGAGAGCACTCGAAAGATGAAGCAATGCAGAGCTTAGATGATTACATTGAAACAACAAAAGCAAGTCTTCTTTCAGATAAAAAAAAAATGGTTACAAATTAGAAACAAAATGCTTTTATAAATAGTAAAATTAAGAAACAAACAGATTTAGGTTTATTGGATATGCCAGGGGTTTTCAAACCTGTCCTAAAGGACCCCCAGCAGTGCACATTTCAGATGACTCCCTCATTTAACACATTTGATTCAACTCATCATTAATAGAGACTGCAAGACCTGAATTGTGTGTATGAGATAAGTGAAACATTGAAGTGCCATGCTGGGGGTTCCAGGACATTTTTAAAAAATCCTAGTATGTACCTTCAGCGTGACTGCGTCTGAGGCATGTGTGTAGCTAGTCTTATCCAGGGGTGCATTTCCCAAACAACGATGTAACCCGCTGCTGAATTACCATACTACGATGCATCATTGAACAAATCAACTAGCTAGTCACGACTGTTTCCCGAAAACCGTATTGTCGCAAACTTGTCATTCAACCACGCTGGAGAATGACGGTAGTGCAGGTAGTGAGTAATAACTTCTTTAAATGAATCCGTTTGAGATCGAATTAATGCTAGATTTTCTGCTATAAATTACAGACATGGCATTAGAGGACTAATTCTCATTTTCCTCAGTTATTTAAATTAAATCAAATGCTTGTTCTTACGTACTAGAGCACGTACACGTATGCGCATTCTTCAAAAAACAGTGCTTTCAATCTCTTGACAAACCAAAATATATAAATGACACTTGTATATATTCGACATAAAAGATATACATTGTACTTAATGTCAGCTTGCTTATTTTGCTCAATGTAACAATTTATTAAGTCCACATGTCATAAAAACAAGAAACTATGCTTCTAACCACAACTCCAGAGCTGTCATTCCAACCACCAAGTCTGAGATGCAGTTTGTGAATGTTCGTTTGATTTATGGTTTCTGGAAACACCAAATCATTGAACTATGTAAGTAACGACGGAACTTGCAATGTTAGTTGGCTAACAATACTTTTGGGAACTGTCGAGGAGACGGCTATAACAAATATGAACTGTACTAAAAAATTTCTACCAAAAGAACCAATTCATCAGGGAGAACCTAGGGTTGATATGGTTGATTTGATTACTCAAGGTTTGCAAAAAGAGCAAGACGAAATCAAGAAGAAACAGGACGAGAAAGAGAAGAAGAACCACGAAAGTGGAGGGAATGAAGATGGATCCGAAGGCCAAAGAGATGCTTACATTACTGAGACAGCAACAGAGAATTAATTTGAAATTGATTATGCTTATTAAACAATCATATATGTTGAATACTTTTATGTGTTACCTGGAACAGATTACAAACGAGGTTGAAGCTTTGACTACAAAAGCTTCAGCGCCGGTTGAGTCTGAATATTGTGTGTAAAGGCCAAAAAGGTCAAAATGCAACCTGGCCAAGATATATGTTTTTATCTTTCATATCTAGAGGTGTTAAAGCAAGCTAACCACAATGTACGTTTCAGTTGCTGAGCAAGAAGCCTTAAGGGGAACTAGTACTAACCAAGCTAAGCTGTTTCGGTTGCTGAAACGAGAAGTATTAAGGAGAACTGGTAGTAACCAAGACGTATGTTTTTACCGCAAGCTAAGGAATGTTTATTAATGCAAGCTAAGCAAACTGTATGCTCTATTTGCTGAACTAGAAACAGAGGGAGCCAGTGTGAAGGTCAGAAAGTTCAAATTAGTAAAATGTGTTACATTTTTTGTGTTAAATGTGTTAGTTGTTGAACAGGCGTAGCCCGTAGATGACCTGTGTATCTTATACTTTGACAAACAAGAAGATGTTTTATGTCAGGAAAAAGGATGTGATCAGATTATATATATTGGAAGCTGTACAACAGAAGATTGCCATGCCTCGGGTGAAGACTTTGCTCGCTTTTATGTTCTTGTATTTTTATTCTGTATCTTCTTATTAAACCGAAGCCATTGTATTTGGCGATTCGTGAACCTCTCTAAACAAGTCTCAGAGTGAAATTACTTTTACATAGAACTATTATCGATACCTGTAATTTATTTACTTCCATCGAGCCTCAAGAGCACTGGACCCTGACTGAGCTGGTGTGGACTCCATCTTGAAACCTCTAATCATTATACAACGCTCTCAATCCAAGGTAAGACCGAATCTTTTGATGCAGTTAAGCATTGATTAATTGGAGGTTGAGGGGGATAACAAATACAAGCTCCTTTATTGTATTTTTCTCCTCCTCAGTGAATCGACCCACTTTAATCACAATAATAAAAGCATGTGGTCCAGGTCATGAGTAAGTTATGCATTTCACTATTTCAGTTTTAATCTCATTTTCACTGAGTTCAGTATCATAAAGTCCAGGTGTGTCGATCACTGTCATCTCTTTACCCATTTTCACTAGTTTCTGACTGACACTGTTTTGTGTCAGAGGTTGAACCGATGGAGGATTCAAACACGTTTCTGCCGATGAACCAGCAGAACCAGCCTGATATGGTCTTTCCTCTCAGGAATCATATGAAACGCATCTGGATCTTCAACTCAGGAAAATAGGGGTATCATTTCTGTCCCTAAAGGTATATTTGCCACAAAAGTACCCTGTAAGGTACAGAAAATGGTCCTTAAGGTGACAAATTTGAACCTTTGTTTTAATTTAAAGGTACAAAATTAATTCTGACAGTAAAGGGTACAAGCTTAAGATACATTATGCAGCAAATCAGAGATCACAAAATCTTCATTTAAGAGAGATGTTTATTAAAGTAAAAAAAAAAGGCCACTGGTAAATTTCCATCCAATTGTGAATGTCAATACAAGTTTCATTAATTACTCAGCTGGGATTTCAGCTAGTTCTTATATTTATATTGTTTTTATGCAAATTATAACTGGAGATATTTACAATATCATATCAGTGTAGGATGATGATATCCAAGTCTATTCAAATACCAAGAATATGGCCTCTTTTACACACTGGTAATTTTGTGTGAATATTTACCAAAAAAAGTAGTTGAATGCATTACTTTGTGGAAAGGGTTTATCTCATAGGTTTATCTCTCTCACATCATTATTTTGAAAGAACAATGTTTCCATAGCAACTGGAGCTTTTAACGGTCGCTGAGATGACGCAATGTCTTTACCAATCAGCCATTGGCTCTTCTATTTAGAAGGCGCGAGCGCGATATCTACTTGCCATTGCGTTGCACAATGTGCTTTCTTTCCCCCATGCATGGAATGAGGGAAAACGTCTCAGGTTACGCATGTAACCATGGTTCCCTGAGAACAGGGAACGAGACTCTGCTTTGGGGAACATCACTCGTGACCCGTGTTCGAAATGCCAGAAATCACAACACTCCAATCCTATTGGCCGGCGACAGCCTATCACGTCCAACGGCGTGAACCGTGACGTATAAAGGGAGCGCCTGCAGAAGCAGCCAATATCTTTTCGTCTTTGAGGGACTGTTCAGCAGGCATCCCGAAGCATGGCAGGAAAGTGCAGAGTCTCGTTCCCTGTTCTCAGGGAACCATGGTTACATGCGTAACCTGAGACGTTCCCTTTCGAAAGGGAACTTCAACTCTGCGCTGATTGCGCTTTGGGAAACGCAATACCAACGCCGCCATGCTAGAGGAGAATGCATGCCCAAAAGGTTTGGAAAAACATCAGTTCCAGGGAAAACGGGAGCAATCCTCCAAACGGCGGTCCGTGACAGCATTCCCTACGGCCAACAGCCCAAGCTGAGCCTAAAAGAGGCCTTCCGAAAAAAGCCTACCAAGGCTGCTCGAGCATTTGGGACCAACAAAGCCAAGAAAGTGGTCCCTTTAAGGGAATGCGGCCAAGAGTCCAAAGGAAGCTCGGCCGGTCACTAGGGGGGAAAAATCACCCCCAACGCCACCAATGAGGCCTACTTAGCGAAAGTGAACCAAGTCTGGCCAACCTTGTCTGATATACAGAATCTCCAAGCGCAAACTCCAAAGAGGAGAGCAGGAAAGAGCGACTGCGAAAGGCAGTAAGCAACTCCAACCCACATGCAGAGATGGGCATCCTGGAGAGCGGAACTCAGCTGAGCGCTATAAACCCTCGTATGAGGTGAATACAACCACTCATCCTAGGATCTACTCAGCTTCTGATAAAAGCGCTGAGGAGGCTGTGCGCTAGAAAAACCCTGGTACAGGGGAGCACAAGCCAGCCTAGGGCCGGTCTGAATGGGAGACTTCACAGAAGTCTACAACCAATGACCAGCTTAGGGAGCTAAGCACAATTACACAGTCAACCCAAAGGGAAGTGCAAAGCTCAACCTAACAGACAGACCGTACTGTAGGCACATAGCCATGGAGGCCGAACAGAAGGGGCCTACAACATAACTAAAGCTCTTATACATGAACTAATATCACAACAAGAACCCAATCCATGAGGTGGTATCCAGGATGGCCCATAAGGCCACTCGACTAAACACATAGCATGCTAAGCGCATTACCAACCAAATGAATAGGTAGCTGTGAGTGCCACAAAACAGCCCGTCCAACACAATCCAACGAGCAGTGTACTCGGTAAAAGCACCTTTCTACTCTTTAACCCTCAGAGGTCTGAGGATTTTTGGGGCCTGGAGAAGTTTTGACATGCCCTGACATTTGTGCTTTTTTCAGTTGTTCATAAACATATTAATGACACAAGTGTCATTACACTGTATTCAGCACAAACTAGGCTACCATAATATGTGAGGAACATGTATGTACATGCCTGTGTTTTTGAAGGAATAACGTTTATGCGTGGTTATTGAAAAACAAAAAACTTAAGTCACTGAAATAAAGCCAAAAAATATATATTAAATCTGTGTTCATAAGACTTCTGGGTATTAGAGATTGTAGACTAGAGTTTTTGCTTCAAAATTATGTAGAAATAATGCTGCCTGCTTGTTCATATAAAACAATAGAGAGATTTAAATTTTCTAAGACACTTTTTGTCAAGAAACACAGTATGCGTGGTGAATCATCATGAGAAATGGGTCATTTACACCTGAGAAGACAAAAGAACCTCTAATGACCTGCATAAATAATGAGGTCTTTCAGACAGGTTGATCATACAGAAAAAAACAGCAATACTGTGAAATATTATTACAATTTAAAATAATGGTGTTCTATTATATACTTTAAAATATAATGTATTTCTGTGATGCAAAGTGTCTGAACAATTATGTTACCTCTATGGCATTTCATATAGGCTTTTAGCTTAAAAGCATGCACATTTGGAGAAATATTGATGGATTCTCATATGTTTATACCATTTTTTTTATACAGAGGAGAATATTTATTGTCATCACTGTGAGAGCTGGATGGTGGGTTTCCAATTCATACTTGCAGCCGGAGGGCGCTATGTGCACCTTTAGTCCACAAATTAATCCAAAGAAGAACAACAATGTGACTCTCCAGGAACTGAACTAACAGAGGCCAGAGATTGCTAACTATGGCTATTTAAAACACTTTTGAAGATAATACATACACGATTGAGACGATGTATGCATGTATTGACTGAATTTGCGTCTGAATAGCGCTGGCTCCATGGGCGTGGCCACATTAGTGGGTAATGAACTGAATCACGGACTTCTGACATGGCTCTCTTTTCATACAGATTACATAAACACATAATTTTTGTTTTCGATTTGACTTACACGATTTAAAACCTGACATTTCAACGTTTTGTTAGACATAAGTTTCATTTTTGTGTCATTAGTATTCACTAAGTTACAGTTCATTTTCAGCTGGGCCAACACAGAAGCTACAAGGGAGGCCTAGCAAGGCCTGCTACCTCAAGCCCCATGTGGCGCCAGCCAAAGTCATAACAGGACCCAAGCTCAAAGGGGGCCAGCTCAAAACCCTAGGAGAAAACTAAGGGTTAACTAGCTACACGACCTGAGCCCAGGCGTGCACACTCCAACAGGTAAAGTAAATAAAACATGTAACCACAAGCTAAGAAAGGCCTACAGGGCCTAACACCTTAGTAACGGCAACATAAGCCTGAGGCGGTGCCAAAAAAAAAAGCGTAAGCAAATAGTAATTGTAGGTCGACAGCGCCGTAATACAAATAACAAGCTGCAAAATAGAGAGGCTTAATATAAAGAGCCAACAATCAAAACAGCAATGTAAACAGCTGCTGCGATCCTAAACGACTGGAAGAGATCGAGATAAAACTATTCTAATCCGAATAGAATTATCTACACTCATCCTGAGTGTGCAATCCAGCAGGTGATGCACTCAATGAAACACCGAAAATAACCGGGGAGTACAACAAAACACCACGTTCATAGACAGAGGCTAAACACAGCCTGCTATCACAGAAACAGGTGTAACCTGTGGCAGCACAAAGTAAGCTCACGTAATATGCATAAATATGGAGGGGAAATATGGGCAAAAACGGTCACCAACTCCCTCTGGAGGAGGCCAGAACTAGGAACTATACACCGCAAGGGAATAGTAAATAACAGGGGTGATGAAACATCAAACACCTAACCTAGCTCTAGCCTAGCCACTAAAACCGGGCCACGCTCGGGCTTCACCACAAACCTTCTAAATATAAGGAGAAATGAAGCGACACAAGCGGCAGCGTCAGACGGCCGAAAACCCGGACGATCTGAAATAAATAACGTAATGAAATAGCGAATACTATCTCTAGCTACAACACAGTATCAGCCGAGAAGCTACACAAGCACCGGAGGCTAAAACAACATAGCTGCCATCAGCAACCTGCCTGTAACACAGCCAGCGTAGTATTCAGTTATTTGCCCAAATAACCCCTCAAAAGACTATATGCACGGGAGGCTATACAGGAAAAGCAAGGTCTACATAAATAATAAAAATGGACCCAGCTTACCTCCTGCGGCTCGTAGAATGCAGATTTCTCCTTGCTTCTTCCACACGGAAAAGGATAAATCCAAGCTCTTTAAGCCTAAAAGCACTTTCACAATCAAGCCAGACGGCGGGCCGTCAGAAAAATATTCATCATAGGCCCACATCGTCAGCCTCACTGTAAAACCCCATAGCATATAGATGTCCAAGAATGCTGGCGGGAGGAGGAGGGAGAAGGAAGAGCGAGGGCGAGCAAAAAGCCCTCGCGAGAGAGGGGATCGATCATCGGCGCTGCTGGCGCCGATTCTCGAACACCTCCCTCAGATCTTGCTTCTTCCTCCTCGCGTCCCGCCGTCTCTGCGACTTACTCCGGGGAGGAGGAGGCGCACAAGCGGCGACACTAGTCTTCTGGGCCTGTCTTTGAGCCTCAGCTTGAGACGGCCCGGGACCTCGCAGCTGTCTGGGCCCAGAACCGGATCTGAGCGGGATACAGGATCTGAATGCAGCGGAGCACGTCTTAGCCTCCCTGAACTTCTCAACCACCGCTTGCACGGAAGTGCCTAAAAGCTCAGAAGGCGAAACAGGGGCATCGAGGAGAAACCGTTTTCCTTTCTCCCCGATGTCCGCACAGTTAAGCCACAGATGTCGCTCTGTGGCCACCATGCCCGCCATAGATCTACCGATCGAGGTGGCAGTCTGCTTGGTGGCCCTCAGTGCGAGATCCATAGTTCGACGCAGCTCCGTGACCGCCTCAGCGGACAGACCCTGGCCCTGATCCAGATCCGTGAGCAGATCAGCCTGGTACACAAGCAACATTGACATTGTGTGCAAAGCAGCACCAGCCTGACCTGCAGTGGCGTAAGCCCTGCCATTCAAACGTGATGTCATTTTCAGCGCTTTGGATGGCAGGGCCGGAGCTTTCAGTGTCGGTGCAGAACCTGTAGTGAGATAGTTCGCAAACGTCTCATCTACAGGTGGCATCGACACATACCCATGCTGGCCCAATCCCTCAACATCAGCAAAATTAGCTTGCTGATGTTGATGAATTCGGGCCGAAAATGGGTTCTTCCATGCCTTCTCGATCTCAAAATGCAGATCGGGAAGGAATGGAAGGCTCACTGGAGTTACTGGGTTATGGCTCGAAAGAAACCGATCGTCTAACCTGCTGCGAGCGGGCTCCTTTCTCACGCGTTCCCAGGGCAGCTGCAGTCTGCTCGAGGCGCGCTCCATAACCTCGAGTAACTCCGAAAACGCCGCGCAGGGTGGCCTAGGAGGGGCCGCGGGCTCACTCGCTTCTCCCTCCTCAGCCATCTCCTGCTCTCTGGGGCTTTGAGCCAAAAGAGCACTCGCTCCTGGATCTGATGAAGTCAAAGATAGTACATCATCATCCCCCAGAAGCACGTCCTCGTCAGTTGCTTCGGCATGAGAAAGATTTACACCCCTCTCAAACTCCTCAGCGAGTTCCACCTGAGAGCCCCATGATTTCAGCCGCCGCTCTGCCTCAGCACGGGTGGGGCCAGAACCACTAGGCTACGGTGATGACGCCTCTACCCTCGAGAAGAGGGCCAAACGAGAACGGAGCGTCTTCATATGCAGAAGGTCACAATTAACGCAGACAGCGCCCTCGAGCACTGACCTCGCGTGCTCCATGCCCAGACACATAACGCACAGGTCGTGTGTGTCCTCTGGTATTAAAAACCTGGGACAAGGATCAGCACACTTCCTGAATGTTTTCTCAGCCATTTTGGTCTCTAAGTAATACAGGAGTCTGTGAGGAAAGGCAACGAACAAGACAGTCCCGAAAAGACGAAAGGATATTGGCTGCTTCCGCAGGCGCTCTCTATATACGTCACGGTTTCGCGCCGTTGAACGTGATAGGCTGTCGCCGGCCAATAGGATTGGAGTGTTGTGATTTCTGGCATTTCGAACACGGGTCATGAGTGACGTTCCCCAAAGCGCAATCAGCGCAGAGTTGAAGTTCCCTTTCGAAAGGGAACCCGGGGTTAAGTGCAGTGTGAAAACATGTGAATTGCTTGCCTTTTTTTTTTTTTTTTAATTAAAACTGAACATAATTGATTAATTTCATTAGTGACAGGGTATGATTTCTTTTCAATATATAAACATGAGAAAAACAGAATGTCAAAACTTTATTATACATGCAGTGCTGCATCCTGACTAAAACACAAAGTATTGTTAAATACACTTCTAACATTTCATCCCATTTGTTTGTACCCTTCTCTCATGAAGGAGCCGTGGATCACAGGAGACCTCTGCGCTGCACTTGAATAGCTGCACAAAAACCAAAAGTCTTCAAAGATTTAGTGGAAGAGCTGTGCTTTCTGATATTAAAAGAGGAAGACCAGGAACAAGCCCTTCTTCAACTTTCACAGGATGAAACGGATGATGACAGACAACTGGCCAAAAAGACATTAGTGTTTTGCTTACAAATTAAAGATGATATGGACATTTTTCTTAAGGAGTGTCTGGAGTGTCTTGTAATTAATTGCATGTTTTTGTTTTTTTAAGATTTAATTTGTCATCATGTACCTGCTGTTCAATGTACACTCTTTGGTTTGATTTTGTAATTTTTTAGAGCAAAGCTCAGCTATATGGAGGACCAAATTACTCAAAATGAAATAATTAAATAAATAATTAATTCAATAAAACAACAATTAAATGTAACAGTTTATTCTGAAATAATTAAATAATTAATTGATTTAATTATTAAGTCAATTATTAAATAAATCAATAAATAAATGTATCTATTTATTTTGAAAAATTCCATGAAAACATAACATTTATTGTTTAATATAATTCACAATATTCTCTTTCACACACTATTACTGTTTAAAATATATTTTCATAATTAAATGTGCTTTTTCAAAAAGCTGTTTTTCATAACAATATGCTGCATTTATTACGAATGACATCTATTTGGCGAATCATGTATTTCCAAAGCAGGATTTTCACAAAGATTCTTTTCATAATAATAGAGGACATTTCACAAATGCCAGTCAACAGGCAGTGGGCGGTGCTTGGCGCTAATTGGTTTAAAGTTGGAGAGCGGACAGGCAGACATGACAAATCGAGCTTCGTGTGGTTGGTGACACTAGTCACGGAAAGCCATGTTCCACCCTCATAAAGTTTTTCTCCTCATTAAAATCAAATGATCAGCAATGATTGTATATCAAGAGCGGGGACACGTTTGTGTGCATTTTTGTTTTGTGATTTCACCGGAAAGAATAGACCCTCCGCAGCGGCATTAGCGATAGATTGATTCACGCGCTCGTCTGTGCACGAGCCGAAATAGATCGTTCTGCCACTAATAACAGCAGTAACGAACACTCAGCATGATTACAAAATCAACACATTCCTGCGCCAGATCGCCTCTTGTTAACACAAATTAATGTCAACTGGGTATGTTTCATTTGCATTAGGTATATATACATACAGTGACATTTAAAAAAAAAAAAAGGTGGTAGGGACAATATCGACCCTGGCAAAATGTGGTGGGGACTCGGGACATCACATGTCCTACCTGCAAATTACGCCTGTCACATAACTACTCATCTACAAGAACTCTGCGTTCAGTGCTGGTAAAGTGTTCCACATGTAGCTAGTCATAAATTTCTAGATCCTCTGATGCACTTATTGCCACTAGCAGATCCCTTATGTCATCTAATCCAGATAACAGAGCATCACCAAACAAAACATTCCCTTCTACTTCATCTGCAAATGAAAGCAGTGAATTTTTAACTTGATCAAGTCCTACAGCCATATTCATTCCTAAGGTTTGTTCGAGGTGCATCGGCGCTGTGCAGGCCGATCGCAGTGTGTGTTTGGAGAGCATGTGACTCGTTATGCTTTTGAATCGCTCTCGCAGTACGTTGATGTCATACGCCGATCAGCCTGCACAGCGCCGATGCATATCGAACATTCAGTTCACCACGCCAGACCTAAGTAATTCATCCAAAAGGATTAGCCAATTACCGCCAAGCACCGCCCACTGCCTGTTGATTGCCATTTGTGGAATGTCCTCTATTATTATGAAAAGAATCTTTGGGAAAATCTTGCTTTGGAAATACATGATTTGTCAAATAGGCGTCATTCGTAAATTCAGCATATAATTATGAAAAACGTCTTTTTGAAAAAGCACATTCAATTATGAAAATTTTTTTAAACAATAATAGTGAAAGAGGATTTTGTGAAATATATTAAACAATAAATGTTGTGTTTTCATGGAATTTTACCAAATAAATAGATACATTTATTTATTGAAATTAATTTAATTAATTTAATAATTATTAAATTATTTCAGAATAAACTGTTACATTTAATTGTTGTTTTATTGAATTCATGATTTATTTAATTATTTAATTTCGAGTAATTTGGTCCTCCATACAGCTAGTAGTTATAAAATGCTTTTGCTACTTAGGGGAAAAGTACATTTTATTAAAATAAATACATTTTGTGTTTTGTTTTTGGGTTTGATGGATCTGAATTTGCTTAATTCATGCAATCTAGTGTACAACCGTGTAATGTGTATTATATACTATGAAAAACAATGTTTCATTCGGGAAATATACATTTTATTTTAATAAATGTTTATTATTTTTAGTGTTTAAGTTTTGTGTTCAATTTATATTCAGTTAATTATTTAAGACATAACCCAGACACCAACATAGTGTGGCCCAGATCCGGCCCACATCTGGTACATGTGGATTACACACGGATCAGATGTGGGCCGGATCTGGGCCGACACTATGTTGCTGTCGGGGAATATATATATATATACCGCCCTTCCGCCCTCAGGCTGTTAGTCTGGCGCTGTCGTCCTCAGACTGTCATGACGTATGGTTCTGCGGTTCTGCAGTTAGTCCTATCTCGGCAGAGCAGCTCACTGTTCATGATGCTCAAAATATAGGAAGAAAATATAAATATTGAATTTGGGGTGAGGGGTTATATGAATGCATCTCTAAAAGGAGATCAGTCTTCAGAAAGATTTCGATGCCAATGGCATTTTATTTTCCTCAGAATAAAGTAGCTAAAGTAGCTATTCCTTAGAATAGCTTTGTTTACAGCGGTAACCAAGGAAACACTGTATCACTGCTGCTCCATAAGCGCCACCTGCTGTCAGAGAGTGAATTTGCGTCCCATTCAGCCTGCTGTTTTTGTTTCATGCTTTTTTGTGTGTGTAGCATTTATAATTTCACAAAGATAAAGTCAGACCGTTCTGTTTTTGCTTTAAATCTTGAAATTAAATCTAATTCAAATAAAAAAACAACTGCTCATGCAACGTTCGTAGCATCTTTGTTTGGATTGTGATTAAAAAGCAGTGGTTCCCTCTAATTTGAAATGGCTATGTATTTTTGTTTATTATAATGATATTAATAATAAATAGGCACAGTGAGCTCTTTCCAAGTAGACAGAGCACAGTGGTCACCACATCCTTCTGTTTATGCAGTCTCTCAAACATGTAGAACACTGAATTCCACCTCGTTTCCACTGATTGAATCAGTTTATGCTCTGGAAAATTCTGTTGTTCTTGAATTTCTTTGAGCTTCTCTGCTGTTCTTGTGCTGTGGTGAAAGAAGTTTACTATAGCACTACATCTGTGTTGGATGACCAGAAGACCAGGGAGAGCCTTAATGGAGTCTTTCACCACTAAATTTAAGGTGTGTGCAAAGCATGGATAATGTTTCCACCCTGCTCTGTGCACAGTAGCAACCATGTTGGCACCATTATCTGTGATTACGGCCTGAACTTTGTCTGATATACCCCATTCATCAGTGATTCTTTTCAATTCTGAACAAATGTTGTCAGCTGTGTGTTGTCCTGAAAAACTACAGGTCTCCAAGACATATGCTTGCATTTGCCAGTTTTCATCAATAATATGGCATGAGACAGTTAAGTAAACCTCTGTGGTTCTTGATGTCCACATGTCTGTTGTAATTACAGCACTGTTTGTACCATCCAGACATTGTTTCACTTTTGAGCGGCACTCTTCATACAATGCTGGTATGTTCCCCACTGTTAAACTTTTCCTACTTGGAATCTTGTAGCGTGGATCAAGACTGGCTGTAAATTTGATCTAATTATTCTGTGGTATTTATTTTCTACATGAGTGTGTATCTTAGTTTATTGTCTAAAGTGTGTAAACAACACATTTTGTTCATCAGTTTATTTATATTATTTTCTGACAGGCACAACAAGCATAATATGACAGATTTAAATGTTGTGTTTTCTGGTAAATCACGTGCTTGTGTGAATTCTCCTTTGGGAATGGACTCTTGGGCCAGAAAACAAGTGCATAGCAACCACACAGAACAGCCTGCATTGAAACAGCAGACAGCCTTATCCAGACAGTTTAAATACAAAAGCACCACATTAATAAAAAAAACAGTACATGAATCATCACAAGTAAAACTGTATTTTCAATTTGACAGTTTTAATAATATTATATGTTTTTTGTCATCTTGATTTTGACAAATTGATGAAAAAGTCAATAAAGTTACCAGAAATTTCCTTTCAACAAGTTCTGTTACATTTCATTTCAAACAGACCTACAGCAAAGAGTCAGTAGATTCAGTTCTTACATTCATGAAAGTGTTTCCAGTTTTGTCTGCCATATATTCACCATATAGTTGAATACACTTCATGTTGATGATCTAATTTAGACTATAGGTGCGTCCCAATTCGTGTAGGGGAAAGTGGGGTGAGTTGTGCCAGTTTTTACTTAAAGTGACTTTAAAGTGAGGCCATGGCAGTAATGCCTTCAACTTCAGAATGTACATATATTTCAGGATGTGGTGCTTCCTGAGAACAATAACTTTGGATCTGAAATAAATTGTTTCAGAAATATAGCTTTTGGGAAAAAAGTGGTCTCGTGGCACAACTTGCCCCTGGTGCGGGGTAAGTTGTGCCTTTGGGGAGAATGCATTGTCGTAAATTGTACCAGTCATTTTTGAAGTAAAACAGAACATTTTAATGTTATCAACTGTAATGCTATATGAAAGCAAGATACATTCAATACAAAATTACTCATTTAAGGTTTATTTAGATATTGTCACCCTGTTAAACTGTTGGAATAAGTCATGTTTTGTAGTTTTTTGGGAAAACAAAAAACTTAAATACACAATATATGATATTTGTGAATCATTTCAGGCAAAAAGGCTTTGGCAATAGATGCCTGTTGACATACACAGAACGCTGTCTGTCAATTATGTAACATATAAGAATACACCGCGTAGTGCGCGTACCAAATAATTATGCAAGTGACATATCAGTAAGATTTCAGTACAATAAACATTCAGATTTTAGTTTTTCTAAGAAAACGTTTGTTTGTTTATTTATCCATGTCTTTTTAGATATCTGGTATCAATCTCAGACTAATTAATTTGCCAGATCTAGTGAAACCTTAAACCTCTAAATGTGGTCTGTTCCACATTATTAAGCATGTCACAGTTCTCAAGCAATATGAGGAGGAAGAAAGATCTTTCTGCTACATGGTCTAAAATCAAGAATGTCATATAGTTTAACTGCTAAAATGTAAGAGTACAATTACAAATTAATAATGTTTAAAATAATCATAAGTTAACCCAGGCCCTTTGGCACAAATCATCCCGGACCCAAAAGTTTGAAAAACTAGCATGATCCAGCAGTTAAGAGCTAACATCATGCTAACTGTATAGACTCATTGTGTAGCCTGCTAAAGCACTAAAACACGTGTGAAATGTTTTCAAACTCGTCTATAATTGTTCAGACACTACAATCAAAAAACCTTGATCATAGAAATGTTACTTTGAAAGGGAAAAAACAGTTTTTGAGATAAAATGTGCTTTCCTCCATGTGTCTCTCTTCTTTGGAGGATGAGTAAAATGGGTGGCTTTTCAAAAAATTATGTGGTCACATGACCAATTTCTTCTATGGTTTTCCAGAAACAATGGGTGGAACTACTTTCCCCCTGGCACAAATCACTACACTCTCCCCTACTTATGCACTATTCTATGATGTTTTTAAGTATAAATAGTGTGAGTAGTGCGTTTACACCGAAAATTCTAAAAATAAAAAGTAAATTAACGGAAAAAAACAAAGTGTGGAATGTTGGACACTTCATGCACTCAACTGTCGCAGCATTAATTATGTTGCAGAGTCGATGTTTAATGACAAAATAACTTTAAAACATTTACACAGTTAAATATTTGTTGGGTGGACCATCAAAATAATTAGTGTTTTACTGAATAATTTTGACTGGGTGGTCTGGTTCAGTCCCAGACAGCAACAGACCGGACACACATATGGTACGTGTGGATCTGGGCCGACACTTTGTTGCCGTCTGGGGTGCATGTTTTGTGTGAAATAGTGTGAAATAGTTACTGGCTTCAAATTTCTAACTCTTTTTATTATTTAATTCAAGCAAAATTGCAACACAACTCAATAGATTTTAATTAACCATTATTGATGTTGCTGATGATAATAATAATAAAGCTGGTAATAATAAACATGTTAAGAGAAACTGAGTGAAATACAGCGAAATAAATCGACAGGGCTTGGTTACTTAGTCACAAAAAAATCTCCACAGGAGTTGGCGAAGTCACGCAGACTTTGACGAGCAGATCATTAACAGCTTGTCTATGTGGTAGTGACAGTACATTGGGCAGGACATCCAAACATTCACCCTACCATTCATCAACCTCAAAAATGGCTTATCACCTGACACATGTAAGTAGTAGCTTTAACATTAACCTAAAAAATGTGAGCTATTCAAGTATTTGTGTGGAGTTTGCAAGCTGTATAGTAGCTCACTGCAAGACAGCTAACATGGAGGCGCCGATGCAATCACTTGCACTTAAAATACAAAATATTTTGTCATACAGATAAGAATAATACATCGTTCAAAACTGTTAAGGGTATACATTTATTTGTGTGCACTCAAAATAACAACAAAATGTTGTGCTTTTGTAAAATAATGAAAACAGGGTACGCTTTCTGTCGTCTCTGTGAACTTGAGCGGGTCAAAAGACAAAGCGAGACTCAGTGTAAACTTTCCTCACAGACATGAAAAATATATCTATAAAAAGCGAAATTTCTATTTTTAAATGAACTAATTCAAATGGAAAACAGATGATGTCAATCTGTATGAAACATGCATATACGTGTCCATTACTGCGGAGATGGCGAGTCAGCATCGTCGATTTCATCACTACGACTGAAAATACAGAAAAAAAACTAGTTTATCAATTAATTATAAAAATGTTCAGACAGTCTCCTTTCTGTTTTTCTCCAACGCATTCATAATCATTACTTATGCCGGTGCGCTGTGGCAAGCTTTTTGTGTGTGTTTGAGCGCTGATTCGGCTATGTAGGCAATTTGAAGTTGCATTATTATGATTTATGGTTTATTAATATAAATGTGTGATTAGACAAATAATCTCTAAATATGAATGACAGGGCAGCCCTAAAATTGTCACTGTTAATTTAAAAATAAAGATAAATAAACAGATTTATTCACAGCAGTCTTATTTATTTTCAAAGACCTCAAAAAACACACATGAATAGAATAGCAAAAAGAAATATGATTAAAAGTAACATTGAACAAAATGAAACACAGGGCTTAAATACAAATTCAAACCAATCAACATAATGAACAACTGCTGCACTACTAATCAAACAATGAATAATCAAGGAAAAAACACAGATAAACCCTGACAGAAAGACTCATTTTACATGTTATGTGCATTGTTATGATGTTGTATGGATTAAATCCACTGAGAACATTTCTGTGCTGTTGTTCTTGCTATAGGTTGTTATGGATGGTTACAAAAAGAAAGTAAAAAGATCCCATCCCCAATCCTCTGTGATTTCTGGTCTCTAGAGAGTTTCCTTTGTTATTTTGTTGTGTTGTGTACCACATTTATAGTAGGACATTCTCTCACAGTGTCATTCAGGGCAGTTTTTACTGCTGATATGCTTTCCCCTTCAATGAACATTGATATTTACTTAATTTTAATTATTGAAATCATAGAGGCTCACTGTAACCCAAACTGAAAGAAAATATCCAGCACATCTTCAATCACAAATGGCTTTTCCCGCCTCACTGCTGAGCTCCTCCTCCTTCACTTTTCCAACTTGAATCCTTGACTTGCAGTCAGATGATAATTCAGAACATGACACTGAAATGAGTGTACTGATCTTTTTTCAAGTTTTTAGCACAAGACATTATTTCACTTGAATTTTGAAGTACTTTGCAGGTAAGATTGACTCCTAAACTGCTTACAAAAATTAGAAATAATGTTGAGCAATTAAACTGCTATTTGATATTTATTGATACAGTATATAGTTTAAAACATCATTGTTAAAACTGTTAATGGTTCATAATTTGTTAAATTTGTAATACATCCTTATTTACCAAATTACATTAATAAAATCTTTGCTGCAAGCATTTGGCTGGAATAACTGGGACTTGACACGGCACCTGAATACTGTTGCCCTCATGTTGATATGATTGCTTCTATTGTTCTCATTTGTAAGTCACTTTGGAAAAAAGCGTCTGCTAAATGATTAAATGTACATGTTAAAATTTAAAATTTAAATATAGGCAGTAGACTCCTAGTAACATACTTTTCAGACTTTCTCAATATGTGTTCTTGTGGCATTGTTAAACGTCATCAGTCGCTGTCCAAGTACTGATCCAATTCAAAGTTAACATCTAGCCAAGTACAGTCAAAATCCCCGGATGTGTTCTTGATCCGCCCCTTTTATCGAGGATGCATTGAGAGGTGACTTGTGCAGACTTGAGACAGCCAGGTATCCCAGAATGCATTTCACACTAACCAGCAAGCGTCAATAGTAAAGGAGAAAACCCGCGTAATTTAAACATGTTATGGTTATTATGTCATTATATGTTGTTTTCAAGTGAGAATGTAGTGGTATAATGCTCAAATTTGTGGTTTATTGATAAAGATAGCGCCTATTTGAAAAGTTGATTGGATGTTTTTGGAGTTGTGACATCCAAGTGATCACTGGTTGCTCAATGCTCATGTACCCTACCGAGAACAACCTTAATGTGGCTAGTCCTTATGACGTTTGCCACTGGCTCTGTCTTGTGTATATCTAACGAGTGATCTTTGGTCTCATGAATCTATAATTTGTTCCCTAGCAAAACATTTTGGCTGAGGGAAAAGTGACGTTTCACAACTTATACATTCATTTAGGCTATTTAACAGTTGTAGCCACTGACTTTGTATGTTTTACTCAATTGTTTGCTTTATTTTTTATTGTAAAGCTTCCTCCCAGTTAATAGATTTTTGGGTAACACTTTAGAATACTGTATCGTACTTACTGCATAACTAATAAGGAATTACTGCAGAATTAATCAGTAGTTCTTCATTAACACTCAAGTAACTACTATTAACTACTAAGGAATATGTGTTAACTAATCAGTATGTCATAGCGTTTTTTAATTGTGTTAAGTAACTATTAGTTAATCAGTAACTAATCAATTCAGTCATGCCTCCTGAAGAACTACGATTTAGTAACTACTAATTCAGCTTCAGGAGGAATAACTATTAAGTAACTATTAATGAACTGTGAAACTCAGTATCAGGTTATGGCCCTTTCTTCTTTACTACTAATGTTAGTTGATTTACTTAGATTTATGCCTACTGTACTGATATATATATATATATATATATATATATATATATATATGCTCTGAAAATATTGTTAAACATTCGTTCATTTGCGCCACTGTATGTTTCTGTCGGTGGGTGCTATAATGTTGCACGTCTTGCATCACATGCAGGTCAAAGTTTGAGCGCACACATGTAATATCTGTGAGTTTTGTAATATCTCCCATTTTGTAAGAGAAAAGGGACTGGGATTCCAACTGTCAGCGGAGAGGTACATCGCTCTCGCATTATAACAATGCGCTGGCGACACTTAAACTAAACACTGTAGATACCACATTAATGAACTGTAGAATTAGAAGAAAGTTGTTTATTCATTTATGTTTTTTAAACGAATGGTGAATTCTTCGTGTTTTTCCTCGTGCTCCACCATTTCCGTGGATGGCGCTTGAGAGTGTTCATTTTTTAATTCAAGTGTTGTCTGCAACCAGAAAATCAGGATGGATCCGTGACCTGCCAATACCTCAGGTATGTTTATGGCCTTATATATATTTTGTGTCTGTTTTTACTCAAGATATTTCACATTACTATTATAAAGTGATGCCAAATGAGTTCTGTATTTAAGGCAATGATCATTACCACATCATGCTCAAAGAATTACTTCAAACCCACTGATAATTAATAGAGAATTACCACAACATTCTCAAGGAATTACTAAGAACCTGGAACAGTATTCTAAAGTGAAAACAATGGGAACCCATTGATAATTAATGAAGAATTACCACATCATTCTCAAGGAATTACTAAGAACCTGGAACAGTATTCTAAAGTGAAAACAATGGGAACCCATTGATAATTAATGAAGAATTACCACATCATTCTCAAGGAATTACTAAGAACCTGGAACAGTATTCTAAAGTGAAAACAATGGGAACCCATTGATAATTAATGAAGAATTACCACATCATTCTCAAGGAACTACTAAGAACCTGGAACAGTATTCTAAAGTGAAAACAATGGGAACCCATTGATAATTAATAAATAATTACCACAACATTCTCAAGGAATTACTAAGAACCTGGAACAGTATTCTAAAGTGAAAACAATGGGAACCCATTGATAATTAATGAAGAATTACCACATCATTCTCAAGGAATTACTAAGAACCTGGAACAGTATTCTAAAGTGAAAACAATGGGAACCCATTGATAATTAATGAAGAATTACCACATCATTCTCAAGGAATTACTAAGAACCTGGAACAGTATTCTAAAGTGAAAACAATGGGAACCCATTGATAATTAATAAATAATTACCACATCATTCTCAAGGAATTACTAAGAACCTGGAACAGTATTCTAAAGTGAAAATATCCTTGTGCATAAGTAATAAAGCCTAAAGTAGTACTAACATAAAAAATGTAATTTTACTTTAAAAGATGACACATTTTAAGAACATTTACATTTAAAAGGCATACATTGGCAAAGGTCAATAAGCATGCCATTCTTCTTTTTTTCCTCGATGATGCTTCGAAGTGGCTCCCTTGTGCACATTTCTTTGTACTGTTTGGCAAACTCTGACAGTTTCTGGCCTCTGTGGAACTTTTCACGCAATGTCTTGTAGGCTTCAGCATCACAATACTCCAGCTCTGCTATCGCTGCCGTATCCACAACCGTTTTTCGATCCACCCCACACTTGTGGTACGACACATTGATGTCCTAAGACACGAAACGATCGGTTTTTGTGAGAAACCGAACGGTATTTATATATTTTTTTAACTCTAATACACCACTATGTCCAACTGCCTTCATCCTCCATGTTAATAAGGTCAAATTGCATTTTGATGACGGAAGCGATGTCGCGCACGTTGACTTCAACGTGTGCTAGAGATCACTTCCACCATCAGAATGCAATTTGACCTTATTAACATGGAGGATGAAGGCAGTTGGACATAGTGGTGTATTAGAGTTAAAAAAATATATAAATACCGTTCGGTTTCTCACAAAAACCGATCGTTTCGTGTCTTAGGACTTCAATGTGTCGAGCCACTTCGAAGCATCATCGAGGAAAAAAAGAAGAATGGCATGCTTATTGACCTTTGCCAGAATAAAATAACATGGATTAGATGTATTAGAGAACCATTGACTGAAAGCTGAAGTTTAGGCATACACATATTTGCTGTCTTCTGTTGTTATATTTGGTAAGTTCCTAGTAATCTGATGTAAAATTTTGGTATTGTTTTCTTGTTTTAGTGTTCACTTTTTTCATTGTTTTGTTGTATGGAAATAGATTTTTTTTTTTTTGAAAATGTTATTAACACTGCAATAAATGTAAATGTTCTTAAAATGTGTCATCTTTTAAAGTAAAATTACATTTTTTATGTTAGTACTACTTTAGGCTTTATTACTTATGCACAAGGATATTTTCACTTTAGAATACTGTTCCAGGTTCTTAGTAGTTCCTTGAGAATGATGTGGTAATTCTTCATTAATTATCAATGGGTTCCCATTGTTTTCACTTTAGAATACTATTCCAGGTTCTTAGTAATTCCTTGAGAATGATGTGGTAATTCTTCATTAATTATCAATTGGTTCCCATTGTTTTCACTTTAGAATACTGTTCCAGGTTCTTAGTAATTCCTTGAGAATGATGTGGTAATTATTTATTAATTATCAATGGGTTCCCATTGTTTTCACTTTAGAATACTGTTCCTGTTAGATGGAAATGATGGAAGACCAGGGGTGGATGAAATAAACAGTCTTTAATAAAAAACGTAAATGGTCCTCACAGGTTTATCAGATAGAACACAAAACACTGGCATTAAACAGAGCCAGAACAAAAAACTGCCAGAACGACTGGAACACAGGAAATCTGTCTTAACCTCCCCGAGGACAGAGGCAGGGACCCCGAGATGCGTACAGCCGGTCGAAAACAATGAGGACAGCAGCCAGGGTGAACAGCCAAGGGCGAACGCAGAACAGGTACTCTGCAAACAGGCACAACTGGGTAATTCACAGACTTGTTTCTCACAGCAGAAATAGTAACTGCAGACGGGACAAGACAAGACAACAAGTGCTGGCGTTTCTCACGAGAGGTCATTGAATAATCCGACAACAGGACAGGGCTAGGAAGAGGGAATAAGAAGCAGAGAAAATCAAGAGGGAAACAGGGACAGGTGAGGAGAAGGGAATGAAAGGGGAACCAGCTGAAAGAGATAATGAGCGGAGAAGTGGAAGTGTGTGCGTGAGAGTGTGTGACCACAAGAGGGAGACAGAGAAAGAGGGAAAAAGCCAGGATCATGACAGTTCCAGGTTCTTAGTAATTCCTTGAGAATGATGTGGTAATTCTCTATTAATTATCAGTGGGTTTGAAGTAATTCTTTGAGCATGATGTGGTAATGATCATTGCCTTAAATACAGAACTCATTTGGCATCACTTTATAATAGTAATGTGAAATATCTTGAGTAAAAACAGACACAAAATATATATAAGGCCATAAACATACCTGAGGTATTGGCAGGTCACGGATCCATCCTGATTTTCTGGTTGCAGGCAACACTTGAATTTAAAAATGAACACTCTCAAGCGCCATCCACGGAAATGGTGGAGCACGAGGAAAAACACGAAGAATTCACCATTCGTTTAAAAAACATAAATGAATAAACAACTTTCTTCTAATTCTACAGTTCATTAATGTGGTATCTACAGTGTTTAGTTTAAGTGTCGCCAGCGCATTGTTATAATGCGAGAGCGATGTACCTCTCCGCTGACAGTTGGAATCCCAGTCCCTTTTCTCTTACAAAATGGGAGATATTACAAAACTCACAGATTTACTTAATCGTAGTTCTTCAGGAGGCATGACTGAATTGATTAGTTACTGATTAACTAATAGTTACTTAACACAATTAAAAAATGCTATGACATACTGATTAGTTAACACATATTCCTTAGTAGTTAATAGTAGTTACTTGAGTGTTAATGAAGAACTACCAATTAATTCTGCAGTAATTCCTTATTAGTTATGCAGTAAGTATGATACAGTATTCTAAAGTGTTACCGATTTTTGTTATAAGAACATTCTCCAAATATTCAGTGTTGTTCAAGGAATGTAAAAATGACCAGTATTATTGAGGTTTGAGAAACAGGTTTTAAAAGGTATGATGTTCCTCAAATGTTCTTTCAACTTTGATTAACAATTCAGCATTCTGGGAACACTGATTTGTAACATTCCAAGAACATAAAAATGTCGTTTTCTTAAAGTTAATATGTTCTTTCTTTATTCGTTTATGTCCCCAAAGCGCAATTGTTTTTGCAACAAGACCAGCATACATACAATAGAGTTTACAAAACATTAGATACTCATAAAAACAACACAAGACAGCAGCCAACGCAAACATCTATCTGCTTCCCACAGCTCTCCCCATACCTGACTTTAATAAAGAAATAGCAGTGAGAATAAATGCTGTAACTCCAAACAGTGGGAAATCTAAACCAAAATCCTGAAGTTAGAAAATGAAACTCAGAATGTAGGGGATGGGAGATATTCATTAAAATGGATTATACAAATCGTAGGGTGACTCTGACGAACTCCTAAGATCTTATTACTGGCAATGACTATTTTCACCACCACAGACATTGCCTTAACACTAAAACTGCCATACCAGCATAAAAAGAGAAATTTATAACAAACTCAATATAAGACTTATAAATCAAGGTCATCAAAGGCCTATTAATATTATATTTACATAATCTCTGTAAGCAAAACGGACATTGCTGGCCCTTTTTACAAATAATCTTCACATTGAAATTAACATTCAACTTATTGTCAATCACACACCCCAAATACTTATAAGATTCCACCAACATCCTGCTCTTTAATAATTGTACTCTTAAATAATTTTGATTATTCCTAAAATCGATAAGCATATCCTTCATTTTTGACACATTTATTTGCAGAAATACACTGTCACACCACTGCACAAAATCCTACCACTGAGCCATGGACATTTTCTCCATTACGGGATCATTATTTAGAGGTTAGTATGATGTTCCTGAAACATTATTTCAATCATTCAAACACTTGCTGTGAATAAGCACTGAAAGAAAGAGAAATAAGAACATAAACTACAACTTTCTTCAGCCTCAGCCTGTACACACCGGGATGAATATCACACGCTCTTATCACCAGTGTTTCTCAAGACGTTTTTCGTGTTCTTAACCAAGCGATTTTCACTGGCGATGTGCAGAGTGAACGTGCAAATTCACTCCCTGATAGTATGTGGTGCTTGTGCTGAACGGCAGAGCAAATAAACCTGTTTATGAATAAACCTATTAAAGTTAAAGAAGATAAAAATGGTTATAAAATGGCATATATATATATATATATATATATATATATATATATATATATATATATATATGTGTCACAATCCCAGTTCTGTTTTGTATGGACTCTTGCACAACAATAACTTTTGCACTTCACCTCGGACTACATTTCCCATCATCCATTGCACTGATTACACACACACACCTGCAGCCAATCACACACCCTACATAAGGCATGCACTTCTACTCTGTCACTGCTGAGTATTGTTTAGTGTTTATGCTGTGTAAGTGTAGCAACTTTATGGAGCCAGTTATCGGTCCTAGTCTGAGTTTGTAGTCAAAGTCTAGTCTCGTCTTGTTTTCTTATTGTCTGTTTCCTGATTACCTGCCTGTCTTGGACTTCTCTCTTGCCCTGCCGTTTGACCACGCTTGTCCCTGATATACTCTTTGTCTCACCTGCTTTATTCCTGTTTGCTGTTTCCATCCCATGCCTGTTATCAACTATGTCTTTGTCTAATAAAAGGCTGCACATGGATCCACAAGTATTGTTTGTTCAGCCCGTAAAAGAATACTCAGCCACCCAAGGATCCAGCAGCTTTTATGGAGGTCACTGGTCAGGTATGGACATTGCACGGACATTATTGGTGCTCAAGCAAGGCACACAATCATTGGAGGATTATATTCAAGAATATTTAGACATTGTGTATTGTTTAGATCTGCTGGACTGTGTGCTGATAGACTTTTTCTGTGAGGGCATTAATCAGCCACTTAAATCACGACTAATTTGTGAGGGATCGCATTCATCCCTAAGTCATTTTTTAGATTTTGCATTGTGGGTTTACTGTGGATGTCGCGGAGGAATGTAATAGATGTAATGTAATCTGCTCATGTAATGGCAGCCGCGCTAGAACACGCTCACAAAATGGTGGCCACAACGACACTAAATCAAATCACAGTTGATTTCCCTGAGCCAAGTCAAGTCACAGCTGATCTTCGTGAGTCCTGTCAAGTCACCGCTGATCGTACAGAGTCACGTCACGTCTTGGCAGATCTTCCAGAGCCCTGTCACATCTGATCATCCAGAATCGTGTCACGTCACTGCTAGAGGTTCAATGGATCACAAAACTCATGGTTCGGATCATATCATGGTTATTAGTTCACGGATCGGATCATTTTTCAGATTAGCAGCAAAAAAAAAAAAAAAATGGGGGGTGTGGGGTAACTTTGCATTTATTACTTAGCCCACTTTAACTACTCCAGAAACTACTAACCTAACTAATACATTATTAAACGCAAGTGAACAGACTGTAAAAAGAACAAATATTGTACACCAATTACAAGCATAAAGTTACAAGTAAAGTATAAGGTCTAACTGTAGTATTAATTTTCGTGTATAGAAATTAATAATTAAATGTAAAATGACACTGTTCACTTTATAAATTTAATATAGATTAATCTTTGTTAAAGCTGTGTTTTGTTGTTTGATTTACATGGCAGACAACAGAGGTTGCTGTCACTTTAAGAGTAAGACCCCATGCAAGCACACATCCGATACACATCCGAATTCTCACCTAGTTTAATTAAGACATAACCGAATATGTTTACGAGAATACTTGTTGAGAGGGGTATTTTGACTGACATAATGTGTGTATGTGTCCATCCAAGTGCATTGAGGATGTGAAAGAGAACTCAATTTGCAGTTTGTGAGCAATCTGAAACGTGCCACTCTCCCTCTTACCCCCTTTCCACCAGCATGAAACGGGTGCTAGTTCAGAGCTAGTGCTAGTGCCAGTTCGGAGTTGGTTCAACTGGCGAGCCCTCTAAGAACCGGTTTGCCTTTCCACAGGCTAGAGAGCCAGCGCAGAGCCAGGATTTACGTCACAAATACGTCTCATATTTCACAGCAAAGCTAGCGCTGCAGCGCCAAACACAAACACACCAGGTTTGTTTGAGATGCATCATCTTCCCCCAGAGCAATCGGCGCAAGACCTCAAAGCACCGCATGAACGATTCAAAAGCACAAGGAGTCGTATGCTCTACAAACACACCCGTGGACCTGCGGCACTCCGATGTCACCTGCCGAATCGGTCCGCGCTGCTCCGATGCATCTCGAACAAGCCTTCCATTAACAATCGCGAATGTTTCACTACTGGCTTTGCGAACCTCTATCCATTTGTACTGTATATAGACGGAGATTACGATCGAGCTGCTATTAGCTCGATTAGCTGCTATTTCAAAAATGGCGGTCTCAAGTTTCTTGTTGGTCACGGTAACCCCGCCCCTGACGCAAGCGGTTCTTACTTCTAGCCCAGCAATGTTTTGGTGCTTCTTACAAACCACTTTTCCTGGTTCAGAGCTGGTGCTTTGTCTGTCAAAAGACAAAGAACTGATTTGAAACTAGGCTCTGGCTCCGAACCAGCACTCAAACTGCCTTGGTGGAAAAGGGTTATCTGTGTGTGCACAAGCCTTGTATGCATGTGTGTCTGTGCAAACCGATAACAGCATGGTGTGTGATAGCCTACTGAATTAAATCCTCTTTTGCCTCTTCTAGCGCTGGAATGGTTTAAATCTATTTAATGTGTAAACTAACAAGACAAAGCATGTGCAAATGATAACTTTGCACTCTATTGTGGTTAAACTTGCAATTGATCTGCGAATCACATGTGTCCTGAACCGTGGGGCTTGGTCTGTATGGATCATGGATCAACAACGATACGTTTAACCACTAGTCACAGCTGATCATCCGGAGTCTGGTCATATCCTGTCTGTTACACCCAAATCTCTTGAGGACAGTCTGGTATCCAGCGTGTGGGATACACCTCTGGTGTCAGCATGTGCCACTGGTATCCCCAAATCAGCTCCCTCTAGCCCTCCTGTTCCTGAACTGATTCCACTGTCCGCAGTGCTCCCCATAATGGGGGTCGCTTTCTGGTGTATCTGGACCGCATATATCACCAATGAATCTCCAAAGGTGACAGCTTATGCGACAGAACCTCCGATGGTAGCGGAGCCCTCTGCAATTTCTCTAGAGGTGGCGGCATATGCTGCAGAACCTCACTAGGTGGCGGTGCTCGCTTCAGCTCCTTGCATGGTGGTGGCATCTCAGCCTGTCGTGTCGTGGTCAAAGAGACTATTACTGAATCCTCCCCGTTTCCTGATGTTACTGCTGCAGAACCTCTAGAGGTGACAGTGGTTTCCACTTATCAGTCCTCTACCTGTCCTGTCAAGGCTATAGAGGCTGTCTGTGAACTTTCATCTTGTCCTGAATCAGCCACAGAGGCCATTTGTGAACTTTTGTCCTGTCCCAACCCAGCCTCAAAGGCTGTCTTTGAACTCTGTCCAGTCCTGAACTGACCACAGAGGTCATAAATGAACCTTTTCCCTGCCCTGTTAACCCTGTTGTGTCCCCAGAAACCATACATGAACTTCCTGTTGGCTCTGCAAATGAACTGTCTGCATTGTCTGTGCTCCCAAATGTGCCCAATTATGACCTGTCTGTCCTGTTAGTTTCTGTCAATGCTTGTGATTTTGAACTGCCTATCTGCCTAGTCCCCATTCAGGAATCTGAGTTTGAACTGTCTCCATATTCAGTCACACTCAAGGAGAATTTGATTGAACTCATTGCATTTCCTGTCTCAGACCTTGGGGCCGTGAATGCATTGCCTGTGTTTTGTGTCTCAGTTTTTCCTAGGTCTCAGTCTTTGCCCTGGGTTCTTGATTCATCTGCTCAGGCATCGTGGTGGTCTTCTTTCCTGCTTTGGTGGTTGTCTGCTCTGCCGTGGAGGTCTTCAAACACGTCTAAACTGCTGTGGTGGTCATCTGCTCCGCCGTGGGGGTTTTCAAGCTTGTCTGAACTGCTATGGTGGTTTTCTGCTCCACCGTGGGGGTCTTCAAACCTGTCTGAGCTGCAGTGGTGGTCATCTGCTTCGCCATAGGGATCTTCAAGCCTGTCTGCCTGGCCATCTGTCCAGCCTTCATCGCCCTGGCCGTCTGCCCTGCCTCAGTCTTCAGGCCTTCTTCTCCATGGACCTGGCCCTCCATCCCGCCCCCTGGTCCACCTCAATCCTGCCTCCCTTCTGGACTTTTGGTTTTTAGGAGCGTTTCCCATCATCCATTGCACTGATTACACACACACCTGCAACCAATCACACACCCTACATAAGCCATGCACTTCCTCTCTGTCACTGCCAAGTATTTTTTTAGCATTTATGCTGTGTAAGTGTAACTACTTTACGGAGCCAGTTCCTGGTCCTAGTCTGAGTTTGTAGTTCTAGTCAGTGGCTAGTAACATCTTGTTTTCTTATTGCTTGTTTGCTGATTACCTGCCTGTCTTGGACTTCTCTCTTGCCCTGCCGATATACCGGTACTAGAAAGGTATTGCGATACCCTGCTTTTAAAAATTGTCCGGTTCTTCATTTTATTAGTACCGGTACTTTGAGTGTACCAGCTGCATTTCCTAATGCGCGACAGCAGGGGGCAGTGTGCGTGCAGCGCACTGCTTCTGAGTTACATCGAGTGCGTGTTTATTCCTCTCAACTGTGCAACGGCTTTTATGGTGACGAAATGAGAGGTATGGCTGCAAATACAGGTGCTCTTGCAGACCGCCCACAAATTGTTGAGAAAGCAGATGCACAAACCAAATATGGCATTATTTTGCTTACATTGCCGACAGTCAGGTCAAGCCCACGGACACCACAAAGCCCGTCTGCAAAATGTTAAAAAATAACGCAAGCGAAGGGAGCATCGAACATCTTGCCGTCAAAAATCACAAATTGTACGAAGAATTTAAAGAGCGACAGTTTAGTGAATGTGTTACCAGCGTTATGTTTATGCTCTCAAAAATTAAATGAGTGTTATTTATATTACCCGTGCAAGCAGACATCCGTAAAGAGGTGTATTATTGAGTGTAATAAGTAATATCTGGTTGCATAAATAAAATTAATTTTAAAATACATAAATATGTGAAGGGAATATACAGTTATTTTAAACCAATTTATGCTTTAAGAACATTGCTCTAATTATTTACAGTAATCAAATTTACACAATAATCTTACTGTCAAAACAACTACATGTATAAAAAAAACAGGAAAAAAGCATAATAGCAAATAATTTACAATTTTATTGAGCATGAAAATAATAAACATTAAAACTTATATTAAATCTAACTCTAACTTCACGGCAATAAAACTAAAATCCAGAATTATCAGCTGCACTCTGGTGAAGAAAGAAGTTCTGTCATGTGTTATTTATTTACTTTTCCTGCTGTTTTAGGTTTTTATCATAGTATCGTTTAAGTATCAGTATTGTGATATTTAAGTTGGGTATCGTATCGAAGTCAAAATTTTGGTGACAACACTAGTTTGGACTCTGTTTGATTATTCTTTAGCCTAGCCCTCCTGGATATTGTTTGCCACTGTTTGACCACACTTGTCCCTGATATACTCTTTGTCTCGCCTGCTTTATTCCTGTTTGCTGTTGCCAACCCATGCCTGTTATTGACTATGTCTTTGTCTAATAGAAGTTTGCACATGGATCCACAAGTATTGCTTTTTCAGCCCATAACAATATGGCATATGAGAGATGGTAGTCAGAAACGGTAGTGCAAATAAACATTATTTATGAAATAGACATTCTCAACTATATTTCTTGAATGTAAAAGAAAAAAACAGTAAAAATACAGAAATAATACACATCTATTGGTGTGGCCAAGAAGTGGCAGAGCGCCCACAGAGTGCATCTCAATCAGCTCCCTAGTTCAGTAGTCGGGGCACTGATCAGGAAGTAGGCCATATTCATGTACACGGTATACTGATACATGACCTAGGAAGCTAGGAAGCTAGGGAGCTGAATGAGACACATGCTATGGATGTTAGCACATAGTTTGTAGGGGTCTTCCTTGTCTACTTACTTTCTCTTCGTCCTCTTGGTATCAGTGTGTTCTAGGCAAGACCGTTTTGTGCTTGAGCACCACCAAGTCATGTTTTACTGTAACTTCAGCAGCTCCATGCACGTGAACAAATGCGCCAATCCCATTAGTCTGCTGTTTTTAACGCGGCGCGTCAAACCAAAAAACAAATGCTTTTACGCCAGACGTTTTTTCTTGTCGGTGTGCACGCTCACATTGGTGACCTTTGCTTAGTCACGAGGCATTAAATGTCATGTCTAAACGTAGATAATTGCGTGCGATTTTCATCCCGCTGTGTACAGGCCTTTAGATAAACTGAAGATAAAAGGCTCTCAATCTGATAAAGCAACTTCACAAACAACATTACCAGATTCACTTATTTCTAATCTCTGACTTTATTTCTGTCACACATCTACAGTTCTTATGGAGAATTAACAGAGGTTTAGATGTTATCGTTTAGTTAGAGGTCACCATCATGGAGTTTACTTTTAGTTGGGTTTAAATTGCTTCTCTTTCACCAATTGCAGGTGTTTTCAGATAACATTTGTGCAATTCTTTTAGAATTTAAGTGTTTCTTTTTTAGAAGAATGTAATAAAGTCAACATATTCGATAATGATTTTTGAGATTCTACAAGACATTAAAGAAAATACATTTTTAGTAATGTATTATTTTATTTCTAATGTTATTTAAAAAAAAAAAAAATTATTTTATTTGTATTATTATTGCCAAATGTCATATAATATTCATTTCAAATTAGTATCATTGAATCATGGAATTTAATGTCTATTTAAACGTCTAAGTACTATAAATAACAGAAATGTTTTTAAAAATTAGGTTATGTCTGTATACTTTTGTAGTAGAGCATCATACACTTTGTGTTAGAATGATGATTTATTACCCTAATTTATGACTTAATTAATGGACCCTAATTTATGTCCGGCTGTCACTCAAATCAACTGGTCAGTGGATGTCAAGTAAGTTTTATGAGTGCTGTCAGCCCCGATTGGCACATCAGTGGTTGTCAATGGCTGTTTTTATGGCTGAATTTATGGGTGTTGTCCCTCTGATTGGAGTGTCAATAAGATACAGTGTTAGTTGGATTTATAGTTAGATATATGGGTATATTTATGGGGGTTATATCTCACCACAGATTGGTATTTTTTTTACATTTGTGAATCCTGGGTATCTGACTCCTTCTAATCCGTTGGGAACAGATAGTGGCCATGTTTTTCATTTGATTGTGGGGATGAAAGTCACCCAAGCAAGTTTTACACCTCAGTGTCAAAATCAGTGCTGTTTGGTCAATGTTAATTGAGTCAAAATATTTGAGTCAAGACATTAAGGAAGCATTACCCCTACACCACACAGGCTATATCCATTAAAAATATCATATCTGGGCATATTCTTTTTAGAACAACTGTGTGTGTGTGTGAGTGTGTGTGTGCGTGTGTGTGTGTGTGTGTGTGTGTGAGTGTGTGTGTGTGTGCGTGTGTGTGTGTGTGTGTGTGTGTGCGTGCGTGTGTGTGTGCGTGCGTGTGTGTGTGCGTGCGTGTGTGTGTGCGTGCGTGTGTGTGTGTGTGTGTGTGTGTGTGTGTGTGTGCGTGTGTGCGTTGACATATTTTGTCAGGGCTAACTTTCCAGCTATGATATGGGATCACATGAAGCATCAACATGAAAAGTAAGTCATGCTGTTTTACACTTAAAACTATTATGATGAAGCACAACTAAGTAACACCCTGAATGCTGTACATTTATTAAAGTTTGAGATTGTTAAACAGCATACCACATTCTGGTAAATCCCGAAGATGAAATTCAAGAATGATGTGTGCACAAATCACCATGTAAATTCAAGAGCCCAAATCACTAAGAAAAGGGTACAACATAAAAGAAAATCACCATTTATAATAAATACAGAATACAGAAAAAGCCATTGATGAGCACTAGATTTAGTCATCTTGTTCAGATAGCAGATGATATTCAGTTCCCATTCAGTCGGTCATGTTCGTCAGACAGACCGATGAATAGGAATCTTGCTAGAGAGGCCAATCTGCTTCAAGTGTAACTAAACAAACCAATGCACATTGGCATGCAATCATATGCATCAGCTGCTCGCCTCGCAGCGCGGGTATATAATGAGCAGCAGGTGCGTTGCATCTTCAGCTTTTCGCTTCGGAGCCGAACAGTGTTTGTTCCTGTTCTCTGCAAGCGAGTGTCTGCTAGAAGACGAGTCAAGCTTTTTGGTTGAACTTCTCTTTTTTCTGAGTGCGGGTGAACAGCACAGCAGTGGGGTCGAACCGTCGAAGTCCTCTCTTTATTTTCTGTTTTTTGTTTTGTTTTGTCAGCATCAGAAGGCTGTTCTCACGGCCGGTATGGAGTGCTGAAAAGCCGTTTCTACGGCTGGTAAGACTGAGTGCCTTCAAAGAGAGAGAGAGAGAGAGAGAGAGCACACAACAGGCTGCACACAATCCCTGTCTGTGTTGCGGCGGCCGTTCCCCTGCGTGGTTCAGCACTTTAAAAGAGTAAAGTCCCTAAAAGAGCTTACACAAGTAGAGCTTGCGTCTTTTTAAAGATGACGCTCTATGTGTGTGCTTCTGGATGCGGTTGTTTCCTGTCCTCACTGACGGCCATGATCACTTTTTCACATGTCTGGGCGCGTGCTGAAATGATGCTCGTGGGTGGTTCATGTTTTCGTATGAGAACATGATCACATTGATCACATGATGATGCACCAGAAGAGGTCTACTTTGGTGAAATAGCTTGGGTGACTTGAGGTTGAGGGTTTCCTTCAGGGAATCAAATGCCAGATGTTGGCAGACCTCAGGAAGCAGCTGGCCTTTCCAAGAGAGATTGTGACAACTACACACTGGCCAGATATCATCTTGTGGTCCACGGTGAAGAAAAGGGTCCTCCTCATTGAACTTACCATCCCCTGGGAAGAGGGCATGACAGCAGCCCATGAAAGGAAACGTCTCAAGTACTACGAGCTGGCAGCGGAGTGCCAAGAGGCAGGATGGAGAGCCAGGGTCTACCCAGTGGAGGTTGGGTGCAAGGGCTTTGTGGGCAGAAAAGCATGTACTGGAATAGCGGCGAAACATCAGTGATCGGCGGCCTCCAGCTGACGACCCTGCAGCTGACCGTATGGTGCTGGCGGAGGTGCGACAAGCTGGAAAGCAAAAGCAGGAATAACATCTCACCTGTATAATGTATGTTTGAAAATTATATATAGCCTTTGCAAAAGTGTGGAACTTTGCATCACAGTGGTGTGACTCAAATATTTTGACTCAATTAACATATACCCCAATGACCAAACAGCACTTTGACACTGAGGTGTAAAACTTGCTTGGGTGACTTTCATCCCCACAATCAAATGAAAAAACATGGCCACTGTCAGTTCCCAACAGATTAGAAGAAGTCAGATACCCAGGGTTCACAAACGTCATAAAAATGGGGTGAGATATAACCCCCATATAAAGCCCATGCGGGCTGAGCACCATGAGTGCGTGACACTTAAATAAAAAAATTCATTCATTCATTCATAACCCCCATAAATATACCCATATATCTAACTATAAATCCAACTAACACTGTATCTTATTGACACTCCAATCAGAGGGACAACACCCATAAATTCAGCCATAAAAACAGCCATTGACAACCACTGACCTGCCAATCGGGGCTGACAGCACTCATAAACTTACTTGACATCCACTGACCAGTCGATTTGAGTGACAGCCGGACATAAATTAGGGTCCATAAATGAAGTCATAAATTAGTGTAATAAATCATAATTCTAACACAAAGTATTTATTCTACTTATTGTATACAGTACAATATTCAGAGAGTTCTAAACAAATGCGATTTCATTTATTAAAAGTGAAGCAGATAAAGATGAATGAACATCTCACTCTCATGTAAAGGTAACACAGGCTTTTTGTGTTGAAGGTGCTCTTGATGCCTGTGGAGTAAGTGGAAGTGTTGCTGGAGCTGTTGAGGTCAGAGTGGCTGTTGGTGAATCATTTTTTTCTGGAATGGCTGTTGGAAGTATGGCTGTTGGTGATGGACCTAATAGTGGTGGACCTGTTGGTGCTGGACCTGTTGGTGGTGGACCTGTTGACCACGGTGGACCTGTTGACCGTGGAGATAGTGGTTGTGGTGGACGGTCGTGCTGGACCTGTGGTTGGTGCAGGACCTGTTGCCGACGGTGTCACTGAAAATGTTAGAACCGCTGGTGTAACTATCGTTGCTTTAGCTAGGGTTGCCACCTTCAATACAGAAAAATAAGGGACGCCTGCTGCAGCGAGGGCCACACCCCTCAGGGCCACGATGACCACAGTCCTGATGGCGTGCCAGTGGTGGTATATCATAACTTAAAACATGTTTTCATAAAAATATTAAGATTGATACCAATGGACGTTATAATAAGATATCTGCTATAGAAATCAGTGTGAACAGATGCAGTCTCTCACTATCACAACTTAAGTGATCATATTGAATACACAGCTATGACAATAGCTGTGACTGAGACCACAAAAAATAAGCTTTTGGAGGAACTTGTGAGATGTGAACCATATTTTATTAACTTATTAAATTAACAGATCCATAACTTAGTAATTATAAATTAAACAAATGCTTTGATACTCAAAAAGGTATATTGGGAAAAAATATAGTGCAGGAGACTTGCAAAGGATCTAACAATGAAGTGGAAGCGTTCCGCCCTTCTCTGACTCTGATTGGCCGTTATTCACGGCCTGTGAACCTGAAACAAACTAATTAAACCAATGATGGCAGCGAGTATTGCCCAATCAGGGGCAGAATAGGACGTGTCTTCACACAATGCGGGTGGGGTGATTTGCATGGGATGCTGCATAATGTGGACCTATGTAAAATACGGGACAAATCGCGTCCCGTATCAAATCAATACAGTCATTTTGCCTGTAAATACAGGACGATTCCGTATTTCACGATGGGCGGCAACCCTAGCTTTAGCTGTTGTTAGTGAGCACACACCAACAATTTAGGAGAGCTCATTTCAACTAAGGAAATACATTGCATCAGGTCATTTAATGTTAGTACACAAAAAAAGTTTATTTCTTAATATACAGTTAAACTATATACTCTATTGAAATTATTTGTGTAGCTGAATTATAAACATTAAATTGACTCTCTTAAGGGTAACTGTAGCACACATGTCAAGTATGTCGCGGATACTGTATTTAAATAACAGAGCATAAATATAATCCTGATAGAATCTTGAGTCTAGCTGATCCTTCACTTAGCCATAACACTAATGTCTCTCTATATGTGCAAAAATATACAAAATAGCATATTTTCAACATTAGTAAATGACTTTTAGGATCATTCGGTGTCTTCAATATCACAGGAGATGATTTTATTTCAGATCAGGGGCCGGTTGCATAAACCACTTAGACTAGTTATGACACTAATGTTTTTCTTGAAGAGTGGTCCTAATTTTTTAAAGTCCATTACATAAAAAGGTAGATTGGTGTAATTTGAATTGGAAAAATAACATTGATTACCCAAGTTGGTCAGTAAGGAAACAGTCTTAATGTGACTAAGTTTATGCAACTTGCCCCAGATGAAGTCTGATGTATTTAGATTATTTCTTATTTCTCACTACATCTGCCAATTAATTTTCCTGTATGGCTGTTACAAGAGCTAACTTTACCAGCACTGTTGGCTTATGTTGAATTTCAGATTAAAATGGAAAAGGAATCTGCAGATACTTATTACAACATTTGATTTGAAACACAAGTTAACTTCAGTACAATTTATATTATAGTCAGTTATATTGGGGGGTGGAGCTTTCTCTGTTTAAAGGTGATATTTATTGGTTAGTGGTTCCATTTTTTTTTTTTTTTTTTTTTTTTTTTTTTTTATACCTCAAATCATATTTATATGTTGCTATACTTTGTTTTCAAGATGGCCTTTTCTTCTTTTATTAATCCACAAAAAAGTTATTATTTTTGTTGTTTTTGATCCATGTGAACTTGTATTGTAACAAATAAGGTCAGACACCAAAATTATTGGTGTTGATTCCCATTTCGATACCAAAGCTAAAACTATACCAACCTGATTATGCTCAGCAACACAACTCTATTGACATTTTGTTCATTAAATACCAACTCTCTGTTTCAAAATGCAAAAAAAAAAAAAAAGTTCTGTCGAAACACAATGTTTTTTGTCCAACAGGAACATATGACAAATAATGCAATTTTTCTCATTTGTATAAGTATTTTTACAGTCACTGTGCTATGATTGTTTATGTTTCAGTTCTTTCTGCATACAAAAAATGTGAAATCTGTTTGTGTTTTTTGGGGTTTTGTAAACCATTCTACATACTGTAGAATATGTGTATTTATGGCAATGTACTGCAAAGATCAGGGAACGTGAGTGTGTGCGTTTCTTTGTGTGTGTGTGTGTGTGTGTGTGTGTGTGTGTGTGAGCGTGTGTTTAACTTTAATGGATTATTTTGTTTCTGTTAGCTGTAGTTCCTATTAAGTTCTGGCACGTTCTCATTGGTTGTCATAGGCTCTGTTGTTTGTTAGTTTTCTTTTGACTTCATGGAATGTAGTTATAAGTAGTTTGATGTTTTAAAGTTTTTATTTGAAACTTTGTCATGTACGTGTGTGTCCAGGGGTCACTCTCGAGTAACTGGTTAAAGAATATAGGTGGGAACCTTCCTTTCCTTAGGAAACCGGTATTGCTGGAGGGAAGGTGCACACGGTTTTTGGACCGCTATACGCTTATGTTAAGTTATGCTATACCACTCAAGTAGGAAATTTGTACTGGAACTGTGGATTTATTGAGTTTGTTTGGATTTTTGCTTACATGAAATGTAGACCGTTATGGTAAAATAAATATATGATTGTGAGCATATTAACTTGTGTGTGGAAATTATATTATTTTAATGTCATAATCATTAAGGCACATTTTGAAGAGTAAATAGTGTGATTGTTTACTGCACTTTGCTGTTCTATTTATCCGGCTAAAGAATCAGAAGTACTGGACATGCACAGGAAATTTTGTAACTTCCTTCCACTTGACAAAGTACGGTGGATACAATGTCAAATGAGATTGATTTAGAAATGTAATATTCAGAAATTTAAGACAAGATTTGCCTTCTCTACACATACAATCACTTTCAAATGATTCTAAGTAAAATCATGTCACCTTCTCCTTTTTTCAGCTATCAATAATAATAATAATAATAATGACAATTATTTATTTATTTATTTATTAATTTATAATATTAACACTTTTAGCTTTATCAGCAGAGGTAAGCATAACATCTTTTCATGATCCTTCTCTGTAGATTTTGATGGAGTTCCAATAAAACAAATTATTTACGTTTTACATTTGTACGTATGCTAATGCATGTTCATGTATATGTTTTGACTGCTTTGTGACACATAATTTAGCATAAAACTATCAGTTTTCAGTATCAGATACACTAATTCATTTATGCTCTGAAGCTTTCTGAAGCAGTGTATTGAAATCGGTCATCACTATGTAAGGCTTGATTTTCCTGCTTGACAAAAACTGAGATCAAGCATCCTGCAATAAAGTAATAAAACTTATCTGGAAAAAAGATCTCAAAGAAGTAGCAAAGGACAACGCCTCCCCCACCACACACACACACGCACACACACACGCACACACACACACACACACACACACACACACCTTCCCTTCCCCCTGACTCAAGTCACTGAAACTTATTCAAAATGTATAATGTAACTTGTGTATTTATTGTTTTTCCCTTTATATGTTTGGTATCATTTTAAATGTCTCAGTGCGATTGGTAAAATGGTCTCAATCTGGACGAGCTCACAGAGACTGTAACTTCATATATCAGTTTCTGTGAGGATTTGTGCATTCCTACCAGGACTCATCTAACTTCCAACAACGACAAACCCTGGTTCACTGCAAAACTCAGCCAGCTCCGTCAGGCCAAAGAAGATGCTCGCAAAGCTTCAGAGTCAGTTCTCTTCTAATGACACAGCTTTAGTGTGGAAAGGTCTGAAAGTTATCACCAACTACAAGACACCATCCCCCAGCTCTGTGGTGAATGGCAGACGATCTGAACGAGTTTTATTGCAGGTTTGAAAAATCACCATTAACACCTCCAACAACCCCCCTCTTCCCCACACCTGCAATTCAGTTCAGTGAAGATGACGTGCGCCAGGTCTTCAGAAAGAACAAGAGAAGAAAGGCACCAGGCCCAGACAGTATTTCACCAGCCTGTCTGAAAACCTGTGCTGACCAGCTGGCCCCCATCTTCACACAGATCTTCAACAGATCACTGGAGCTGTGCGAAGTCCCCTCATGCTTCAAACGCTCCACCATCATCCCCGTCCCAAAGAAACCCATAATTACTGGACTAAATGACTACAGACCTGTGGCTCTAACGTCTGTGGCCATGAAGTCATTTGAAAGACTGGTTCTGGCTTATCTGAAGGACATCACTGGACCCTTACTGGACCCCCTGCTGTTTGCTTACCGAGCAAACAGGTCTGTGGATGATGCAGTCAATATGGGACTGCATTTTGTTCTCCAGCATCTGGACAGACCAGGGTCTTATGTGAGGATCCTGTTTGTGGACTTCAGCTCTGCTTTTAACACCATCATCCCATCACTCCTCCAGCCCAAACTAACTCAGCTCTCCGTGCCCACCTCTGTCTGTCAGTGGATCACCAGCTTCCTGACCGACAGGCAGCAGCTAGTGAGGCTGGGAAAACTCTCATCCAGCACCCTCACCATCAGCACCGGCGCCCCTCAGGGCTGTGTTCTCTCCCCACTGCTCTTCTCCATCTACACCAATGACTGCATCTCTAAAGACCCCTCTGTCAAGCTCCTGAAGTTTGCAGATGACACCACACTGATTGGCCTCATCCAGGACAGTGACGAGTCTGCTTACAGACTGGAGGTTGAACAGCTGGCTGTCTGGTGCAGTCTTAACAACCTGGAGCTCAAGACAGTGGAGATGATCATGGACTTCAGGAGAAACCCCCCTGCTCTCCCCCCACTCACCATCATGAACAGCACAGTGACTGCAGTGGAGTCATTCAGGTTCCTGGGCACCACCATCTCCCAGGACCTGAAGTGGGACATTCACATTGAGTCCATTGTGAAAAAGGCTGAGGAAGCTGAGGAAGTTCAACCTGCCACAGGAGCTGCTGAAACAGTTCTACTCTGCCATCATTGAATCCATCCTCTGCACTTCAATTACCGTCTGGTACAGCTCGGCAACCAAATCTGACCTCAGAAGACTACAGAAGGTAGTCCGGTCTGCTGAGCGAATCACTGGCACAACCCTCCCCACTCTCCAAGAACTGTACTTATCCAGAGTGAGAAAAAGGGCAAAGAAGATCACTCTGGACCCCTCACATCCAGCACACTCCCTCTTTGAACTGTTGCCATCCGGTCGACGCTACAGAGCCCTGAGCACCAGAACGACCAGACACAGGAACAGTTTCTTCCCTCAAGCAATCCATCTCATGAACACTTGACAAACACAGAGCACACAACACTATTACACATTATTTACTTAAAACACTTATTTATATTTCAAATTTGCACACATCATAACTGTACAAACAAATTGTCTATATTATATATTGTTTTTTGCCTTTTTTGCACTTTGTCTATCTTGTAAATTTGTATATTATTTTATTCTTTTTATTATGTGTCTTGTCTTGTCACTGTCACTCTGTTGCACTGTGGCGCTTCTGTCACTAAAACAAATTCCTAGTATGTGTAAACAACATACCTGGCAATAAAGCTCTTTCTGATTCTGATTCTGATAATTTGTGATTGAGAGCTACTGCGTTATATAATATACACACACAAAAGCATCTCAAACAACATTGGACCCCATTGACTTTCACTGTATTTACAAAAACACATGCAAACATTTCTCAGAAAAATATGGTGTTGATGTTTGTGTTTTAATGTCTGTGTGTTCCTCAGAGCAGGAAGATCCCCATCATCATCCGCCGGTATCTTCCTGACGGCAGTTATGAGGACTGGGGCTGTGACGAGCTCATCATCACTGACTGACGTCCACACACTCGCTCTGATCACGTGATCATCGCTGTCAGACGTCAGATCTGTGTGTTACAGCAGTGTTCACAGCAGGTCTCATCTGCTCTGCTCTGGTTTAAGGCTCTTTCACAATGAATGTGAAATTCGGCTCGAATGTTCGCCACAGTAACACTCTTGAATCGAAACAATAGATCCCTATAGAGCCTTTTTTCATACCGGGTGCGAACATTCGCAAGTGTTTAGGGTGCCATTTGAGAGAGGGCCATTATCATTGTTGGCTATCAGAATTATGAGCACACATGTATCTCTGAAACGGGGCCTTTAGAGTGCGGAGGTTTCGTTTCACTCTGCACTTCTGGTGTTTGTCCACACGAGGGCAGCACAAACACACCATAAGAGGAGAAGACTTCTCTCTGAATCTCGTATGTTTATTTGTCTGTTTTATTCATGCGTAATTAAACCTTTTTGTAAATGATACCTTGTGTTTTTCTCTTTGTTGTTGTGAAAATACTGCGAATGTCAGTAGATTCACACTGATTAAATACAATTTAAACTCGATATACAGCATCTACAATCTAGAGCTGTTGATTGCCTCAAAATAACGTTGTACTTAAGTTTGTAAAACATGCAGAATTATTTCTGTTACGTTTCTGAATAATATTAATAGAGGGCAAAAACTATTAAAGTACCAAGGAAACCGTCAATTAACTAAATATTGATTACAGTAACTGACTGTCTTTACGATATAATTCTGCAATGTTTAAAACTGTTCCGGAAAATACTAAATTACTAATTAAAATACTAATTAATATATAATAAGCCGCTGCATCTGTTGTTCCTAAAAAAGTTGATGCCATGGTACAAGAAACATCACATACTGAAAGATTTGATAATTTATTTAATAGTTTCTCTTTAGTTGTGTCCCATATCTTCTTTAAGATGATCATGTAGCCTATAATTTTTCAAAACTCATGACTCAATGACTCATCTAGTATCTCGGGTCTGTGTTTGTGAATGATCGCACTGAAAGTCCATCGGTGAATGAGGAGCTCATATCTGTGATGAGGACATTACAAGAATATATCTCTATTTGCATGAACTTTGAGCATCATAATTTTGCAGATGTTGTTTATGCTCTAACAGAAACTGCACACTAACTAAAGTTAAAAAAGTAAAATCATAAACAACCACCCCTTTAAATAATTCATGTGGTTCAGATAACAATTTTTTGAGTCTCTGTTGATTAAACCAATCGCTTTTATTGTATGAACTCAAATTTTGAATTTCAATGAACTCAAAATTTTAAGGCAACCAGGAAACTTTTTTTTTACAGTGACATGTATCTAAGTTTGGAGCTTGTTTGCGCCCCCTAGTGTGATAACCACTGTATTAAAATCTCTTAGAGAATGCCTAAACAACTCACAGCTTGTACAAATTGTCTTTCCTTGTTGTGAAAGTTTGTATATATAATATTTTTATATATAATAACCTTTCTTTCTGAGATGTTGGGCAGTGGAGGTTGATTCACAGGAGAGATGAGGACAAATGCAGCTTTATATCACTCATTTCCATTTATTGCAAAATAGTTTTTGTCAGAATTATATGTGAATAGCGTTTTTGAGGTGTAACAGTGACATTCCTCATCACACGAGTGATCAAATTGAATTTAGCTAGAGAAAAAAGGCCCCTGAATTTTACTATGCTGTTCAAAGATGGCACAGGCAGTCTTTTGACAGTGATATATATGTGTGGTAATGTCATATAACCTGATGTTGTATGGAATGTACCCCAAGTATCGCGTCCAACCAGTTTGTGAGTTGTGATGAGTGCACAACTTGATTTAATACACACACACATACTTAAGTTAACGCAGCAGTACTAGTTTGTTTCTTACTGTGCGAAGTGCTGATCAGTACAAAAGTGACAATTGTGTGAAGATGGCCTACTGGGACAGACAGTCCAGACAACATGGTGAGTCAGTTTATAAGTTTTTGAAATACTGCAGTTCTTTGAAAGTTTATACACAAGGTGCACAGAAGGGTTTTATATTGAAAGAAAATCGAATAGAAAAAGATATTGTCATGGTGAATATTATGTTAACAGATCTGATGTTAAATTAACTGATGTTTACTACTTTAAAACTATAAAGACTGTCATGATAAACAATTTACATGTACACTGTAAAAATGTAGTTTTTCACTTTTTGAGTTATCTTTTTACATTGACTCAGTTAAGTTGTATTTATTTAGAATTTTTATATTTTCAACTTGACAAATGTAGTTATTTGAACATAAAGTGGTTTGGTTCACTGATCATTTCTAACCTCATCACTGATAAGTGTTTAGTGTCATTAGTGCCTCTAAACTTTCTACTGATCTTCTGATACTGCAGCATTTGCTCAAGCTTTGTCATGACAATCTGATAATTTGAAGAATTAAAAAAAAAAGATCAAATCAACAAAAAGCTTCATGCTGCAGTTCATTCTGGGTGCACCAATCAAAACTCATCCACTGTTTCCAGAATGCATTGCAGCATGAATTTTAGTAATTGTTTTGTCACCATTGTTGAGGTTTGTGTGATGAGTGTTGATGTCAAAGTGCCCAAATGTCCAGTTTAAAATTGTTGCACATAAGATATTTTGGACATTCTCAGTTTGTGTCAGCGTTAATACATTAGTGCTCTTTCTATTCAGCTATATATGTTTAGTAAAAAGAAAATATTTGATTAGTTCAGTAGTGCCTCAATCTTACTATTGCTGTATTTGCTTATTGATAGCAGTAGATGCTATTTACACTAAGCAGCATTGTCTTAGCAATATGTTATTTACACCAGGTGAAAATAGCGATAAATTTTATTTACACCATGTCAAAGTATCAGTTCTTTGCAATAAGAGTAAATAGTAATATGCTATCTATAATTTATATTGGCAGATACTATATGCATGTTAGTATTTTTGTACATTAACAGGATGCAATAATATAGAGTGTAAATTATTATATTTGTTAAAATTATTAAATGGATGTTGCCTTATTAGGAGTATAACTCCTACCCAATAAATACTTTTACTATTATTAAACACTGGTTAGACAGTTTATTTCCTATTTTAGAACATTATTTTCATTTTTATTGAAAATCAATGCCTTGATGGGAAAACAGAGAAGAGTGAGCTTCACAAAAGGCAAATTTGAACCCGAATTTGCTGCACCACTGAAGATGTTGAATTCTGCGTGTCATCCATTTTCTTCTGCTTATCCAGGGCCGGGTCGCCGGGTCGCGCGGTCAGCAGTCTAAGCAGAGATGCCCAGACTTCCCTCTCCCCAGACACTTCCTCCAGCTCTTCCGGGGGAATTCCGAGGTGTTCCCAGGCCAGCCGAGAGACATAGTCCCTCCAGCGTGTCCTAGGTCTTCCCCGGGGCCTCCTCCCGGTGGGACATGCCCAGAACACCTCCCCAGGGAGGCGTCCAGGGGGCATCCGGAACAGATGCCCGAGCCACCTCAGCTGGCCCCTCTCGATGTGGAGGAGCAGCGGCTCTACTCTGAGCTCCTCTCGAGTGACCGAGCTCCTCACCCTATCTCTAAGGGAGCGCCCAGCCACTCTACGGAGGAAACTCATTTCGACCGCCTGTATCCGGGATCTCATTCTTTCGGTCATGACCCAAAGCTCATGACCATAGGTGAGAGTTGGAATGTAGATTGACCAGTAAATCGAAAGCTTCACCTCACGGCTCAACTCCTTCTTCACCACGACGGACTGGTACATCGACTGCATTACTGCAGAAGCTGCACCGATCCACCTGTCAATCTCCCGCTCCGTCCTTCCCTCACTCCTGAACAAGACCCCAAGATACTTAAACTCCTCCACTTGAGGCAGGACTACTCCACCAACCTGAAGGGGGCAAGCCACCCTTTTCCGGCTGAGAACCATGGCCTCGGACTTGGAGGTGCTGATTCTCATCCCAGCCGCTTCACACTCGGCTGCAAACCATCCCAGTGCACACTGAAGGTCCTGGTTTGATGGAGCCAACAGGACAACATCATCTGCAAAAAGCAGCGACAAAATCCTATAGTCCCCGAACCGGACTCCCTCCAGCCCCTGGCTGCGCCTAGAAATCCTATCCATAACGATAATGAACAGGACCGGTGACAAAGGGCAGCCCTGCCGGAGTTCAAAACGCACCGGGAACAGGTCTGACTTACTGCCGGCAATGCGAACCAAGCTCCTGCTCTGGTCGTACAGGGACCGGACAGCCATTAGCAGAGGGCCCCGGACCCCATACTCCCAGAGCCACCCCCCACAGGGCGCCACGAGGGACACGGTCGAATGCTTTCTCCAAATCCACAAAGCACATGTGGACTGGTTGGGCAAACTCCCATGAACCCTCTAGCACCCTGAAGAGGGTATAGAGCTGGTCCAGTGTTCCACGACTGGGACGAAAACCACATTGTTCCTCCTGGATCCGATGTTCGACTGCTTTTCGAACATTGAACATCTGATTGTTGTTTGTAATGTCTGCTATTCTGAGAGTTCTTTCCTTTGTTCCTGTGGTCCTAGTTTTGATCTTTGCCTGTTGATTTCCCTGTTTTTGCCTGTGTGTTCTTGTCCTGTTGTTTGTTTGGACTGCCTGCCTGGATTATGACCCTTTGCCTCTCTTTGACCTCAAGTTTGCAATACCCTTTAAATAAACCCTGCAGTTAGATTCTCCACTTTGGTGTCCCTGTGCATTCCGTTACAATAATGATGACTAAACTTTTTCTTTTTTTTAAATAAAAATATGTTTAATTAGAGCTAAATCTCTGTTAATTCTCAGAAACAACTTATAAATGAAATAAAGGCAAATTGGTCTGTAATAAGTGAAGATGGTAAAGCTGTATTTGGAGTTGTTTAATGATCCTCTGCTAAGATCTTGAGAGATTTAATTTAATTGTTTGCAGTTGATGTTTCAGTGGCTGAAATCAGAAGAATTATTATTTGCAGCTGAAATTAATTTAAATAAGAATAAAGTTCTCAACTGAAACTGGCTGAAACATTTGAAATAAAACAATATTTACAATTGACATGAAACAACAATTTAAATAAAATAATTATTTGCTTAATAAAATAAGCCAAATCTCATCTTACTCTCCAGAGCCTCATGTTTCAGGAGATCTTCCAGAGCCTCGTCACGTCTCAGCAGATCTTCCAGAGCCTCGTCACGTCTCAGCAGATCTTCCAGAGCCTCGTCACGTCTCATCAGATCTTCAAGAGCCTCGTCACATCTCAACAGATCTTCCACAGCCTCGTCACGTTTCAGCAGATCTCCTAGAGCCTCATCACGTCTCAGCAGATCTTCCAGAGCCTCGTCACGTCTCAGCAGATCTTCCAGAGTCACGTAATATACAACAATATACAATATATAATATATAACAATATAACAATATTATGAAAGCAAAAAGACCAATAACCTTGATTTATTAACCCATTAACCAAAGTATACCCCATTTCCCCAGGATATGTACTTAAAAGTCATTATTACAAGTTAACTATAGTTGCCGCTTAGATTTTTGACTAAGTATACAAAAAAACAAAAACAAAAAAAAAACAAGATTCGTCTTGTTTGGATGATTATAGAGACCTTCATGACATATATAAAACAAAAAAATATTAGTAGCATGAAAATGACAACTATACACTGTGGCTGTAACATAGGAGAGCGGGACAATGGAGTTGAAGATCCACGTGCAGGCTTTATTCATAAGAGCGTAGCTGTACAGGCAGTGGGTCATACACCAGCAAACAGATCCAGAAAGGCAAGGCAAAAGAGTAATCCAAACACAGGCTATGGTCAAGGCAGGCAGCAAACAATCATCAAACAAGGAAACAGTCCAGGGTCAAAACACAGGCAAGGCTAGGCAAAGACAAGGAACACAGGGACAAGGTAGAACAAAGGTTAAACAATACTCAGCAAAGTGTGCGTGAAGGAGTGCAGCTTAAAGAGAACCTGATGGGAAACAGGTGTGAGTGTGATCAGTGCCTAGCTGAGGGATTGTGGGAAATGTAGTCCAGATTGAAGTGACTGTGTGTGTGCAATGAAAAAGTCTTAATGATGAAACTGAGACCTCTGATGGGGAGTGGAAGGAAGCAGCAGTGGGCAGAAACGTGACAGAACCCCCCAAAGGAGTGGCTTCCAGACACTTCTAAATCTTGGAGGGAGGTGGAGCGGGGGCAGAACAGGGGTGGAATGGAGGGCCAGGTCCATGGAAAGGAAGACATCCTGAAAACTGAAATAGGGCAACAAAGGCTGGACAGATGACCAGGGCAACAAACTTGAAGACCCCCACGGTGGAGCAGACAACCACCAAAGCAGTTCAGATAAGCTTGAAGACCCCCACAATAGAGCAGACGACCACCACAGTAGATCAGATGGTCTTGAAGACCCCCATGATGGAGCAGATGACCACCACAGTAGATCAGCTGGGCTTGAAGACTCCCTCGGCAGAGCAGACGACCAACAACATGGCTGAACAGGAGAAACTTAAACATGAAGCACAGAGAGGTTAATATAGGCCACTAGGGCCATGACAGTACAGGCAGGGAGCTCAGAAAAGCCCTCCAGGACTCTGACTGGAAGGTCCCCTGGTCATGTAGAGGGGAGCAGACAGTTCAGGAACAACCTCTGCGGTTGCTTTGGAACAAACGGACAGCTCTGGTACGACCTCTATGATCATGTCAAGGCAGACGGGAAACTCAGGGATGACCTCCGTGGTCGTGTCGAGGTAAACGGTAAACTCAGGGATGATGTGTGTGTAGCCCACATGCACCAAATGGTTGTGGCTATAATGGCCAACACTGCAATCTCTGATGGCTCAGGTGTGGCAACCATCTTGGCTGAGGTCTCACAGATAGCCACCTTAGCTGTGACAGGACAAGGCGAAAGTTCATAGACTGCTTCCTTAGCTGTGACAGGACAGGGCAAAAGTTCATAGACAGCCTCCTTAGCCATGACAGGACAGGGCAAAAGTTCATAGACAGCCTCCATAGCCATGACAGGACAGGGCAAAAGTTCATAGACGGCCTCCTTATCCGTAACAGGATGGGGCGAAAGTTCATAGCTGGGTACCACTGACACCTCTTGAGGGTCTGCAGCGGATGCCGCCACCTCTGGAGGTTCTACAGTGATACTATCCATAAACAGGGAGGAATCAAAAAAAAAAAAAGACATACTGGGTCGAGACAGGACAAGAGTTCATCAATGGACTCTGTGGCTGATTCAGGATAGGATGAGAGTGTGTCGCTGGACGCCACCACCGTGCATGTAGCTGAAGCAAGCACCACCACTTCGTGAGGTTCTGCAGCGTATGCCGCCACCTCTGGAGATTCAGCAGTAATGTACACGGCCCAGGTACACCATAAGGCGACCCCCATTATGGGGAGTGCTGCAGACAGGGGAATCAGTTAAGGAGCAGGAGGACTAAAATTAGTTGGTTTGGAGAAACCAGTTGTTCAAATTGACACCAGCGGTGGATCCTCCACGCTGGATGCCAACCTCTGACGTCCGATGACGGGTTCCCCCAACAGAACAGAGGAGGGTTGTGGTATGACAACCACAACAAGACGTGACTCTGGGGTATCAGACATAATGTTGCAAGGTTCTAAAAGATCAGCGGAGATGTGATGTGACTCGACTCTGGACGATCTGCTGAGATGTGACGTGGATCACGAAGATCAACTGTGACTTGACTGGGCTCACGAAAATCAACTGTGACTTGACTTGGCATTGTGGTGGCCACCATTTTGTGAGTGGGTTCTAGCGCAGCCATCATTAAAGGCACTGGAGTAATGTTGCATTCCTCCACAACCTCCGCAGTGAAAAGAGAGCCAGTTAACAGTAGAGCAAAATCCAAAAATTCAAAGAGTGACCCTCGAGGACCATAACTGATTAAATAATCTTGCAGTGGTTTATTTAATCCATGACAGAAGAAGTCAATGAGAGCAAAGTCAGGCAAGTCAGATAAATGTGCAATGTCCAGAAACTTTTGGATGTGGACCTCAAGGGTACAATTACCTTGACGTAGGCGGACAAGACGTACTGCTGGATCCATGTTGTGGCTGGAAACGCTCATAAAAGCAGCTGGATCTTGGTATGGTGGAGTATTCTGAAACGGATGGGACGGGACAACAGAGTTGGAAATCCACGTGCAGGCTTTATTAATAAAAGCGTAGTCGTACAGGCAGTAGGTCATACACCAGCAAACAGATCCAGGAAGGCAAGGCAAAAGAGTAATCCAAACACAGGCTATGGTCAAGGCAGGCAGCAATTGATCATCAAACAAAGAAACTTTCCAGGGTCAAAAACGCAGGCAAGGCAAGGCAAGGCAAGGCACACAGAATACAGAGACAAGGTTGAAAATAAGGCTAAACAATACTCAGCAAAGTGTGTGTGAAGGAGTGCAGCTTATAAAGGGAACCTGATGGGAAACAGGTGTGAGTGTGATCAGTGCCTAGCTGAGGGATTGTGGGAAATGTAGTCCAGAGTGAAGTGACTACATGTGTGCAATGAAAAAGTCTTAATGTTGAAACGGAGACCTCTGGCTGGGTGTGGAAAGAAGCAGCAGCATATTTTTACAATGACTGATTCTGAAACACACTGTACCCGGATTCTACTGTTGCTATAGCAACGAACACATTTCAGCAAAATGTTTACTTCACTTAATAATAAAGTTTACAATAAATAAATACATGTAGGCTGATCAATCACTGTTCAATAAATGTACGCTAAACATTTTATTTGTGTAATTAACATGTTTAATAATCAACAGAGCATTCAACATCTCAAGCGCAGGCAGAGTGCCTTCAGAAAGATGCCAGATTATTCTATAATACTAAAAACTTTTAGATTATATTTATTTTACTCATTTGTCTGAAATAAAATTATATTAGGCTACATAATTTTTTTGTTATTTTTATTCGTCATGTAGGAGAGGCTGTGATATCATGTGTCTTCCTCCTCCTAGCTCTTCCATTAAAATGAGGTGCAATACCAGATTTCCAAAAAATAAAACTTTAATCCAGTTGATATAGGCTAAAACAATCTTGGGATGCTGTTTGAGAAGAGTGTTTATATGTATGTGTGTTGTTTCCTAGAAAATACAATAGGTTACACACTATCACTGAATTAAATGACATAGGCTATAAATCATATTTCTTATCAATATTGAGTGACATAGTGAGGTAAACGAACACTGAAACTGCGATGATTAAAATAGCGTCTTAAAGATACACAATAAGGTGCAAACAGAATACTAAACACAGTGACATCAAAATTAGTTTTAATAATCAATAAGTTTAGTATCACACTGAACAATTGCGGTCATGAAACTGTGGTGAGGGAGTCATGCAACAACAGATACACTTTCAAACAAAATAATTATATTCAATCATTTAACAGTTAAGTTAATCACTTAACGCACACAGTACTGCACAAAATAAACCAATCACGAAGACTCTCTCTGTCCGAGACTCGTACAATCTGGGCCAATATGAACTAATACAGTAACGTGAATATTTACCGCAACCCATCAGTTATATTTGGTAATATACTGCCACCTGTTGGCACATTTGTGTATGTAACATTATTCTTAAGTTCTTAAACTCTTGTTAAACAGGTGTGTTTGTTATTGATGCACTCATTGAAAACCATTCAGGACTCACAAAGGAAAGATTGTCCTTTTTGTTAACAGCCCTTTATTCCTCATGACCTATTGGATTCTGTCAGTAGCAAAATCAGACACTATTAAAAACAAAAAGTCAGTTTGGAAACTGCTCAGTAATAATTGATTAATAATCTTCTTCCTTCTTAGATCCCATGATGAATTCATTTCAACAAAAGAGAGAAAAATCTGTAACCCATTTGATGCGACCAAAATGTGAGTATTAAACATTTTCGTTTCGCAGATGCTTTATTCAAAGTGGCTTATACAGCATTCAAAGTTCACATATAATCAGTTCATGAATCGAACCAATGACCTTGGCGTTGTGAGCACCATGATACTGTTTGAGTCTGATCACGCTCTGACAACAGCAGTGATGTCTAGCACACATTGAAGTATATGCACGAGACATCACTGCTGTAGTCAGAGTGTGATCGGACCTCACTAAGCGAATGCTGAATGCAGTTGGACATAGTGGTGTTTTAGAGGTAAAAAATTATATAAATACTGTTCGGTTTCTCACACAAACCAATCGTTTAGTGTCTTAGGACATCAATGTGCCGTCACGAGCCGCAGGGTTTAATTTGGATTTGTCTATGCACGTTTTTTCAACTCTTATTGATAGAGTTCCCATTCACTCGCATTATTTGACTGACAGACAGCAATGGTTGCAGTTAAAAATCATCATTTGTTTTCTACTGAAGAAATAAGTCACCTACATCTTGAATGCGCTGGGGGTAAGCAGATAAACATCAAATATTCACTTTTGGGTGAACTATCCCTTTAATATACACGGATCAATAATTATGCAAATTAACCATGCCTCCACTCACTCACGCCAGCTCGGAGAGTCTAATGTTGCTGTAGTGATGAGCAATTTGTTGTTTGTTTTGTGGATATTTAAGAAAAAAAGCTTGCTTCGCTTTGTATATTCAGTTTAACAGCTGTGCAACTGAACTACGCAGATTTTCTGATGCTTAAATTGTGTTTTTAATTATGAATTGGTAAAACGCCTTTGCAAAACGGTCTGAATCCTTTTGTATTCGTTGGACTGCTCTCTCACTGAATCATATGAAGCGATTTCACAGTAAATCAGACAGTATCGAGAGAACAAGCAGCCGTTTTCCTCTGTGAACTTCCGCCAAATGAATGTTTGACAATTTCGTTGAATGAATCACGCTCACACGCACACACTCAGATATTGTTTTAGCTGTGTTTTATAGTATTGAAATATTTCAAAGCACAAAAACATGAACTTTATTGGCTTTACTTCAAGTCAGCTGTCACTTTACTTTGGCGTGAGCCGCTATGAGCTCGCACACTAGGCACAGCCCTTGCGACGGTTCTGTCATTAATTTATATGAATTAATATGATTAGCCTTTTGCTTGACTATGTTATCAAACAGCTAATAATGTGTTGCTAATGTTACACAAACCATGTTCCTGTTCTTTATCTCAGATTCAGACAGCTGCCTTCTAACAATCAGTATCCTTACAAACGCTTTGAACAACTCAGAACGTCAGTGGAGAAAGGCTTATAGTTCATCATAACATCGTAATAGACTCGCTATATTGCTAAATCTACACAATTTTTCATATCAACTGAAAATATACTGGGATAACCTGGCTTCTCTCGAGACTTTCCTGCTTCAGAGCAGTCATAGTTAATGATATGCTAAAGCCTGCCGGTACGTTGTTGTGATTGGTTACAAGGTAGTCTGTGACGTCACAAACACCACCGATTTCAAACCGCGGGTTTTTGGTTTACTGCAGTTTCAAACATAAAATACTCAGCAATGGTGCTGACTTATGAATTTGCACATGGTTTGTCTTAAAGCATATTTAAACACTACATAGGCATATAAACAACATAAAAAACTTGATTTTCACCGCAGGGGGTCTTTAACACTAGCACTACCGGAATTCTATAACTACTAGAACTGCCAATAGCGGTCATTTTGACTGTTCATACCAGACAGCAGTGAATGTCATTTTTGTCATGTTATATTTACTTCAAAGCTTCTATGGTCATGTTTTATGAAAAATGTGGGGTAATTTAAGCATACATAATATAATATGTTCGTGATATTATTGTGTAAGAGCTACTAGACCTCCCACAAAAGTGCATGCCGCAATTTGCTTTCCGCAATTTGCATCCGGCAAGCTGGAGATCAAAGTTTTTCACCGCAGTTAAAATGTTGTTTTTGAAAGTCAAAATGTCAACAAATATAAAATGAAGCAGAATATTTCGTTAGATAAAAACATATTGTGAATTTTGGAAATGATTACATCTGTCTTTATTCAATACATTTTGACTTTTGGAGTTTACAATGCTTTAGCATTATCGGAAATGTTTGGACCACACGAATCGGAAACAATTTTATGCAGCCTCTAATGAAATCTAGAATGAATAAATAGTTCTGTTATATTAGGACAGATAATAAACATCATAACACAAAATCATTCAAGTTCAGACGAACTGTCAAGAGACCAAGAGACATCGCTCTCTGCTCCTCCATCAGACTCTGCATCATCAATGTTCTCAAGCAAGGATAAAACCTCAGTGACAGTCATTTTCTTTCTTGTTGCCATTTTGACGGTAAAGCTAAGTTTTAGCTTAGCAAAAGCATACAAAACTGCCAGAGAAAGGTTGCTAGGCAACAGCTACGCACATCTTTAACGGCGGGAAAAAGCGCTGAGGAGATACAACGCCTGTAATATGTGCGGTCAAATTGACCGCTATGGCCATTCAAGGTAGAAATACTCAGAACTCTTTTGTGTTTTGTAATTTTAATAAAATAACAATGTTAAAATAAAATTTACATTAATTTAAGAAAAGTCATGGAACTGTAGTTATATGGGTTTTATTTCAACAAAGTTATTACATTGCAAATCTTTAAAACGGTCAAAATGACTGCCTTGGTAGTTCTAGTGTTAACAGGGTAACAAGAGGTCGAGGCAACAATAGACAGTTGAACGCATGGCACAAACAACACAACAACACGTGCCAAAGCACATGGCGAACGAACAAATACACCACGCGCCGGAGTGCGTGAGTGGACAAACGAGACAGCCATGCGCTTCGGACAAACAGAGGTAGAAACACAAGGCAGATCAAACCGCCTTCCTCACAGAAGGATCAGTATTCTAAAGTGTTACCCCATCTTGATGTCCATTGCCGATCCTGTTCCCCTCTTTCTTTTCTCTGGTTTCTATAATAGGGGATTTGAAAAACACATTAATTCAATCCCTATTTTACTTAGCATCCTTGGATGGGTGAAAGTAAAATCACTACAGTTGATTCTGTCATCACCATAAAGTAGCTAGATTTGCTGATCTAAAATTTGTTCTGTAGTTAGTATATAGAGTGACACTTTAAAACTCTGTAAACTCTGTAACTGCTATAGACACAGAGCAGTGTTAATTTAAAGGTGCCATAGACTGTAAAATTGAATTTATCTTGGCATAGTTAAATAACAAGAGTTCAGTACATGGAAATGACATACAGTGAGTCTCAAACACCATTGTTTCCTCCTTCTTATGTAAATTTGATTTGTGCAAAAGACCTCCGAAGAACAGGCGAATCTCAACATAACACCGACTGTGACGCAACAGTCGGGATCATTAATATGTACGCCCCCAATATTTGCATATGCCAGCCCATGTTCAATGCATTAGACAAGCCAGTATTAACGTCTGGATCTGTGCAAAGCTGAATCAACAGACTTTATGCTGGTTAGCAAGCAAGAACAATAGCGAAAAATGGCAGATGGAGCAATAACAACTGACATGATCCATGATAACATGATATTTTTAGTGATATTTGTAAATTGTCTTTCTAAATGTTTCGTTAGCATGTTGCTAATGTACTGTTAAATGTGGTTAAAGTTACTATAGTTTCTTACTGTATTCACGGAGACAAGAGCCGTCGCTATTTTCATTTTTAAACACTTGCAGTCTGTATAATTCATAAACACAACTTCATTCTTTATAAATCTCTCCAACAGTGTGTAATGTTAGCTTTAGCCATGCAGCATTATCAGACTCATTCAGAATCAAATTTAAACATCCAAATAAATACTATATTTGCATGATCTGATATGCTGCATAACAAACTCTTTGTAAAGATCCATTTTGATGGTTATATTAGCTGTGTGAACTTTGTTTACGCAATGTATTATAGACTTGCGAGCTTGGGGGCAGGGAGCGTGAGCATTTAACCCTTTCGAGCGTGAGTTTAAAATATTCTAACTGTCCCCCCAGAGTGAGTTTTTTTAAGGCGACCGTTATTTTAGAACGTTTGCCTTTAATGTTTCCATAGCGGCGCGTCATGCGTGTCACGAGCACTGAACGCAGCCACAATAACACTGTATGACAGATGGATCGCTATTATTTTGTTTTTCCTTGTTTATTTAAAATATTCACAAACTTGCTTACCATGTCATCAACTATCTGATATTCCGATTCTCAAATATGTGTAAGTGAGTGCGTTTTGTCGTTTAAAAACCTTTATAAGTGATCTTTATCTTGATCTATAACGCGAGATGGGCGCCGCCATCTTAGTTTGCGCTGCAGTTCACAGAGCCCTGTCAGTCGGATTTACAGCAGGTGAATTCATCAGTTTCTCCCGAAATATATGCAAGTAAGTGGCTGGTGAACTGGAAGAATAATAGAGTAAACTTTGTAGGTACTTATGTGTGTCTGATATGAATAAATGTCGGCAAATTGTATTTGAATGGATTGTTATTGCTCCTTCCACTGATGTCTGACATCAGTGTGTATTTTATAAACTCTAAATATATTGTTTTAATGGTGCTTATGCGTATTGAAATCTTAAAAGAAATGTTATGTGGCTGAAAACACTGCATAGTTGTGATATATGACAAGAGCTGCGCGCGTCCGTCTCATAGCCAGAGCGCGAAAACACAGTTTGAATCTGGCAGTTATGTGACGTCACTGAACGTTCGAAATCCCATATGTGGGACCGTACGCCCAGGGGCACAGAAATAAAAATCCCATATGTGGGACCGTACCGCTCAAAGGGTTAAAGGGGACACACATAGAATCTGCACATTTTTAATTATGCACCAAAATAGGCAGTTAAAACATGGTATAATAAAAAATCTGTGGGGTATTTTGAGCTGAAACTTCACAGACACATTTGGTGGACACCTTAGACTTATATTACATTTTGTGAAAAGGGGTTCTAGGGCACCTTTAACACCAGGGATTTTGATGTGCTTCAGAGTAAGGAGCTGAGTTTTAATCTCTCCCCTCTCTCTTTTTCTTGTAATAGTAATGACGTCTCTTTTCTCAGACTCTGAATGCTGTTAATAAACAGTGTAGGAAATGGCAAGTATTGCCCTGGCATTGCTTCTCACCATATAATGTATTACTACTTTACTACCAAGGATTTCAGTAGCCCAAAAAAGGCTCAAATTTGTAATGCAAGTAGTCCTGCGATTTGTGGCGTAGCGTACTCAACAAATGAAGTTCATGTAGTTGATCACTAACATTCTCTTCCTCCATTGCAATCTGCCCAAGTGATCATTATTTCATTTATTCATTAAGTGCATAATCCTTAAATACGCAACATGAAATAGCCAAGAATTCCTCAAAAAATGTCACACCATGTCTACACCAGACGCGACAAACCAACCGTTGCAAAGCATTTGGACTACATCAAAAATAGAACAGGCAATCCATTTACTGTCGGGAATTTGTTGTGTTGTGCCGCTCACATCTGATTTAGACATGTTGTTAGTGTGCTTTCTGCACTGAGTTAAATATCTCCATACCAGAACTCTGATTGTCAGATGAGAGCCAGTCAGAATGACCGACGTGACCGAAACTTGTTTGTTACGATGAACATTGATATATTCACCTCAGAGAATAGGGTACATGTATTTTACTTTATGTAACATTATTCTTAAAGGTGCCCTAGAACTTTTTTTTAAAAGATGTAATATAAGTCTAAGGTGTCCCCTGAATGTGTCTGTGAAGTTTCAGCTCAAAATACCCCATAGATTTTTTTAAATTAATTTTTTTTTAACTGCCTATTTTGGGGTATATTTAGAAACGAGCCGATTTCAGGTTGCGGTCCCTTTAAATGCTCGCGCTCTCTGCCCCCTCCCGAGCTCTCGACTCTATCACAGCATAAACAAAGTTTACACAGCTACTATAACCCTCAAAATGAATCTTTACAAAGTGTTCGTCATGCATGCTGCATGCATACATCGGATCATGTGAGTATAGTATTTATTTGGGTGTTTACATTTTATATTGAATTAGTTTGAGGCTATGGTCTGTGGCTAACGGCTAACATTACACACTGTTGGAGAGATTTATAAAGAATGAAGTTGTGTTTATGAATTATACAGACTGCAAGTGTTTAAAAATGAAAATAGCGATGGCTCTTGTCTCCGTGAATACAGTAAGAAACAATGGTAACTTTAACCACATTTAACAGTACATTAGCAACATGCTAACGAAACATTTAGAGAGACAGTTTACAAATATCACTAAAAATATCATGTTATCATGAATCATGTCAGTTATTATTGCTCCATCTGCCATTTTTCGCTATTGTCCTTGCTTGCTTACCTAGTCTGATGATTCAGCTGTGCACATCCAGACGTTCTGCCCTTGTGTAATGCCTCAATCATGGGCTGGCATATGCAAATATTGGGGCATACACCCCGACTGTTACGTAACAGTTGGTGTTATGTTGAGATTCACCTGTTTTTCGGAGGTCTTTTAAACAAACGAGATTTATATAAGAAGGAGGAAACAATGGAGTTTGAAACTCACTGTATGTCTTTTCCATGTACTGAACTCTTGTTATTTAACTATGCCAAGATAAATTCAATTTTTAATTCTAGGGCACCTTTAAGTCATTAAACTCTTGTTAAACAGGTGTGTTTGCTATTGATGCACTCATTGAAAACCATTCAGGACTCACAAAGGAAAGATTGTCCTTTTTGTTAACAGCCCTTTATTCCTCATGACCTGTTGGATTCTGTCAGTAGCAAAATCAGACACTATCAGACACACAAAAAGTCAGTTTGGAAACTGCTCAGTAATAATTGATTAATAATCTTCTTCCTTCTTAGATCCTGTGATGAATTCATTTCAACAAAAGACTGTAACGCGACCGAAATGTAAGTATTAAACATTTGCATTTCGCAGATGCTTTATTCAAAGTGGCTTACACACAATTCAAAGTTCACATATAATCAGTTCATGAATCGAACCAATGACCTTGGCGTTGGGAGCACCATGATACTGTTTGAGTTACAGGAAAGCCTCTTATTTCACACAATAACACATTCTGACACTATATTTGCACTATTATTAGGGGCCAAGCACAGAAGGTGTGTAGGCACCTATTTTATCTGTTGCCAGTCTTATTTTTCTTCTTCTTCTTCTTCTGCTCTTGAGTCTATGGCAGCCCATAGAAACGCTTGCAGGAAAATTATGAAATTTGGTTAAAAAACAAAAAGTTATGGAATTCAAGTTGATTTGTCAAACTGTTTTCGAAAACATGTGCAAACGAATTTTATGTAGTGCCTGTGAAAATAGACATTAAGGCTGTATCTCCTCAACGCTTTATCATATTAAGACCAAACTTGTCATTATAAGCATGACCTGAGGTTATATGCTGTGTTTTGATGCAGCACCACCTACTGGTCAGGAGATTAAAAAAATGGCTATTTTTGCATATAACTGCTTCAGTGTTACTTTTAACACCCTGCTAGTGGTTACCATATTAACGCAGAGAGGTGTTGATTTAACACCGGGTAATTTCATGGCTCAAGATGTAAGCTTTCTGAACAGCAATGAAATTGTTGGTGTTTTATTTTATTGAGATAAATTTTCATTGAACTCAATGAAATAAAACACCAGCAAAGGAATGATGTTTTTTTCCTGTGTTTTTATTAGACATGCCACCAAGTTTCTATAACTCCAACAAACTTTGGATAAATTTAACATCTGATATCCAACATAAGTCTCTCCCACTTTATTGCCCTTTGAATGCAACATATACGTTCTCTCGGTCTGGAATCATGGCGGAATATCCTGTGGAGTCCACTTAGTGTCAAATAGAACAAACGTCTGAAGTGATACGAGATACATACAAAATGTGTAAAGTGGGGGGTCATGAGGAACAGATTTGAGGACGCCTGATCTAGATGTAACTTGAATAGTTTAAAGCCCTTCATCATTTTACTGGATGGTGTGATAGCTGACAGCCTCACAATGTATCAGACATCATCAACAATCGGGAAGCTCTTGAAAGGACCAGATGCAAATGCATTCCCTGAGAACAAAACTAAAGTGACCTTGTCATGACCGTGCATACAGCTGATGAAAATGAGCAGCCAGCAAATGCCATCTACTGTTTTGGAAGAGGAAGTTGCTCAGCTGCATTTGTGAGAAAATCAAACCAAGAGAATCTCATAACAATTTTCTTTCACAAACGTAACAGAGATAATTATATGCATTTGTATGTTTTGGTTTTATCTTAAAGGTTATATGCAATTTGTACAGATTTATTTGTATTTATTTATGAAATATGTTTATATTTGTAAAACTGTATATTTGAAGAGTTTTGTTCCAAAACGCGATAAACGGCATTTAAAAAAAAACATAAAAATTTGAGTTTCCACCAAAATCGGTATTGTATCTGGTCGGTATTGAAAAGTCATTTCATTAATTTTGCGCAAAATGCGATATCCGTCGTTTTATTCTGTCATGTCAGAAATGTTATTCTGTCAAACGCCAGTCTCTCTTCTCCGCAGAACGCGATATATCCGCTCAAATCACAGTGCTCCATTCCACCCACTGTAAACAGTAATGGCGGTGCTCTCAATACACCCGACATCCTAGTTTTCCTTATCTACTTTGTAATCAACAAAAAGAGAAAAATTAATAATTTTGACGGCATTGATGAACCTGTGGTGGTTTCTGCGGTGGGGAAGAAACGCAAGTCATCGAAATGTAATCATTTACGTGAGGAGATTAAGAAGATGAGGCACTCGAGTAATTTATAACATTAACAAGATGACTCGTTGAATTAATTTTGGGAGTGACCGGCTGAATGTATTTTTAGTCCAGTGCCTGTATACAAGATTAGTACTGACAAAGAGGCTGTCATAATGTGGATCAACCTACTTTGTTATGTATTTTCAATATGAAAAATAACTTTTATCCTGATTGATTAATTGCATTTTGAAAAAAAAAAAAAAAAAAAAAAAAAAAAAAAAATATATATATATATATATATATATATATATATATATATATATATATATATATATATATGTCATGGATTTATTGCATTTTGGGGAAAAAATAATCCATTTTTAAAATAAACCTTTGGAAATCAATTAATTTTTATAACCAAAAGATGCAGAAAATTAAACAGAAAATAGTGGTTTTCATCTTGCCACACCTTTTTTTCTCAAATTAATCAAAATGGAGTTATTGCGTTTTGGAACCAAACTCTTCATTTATTTTTTACACTGCTGCATTTTCTCTCAAGTTGTGTTATGTGTTTAAGCTTTGCATTCAGTTTGCTTGAGTGTCAATATTTAATTTGCAAAGCAGATTGTGCTTGTTCGCAAAATGCTGGCTTTGTTTAGTTTTGACTGAAATCTAGCTCGATAACACTGTGACACTTTCACAACATTGTCTGTTTAAGAATCAACTCGTGACTCAGCCAGTGACATTTAGAGCAGGACTATCTGTTTCACTGACCAATGACAGATAAGGGAGTGTTTGAGAAAATGTTACCAAAATATTTGCTATGATAATTGTATAGAGAATATTTGTGTTTGTGATTCACAGCCACCGCCATTGGCAGCAATGAGAAGGGCTTGTGGTGCGTGAGGATCGTCCTGACTGGAAAAACTGGAGTGGGAAAGAGTGCAGCTGGAAACACAATCCTGGGAAGTGATGTGTTTAAATCAAAGATCTGCATGAATTCTGTTACCAAGACCTGCCAAAGAGAGACCGGAGAGGTCTGTGGACGGCCTGTGACTGTTGTGGACACACCAGGACTCTTTGACACATGCCTCAGCAATGAAGACGTCCGCAAGGAGATCATGAGATGCATTGAACTGTTGCTTCCAGGACCACACGTGTTTCTGCTGGTCATCGCTGCTGGCCGGATGACATCAGAAGAGAGAGAAACACTTCAGCTCATCAAGATGACCTTCGGACAGAAAGCAGATGCCTACACTATGGTGTTGTTCACACGAGGAGACGATCTCACAGATCAAAGTATTGAAGATTACATTAAAGATGGAGATCCACATGTGCAACAACTGATAGATGACTGTGGAGGACGATATCATGTGTTCAATAATAAACAGAAAGATCCTGCTCAGGTCGTGAGTCTGTTGAAGAAGATTGATAAGATGATGTGGGAAAATAATGGCAGTTTCTATAATGACAAAATGTTTCTGGAGGCTGAGAGAGCATTACTCTATCCGATCTATAAAAAGAGAGAGGAGGAGGTCAGACAAGAGATGGAGGACATTAAAGCCAAATATGAGTCTGAAATCAAAGAAATGAAGGAGAAACTAGAGAAAGAAAAAGCAAAAAGAAAAATTTGTGTCCTCCAGTAACAGACAAAAAAATGGGATTTTTCCTATATAGGACGCTGTCAAAGTAAAAGTGCTTAGCTTTGAATTCCCATGTTGATTGTTTCATTTTGTTGCAATATCCCAGCTAACACTTTTTTGTTCTAAGAACTTTTTAAATGTTAAGTTTTTTTGACTTCTTGTGTCTCTCTCAGGTGACATTAATGCTCTCTCACTTGTCACACACATATGACACTGATATAATTGACTGTAGCACAAAAGAACAGAAATATTTAATATATATATTAGCTGGACAAATACAAGATCGCTTTCCTCAGCAGACATTCAAACGACTTAAAGATTTCGACTTGAAGATTGAATGTTTTGCAATATATCAGACACAGGTAATAGCCTACTCTCTCAGACGATCTCTACACCCCCCCCCCCCATCTCTCTCTAATACTGTACAAAATTCAATGAGTTTCAACGTTCCTTCGTTACTAGTTCTGAAGTGATGTTTTAGAATTAGTAACGGAGGCTTGGTCCAACTGTCAACTTGAGATTTGAATCCGTGGCGGAAGGAAGTAGTGCTGCACAAAAGAGGGTTTTAAAGACACGTTGTTGTTTTTATTTGTTTAGACACTCGTGCCATCAAACTGTTGTATAAGCACAATATCACACTCGTAGTTGTGTGATATGGCTGTATATCAGCCGTGCTGATATACAAGCATTTCATTTATAACAAAGAAATGCATCTATTCAATCTTTACTGCATGAGGAGGTTCACAATATATAGCTATATAGACTTTGTCACATGATTTTCAAAAACATAATAAATTGTATTGCCATTTGTCAACCTTGAAACAAAATGAAAAACAAAAAAAGGTCCTCAACAAAAGTGGACCTAGTTTACATAGGACATAGTTTACATTTCTCTGAAATTATATACAGTGCCCTCCACAATTATTGGCACCCTTAGTAATTATGAGCAAAGGCAGCTGTGAAAATAAATCTGCATTGTTTATCCTTTTGATCTTTCTTTCAAAAAATTCACAAAATTATAACCTTTCATTGAAGGAAAATAATTGAAAGTAGGGGGAAACTCACATTATGAAATTTTTTTTTTTTTTTCTCCAAAACACGTTGGCCACGATTATTGGCACCCTTTTATTCAAAACTTTTTGCAACCTCCTTTTGCCAAGAAAACAGTTCTGAGTCTTCACGTGTAATGCATGATGAGTTTGGAGAACACCTGACAACAGATCAGAGACCATTCCTCCATACAGAATCTCTCCAGATTCTTCATATTCCCAGCTCCATGTTGGTCTTCTTCTCTTCAGTTCACGCCACTCATTTTCTTTAGGGTTCAGGTCAGGGAACTGGGATGGCCATGGCAGAAGCTTCATTTTGTGCTCAGAAACACATTTTTGTGTTGGTTTTGATGTTTGTTTTGGATCATTGTCCTGATGGAAGATCTAACCATGGCCCATTATTGGATTTCTAGCAGAAGCGCTCAGGTTTTGATTTTTTTATCTGTTGGTATTTGCTAGAATCAACGATGCCATGTATCTGAACAAGATGTTTAGGACCTCGAACAGAAAAATAGGCACACAACATTAAAGATCCAGCAGTATATTTAACCGTGGGCATGGGGTACTTTTTATCCATGTGTGCACCAAACCCATCTGGTGGGTTTGTTGCCAAAAACGCTTTTTTTAGTTTCATCTGACCACAGAAGCTCGTCCCGTTTGAAGTTCCAGTCTTGTCTGACAACTGAATATGCTGGAGATTGTTTCTGGGTGAGAGCAGAGGATTTTTCTTGAAACCCTCCTGAACAACTTGTGGTGATATAGGTCGCCACAAGATAATTTTTTTAGGCTTTCTGAAACTCAAGACTCAACTAATCTCTGCAATTCTCCAGATGTGATCCTTGGAGAGTCTTTGTCCACTCAAACTTTCCTCCTCACTGCTGTTAGGACGATTTAGACACATGTCCTCTTCTAGGCAGATTTGTAACATATTTATTTGATTGGAACTTCTTAATTATTGCCCTGATGGTGGAAATGGGTATTTTCAATGCATTAGCTTTTTTCTTATAGCCATTTTCTATTTTGTGAAGCTCAACAATCTTTTGCCGCACATCAGAACTATATTCTTTGGTTTTTCTCATTGTGATGAATGATTAAGGGAATTTGGCCTTTGTGTTTCCTCATGTTTATATCCTGTGGAACAGGAAGTCATGACTGGACAATTTAATTTTCATAGTCATCCTGGTGTGCTAAATGTAAATATGAATGGGAATATACTTCAGAGATATTTTACTCATAAGAATTTCTAGGGGTGCCAATAATTGTGGCCAACATGTATTGGAGAAAAACATTTATTTCATAATGTGAGTTTCCCCCCACCTTCAATTGTTTTACTTTGATGAAAGGTTATAATTTTGTGATTTTTTTTAATGAAAGATCAAAGGACAAACAATGCAGATTTATTTTCACAGCCGCCTTTGCTTATATTTACTAAGGGTGCCAATAATTGTGGAGGGCACTGTATTTAAACATAAAATAAATATGAGGGATGAGAAAGGTATATTGACTTTGTCACATGTTTTTTTCAAATACATAAATAAAATGCATTGACATTTATCAACCTCAAAAAAAGAAAAAAAAAAGAAAAAAAAAAAGTGCATCCTTAAAAGTGCATAGATCATAGTTGAGGTTTCTCTGAAATTATATAGTTTAACATAAAATAAAAAACTTAAAATGATTTCCAATTTGCTATTTCCATTTCACATGTCTTACCCTCCTCAAAAGTACTTATCTTTTCACTTTCATTTCTATTGTATTTTCTATTTGTTATGTGAGGGCATTAGTGGGAGATTCTTCTTGATAAACAGAATTGGGTGTGAGAAGGCAGAGATGCTTCTGTTTCTTTTTTTAGAAAATAAATGTTCACTGGTGTAAGAGTATGGTATTTCCTTGCAAGTGAGGCAAGGTCTGGGAACCTGGATTTGTTGCTTCTCCAGTATTTCAAGGGGCTCTTGGATCTAGGAATTGGGGGCTCTGAGAGATACACATTTATCTAAAGTAGACCATGAACAAAGAAAAAAAAAATTATAGGCTATTTAGGTCTATTTTAAGAGGCAGTGCATCTGAAGCATGAATGAATCTATTTAAATCCTTATAGGTCTTGCATCATGAATGTCTGAAGGATGAACACGCAGCTCAGCAATATCTTCTGCCGTTGGCCTGTTGCCTTCATCAAGATCTTTAAGAAGATCAGCCTTGTATGCTTGCAAAATAGACATGGTATGGCAATGCGGCTGTTGGAATAGTTTGATTCATGCTTCAAATGCGTTACACTGAGGGTCGCTCCCCAAGTGCCGTTACCAGCGCAGTGCGAGTTCCCTTGAAATGGAGTCGTCTTGTTCCAAAAGTAATGTCTGTGTGGAGGAAAGTTGTCTTTTTATATAATGTAATTGGGGATAATATTCCAAAGTGAAGAGGGACCATTAAGCCAGTTGATTTTAAATGTGTTAAGGCACTAAATTCTAAAAAGTCCAATCCCCTCTGTTTTATTGGATTTATCAGTACTGATTTTCTAATAAACTTTTTTTTTTTTTTTTCCCCAAACAAAATTATTTAACATGCTGTCAACATTTTTTAATAGTCCTTGATCAACCTCCAAGGAAAGAGCTGCCTTCTCTAAGAGAGAAGCCTTCATCTTTAGACAGTAAAATTCTTCCTCTTATTGATAAGTCTCTCTGCAGCAAGAATTGAGTTTTTTTTTGAGGTTTCATTATTAAAGGATCAAAATTTATTTTACATCTTGATATTTGGTCGTTATTACTTATGATTCCTAAATAAGTAACTTGATCTTTCACATGATTGTTACATATATAGGGAACCATACAGCTTTAAACAGAGATTAACTCATACCTATTATTATTTAAATAGAGACCAGAAGCTTTAGAGAGGGAATCAATCAGTTTTAAAGCTAAAAGGATTTGAGAGGCGTCACTCAAAAACAAAGTCATCCAGCTGCTTAGCCACAACATGTTTGGATGTGTAATGTGGTGCTTCCAGTGAGTCTTGTTTTCCTTTTGCACTTTGCTTCCTCGTTCCCTCCTCAAAGATAGTTTTATTTTCTTACACCCATAATTATATTAACATGGCAAAGCTGGGTGTTTTTTATTTAATTTGCGATAATGCAAGATCATTTTCCCGCTTTGAATCCATATAAAGACTTGAATTAATATGAATTAATAACTTTTTTTGGACCCACTTTATATTAAGTGGCCTTAACTACTATGTACTTACATTTAAATTAATCATTTGATACAATGCACTTATTGTGTACATACATGTTTTTACATTGTACTTATATTTTAAAAACACCTGCATGTAATTACATCTGTAATTATTTTCTGTAATTACATTTATAATTACACTGTTGACCCATCCCTTACACCTTACCCCTACCCTTAAACCTACCCATACCACTAAAGCTTTCCCTAACCTTACCCATACCCATACCCCACCTCAATAGCAGCAAAAGTGTTTTGCAATTCAATATGAACCCAATAAGTACATTGTACTTATTTTTTAAGGCCACTTAATATAAAGTGGGACCCTTTTTTCTTGTATAGTCAGAATAGAAGATCATTACAATGTCATTTTAGTTTCCCCTGAAGGCCAAACTGTCTGTCAGCAGACAATGAGTCAATGTTCGGTTTTGAGAGTTGTTTATGCAGAAACAGATCACCTTGGTTAACATGTTAACATGCACTTAGACGGAGTATGACTAAAAGGTTACATAAAACAATATCTGTTACATTTATTTATTTTATTTATTTATTTATTTATTTTTGCTCAGAATCAAATACAGTGACATTTTACTATTTCATCCATATTTACTATTTCAGCATGTTTTACACTAAACTATACTTTTGTTGGGAACTATATATAGATTTTAGCTTGATAAAAATGTATTTTTTTCAAGAGAAGTCAGACTAGGGAATGTTGCGACTGACCTAACTGCCATTATATGATGATTAAGTTTAGCCGTTATGCTTTCTCCAATGGTAAGAAATGCAGACCCTCTTATCTCCCCATAATATACAATCTCTGTGCACAAGCTCTGATGACAACACAGTTGTTCCACGATTGGCCGGATTCACCACATGACAACGTTTGTGCTACACTGCACAATTTTTGGCTGTCCCAGATGAAAGATTGTCATTGTGAAACAATAGTGGCGATTTCTGTGATCGTGGCTCTTAATCCGTGTTCCTATGTTGTACAGAGAGAGAGGTTCAAAGACGGCCATTTTCCTGGTCCTGAGACCAAAGATAGCCTATGATCATGTCAGAAATTCAGCATGATCAACACATCATGTTTGCTGCTACGACCTACGTCTACTGACCAGCCAATGAAAATGTGACATGAAATCAACGCAACATGGCGCTAAAACCTAAAACGGCTTACCTCAAGCTCTTTTCTCTTCTCCTTTCGCCGTGGCACACATAAAAACTACAACTGCCAAAGTGTGATTCAACATGGTGTTTTTCTTAACTAGCCGATGACGTTTTATTCTTCTATAGAAACCTGCATCTTAGCTCACAAGTCAATAGGTGTCATCATCGTACAGTCTACATGCATGTTGTACCCAAGTTTAATTGATCCATGTTGCACAGTGTGATAAAGTAATGATCTTATACGATTGCTAAAATCGTGTAGTGTATCCAGGGCTTTAGTCAAATATTGCATTTATTTCACTTCAGCTGTGATAAAGTATGCAAACGCAGCGCGAGCGTCACTACAGGAAGCAGAAAGTGTCCGACTTCATGTCTCCGTTTTCAGCTCCTCCCTGCCTGCACACTGCTACACTCACCGATCCGTTGCATCCAGCCGCAGCTGATGTCGAACACACTAATGGTTGTTTTATTCATGCCATTTCTTTGTTCTGTTTTCTGATTGGGCCATTGTCTTGATTGTTCACAGGTGTCCCTCGTTTGTCTAAATAGCCCTCATGTTTCATTGTTCTCTTGACCAGCTTTGTTCCCTGTAACCATTGTTGGTGTTTCTTGTTTATTTCATGCCTTGTTTGTCACACCAAGCCAAGTCTTTGTTGTGTTTATGTTTATGTTATAATAAATTGCACCAGGGTTCTCACTACGCTCACCTCCAGTGGACTTATGTTACAATTTGAGACTGTAGCTTTGATGGCACATGTGTCATATCTCTGTTCACATAACTGCATGTGTGCACCCCCCTGTGAGAAACACTATTAAAATGATGTCTTGGAGTATTTGCATAGCTTGTCCAAATCCTGACTGATTCGCTTAACTGATTGCATGAATCTGTTAGCATTGTGCTCATAACCTTTCATCCGATGCTAACATGATGCAGCTTGTTCATCACTCTCTTCTCTAAAGCACTTTTCCAGCTGATGTTAGTCAGATTACATCGTAGTTTCTGTCAGACTGTCAGAGTGAGAGTAAAGAGGAATGCTGTGCATGTGTTAATCTTATGCACATGCAAATTTTGAGAGTTCACAAACTGGCACGTGTTGTCTGAGTTATGAGCATAGTGTTTCCTGAGCTGTGTAAACAAAATGACATTCAGCAGAGTGATCAAGATTAATTAACTCAGAGAATATATGTCCATTAAACACCACTGCATTTTGCAACACTGTTTAAGGATGACTCAGTCAGTCTTTGACAGATCACACTATGTAGTATCATATAACACTGAAGTTGTATGGAATGTACCCCAAATGTCAAGTCCAACAGGTTTCTGATTTGTGATGAGTGCACAACTTGATTTAACAGACACACACACACACACACACACACACACACACACACACACACTCACTCACTCACGCTAATGTAGCTGCAACAGTTTGTTTTTTACTGTCTGAGGGGCTGATCTGTACAAAAGTGACAGTTGTGGTAAGATGGACAACAGCAGAAGATCATTGAGACAACCTGGTAAGTCTGTTCATATTTTTAAAATTATTTTATACATTATTTAGGTGCATACAAAAGGCATGTAGATTCAAATCCAAATAAAAGATTAAACAACGTTGTATATGTTTCAATAAAATGTTTCTGTAAAACAACATTGCTTTAAATATTTTACATATTTTTTTTTAACAGATGAAGATCTGTTAAAAGGTCCAGCACCATTCCATAGAATAGGAAGCATACAGCAACCTCCAAACAGTAAGTTCTATATATAATAAAAATGTGTGTAGAACAAGATTTTCAAGATATTAAATTAACTAATGTTTCTCTTTTTTAAAAAAAACTGTGAAGACTTTAACATGCACTTAATTATTCTATGGAATTTATTTACTATCTTGGAATATAATGATTACCTGATTTCTTTTATTTCCTTCTCCCACCCCAGAATTGAATAAAAGTTTCTTTTTATGAGGCTGTCAGGATTTAAGATGATTATCTGTTAACACAAAACTTGTAATTTCCATGTAATTTCAGTGTCAGAAAAGCTGAGAGTAGTGCTGCTGGGGTCACACGCAGATGCAAAAGCCTTCTGTGGAAACATGATTCTGCGACAACAGGCCTTTTCAGAGTTACCGTCCTCCCTGCATTTGTTTGAGGAGCGTGAAGGGATGGTTTGGAAGAGAAGTTTGGTGGTCATCAACACTCCTGACCTGCTTGGTCCTGCTCTCTCTCCAGAAAAACAAAATGTGAAGAGATTGTTCCATCTGTCTTGCCCTGGACCTCATGCCCTACTGCTGGTCCTCAAGCCTGGAACATATACAGACTTAAAGAAAGAAGCTCTTAAGCACATCATTAACATCATTTTTGGTGAAGGGGCATCTGAATATATGATTGTTGTCTTCATGCATGAAGACCAGGAGTATATGAGTGGTAAAGACTTTACTGACTTTGAATCAGTAAAGTCTCTACCACAGACCAGCAGACTTCCACCCCATCATCTACAGAGGAAAGGACAAAAATCACAGGTGAAGAAACTTCTGAAGAGCATCGAGATGATGGTGATAGAAAATGGAGGCCACCAGCAGTTGTGTAGTGGTAAGTTACACCCTTGATACTGCAATCAATGACATTTTAAGAAATGTTCACACCAAGAATGAAAACTATATTAGCATCCACACCAAAGCATGATAGCCTTTTGTTTATTACAAGCGCTTTAGAGTAAATTGCCACTTAAATCCTCAAGCTTTTTAAAGTTGGGTGGATTCTTGCTGTCAATCTTATATCAATCTTATGTCAATCTACAATCAATAATTTATCAGCTGGAATCTTTTTCTTCAGAAAGTGATTTCAGTGATATTGTTAGGAAGAGATAGGAAGGATATCTTTATCTGGTTGCTGACATTTGTGGGGCTCCCATAAGAACCTCAGCTTATTAAAGTCTTCCTACTTGAAGGATGTCTATATTTTTGTCCAACTCTGGGCATAAGCTGAGCAGCCTATATAAGACAGGGGTGTACTCTGTTTCAGGCATGGGAAGTCTTTAAAGATGATGTTGAGATGGTCTTTATTGTTTGGATAAAATCTTCAGCTCTTAAGCCTGGTACATACAGCACAATTTTGGGTTGTCCCTGACAAAAGATTGCCATTGTGAAACAATTGTGGCGATTTCTATGTTAATGGCTCCTAAACTGTGGTCCTATGTTGTACAGTGATAGAGTTCAAAGATTGTCACAGTCTTACGACCAAAGATAGACTGTGATAATTTTTTGACAGTGTCAAAAATCCAGCATGATCATCTCACAGTGGGTTTGCTGCTACTGTCTACTGTCTAATGTCTACTGTCCAGCCAATCCCTGACCATCCCTGATTTTCGCATCAGGGAGGTAGCAAACCTTTCGATGCCATTTTATGACAATCCTGATGACTCTTTTATTCTGAAATTCAAGGGTCTCCTGATCTTCCAGTTGAATGGTTTCTCGTTGGGGTAGGGAAGGGTGTCCGATTCTTATAACTTTTATTTCTCATCAGTTCTCCCTGGTGGGATGACACTGAGGTGAAAAGGACCTGCTGAAAGTGGAGAGGATTCAGCAGGAGCTTGTCTGGGCAAGATAGCTGTCTGTCCCTGGTTTGTCTAGGTATAATCAAAGACTATAGAATAACACAAGACGTGTCACTGGTATTGTTTTGAATGGGAGAAAGTGTAACACGCAATATGGTGGAATAAGTCCCGCCTTCTAAATAAGAGCCAATCACCAACTGGTAAAGTCATCGCGTCACTGTAGCGGCCGTTAGAAGCACCGGTTTCTATAGAAACAGTCAGACGCTCGCCTCCGAAATGAGGCAGAAGAGACGCGCATTTAGGTCTGTGCATGCGCATTAGCTTGATCCAGCCTAAAAAATTGTTTTTTTGTCATGATTCGAGCGTTTGGATAAAACATTTATAAGACAGCTGTTGTCAGATTTCATTGGTGATTTTGAATATGAAATTTAATCGTAAGGTTGGCGAACAGTTTTGGAGAATTTGATGTTCCCCATTCAAAGAGATTGCATGATGCCCAGGATGCCCGAGAGGCATTTCAAAGATGGCCGCCGAGTGAAATGACTTGTCTTAAAGGGACTTTGATATAATGTTTCAGAAGTGAAGCTTGGAACTGATGAGGTATCTTTGACTGTTTTGTAATTGATGTCATGAAGAATTAGTATTCTTACAGTAGGAACAATAGCCTTTGTTTTTCAATTAATTATCTGTTGAAGTAAGGTTTAAATGGAGGAGAGGGGGTGCTTGTTAAGGGATATTTTTTCATAAATATCCATCTATTTATGAAACTGCAGATACACAAACCAAAGCACAAACAAAAAACAAAGCAGCACATGCTTAACGTTTTGAATATCATTCATGATCACTTTCAATATTCCACTCGGCTCACATTAATATTAAACATTCATCCAGGAACACTCATGTACATGATATAAAGTTAAAACAGCCTTCCGTCTGTACCCCTTGACTCATTCGCTCACTGTTTTGCTATTATTCTTGTACTTCGACTTGTTCACTAAACTGAACAGCTAATCACAGTTCTCTCTCTCGCCCAACAGGCTGATGCCCATTCTACAGGCTGAAACTCAAATGTATTTTTAACTCTTTCCCCGCCAGCTTTTTTTTTAAAAAGTTGCCAGCCACCACCAGCATATTTATCACCAGCATAGCAGTCATTTTTACTAAATTTTCTACAAATTGATTGCAAGCTTTAGGTAAACTTAAGGAAGCAGCTTGATTCTAGGGGACTGGGAAGGATTGTGCCCCAGATTCTGGAAGGCAGTGGTATGATGTTGACTTTGAAGGAAATCATCAGTCGTCATCAGTCAGTCTGTCATCGCAGTAGAAAACTAATGAGGAATTTGAGTTTGTGCCATCTTTGTGCTTTCTAGAATCCTGTTCTTGTCTATGCTCATACCTGTTCCAGGGTAGTCAAATGCCAAAAACTTCATCCTTCCTACTTTGACCATTTTAAGTGGATTATGGAGGTTATCAGCTTACTAGTGATTACCACACAGCACAGCCCTCTCTAAAGCATGTCAACCACACTGTCACTGTAGCAAATCACCTCCGACTTGAAGGATCATTTCCCAACAACCAGTTACGCTACAGTTATGGGTTCCAATATAAAAATATCTGAGTAATACAAGATGTAGTCAATCTTAGTAGAAAATTCAGGAACCCAGGGAAACGGGGTATGGCCTAATGGTTAGAGAGTTGAGCTTGTAACCCAAAAGTTGTAGGTTCAAGTTTCAGTATCGGCAGGAATGATTGAGGTGCCCTTGAGCAAGGTACCTAACCCCTGTTGCTCCCTGCACTAGAGGTCTGCTGTGTTTTTTTTTGTCCCGCTCCCGCAAAGGTTCTATTCCACACGCACCCGCTCCCGCCTAAAATTCACTCTGTGTTCACCCGCTATCCGCATATAGCGATTTTATTCCCGACCCGACGGGTCCCGCTAAAGATCGTTTCCAGAATCTCGCGTTTAAACTTCCCCTAAAGAAAGAGAGTGATTGGGGATAAATATAAAACATTGCATATACAAGATTTGTTATTTGTCTATAATACTGTCAACACTCTAAAAAATGTCAGAGGATGTCACAAAGAATAACAGGCTAAATATCACAGAGAAAAATAGGCTAAATTAAATAGCCTACAACATGTCCCTCAAAACTATAGGCTAAGCCAAAATTACATAAACGAAAACTGTTGGCTTACTAGCTATACTGCAAAATACATTTTTTTTTTAACATCCGAGCAAGAACAGAATGACACTGACTGACGACCGTTTCAGTGTCTCTCCTCCAAAATCCGATCCGAAGGTTGAATGTTCTCTGAAGCTGCACTTGTGCAGACCTCTAATGCAAAGAACATATCTTGCCAGGTTTCTCAGGACAGAGAACTGGGGACTGTGTGAGCCAGCACTGCAGAAAGTTTTGTTCACTTCAAATTCAAGCACAGATGCGCTGATGTCAAAGCATCTCCGGAGCGATCGGGTTATTGTCAGACTGCCCGCTCCCGCCTAAAGTACACTATAGTTACCGACCGCAATCCGCCTTTCATTCAAAATGTAATCCCGCGCAGCAAGAAATCTTATCGGGTCCCATGGTTCCCGCCGGAGAGCCACGGGAATGCAGACCTCTACTGGGCACTACAGTGAAAGGCTGCCCACTGCTTCACATGTGTGTGTTCACTACTCTCTTGGATGAGTTAAATGTAGAGCTCATATTCTATTTTTGACAGCCAATTTGGCAATATTACTTTGTAAAACGAATGAAGCATCTGCACACATGCATTCAAACACATACATGAACGTCAAGAATGCATTAAAGGTATTCGGTTTTCAGTAGGAAAGGTGTCATTTAAGCAGCCCCTAAAGTAATAATTAACAGTTTTTACAACAATAAACGATAGGAGGTTTTCAATCAAAAACATACATTAGCACGATAATAATATTTTCTTTACAGCTGCTGTAAAGCCAAAACAATCATTTGATTGCCACTGTGAAGCTGCTTTGAAACAATCTGTATTGTGAAAAGCACTATATAAATGAAGATGACTTGACTTTTTTTGTTTATGATGCAACATGCTGAGGCTGATGCAGTTCTAGCACTGACTTTATCAGGGTTTAGACTGTCACCTACTTTAGACTTATGTTGTATTACTCTACAATGACCATACATGTTGAATTTACTGAGGGCATTTTGTACAGTTACAGTCATGGTGTGGCTAATTTCATAGATTTAGAATGATTGAGGTTTTGGAAACATCTGAAAATTATTTTACAGAATTATTTATGTTACCAAAATGTTTGTTTAGATGATTGTACTGAGAACATTTGTGTTTGTGATTTGACAGCCCCATTTAGCACAGAGAAGAGCCTGGAGTGTGTGAGGATCGTCCTGATTGGAAAAACTGGAGTGGGAAAGAGTGCAACTGGAAACAACATCCTGGGACGCGACGTGTTTCAATCAAAGACTGGCATGAAATCTGTTACCAAGATGTGCCAAAGAGAGACCGGAGAGGTCTGTGGTCGACCTGTGACTGTGGTGGACACACCAGGACTCTTCTACACAAGTCTCAGCAATGAAGACGTCCACAAGGAGATCATAAGATGCATTGAACTGTCAACTCCAGGACCACACGTGTTTCTGCTGGTCATCGCTGTTGGCCCGGTCACACAAGAAGAGAGAGAAACGCTTCAGCTCATCAAGATGACCTTCGGACAGAAAGCAGATGCCTACACTATGGTGTTGTTCACACGAGGAGATGATCTCTCAGATCAAAGTATTGAAGATTACATTAAAGATGGAGATCAACATGTGCAACAACTGATAGATGACTGTGGAGGAAGATTTCATGTGTTCAATAATAAACAGAAAGATCCTGCTCAGGTCGTGAGTCTGTTAAAGAAGATTGATGAGATGATGAATAATAATAACTCCAGTTTCTATAATGACAAAATGTTTCATGAGGCTGAGAGAGCATTTATACTCATGCAGATATGTAGAGAGATGGAGGAGGAGAGCAGACGAGAGATGGAGGCACTTAAAACCAAATATGAGTCTGAAATCAAAGACATTAAAGAGAAATTAGAGCAGAAAAAAGCAAAAGTTAGAGAATGTCTGCCCTTGGAAAGCGAGAACAAACTGATCAGAAAAATTACAGAGAACAGAGGCGCAGGAGATCTCGAACAAATGCAAGATCAATGTGAATCGAAAGTTGAGGGAACGAAGATGGATAAAGGGGAAAATCAGATTTCAGAAACAACAGACCTGGACATAGAGAGAACAGAAACAGAAAGAGAATCTGATAAAGATCGTACTGAAATAGGCAAAAAGAAAAAGAATAGAAGGAAGACATGGAAAACAAAAGAAACAGCAAATAAAGAGAAAAGACAAAATAAACACACAGTTACAGGTGAACATATCAGCAAAGATTTACCAAAAATACGTGAAGATGAGAGAAACGCGGAGAAGGAACGTCTGCTTCAACACTATAAGGAAATAGAAGAATGCCGACAAAAGATGGACGAGGCCATGAGGAGGTTAAAAGAGACGACTGAAATGTATGCTGTAGAAGTCAAGAATTTTAAAGCAAAAAATGCTCAGAAATTTGACAACTGGGAGAAAAACCATAGGAAACCCTGTGTGCTTCAATAACGGTCAAATACATTTGGCAAACATACAGTGAATTCGGAAATTATTCAGATTTTTTCAAATTTGTCATGTTGAAACCTGATACCACAATTGTTTAAATTTATATTTCCTCATCAATCTACACATCAATCTACACTCAGTACACCATAATTACAAAGTAAAAACAGAATCTTTAGAAATGTCTGTAAATTAATAAAAAAAAAAAAACTGAAATATCACATTTACATAAGTATTCAGAGCCTTTGCAACAACACTTGATATTTATCTCAAGTGCCTCTCATTTCTCTTGAATTTGGAACTAAACATTATTCAGACACTTTGACCTGACCATGTTTTGATTATGTGTTATCTGACATAAATAAGATTATTATTTTCAGACACATGCAGTTTAACTCTGAGGGCCCTATCTTGCACCCAGCGCAATTGACTTTGTACACCGACGCATGTGTCATTCCTATTTTGCACCCGCGCAAAGCGTGCTTTTCCCTCCACAGAAGCACGTCGCTAAACTAGTGAATGAACTTGCGCTCCCTGGGCGGTTCAGCGCAAAAAAGGAGGCGTGTTCCGGCGCAAACAATCCCTGGTGCTATTTTGCTGTTCCATTAAACAATTGCGCCACTGACCAGAAAAAACCTAGTCTAAAGTCAATGGCGCAATATTTTTTTGTTAGAGCGCGTTGGTAGAAACTGCACCTCTGGGCGCGTCCACAGTGCGCGTTGACTTTGCTTATTACACACAGGGATGCGCATCACACAAACATGCCAAACATTAAAAACAAAAGGATTATAGTGTAAAAGAATATTATTGTGTATGCTACATAAATATAAAAATGTAATGATGAATAGTCATTGCGTGTATTAGAATTAGGCTACCTATTTTCAGTTCAGCCTGCTATTACAAATAATGATGAACGAAATTGGCTAATTAATTGGACAATCGTGCCAATACACACACACATATATATTAACCGACTCATCGCGCGGAGCTATTTGAAAGCCTGCATCCAACGCAGACGACTGAAAGATTGACTGGCCACTTAACAGGCAATTTCAGCTTTTCCGCCAACAAATTCCGTCATGTAAATATCAATCCGCCATGGCGCGAGCGCATCTCGCTCTTAAAGGGAATGGTAGATGACACTCTGATTGGTTTATTTCACGTTACGCCCAAACCACACCTATGAATAATGAAGCTACTTCAGACCAACCCATTTTAGATTTGCGCCGGGCGCAAGAGCCATTTATCCCGCCGGGAAAATAGCAACAGCGCCGAGACCCGCCCACAAAGTTGCTTGCGCTTCGCGCTTTGACACTTGCGTTTCAGATCGTTAAAATAGGGCCCTGAGATCTTGTCATATTTTATTACCATCTTTTAAACTATAGTGAATAAACTGTACTAATGAATGAAATGTTCAAGGTGTCTGAATACATTTTGGTTTGACTGTATGTAAATGTAATATCTCAGTTTTTTATTTTTAATAAATTTACAAACATTTCTAAAATTATATTTTCACTTCATCATTATAGGGGTAAATTATCTTTTCAAAATAAAATGTTGCAGATATTTTTGTGTAATGACATACAGAGCCCCAAAAGTCTTTTAATACAGCATTTACAATCTAGATAAATCAAAACGTCTTTTAAATTATAATATTAAGCCAGGGCTAAGCAAAGAGTGTTAACAGAAATCATAAGTTTGTGGGTTTGTTTTATCTTCATTTACTGCATGGCTCTGGTGTGCTCTCGCTTCACCAGCACAAATAGTAGCACCTGTCTTCCACACAGAGCTTTCCAAGGGATTTGACATGCCTGACTGAAGAGAACATGGTGTTAATTGAGAGTATTGTTGTTTATGGATCAAAAGAAATAAGGAATGAATGTACTAATATCCTACTTTAAGTGAAATGATTGTTAATAATTGTAAATAATTATCAAAATAATATTTTTTTTGTTTTAATGTCTGTGAATATATTTCTTATTTTAAAAACTGTAGATTGTGTTGAAGTCATTGTTATTTGGTGCTGAAGAAATGTACAATCTGGGTACCCCATAATCATATCATAATCATACATATTAATAGACAAATTTAATATTATATATGATGATTGATGTGCTCAGATGATTTTTATTAAAAACAAAAGATAGAAACAAGATACAGTTTTTACAATACTGATTTTAGGTGTCCATACGGATCCAGTTTGCATACCTCTTATACTATACTGGGTCGTGGGTGTGCTGGATGATTACTGACATAAGTGGGATAGTCATATTGGAGTAAAGAGATTAGAATAATGTTATAATAATGTTTTAGTTATTATTTAATTTTAGCAAACATTGCTTGTTGGAGTCCATATGCATTTGAAACCCAATAGAGTACTCGTATCCTCAATCCATCCAGAAACAAGGATGAACCCTGCAAATGGTCCCAAAGACTGCTCCAAATCTTGATCTGTAGCACAACAAAGACACAGTGTCCTAAAAATCTCATCATCCGATTGCTTTATCTCAGAGCATGTTTTTTGCACAAATGAACTCCCAATGTTAAAACACTATTAACTTTAATAAAAGAAATGTAGGTAAAAAGTCTTCTGATTTACTTTCTATTCAGTCTCTCAACTACGAAGAAAAAAAACTTCCGAGGTATCAGTTCTTGCAGAGAAACATGTGAACAATGAAATTAAGCTTTACTTTGTTTCCAATCATGTGAATGCTTCACTTTGTGTGTTGGAATGCTTGAGACCAGACTGCTAGTCTCTGGGTTTATGGAAGTTCAAGCAAACAGTATAACAATCATTGAATTTAGTCTGAATGCAATGATACAATGTCCTGTTAGTGTATATATTTTCATATTTTCAAACAGTAAGACTGACAGTGTTGAGTGATATAATAATGATTAGTTTTCTGTTGATAAAAGTATCCAAACAGCTGCTAACCTGTCTATTAAAACATAAAGTGTTTTGTCTGTAATGTGGTACTTCCAGAGAGTCTTGTTTTTTTTTTTTTGCACATTGCTTCCTTGTTCCTTCCAAATCTGTTACATAAATAAGCAGAGAATAAGTCAAAGTTCAGTTTCGGGTGCTGTAAGAACAGAACTTTGGCTAAAGTTCTTTCAAAGTTATAAACAAATGTTCTTCCAGTAATGTTAATAGACTGTTTTCTGGTCTTCAATAATGTTCTCAAAAGGTTAGCACAAAAATATTATACATTGTTGTAGAATTTTTTTATTAATGTCCTCAGAATGTTGAGAGAAAACATTCTTAGAACAACATTTTTGGAACATATTTTAAACCAGGGTTTTTCAAATCTGGTCTGGAGGGCCACAGTCCTGTAGAGTTTAGTTCCTGACCTAATAAAACACACAAGAACAAGATAATCAAGGTCTTCAGAGTTACAGGTTTAAGCTAAACTCTGCAGGACAGTGGCCCTCCTGGAATTGAGAAACCCTGCTTTAAACATTTAAGAATGACAACTATCCTCAAGGTTATGTGAGCTGTTTTAAAAGAACATCCTTGAAATGTGGGAAAGTTTCATAGCCTGTCCCATAGTTATTGTCCCAGACTTTTGATCGAAAAAAAAGTTAGATTTTTTTAAAATCACAGCTTCATCAGAATGGTATGAAACTTGGTGACTTTTATGGCATTTGGAATGTGAAACACACAAAAAAGAGGGCATTATTCGAGCATGCTAAGTGGTCAAAAAAAAAAAAAAAAAACTTTGGTCACACTTGTGGTCTTTTGTCAAAAATGACAGACCATGGGAAACAAATGGGAAATTGACAAAAACACAGAGAACAAATACATAAACACAAATCAGCCACAATGCTGAAACAGTACACAGCATTAAAGAGATGACACTCTAAAAAAATCAAGAGTGTGATACTCACACACCAACCCTGTATCACATGAAATACGTTCTGAGGAAACTATTTTGCAAATCGCAATTACGTTACATGCCAACATATAAGCAGTGCTATTACGTTGGTCCTTAACCTAATAAAGCCAATTTATTGCAGTGCTATTACGTTTGTCCTGAACATAATACATCCAAAGCAGGTTTCTTTTCACACGTAGCAGCTAATGCTGTTCATTTTGTTTTAATTATTTACTCCCTTTTTTCTGATCGGGCTACAAAATATTATTTATGCCAGGGGGAGTCAAATGGCGGCACCCAGATAATTTTTATCTGGCCCTCCAACTGGTTTTTGATGTTTAAAACCGCTCGCAATCTGATATCAAAGTCCCCGCAAAGGTTTTCATAAGGTTTTCATAATATTCACTCAGTGAATGTCAACCCGTTCTCACTCCTGACCGTTCTCACGCTGAAGAAGTCTCCTTCAGAACACATCGCGATATTTGGCATCAGTTCGCGTGTGCTGGATGTTGGTAAGTAGTCGTAAATACGCTGTTCTAATGTTTGATATAATGTCTTTTCTGTTTGCAGATATTAATCAGATTAACGTTAGCTCCCTCATGTTCAGTCACTGCATTATATCTGTCACCTCCGCTAAGGTTTTGCTTTTCATTGCTTTCTAAATACTAAACTAGGGTGATTAAACACTGTCACGTGACGTGCAATATATTGCACAATATATATAACATATTCATATCAGGTGTAAAGTAGTACAAGTGTAGTTTCAAAATGGTATTTGTTGTAGAAGCACGGTAAAAAAAACAACACTTACCATGCTTTTTACCACAGTATTGGTAGTTTTAATGTGATTTTTGTTGTAAATACAGAGTAACCACAACACTTATCATGCTTTTAATGCCTAATAATGTTAAATCCAAAAACTGTAAGGTCAATAAGAACTTCTTTCCTATATATATTTATATATAAACCTATATATTATAAATAATGATATTTTCTTTTCTCTTGTTTTAGCTGAAAAGACAAAAAGGGCCTTTTGGAAATGGATGAAGGAGACAGAAAGCTGCAAAGGCAAATAATTGCAATGGTATGTATGTGTTGCTTTTAACCCTTTATCAAACATTTTATCAAGCATTTGTTAAATAGTCTCACAGTAAATTAAAATTAAAGTCAAATCCTGTACATATTTATCACCTTATTTGTAAATCAGTTGTGCCCCTTCTTGGACAGTTGGACGTCCCACACATAAAAGTTTATATTAATTCCATTGAATTCTTTAAAATGATTACAGATTGGGCCCAAAATGTTCCAATGATACATGATGTCTCTCCGCACCTCATAACTACCTCTGTTTGCAAGAGTGGAAATTATCATTTGACTTGTCACATGACATCAGATATTCAATTATTTTGTCATAATCAAAATAATTGAATATCTGATGTCTATTCAATATCTAATCAGTTACACTGCTGATAATGTCCTGCTTGCATGTGAAACATGTTATTTTTTTATTTATTCTTTTAAATATAAATATAGCTTGCTATTAAAGACATATGTTTAATCATGGAAATGCCCACATATCAGTGAACTTATTACATAAATGCATTTAACATTTAATTATGCAACACTCTTTACAGAAGGAAATCCTACAGTTATGTGTAAATTGACAACTTGAATGTGATGTAATAAATTTACCTTCCTTTCTGTCTTGCAGGATTACTTGCAGATTACTTAGTCCTTCTTTTTAGGATCTCTACAACATCAAACTCAACAGCTCTTTTAAGAGCCGACCCTCACAAGAGCTACTAGTGAGTCGCTGCAAACCTGCCGTGATCAGCCCTTTCCAGGTAAAGTTTCTAGTGTCACGATCACCTGTGAGAGTGCCCATCAGCCACTAGAGGGCACTCCATCTTGGACTCTTGTTTTCACCCCTTGGACTACAATTCCCATATTCACTCCTGGACTCATTATCCCACTCATTGCACTCAGCTGTTTTGTGTTTCTTCATTAGTGTCTGTCTATTTATACTCAGTTGTGTCTGTCCTTGGTTGTGGTTTGTTGTATTTTTGTTACGTGCACTTTTTGTACTCCTGGCTTTTGTTTTGTGGACTGTTTCTGTGATTTTGACTCTTGCCTGTTCCTTGGATTACGTGTTTGGAGTTCCCTTTAATAAACATCACTGCACTTGGATCTTACCATCTTGTTTCTGTGTGCAACCGTGACAGAACAAACCACCATTTAACAGATCCAGCAGCATGAGCTTCCGGATTTCTCCGCCAGCCACCACGAGGGAGCGGATGGCTCGAGTTCGGGCTTTGATGGCCCAACGTCAGGACGGCTGGGAGGTAGGATGCTTCGCTAAGGTCTTTTGGACGATGGCGGTGGGGTTAAGGTACAACGATGCGGCGCTGAAGGAGATTTTTAATTCTTGCCTGGATGATCCTCTACCTCCGTGTGAGATGGAAGGGCTACAGGACTTGAATTTTTGGAGATTCGCCGTATATCTCCGCCATCGGCTAGAATGGGCCTCACCAAGTCAGCCAGCCAGTGAGCCCGCTCCAGCCAGTGAGCCCGCTCCAGCCAGTGAGTCCGCTCCAGTCAGTGAGTCCGCTCCAGTCAGTGAGTCCGCTCCAGTCAGTGAGTCCACTCCAGAGTCTTCAGAGGAGGTTGGCACTGAGTCTCCGCTTCCTACATCTAAAAGGAGGAAGAGGAGGAGGAAGGCTTCCATTCCCCAAGACCCGGAGGCCTCTCCAGAGCTCGCTCCAGTCAGCGAATCCACTCCAGAGCCTGCTTCAGTTAGTGAGTCCACTCCAGAGCCCGCTTCAGTCAGTGAGTCCACTCCAGAGCCCGCTTCAGTCAGTGAGTCCACTCCAGAGCCCGCTTCAGTCAGTGAGTCCACTCCAGAGCCCGCTTCAGTCAGTGAGTCCACTCCAGAGCCCGCTTCAGTCAGTGAGTCCACTCCAGAGCCCGCTCCAGCCAGTGAGTCCACTCCAGAGCCCGCTCCAGCCAGTGAGTCCACTCCAGAGCCCGCTCCAGCCAGTGAGTCCACTCCAGAGCCCGCTCCAGCCAGTGAGTCCACTACAGAGCCCGCTCCAGCCAGTGAGCCCACTCCAGCCTGTGAGCCCGCTCCAGCCAGTGAGTCCACTCCAGAGCCCGCTCCAGCCAGTGAGTCCACTCCAGAGCCCGCTCCAGCCAGGGAGTCCACTCCAGAGCCCGCTCCAGCCAGGGAGTCCACTCCAGAGCCCGCTCCAGCCAGGGAGTCCACTCCAGAGCCCGCTCCAGCCAGGGAGTCCACTCCAGAGCCCGCTCCAGCCAGGGAGTCCACTCCAGAGCCCGCTCCAGCCAGGGAGTCCACTCCAGAGCCCGCTCCAGCCAGGGAGTCCACTCCAGAGCCCGCTCCAGCCAGGGAGTCCACTCCAGAGTCCGCTCCAGCCAGGGAGTCCGCTCCAGCCAGGGAGTCCGCTCCAGCCAGGGAGCCCGCCCCAGCCAGTGAATCCTTGTTGGGTGAGCCACCGCCTCACCCTCATAAGCGGAGAAGGAGGAAAAGGGCTTCCTCCGTCCGACAAGGCCTGGAGACCACTCTAGAGGTTGTCTGTGGGTTCTCCAAGTGCCTTGCCCTGCCGGCGCCACCGAAGCGCCTTGCCCTGCCGGCGCCACCGAAGCGCCTTGCCCTGCCGGCGCCACCGAAGCGCCTTGCCCTGCCGGCGCCAACGAAGCGCCTTGCCCTGCCGGCGCCAACGAAGCGCCTTGCCCTGCCGGCGCCAACGAAGCGCCTTGCCCTGCCGGCGCCAACGAAGCGCCTTGCCCTGCCGGCGCCGCCAGAGCAGCCGGAGCACGCTGCCGTCCCAGAGCAGCCCCAGCCGGAGCACGCTGCCGTCCCAGAGCAGCCCCAGCCTGAGCACGCTGCCGTCCCAGAGCAGCCCCAGCCGGAGCACGCTGCCGTCCCAGAGCAGCCCCAGCCGGAGCACGCTGCCGTCCCAGAGCAGCCCCAGCCGGAGCACGCTGCCGTCCCAGAGCAGCCCCAGCCTGAGCACGCTGCCGTCCCAGAGCAGCCCCAGCCTGAGCACGCTGCCGTCCCAGAGCAGCCCCAGCCTGAGCACGCTGCCGTCCCAGAGCAGCCCCAGCCTGAGCACGCTGCCGTCCCAGAGCAGCCCCAGCCTGAGCACGCTGCCGTCCCAGAGCAGCCCCAGCCTGAGCACGCTGCCGTCCCAGAGCAGCCCCAGCCTGAGCACGCTGCCGTCCCAGAGCAGTTCCAGTCTGAGCCCGCTGCCGTCCCTGAGTCCTCCGCTCTCCCGGATACGGCCACGGAGGCCGTCACCGAGCTGTCCGCTCTCCCTGATACGGCCACGGAGGCCGTCACCGAGCTGCTCGTTCTCCCTGATACGGCCACGAAGCACCCTTGGCCAGCCCTGTCGCCACCGCCCAGATCTTCTGTCCTGCCGCCATCATCCAAGCCTTCTGCCCTGCCGCCGCCGCCGCCCAGGCTTTCTGCCCTGCCGCTACTGCCCAGGCCGTCTGAACCGTTGGAACCAGCCTGGTCAGTTCCTCCGGCACCACCCTGGCAATCAGCCAGGATTCCAGACCCGCTGGAACTAGCCTGGTCAGTTCCTCCAGCGCCACCCTGGCAATCAGCCAGGACTCCAGAACCACTGGAACCAGCCTGGTCAGTTCCTCCAGCACCGCCCTGGCTATCTGTTGGGCACCCTGGATCTGGCCCACCATCCCTCCCCTGATCCTCCTCCTGTCCACCTCCCTCCTGAGTTTTTTGTGTTTTTGTTTGTTGTCTGGTGGAGCGTCTGGTAGCCGCTCCTTTGAGGGGGGGTAATGTCACGATCACCTGTGAGAGTGCCCATCAGCCACTAGAGGGCACTCCATCTTGGACTCTTGTTTTCACCCCTTGGACTACAATTCCCATATTCACTCCTGGACTCATTATCCCACTCATTGCACTCAGCTGTTTTGTGTTTCTTCATTAGTGTCTGTCTATTTATACTCAGTTGTGTCTGTCCTTGGTTGTGGTTTGTTGTATTTTTGTTACGTGCACTTTTTGTACTCCTGGCTTTTGTTTTGTGGACTGTTTCTGTGATTTTTGACTCTTGCCTGTTCCTTGGATTACGTGTTTGGAGTTCCCTTTAATAAACATCACTGCACTTGGATCTTACCATCTTGTTTCTGTGTGCAACCGTGACATCTAGATATTTAAATCAGTATTTACTCATCAAATGCTCTCCTGGATGGTATGGTAAATTAACTTATTTATAACTGTCTCAATTTGTATGTTTTAAGAACAAGAGTAATTGCACACAGAGTAAGTAGAGACTTTCTTGTTTTTCTGTGCAGAGAAGGAAGACCAGTCCTTATATCAAAGCAAGCTCATCGAAGTCCTTTGTTTAGGGTGAGGAAGGAACATGACCATCTCATGCCCAAAGAAGACAGAAGTCCATTGGTATGTCTTGTGTTGAGGCAATGCTGTAATATGTAGTACAGAATTTAATGTTGTTCTCTCAAAGTTCTATTAAGTTCTTAAAAAGTTCTTAAAAACTGTTCCTTCTGTTTTTTTTTTGTTTGTTTGTTTGTTTGTTTGTTTGTTTTTTTAGATAAAAGCAGACAGGGAAGCTTTGGAAGATAATGAGTTAATATAATATAATATAGTATAATAGGAATTAAATAGTAAATGTTCTTTAAATTATGTGTAATACCTAGTTTTTTTGGCTTGAAATAAGGCCTTATACTGCACAGACCTAAAACATTGTATTTGTGTTTTAAAACAGATAGCAAGTGAAGTCACTAACAGAAGATCCTAGAGGAAAAACGACTGATGTGCAGCTACGGAGGAACACAAGAGGCAGAAACTATGCATGGCCATGGCTTCTTCATGAGTACGGTAAGTCCTGTGCCTATTCTTAATTCTTGCCTTAAAGTTTTTATTGCAGTATTTTAACAATTTTACATTGTACAGGTTATCACTTGGTTTTTGACCAAATTATGCTCTTGAAACAAGAAACAGAAGAGTATGTTGTCCTGAAAGAAATCAAGGCTCAAAAGAGAGCATGCCTTTCTAAAAGATCTTTTAAAACAGGTTGCTGTTAATATGGGTAAAACAGTTTTTGTTCAGTACTGAGCTTACAGTCTGTGCTGCATTTTTATTATAATATATATATTATGTACTGCTGTTTTGTAAAGTTAAATCAGGAACAGGCAACTCTAGCCCTTTTGCTGTCTCCTTTTTGAGGTGGAGAGTTTACCTCCAACCATAATTGAGCACACCTGAAAATTTTAACCAAAGTCTTCAGGTGTACTTATAGACAGTTGGCAGTTGGGTTTGAGGTTGGAGCTAAATCTGCAGGACCGTGGACGCTGAGGGCCAGAGTAGCCCACCACTGTTTAAATCATGCAGAACATAAGCTGACCTGGCTGTCCATTAAACTACTTAACTTGAATTGTGTGTTTTTTTGTTTTACTTTTAGACCAGGACTGAAGAACGCCTGACAATGGGATGTTAAGACTTCTTCCTCTGGTTGAGAAAAAGCTACAGCACATCAGTGATCACATCTTCTGGTCATCAGTTGTACTGTAGAGTACAACTGAACAAACTGTTTAGAAGAAGAAGAACATGAACATGATAGAGACATGTACAGGGAAGAGCAAGAACCCAGTTCAGCTGTGATAATGAATCTTTATTTTAAACTCAATATCAAATCTGTTTTCTGGATCATAGTTGACTGGATGGGATTCTGTGGCGCTCATTTGTGCAATAGGAGTAAAGTCTGTGAATGGATTATTATGACGTTAACGTATTTTTGAAGACACGTTTTTATTTATCTTGAATCTCATTTGTCTTTATGCAAATTTCAACCTTATGCTGTATCCTCCAATAAAGTGTTGTGTAATAAATTATGGTGAACGTGGTGTTTGGTAGAGTAAATACAATTTAACTAAGCTGAGTTTATTTCATAATTTAAAAAAATGACATATAATTTCCATGATTGTTTTACTTATTAATACATAAATATATATTACATAAATATTTTCGATCTAATTCATGATATTTGGGACAACAATGCACCAAAAGTTGCATATACAGTACTTTCATGTTGTGACAAGGATGGCAGTTTCCAGATAAATAAAGGGAAGGAATGTGAATAAAGAGAGGCTGCAGTGGGTTATACTGATACAAACACTTCAAGCAGAACTGAAGAAGATGGATGTTGATCATTCTGGTACATCTACTACTGCATTCAAAATGACAGCTGGACATTACTGATGTCAGGCATGTGAGGAGCAAGAAGAGGGGGTGATAATGACATTTTGGCACAGTTTCTTATTTTACTGAATAGTGCATTATCCTTGTGTAACAGTAATAGTGAAGTGTAAATATAAATAGTTTTTAGTTTACTGCCAACACTGGCAGCTGGATAATGGCAAGTTGTTGTGGGTTCATCCATTATATTTATTGGTGTTCATACAAAAAAAAAAAAGCAAAGAAATAATCAACTACTATTCAATTAATCAATTATTATTATTATTATTATTATTATTCTATTACAACATTTTGTTATAATATTTCCATATTTCATCAGATGGTCTCACAATACCCATCAAAAACCTATACAAGCATGATGTTAGAATGGAAAATGAGGAAATGATAAAATACTGCAATATTTAAATGTGATTCAACAAAGTTTGTTATCCATGATGAGGAGTACACACCTGTGTAGATTTTAATGCCCTTCCACCCCCAAGGGGCCAGTACCGGCCCCTGGAAGAGCAAAAAAAATGCACATTTCAAATGGCTGTAACTCAAAGTCCGGTTAGCGTATCAAAGAGAAAATCTACAGGACAACTGCTTATGCTATGATTACTAAATAATGTTGGGCACAGTTTTCAGACATACATGGAAAGCTGGCATAAAGGTTTTTTAATAGTGATTACAGTAAAATATTAAATTTCAGCCTGTCCCTCATATATGTAATAAATGTTTGCACAATAAACATATTTAGATATCGAGTTGTCCATTAAAGATCTTATTATTTTAACATTTATCATTTCTTTACTAAACGTTTTAAACTACATTACCCATATGTCTCTGTCATTCTATCAATGAACGGGAAACATGGCGCTGTAGTTCATTGAGAAGCTAGGGTTAGGGTTGGGATCTCGGTAAAGGAGTAATTTCTCACAACATGGAAACACTTTATAGTTAACTTAATGTATGAGTAACGTAATATTCACACTAAAACAAACTTTGTAAGATAAAGCGCCGTTTTATATGGGTTGAAAGGTAGTCCAATCACAGCGAGTTCTGCGATAGAGTCACAGCCAATCACAACACAGCTGAACAGATGCGTCACGCTTACTTGTCCATTTATGGTAAATGACGACAGATCTCCTTCGGTTCCGGCTGACGAGAAAGATTCCTTAAATATATAATTAATCTAATTAAATATAATAAAAATCACATTTTACAACGAAAGACTCCTTTGTGTTTTAAACTGATGCATAAATATATTTGAAAGAGATATAATTGCATCTACTAAAGTGCTTCTAACATTTACAGTAGATATGTAGTATATTAAAGGTATACATTTAATCACTTATTTATACCATTCTTCACCATTTGAACTCTTGGAATTAAAATAAATATAAATAAAAGCATAATGAATGTACTCGATTTTGTAATCATATTCCAATATTTAGTGTCAAAGACAAATGTAGTCCCCAAACTACTGCACAACAGTATAAAAATCAGTTAATTGTGAGAAAAAAATATATCCAGTTACAGAGGCAATCTATTATAGTGAAATATAACTACACAAATCGATATGATGAAGTATTATTTTTACAAACCAAGAGATGAGATAAAATTCCATGTGAAAATATGTTTCTTTAAAGAATAGGGGGGAAAAAATAACATTTTACATTCTCAACTTTAATACAATACAATATTGTGTTTATTGTTCACTTTTACTGTAACTAAATGAAAGGCAAATTCAAATAGTTAATGCATTTTATAAATGTTAAATATTTTCAGCAATAAAATGCTTCTATAAAATACATTCATGGGTATGTTACATTTACATTATCCAGGTACTGATATAATGATACCATAGATGTAGTTAAGGTGGACATTTACTATAGTGACACTGTAATAAAAGGTTTAATGAAACAAAATGCAAGACATTTTCAAGTCCATCTAAATGAAGAGGTAACAAACTCACAGAATAATGTCCAGAATGTCAATGTGTCATTTCTGTAATACTCTATATCAGCACCAAACAGAATTAAATAAATATTGATTGTTCTCAGAGGGTTTTCCTGAACACTCTCACTAACTTCAATTGTTCGGACAAACACCTGCTATACACACATGCAGAAATACATATTTGACTATAGTCGCAGCATTACTAGAACTTTTACCAAAACTCCGGATGAGCACTGGTGCTTCTTTGATAAAGGCAAGAATATGGAAAAAGATAAATTACTATTTTCAATATTGGTTCTGCACGTTTCAAGGAGATCATAAGGAGGAGTCCACGTGAAGACTTTTAAAAACTGTGACAGAGTGAAGGGTGCACCTCCCCGGACACACCCTAAGCATGACCAAACAACAACACCCAAAGACAGATATGAAGTGGACACCACCAGGAGAATGCAGGGGAAGACATGGAAACGAAGGCCTGAAGAATGTCGGTGTCCCATGGGAAGATGTGGAGAATGTGGTCACAGATTGGATACGTTGGAGGACACTTGTTACCCAATGTGCCCAGCACAGCACTTGATGATGATGTTGTGAGTTCATACATAACCGTAGGATTTCCTTCTGTAAAGAGTGTTGCACAATTAAATGTTAAATGCATTTATGTAATAAGTTCACTGATGTGTGGGCATTTCCATGATTAAAAGTATAGCAAGCTATATTCATATTTTAAAAAATAAAAAATAAAAATAAATAAATAACATGTTTCAAGCAGGACATTATCAGCAGTGTAAATGATCATGACAAAATAATTGAATATCTGATGTCATGCCCTTACAGAAAAAACACATGAACTTCACATGTGCAAAAACACATGTGGTCACATGTGACCACATGCACATGTGATTTTTGCACATGTGAAATTTAACATGTGAAAACATGTGAAAAGCACATGTGATCACATGTGACAAAATGCACATGTGAAATTTAACATGTGATCACATGTGAAAAGCACATGTGTTCACATGTGATCACATGTTTTTCACATGGGAAATGTGTGCTTTTGGAACATTTACACATGTGAAACACATGTTTTCCCATGTGAAACACATGTGAAACCCATGTTTTCCCATGTGAAACCCATGTAAACATGTGTATATTCCCATGTGAAACCCATGAAATCACATGTGAAACATGTATAAAATAGCCATGTGAAACGCATACATTCCCATGTGAAAACCATGTAATCACACGTGAAATGTATATTCCCATGTGAAACCCATGTGATGGAATGTGAAACCCATAAAGTCTCATGTGAACCCCAAGTAATCACATGTGAAATGTATATTCCCATGTGATCACATGTTAAACCCTTATATTCCCATGTGAAACCCATGTAATCACATGTGAAACGCATATTCCCATGTGAAAACCATGTGATCACGTGTTAAACCCTTAAATTCCCATGTGAAACCCATGTAATCACATGTGAAATGTATATTCCCATGTGAAACCATGAGATCACATGTGAAACATGTACATTCCCATGTGCGATCCTTGGAATAACATTTGAAACCCATCAACAATCATTTCTAACAAAACAACAACAGAAAATGATAGCATGTTCTTATGTAGGGCCTATAGCCATGTTTCCCAACATTAAAACAAACAATTCAAATTTATTTACAATTCTTTATTTATAAACAATTATTTTATTTAATTTCATTAGAAATACAAATGAATTTTTAAAACAAAAAAAGCAAAACCAAATATAAAAATATGAATTGTGAGTTTCTGAATGTGTGGAATGTCGTTTCAGTCCTCTGTGTCTCCTTCAGCAGGTTTCCTGTTTTGGGATAGTAAAACAATCAGATTAGGGCAGTGCAAACATCTATCCTGATAAAGTAAACTTAATAAATAAAGTAAACTATCCTGATAAAGTAAAGTTTTATTTATTTTCTTTATGGATTTCAGGATCGTATATGATATGTTATATTGGTAGTAGCCAATCATATCCTGTGCGCACCTACAGCATGCCCTCTAGAAGCCATCCAAAATGGGAGTTCTAATGACTCTAAGGATTTCTAGTGAGGTAAAAACATAGCATATAAAGATTTGTATCTGACTCAGAGTATTCTATTTATGTCTACGTATATGCAGGGTTCGTACGGGTGCTTGAAATCCTTGAAAGTGCTTGAATTTTGATGATGTGTTTTCAAGGTTTGAAAAGTGCTTGAATTTTGGATAAAGTGCTTGAAAATCCTTGAAATTGTAACTGTATTTCTTTTACAACAAATACCTATCTGTTTATTAAATGGAGAAATAAAATGGCGCGTTTATATTTTCGCCTGGCTCCGCATTGCGAGCATAGACCGTAAAATAGTGATGTGTCGTTCATGAACGATTCGTTCATTTTGAACGAGTCTTAAATATGACTCGGGACAACGAGTCATCTCAGAGAGCGATTCGTTCATTTTGTGTTGACCGCGCATGCGCAACATCTCATAAGCATACTACGGGAAACAGAAAAGATTAGTTCATTTCTCGAGTCCGCGGGTCCGAGTCGTTCGTTCATCAAGTCACAGCTCCATATTAGGGCACGGATATGCAGTCTGTACTGGCGGAAACAGAAAAGATTAGTTCATCTCTCGAGTCCTCGGGTCCGAGTCGTTCGTTCAAGTCCCCATAGGCTGAATACAGAAACAGAAATGATTAGTTCATCTCTCGAGTCCTCGTTTATAATAATATTTATTTTAAATAATTTAAATAATAAAAACACCACATTTAACAATAAAAATATTCTTACACAAACAAGATGGAACTTTCTTTTTGTTCAGATGTTTATTGCAGACTTATTTTGATAATTTTATGATAATTCTTAAATATAGTAAAATATACAGTCTATAATCCGAATGTAATGTTGTATATTTTGCGAGACACTGGACCGGGAAGCGGTCACGTGACAAAAGAACGAGACTCGGACCCGAAGACTCGAGAGATGAACTAATCATTTCTGTTTCTGTATTCAGCCTATGGGGACTTGAACGAACGACTCGGACCCGAGGACTCGAGAAATGAACTAATCTTTTCCGTTTCCGCCGGTACAGACTGCATATCCGTGCCCTAATATGGAGCTGTGACTTGATCGGACTTGATGAACGAACGACTCGTACCCGCGGACTCGAGAAATGAACTAATCTTTTCTGTTTCCGTTACCGCATCGCATTGCTTGGGCTGTCACTGCCCAGACCACATCAGAGTCAGTCACTGACGTATCGACTGCGGAACTAACAACTCGAACAAGAGGTGCAAGAGGTGAACAGCATTCCGGGGAACAGCAGCCCTGCTGGAAAAACCAGCATAGACCAGCATACCAGCACCAGCATCCCATTCCAGCAAGACCAGCATAAGTTGTGTTTTGGTGCTGGTTTGCTGGTGACCAGCACAGACCAGCATATGTTGTGTTTTGGTGCTGGTATGCTGGTCACCACCAGCATGGGATGCTGGTGCTGGTATGCTGGTGACCAGCATATGTTGTGTTTTGGTGCTGGTATGCTGGTGACCACCAGCATGGGATGCTTGTGCTGGTATGCTGGTCACTATTATTTATTTTTTTTTTTTCCCCACAGGATTTGTTGGTCCCAACCTATAAACTGTAGTGTACTCTAATGGGGTCAATATATATATATATATATATATATATAAATTTTTTTTAAAGAAATTCACATTTTTATTCAGCAAGGATGCATTAAATTGACCAAAAGTGAGAGGAAATATTTCTGTTTCAAAAAAATGTTGTTCTTTTTTAACTTCTATTAAACAAAGAATCCTGAGAAAAAAAAAAAAAAAAAAAAACTGAAGCAGCACAACTGTTTTCAACATTGATAATAATTAGAAATGTTTCTTGAGCATCAAATCAGCATAATAGAATTATTTCTGAAGGATCATGTGACACTGAAGACTGGAGTAATGATGCTGAAAATTCAGCTTTGATCACAGGAATAAATTACACTTTACTATATATTCACATAATAAAAAGTATTTTAAATTGTAATATTTCAATGTTACTGTTTTTACTGTATGTTGATCCAATGAACGCAGCCTTTGTGAACAGAAGATACTTTAAAAACATTAAAAATCTTATCGACCCCACACTTTTGAACATTAGTGTATGTTTAAGAGGCTTTACTTACTAGTCATTTGGTCCGACAGGAACTTTTTTATCCGCTCCAACTCTGCTATGGTGCAGGGCATCAACAGGGAAGGATCTAGGAACATAAACAATTTGTCACAGAGCCAACAATATTATTATTCAATGCCAGGTTCATTAAAAGAAAAGAAGCTACAGCAGGAAAAGAAGAATACACATAAACTGAATTTATGTTTTTTTGTTTACTTATTCATTAAATATTGCTCATACAGTGTCACTTACATTTGGATGTCAAAGCCTTCTTAAAACAAATTAAATAAATAAAAACTGTAAATTTGAGAAAATAAAAGAAGAAAATAACAGATGCATGGTATAGGTAAAAAATATTGTGGAAAAAATGGATATGGAGTTAATTGGTGAGTTTCACCTGTGTTTCCTTCCTGTCAGCAGGTTCCTTCAGAAATGCTGAAATCTTCTGAGCTTTCCCTCTGTTGTAGAGGGGTTATTTTGTCGCTGCTGAAATCACAGAACAATGTTTATCAATATTTGTTTACCATGAGAGATCAAAACGCTTTTGAAAACTTGTGCTCCCTGCAAGTTACGTCACCGATTAACAGTAGGCTACATTTACGTTTATAAATTAGCCAGCTTCTAATCACCCATAGACAGCAAAACCTTTACAAAACTATCAAAACCTCTACACATAAACCTCTACACATCATCTACACATAAAGATGTGATTAAAAGCCTAAACTATTATAAACAAATCGATCGTTAGAGTTAGCCTACCTCTTCTGAAAACGGGATGCTAACGGAGATGATAACGGAGTTTTTCGAAGACACTAAACTGTTTCTGTAAAGTAAATATTCAACATAAGTGTGTCAATTACATGTTAGAGAAGTGTCAAGAACAGTTGTGTGTGTTATTCGTGTGATTTTAGCGACTAAACTCACCTGAAAGAAGTGAAAACAACAGCGAGAGGCTGCTGTTTTTGCTGCTTGTCAGTTGTTGTTTCTCCGTTTCCATGGCAACTCTGCGCCGCTCCAGTGTTTGAAAGCGGTTCGGCGCGCACACGCATTAAAACACGTCACAGTCATGCAGCACTTACATAAATAAACATCTAGAATTAAACATTACATAAAAAAAATCTCATTAATATTAAATCATGAATTTAAAACTCATTTTGTAGTTTTATGACCCTATAGGAGCAAAATGCCACCCCAGCATAGTGGGACAATTGTGGCACTTTTATAACTTAATAAGTGTGTAACTTTTATAACTTAATTATTTATTTATTTTTTTTACAAACATTCAACCACGTTATTTTATTTGAAAGCGTGCCCATAGGCAGTTTTTTTATACCAAGTTTTTGATATAGATATTAAGTCAGTCTTAATATTTTTTATTCAGACTTTCAGATTTTTTAACTGTAAAAATAATATAAAATAAATACACACTTATCAAAAAAGATGTCCTGTAAGCGCTTAGTAGAAACTGGACCGATTATCGGCTTGCCACTGGTGTACCAACGGTGGCCCAGCAGCGGCAAACCGCTGGTGATGTGCCACCCAAAAAACGCTGTCAGATTGACGGCATTTTCAGATTGGTCGGCTTGCCGATGGTGTGCCGACGGTGGTCCGACCGTTTCAAGCCGCTGACTTTGTGCCGCCCAAAAAACGCTGGCGGACCGGCAGGTCATTGTTAGCTGGGTAATGAGCTAAAATAAAACAAGAAAATGCTGGTAGACCAGCATCACCAGCAGGACCATGCTGGTAGACCAGCATCACCAACAAGACCATGCTGGTTGACCAGCATCACCAACAAGACCATGCTGGTTGACCAGCATCACCAGCGAGACCATGCTGGTAGACCAGCATCACCAGCGAGACCATGCTGGTTGACCAGCATCACCAGCGAGACCATGATGGTTGACCAGCATCACCAGCGAGACCATGATGGTTGACCAGCATCACCAGCGAGACCATGATGGTAGACCAGCATCCCCAGCAAGACCATGATGGTAGACCAGCATCCCCAGCAAGACCATGCTGGTTGACCAGCATCACCAGCAAGACCATGATGGTAGACAGCATGTAAATGTTTTCCAATGCAAAAAAAAGTAAGATCTTGTTGACACTACCTGAAAATGCTCAAGACAGCACTATATACTATTTGCACAGCCATTCGAAAAATACAGTAAAGTTACACATTACTGTATTTAATGAGGTAACTGAGTACAAGACACTGAATATGTGTTTCATATTTTTACTGTATATGCTCTTTGCAATTCTAATTTGTTCACACTGCGGGCTAAAAATGCACCCTTATTTACAACAAGCATAAACTCCCTTTGGGTAGAGCTGTGCACATCTGTAAACAGTATTGCAGTATATTGGAATTGAACATACAACATACATAGTACTGTAATCATTCATGCTCCTCCAGACGTTCCTCTCTGGCCTCATAATTTCATCTACATCACAACTAGTTCAACATTTTTGTATGTAATGACTCAGGCAATGAAATGAGGACTATTAGTTTTACATGGAATAACTATTCAGCATTCACAAGTATAGTTAATTTTGACTGACATGACATAAGCAACTGATAATGTTATAAAACAGCAGAGTTGTATGAAAGCAATTGATGCATGTCCAAAAGCATTTGCAATTTGTTGGAAGGAATTAGAAACTGCTACTGTGATGTGCACAAATGACTAAATGTTGTGGTGGTTGAACTAACTGTTGTGCAAATGTAAATAGTGATGTGAGAAATGCACAAAAGCAACTGAGAAAAACTGTAACATAGATATCAATTTTAAACAAGATTAAAAGATCCAGTAAAATTGTCTGAACTTTCTAAAGCTGAAAATGTACAGTATTTGTGATGTGCTAACACAATTCACATATTAAAACATTACAACATGTGAAAATATATTCCACATGTGCTCCACATTATAACCTATAGGCTAGTAACATGTTTTCCATATGTGCCACTTGCTCCATTATGTTCAAACTTTGTTCACATGTGGTGACATGTTTTTCACATGTGGTGGTTCACATGTGGTGGTTCACATGTGGTGACATGTTGTCACATGTGGTGAAATGTTGTTCACATGTGGTGAAATGTTGTCACATGTGGTGAAATGTTGTTCACATGTGGTGAAATGTTGTTCACATGTGGTGACATGTTGCTCACATGTGATCATATAAGTTCACATGTGATCACATGTGGAAAACATGTGATCACATGTGAAGTTCATGTGTTTTTTCTGTAAGGGTGTGACAAGTCAAATGATAATTTCCACTCTTGCAAACAGAGGTAGTTATGAGGTGCGGAGAGACATCATGTATCATTGGAACATTTTGGGCCCAATCTGTAATCATTTTAAAGAATTCAATGGAATTAATATAAACTTTTATGTGTGGGACGTCCAACTGTCCAAGAAGGGGCACAACTGATTTACAAATAAGGTGATAAATATGTACAGGATTTGACTTTAATTTTAATTTACTGTGAGACTATTTAACAAATGCTTGATAAAATGTTTGATAAAGGGTTAAAAGCAACACATACATACCATTGCAATTATTTGCCTTTGCAGCTTTCTGTCTCCTTCATCCATTTCCAAAAGGCCCTTTTTGTCTTTTCAGCTAAAACAAGAGAAAAGAAAATATCATTATTTATAATATATAGGTTTATATATAAATATATATAGGAAAGAAGTTCTTATTGACCTTACAGTTTTTGGATTTAACATTATTAGGCATTAAAAGCATGATAAGTGTTGTGGTTACTCTGTATTTACAACAAAAATCACATTAAAACTACCAATACTGTGGTAAAAAGCATGGTAAGTGTTGTTTTTTACCGTGCTTCTACAACAAATACCATTTTGAAACTACATTTGTACTACTTTGAACCTGATAAGAATATGTTATATATATTGTGCAATATATTGCACGTCACGTGACAGTGTTTAATCACCCTAGTTTAGTATTTAGAAAGCAATGAAAAGCAAAACCTCAGCGGAGGTGACAGATATAATGCAGTGACTGAACATGAGGGAGCTAACGTTAATCTGATTAATATCTGCAAACAGAAAAGACATTATATCAAACATTAGAACAGCGTATTTACGACTACTTACCAACATCCAGCACACGCGAACTGATGCCAAATATCGCGATGTGTTCTGAAGGAGACTTCTTCAGCGTGAGAACGGTCAGGAGTGAGAACGGGTTGACATTCACTGAGTGAATATTATGAAAACCTTATGAAAACCTTTGCGGGGACTTTGATATCAGATTGCGAGCGGTTTTAAACATCAAAAACCAGTTGGAGGGCCAGATAAAAATTATCTGGGTGCCGCCATTTGACTCCCCCTGGCATAAATAATATTTTGTAGCCCGATCAGAAAAAAGGGAGTAAATAATTAAAACAAAATGAACAGCATTAGCTGCTACGTGTGAAAAGAAACCTGCTTTGGATGTATTATGTTCAGGACAAACGTAATAGCACTGCAATAAATTGGCTTTATTAGGTTAAGGACCAACGTAATAGCACTGCTTATATTAGGTTAAGGACCAACGTAATAGCACTGCTTATATGTTGGCATGTAACGTAATTGCGATTTGCAAAATAGTTTCCTCAGAACGTATTTCATGTGATACAGGGTTGTGTGTGACCCAAGCACATTATATTTATTAGTAAATAACGTTAACTCTCCAGTTTTGTTTGAGTTTGTGTTACAACTGTTAAAGCTGAAGTTATCATAACCTTGATGTTTTAAACTAACATTAATAATTCAAATTCAAAATGTTATTTGCTTTTAATTTATGTCATTATGTCCTTTTTGAGCAATCTTCTTATACATATATTAGACCAATATGTCAAGTCTGCCTAGGAAAAGCAATTATTATAACAGCAAACTCAGTTAAAAATGAACAAACTAGGCTATAAATACTTTGTATTGTAGGCTTGGATTATTATATTATTATATAGCCTAGTGTTTATTTACAGATAGACAGTCAAAAAGATAAATTAATCAATATTTTATTTATAACAGGGCTTTATTTATAATAACACACCACAGATCCTCAAGAAACAGTAACAAAAACAGTGACAGAAATGTCAGAAATAGCGTATGGGTCTGTCACGTGATTAAGGAACGACTCAAAACCCGAAAGACTCAGAGAACTAATCAATTCTCTTTCCGGCTCAGAATGCATTGGTTTAGTGTATGGGTCTGTCACGTGTTTAAGGAACGACTCAAAAACCCGAAAGATCATGAAATTAACTAATCAATTCTCTTACCGGCTCAGACTGCATTGGTTTAGCATCATGGGACTGTCTGTCACGTCATTAAGGAATGACTTAAACCCGAAGACTTGTCAGACAAGAGGTGAGGTGAGCTTAATCAGCTTGTCATAAACTGAAGACCCAGGTAATGAATTAATCATTTCTGAATCTTATAGCATTGTAGTTTTGTATTGTTTGTAGTGGGATCAACGTTTGCATAAGTAGTAGATGTGTTGGGGAAGTAACACGTAACATTTTCATTACATTTTGCTAAAATGAACGAAATGAACGAAATGACTCGAAAAAAGATTTGTTCATTTTGTTGAACGAGACTCAAAAGTCCGAGTCAGTAAAATGATCCGAACTTCCCATCACTACCCTACAGGAGAATTAATGGATGGAATTTGACAAAGACAAAAGCTTCATTTCCTGTATCATGTAAACTGCACACTGTCCTCTGGTGGTGAGACTGGAGAACTGCAGCTTCACAATTTTGTTAAGTTTATGATTTCACAGGGTATCAAGATTTTCTTCAGTACCAAATAACAATGACTTCAACACAATCTATGTTTTTTTTTGTTTTTTTTAAATGAATAATTAAAAAAAAGAATAATAATAATAAACAGTTATTTGACTTAAAGTAAGATATCAGCACATTTATTTAGCACCAATAAATTGTAATTCACTAACATCTCAGATTTTTACAAAGGAGAGTGTGTGTTTTCTAGATATGGGTGTTACAGAAGGTCATGTGCCGTGTTTGCGAACATCATGTAACGCATATGTTCTTTAATTACTTATTGATATAATTCAAATTATATATATATATATATATATATATATATATATATATATATACACCTTTGCATGTTGTGTTAATATTCTGGGCTCATCTGCTTAACTGTACATATAACGAATTTGGTCTTTTATCATCACAATAAATTTTCACAAAAAAGTTTTTTTTCTTTTAAACTTTTAAAATCTAAAATGTAAATATAGATGTTACCACAATAAGTATTAGTTTTCTAAGTTGAACTGACTGAACATGTTTTTCAGTGTACATTCCCATTTTCAGTGTCATGTGATCTGTCTCTAAAAAACGACTCAGGATTTTACAGTATTTTTGTGGCAGGCAGTCCTCTAACAGTTCACACAGCTCTGATGATCATAATTCAGGAAGTTGTATGGATTGTGTCACATCAAGTCAAACCAGTTTCTGAGTTTTAACAGTACAGAGACTGCTGTACCAACGTTTCTTACTATGTGAGGTGTACTGCTGTGGAAAGTGACTGGGTAAATAGATGACTGGACTGGACAGATCATTCAGAGACAATCTGGTGAGTCATTCTATCTGTTTATAAAATCTGTTCATAAGTTTTCAAATAATGCATACACGTGGACTATGGACTCATAAATACTGTAATCAAGGGGGGAATAATGTGCTATATATACTTGCTTAACCTACTCTTAGCTCTTAGTAGCAAGATGTTTTACTGATTTATTTCTTTATTTTTTCGGTAGATGACTCACAGACGTTGTGTTTTGCTTCCTCTTTTGTGTATTCTGCTGAACTTTCGTTATTGTTTTACATATGAGTAAACAATGCTATTCAAAACCTTAAAGATATTATAAGAAATTATATTTTCATTTAAAACAAAGACATCTTTGGGCAAGATTTTTACATCCGTTCTTTTGAGAAATTCTTAATGAAAGTTTTGAAATACTCTGCCTGGCCGAAAAAAAAAGGTTGCTGTTTGAATTTGAATAGGTAAACGCTTTAGAGTCTATAACTGGATGATCATTGCAGTGATTTATTATGTTTCTAGCATGATATATGTTTGGGAAAAGTTCTTCTAACCCTAATTGATGGAGTGTGTAGCTTTTCGTTTCTTAAACAACCATGTAGGAAGACACATCATGACCGTATTCCAGGATGACAATGTCAAGATTCATAAAATTGTGAAAGTGTGATTCAAAGAGCTTGAAGGATATGTAGCAACATGATACTAAATCATTACATCTTAAGTATTTGCCTATTTAAATCCAAACAGCAGTTTATAATGATTACCTGATTATTTGAACTTTCAGAATTGAATAAAACACAGAACCATATGAAGTTGTGAGTCTGAAGAAATATGGAATCGTTGAAATTTTTTAATGTTTTTGCCTATTACATTAAAGCTGCTGTAGGTAACTTTTGTAAAAAAATATTTTTTACATATTTGTTAAACCTGACATTATGTCCTGACAGTAGAATATGAGACACATAATCTGTGAAAAAATCAAGCTCCTCTGGCTCCTCCCAGTGGTCCTATTGCCATTTGCAGAAATACACCGCTCCCGGTAAGAAACAACCAATCAGAGCCAGGAGGAGTGTCTTAGCAGTGTCAATCAATCAAGCTCGCGTGCGCGCTGATCACACTCCTCTCATGCACAGTATACAGGCGTCAAATTCAAGATTACCGGTGTGCCGCAGCTTTGCACAAAAATAAAACGATGTTATATGCAAAGGACCACCCTGTCAGTCCTGTTTTGAAATTATCTTAGTTGTGTAGTTCTTAAAAAATTAAACAAATCAAGCAGGGATACTTACTTGTCAAGCAGAAATGTGGCTGACTCTGCATCGGTTTTTAATCCGTTCAGGACACGTAGCTCACTCCACCTCGGAAAAGCCACTCCGATATTTACCCTCGTTTTATTTCGGGCTCTATCTAATTCTTTCTTTTTGGCTTTTAATCAAATAAATGCAGGCTTGGTGAACAGAAGATACTTCTTTTAAAACATTAAAAAAATCTTTTTAATGATTTAAAAACATTAAAAAAATCTTTTTAAAAAATTGGCAGTTTGGATTGTTTTTCCGCCATAAGCAAAGCTGCGGCACACCGGTAATCTTGAAGCCTGTATGCGCTGGCGCTGTGCATGGGAGGGGTGAGATCAGCGCGCACGCGAGCTTGATTGATTGACGCTGCTAAGACACTCCTCCTGGCACTGATTGGTTGTTTCTTACCGGGAGCGGTGTATTTCTGCAAATGGCAATAGGACCACTGGGAGGAGCCAGAGGAGCTTGATTTTTTCACAGATTATCTGTCTCATATTCTACTGTCAGGACATAATGTCAGGTTTAACAAATATGTACAAAAAATTTTTTTACAAAAGTTACCTACAGCAGCTTTAACAGTTTCTCTTTCGTTTGAGGCCAACAGCAGGAAGTGTTACATTTCTGACATGTGTTCATAGTAGACCTAGTGACAGATCCGTCAGCTGACCAGACAGAGCAGATTGTACTCTTTCTTTCTTTCTTTCTTTCTTTCTTTCTTTCAATAAAAATTAAAAACTACAACTGAGAATTCAGACAGAGGGTGATCGCACTGGAGAATATATTAAACATCACTATGAGTTAATAAATTGCACCTGGTTACAAATGTTGTTTCTATGATTCCAGATTCTGTGGCCAAGCAAGAGACTTGAGAATAGTGCAGGAGGAGTACGTGAGCATTAAAGACTCTGATACTGTAGACTCAATGGACCATCATCTACAGAGGAAAAAAGACCAGTCACTGCATTGAGAAGATGGAGGAAAACAGAGACCCTCACCTGAAGACTCCTGAAGAATTAAGCCAAACAAGAAACAATCCACCTCTGGGTAAACTTTACCTTCTAGTTAAGAATACAGTGACAAGTTGCTTATGTGGTTGTTGATATCCATTTTTCTTCTCTGAAGGTCTACGTTCCAGTTTTCGTAGATGGACACGGAGGATGAACCCAACACGAAGTGAGTATGAAAGGAATCATTTCAACAATGCAAAAGGATAATAATAACAATAATAATAATTTTATTTTTTGTGCTGATTTTTGATTAACAACATTCCTACAGAGAACCATACAGATGAATGGTATATTCATATAATCCCAGCTAACATATTTTTGTTTTAAGTACGTTCTCCAAATATTCAGTGTTGGTTCAGCAAATGTAAAAAAAAAAAAAAAAAAAGTCCAGTTTTCTTGAAGTTAGAGGAACATGTTTGAGAATTAACAGAGTTTTAGATGTTGATGTTTGGTTGAAAATGTTTCATTTGAGATCACCATAATGGTGATCAGTGTTTGCTTTAGTTGAGCTCTTGACCCTTGACTTTTGTTAAGTTGCTGCTTTTTCAGCAATTGCAGTTTTTTTCAGAAACCATTTGTGCATTGATAAAGCAGCTCAACAACAAACAAACAAAAAAACTAAACAAAAACAAGTTACTTTATTAAAGTGGTTCAAACAAACAGTGGTTCTGTAATTGCTGACTTATGGAATTGAAAAGTATTATTGATATTATGTATTATAAGTATTATAACATTAGTGCATATAAAGTATTAAGTATTATGATGTGATAAAATAATTTATAACACTGAAGTGGTTGGTGTAAGTTTGTCTAAAACTATTTAAAAGTTAAATATAACACACTTAGACATCAACACTCATCATACAAACCTCAACAATGGTGGCAATAATAATACTAACAATACTACTAATACTAATAATAATAAAAAGCTGCATAATTTATTAATGCCGTAAACCTATGAATGTGTTTGGGATGCTGGCATGACGTCTGTGTTATGTGTAGCTGGGGTTGAAGAGATGAAGCATATACGGAGATCCACAATAATGGGTATTTAATAACAAAGAAGGAGAAACACACATTTACACACTTGGGTTATCAATAACAATAGAACAGACAAGGAGTGCAGGGAATGAGTCCATTATAAAGGGAGTGGAGATGATCAGGAACAGGTGCAGGTAATCCGTGATGATGGGGAGATGACGAGGAAGTGAGTGCAGGTGTAGAAACAGGAGGATCGTGGGAAATGGAGTCCAGGAATGAAGGAAACTGTGACAGTATGTCACCATTGTTGTGTTTTTTATATGCCAAAGAATGGTGTCTGAGTGTATAAATGACACAATATATATTATATATATACACTCCCTGTACTATTGACTCCTTGTGTCAATGCATTAATGAAATTAAAAATTGGATGTGCCAAAACTTCCTTCAGTTAAACAAAGAAAAAAAAATCATTGCATTTGGAAACAAAGATGAAGTTCTCAAAGTGAACATGTACCTTCACTCTAGGGGTCAAACAACTAAAAATCAAGTCAGGAATCTTGGTGTGATTTTGGAGTCAGACCTGAGTTTCAGTAGCCATGTAAAGACAATAACTAAATCAGCATATTATCATCTCAAAAATATTGCAAGAATGATTGGATTATTGTAATGGGCTCCTCACTGGTCTTCCCAAAAGTTGCATTTAGAATTGATTTTAAAGTACTGTTGCTTGTTTATAAATCACTCAATGGCCTAGGACCTCAATACATTGCAGATATGCTCATAGAATATAAACCTAACAGATCACTCAGATCATCAGGATCAAGTCACTTAGAAATACCAAGGGTTCACTCAAAGCAAGGAGAGTCTGCTTTTAGCTGTTACGCCAGCCACAGCTGAACTAGCTTCCAGAAGAGATCAGATGTGCTCCAACAGTAGCCACATTCAAATCCAGACTCAAAACACATCTTTTTATCTATGCATTTGCTGACTGAGCACTGTGCTATGTCCAAACTGTTTGTACTTTATTTTATATGTATTATCTTTTTATTCTTTTAATTCTTTTTCTTGTTTTTATTTCATTTTTAATGAATTTTATATAAATCTTTTATCTTTTTATTTATGACTTTTAATGCATTTTAAATCTTGCTGTGTGGTTGGAAGAGCTGTGAGAATTAGGAAGTAAGCATTTGTTATCCCTGGATGGAGCTCTGGATAGAGTTGGTCCAGGAAGATTTGTCTGTAAGGGTACTGTTTAAACACACAGCTACCTGACAAATACAAATATTTTTACAGTTATCCCTCTGTGTGAGGATCCATTTAGATCTGCCCTGATGGATAGATCCGTTTAGATCCGCTCTGACGGGCAACAAAAAACTCCCTTACTCCCAGATAAAGGTATTCTCTGGTTTTACTGATATTTTTATTACTTATGTAGGGCAAACACACCCTAGGAAGTAAAATGAGCTCAAATGAAATAATTTATTAGGGAATTATAAAGAGTTGTAAGTTTATGACCGAGCAACTGATTCGTCCAGCGTTCATTTGCTCGAGCCGTAAGCTTTTCTAGCGAATATAAATATCCAACAATCGTGAAAACACTGATTAGAGCAGGTAACTTAAAATCGACAGTTTAAGACATTAAATCATAGAAGCACATAATACAAGACACTTTCTTTTAAAAATCTACAAGAGATTTTATTTATTCTAACACAAACTAATCTAACACAAACACACACACATACACACACCCATTCATATGCGTTGCAATAAGAAGGAAATGAGAAAGAGTTTTAAGAGAGAGAGAGAGTGATGTGATTAATAGAATTCCTATCAATGCATTTCAAAGACCCGAATGAACCATGAATCATTAATTTAAATGCACCAGTTCAGTTTTCATCTGGAGGTACTTGCTTGCATCGACTTTAAATGTGAGTTTCCCTCGTCGTGCAGAGAAGGGTTTTCCAAGTCGATGATTTGTCCAGGTTCGGTCCGTGTGGAACAAATGGAAGGAAGTCTCTTTGTCGTTGGAGTTGACGCGGCAAAAGTCGTTTGTTGAACTTTGCGGTAATACTTAGAACACGAGACTTTCAACGGAAAAGAAAATTAAGTAAAAGCAAAGAAAAGAAAAGTGAGTGAAACTTGAATGAGTGGCTTGTCTATTCTTCTTGTTACTCCATTGTTCTGCTTACTCTGGTCATGGCTGACCGGTTCTTTCTTCTGTGTTGTTTTCTTGAAAAGTCCTAACTTAACAACAAGACAACAACATAAAAACTCTAGTCTTCTCTTGCAGTTTGACTATTTAAACTTAGTTGTTTTCACACCTCAGAGGAGTCTTGGCCAATCAGATATTGTCCTGTTTCAAAAGGGCTTTTCTCTGCCCCCAATAAAACATGGGTGTTACATCCTGGTCTGTCTCTGCTTTATCAGAGTGCCATTTTAACATAATTTATATTAAATGGAATACAATACATTTTAAACAGATTTCATTCAAGTCAGGATATAGGAAAGGGGGAAAGAGACAAAATAAAGCATACTTTCAGTCATTCAGTCAAGAATTAACACATTTACATGAATTGCGAGTGTTCTAAAGCATAACTATTTGTGAACACATAATGTAAAATGTATGTAGTTAAAAGATGTTTGATAAGTCCATTTAAAATTGTTTGGAACAATTTTGATGCAGTTTTAGTTGTATAACAGTCTCTGTTGAGTTTTCTGTGAAGTTAGGTCCTTTAGAGAAACAGATGGGGCCTGCATTGTTTTCTCTGTTTCTTTGATCTGGTGATCAAAGAATCTTTATCTTCCTGGTGACCATTTGGTTTGTCACTTCTCCTGCTATCAGGAAGCATGGGGTGTCGTAAAATAAATCAGTATTGGTTCTCTCCGTAGACGAGCTGGAGTTGGAAACTTGAATCTGGATTAGAATTATGTTTGAAAGAATCATCTGAATGATTCATTTGTCTGGTTCATCCATAGTTCCTACACTTAAGCATTCCAATTTTATTTATTTATTTTTTTTGTATTTGTTTCTTCTTTATGTAAAGCACTTTGAAATACCACTGTGTATGTAATGTGATATACAAACAAAATTGCCTTGCCTTGCCTGTAGTTTGACAGTGTTAACTATATCTTGAACTGTGTCTAACGTCTCTTGTTTTTCAGTGCCGCTGAATTTCTCTGGAAAACAGAAGCTGAATCTCGTGCTGTGTGGATGTGATAGCACATTTAAGATCTCAGTGTCCAAACTTTTACGAGGGAAAAAGTTAAAACCTTCTTATGACAGAGTGAGGAGTGAAGAGTGTGTGAAGAGAGAGGCGAAGATTCATGGACATCTGATCAGTCTGGTGGAGCTTCCAGCTCTCAGTCGGCTCTCGGATGAGGAAGTAAGGCGTCAGACTCTCCGATGTGTGTCTCTCTGTGATCCTGGAGTTCATGTTTTCCTCCTCATTATTCCTGCTTCTACACTTAATAATGATGAGAGATCAGAAATAGAAAAGATCCAGAAAATATTTGACTCCAGAGAGCACTTCATGATACTTTTTACAACAGAGCTGATTGTTATTAAAAGAGTAACCACCTTTGTCCAATCCAGCCCAGAATCTCAGAAGATAATCAGTCTCTGTGGCGGTCGATACAGAGTGATTGGGTTAAATGAACCTGAAAACTCAAGACAGATCTCAGAACTACTGGATTATATAAAGAACATGAAGACTGAACCATATTCACTCCATTCACTCCAGATGTATGTGAAAGCTCAAGAGAACAGAGTCAGACGTGAACTGGAGGAACAAAATAAGAAAGAAACTGAAATGGAGAATGAAATCAAAGAGTCACAAGGGAAGTTTCAGTCAGAAGGTGAGTGTAATTTTTGTCTTGTGTATGACACAGAAACTAGGGCTTGCTGAGTGCTGTTCTACTGCATTGGAACTTAGCTACAGTAGCGTAGAAGATCCATTCTGCCAAGACCAAATACATTAATATTGTCATATCCATTACCATGCCAATCTCTCTGAGAGTTGACATGACAGAAATATATATATGAAGACTTCAGATGCAAAAGCCTCTAAGTGCTGTCTGAAATTTTCAGTTGTTGTGTCTTGGTCGGTTCTCGTTTGCATTTGGTATATGTTCTTTAGCTATGACTAAAGTCTGTTTATTGGATTCTCCCTCGTTGTGAGCTTTATGTACAACCATGCACAGTAACAGAAGAACCGACCTAAGAAAGATGGATCTAGCTGCAGCTTTTGTTGATCTCCACCTCTGGGGATTTCCCCTCAGGGAATACTCCCTCAGATTCTGGGAATTGGCAGAATTTTTAAAATCAGGGATGACACCAGCCTTAAAACCTTCTATTGGGTTGGTGCTCAGGGTGATCTGGGTGGCTACTCATGGACAGAGTATGTTCAAGTAGATTCACAGAGCCCTAGCCACACCTTAGCCCTCGGTCAAGATTGCTACCGCCGAAAATGAGCCCTCAGCCAAAATGGCCGCCATGCCTAAGTCCTCTCCAGAGCCAAAGTCTGTCCCTGACCAGATTACAGTATCTTCTCCAGCCCCTGAATCTGCTGCAGTGACAAGTGCATTCACATTCCCTCTACATCAGTCTTGCAGAGGTGCACTGACACTGACATGTCTCCAAAGTTCAAAATTCTCTCCCTTCTCTATCCTTTCCTTATGACTCAATGTTGACCTTGTTCCCACATTGGCATGAATTCTGTGATTGACCTCCCTCCATCAGATCTCAACACATGCATCCTTGCAGCAGTAGATTCATTGAATACTTGTGATTTAAAAGTTGTTGAAACTTTGACATTTCCAGAGCTAAACATCTATGATAGATTTTTTGACAGAGATTGTTATTCTCATTCAGTGAGTAAAAAACAAAGACAATCAGTGATGATGTTCTATGGATTAGGTTTAGAAACAACAACAGATGCTTTTTTAATTTGAAAAGTGTATTGTAAACTCCTGCATGATATTAATACATGTATGCTATTAACTTTATTTTCAGGTGCTGAAGGTGAAGCAGATGATGATGAGTGTCTGAGGATTGTGCTGATTGGAAGAACAGGAAATGGAAAGAGTGCAACAGGAAACACTATTCTGGGAAGAAATGAGTTTCACAGCCAATCAAGCACAGATTCAGTGACGATTGTTTGTGAAAAGAGAGTTGGTGAAGTTGAAGGTCGATCAGTAGCTGTTGTTGATACTCCAGGTCTCTTTGACACGACACTGTCAAATGATCAGCTGGTGGAAGAAATAATGAAATGTGTTTCACTGTCGTCACCTGGACCTCATGTGTTTGTCATTGTGTTGACTGTGGGAAGATTCACCAAAGAGAAGATGGACACTATGGATCTGATAAAGAAGATCTTTGGTCCAAAAGCTGCTCAATTCAGCATTGTTCTGTTCACTAGAGGAGATGAACTTGAAAATCTGTCCATAGAAGATTATGTGAAGAGAAGTAAGTCTGCAGAACTGAAGAAACTGATCAGAGATTGTGGAAACAGATTCCTGGCTTTCAATAACAGAGAAAAACGAGACAAAACTCAAGTGACTCAACTGTTAAACATGATAGAAGAGCTGAAAAATACTAATGAGGGTCGATACTTCACTAACAGCATGTTTGAGGAGGCAGAGATGAGCATTAAAAAGAGAATGGAGGAAATAATGAAAGAGAAAGAGAGGGAAATACAGAAACAGAAATACGAGTTACGAGAAATGAAAAACATGACGAAGAGACTAGAGGAAGAGAAACAAAGAGCAGATGAGGAGAGAAAGAAAATGCAGAATCAATATAGAAAAAAAGAAAAGGAAATAAAAGACATGATGAAGAAACATCAAGATGAAGCCAGAAAACAAGCAGAGGAATTTCATGAGTCGACAGAAAGAAAGCTGAAGCATGTTCTGGAGCTCACAGAGATGCTTAAAGAACGTCAAAAATAGCATAAGGCACTGGATAAAATGTGTAAATAAAAAAGAAGAAAAGGAATAGAAAAGAACTAAAACTAATTAAAAAACCAAAGAATAAAACAGACTCTACCTTTCTACCTCTACCTCTACTTTTCAGACTCTACCTTTAAAGATATTTCTGAAAGTCTAAAAATCTAAAGTCAACTAATAAATAAATGAATGCTTTGTTTTTATTATCTGTATTTACTTACATGAAGCTTTTATTACTTTAATTTCTGAATAAAGGATTAGTTCACTTTGAAATGACAATTAGCCCAAGCTTCACTTACCCTCGAGCCATCCTAGGTGTATATGACTTTCCTCTTTCTGATGAACACAGAGTTATATTAATAAATATCCTGCCACATCTGAGCTTTATAATGGCAGTGAACGGGACCAACAAGTATGAGCTTAAGAAAGTATCTCCATCCACATCCATCCATCATAAACATACTTCACGCAGCTCCAGAGGGTTAATAAAGCCTTCTGAAGAGAAGTGATGTGTTTGTGTAAAGAAAATAAAAATCCATATTTATCAAGTTACATAAATATCTAACTTCTGCCAGACCACCTTCCATATTCTACTTACAAAGAAAGTGCATCTCTCAGAATGTTATCTCTCTAGGCCAATGATGGTATTTCAGCCACATCTGGAACATTCTTAGACTTCTAGACAGAGGTCTAGAATTCTTATTCTTAGAATTGTCATTCTTAGAATTCTAGACAGAGTGGAGGCCCTCCTGTCACGTAACAACACCCTTTTACCATTCCATTACAATTCCATATTAGAATAAATTTCTTTCACATTCCCCTTTTATCATTTATTGATAACTAATTAATAATAAAACATAATTTAAAGTCATTTCATCACATTTATACTCTTAATTCCTGATTTTCATATAAATTATCATTCTCTTAAATTTGTGAAAGAAGAGGCTATTTTTGTTGCTATTTTCCCCTTAAGTATAAGCAATCAGTAAAACACATTGTTCATCTTTTCATGATAATTTTCTGGGCTAATTTGTTTAGCCCCTTCCATTGCCAAAAAAGGGACTCTTCCAAACAATATCTCAAAAAACGCTTTAATTGATTTTGGGTCTCTTCCTCATTCTTACATTTCAGACAGGACCACTTTGGCAAGTTACTGAGTTTATTGAACACAATTATCTTTGGCGGTATGGTTCCTTGCGGGGGTTCTTGTTCCAAAATTAATTGGACATACAAGAGCTTTAACATTACCCCCCGGAACCATCAGCTTGGAATACACAGACAATTAAGACACTAGTAATGTCTTTATGAGCGAACGTAGTATCATGTAGATATGGCAGTAGGACGTCTATACTGTAGCTTGGTTATGAGGATGAGTGTCTCAGCAGTGAAGTCCATGCTGGCCGGGACTTGAAGCCTTATTGACTTTAAAGGTAGTGATCTGGAACAAAAGAAGACGACAACCAGAAGGTGCACTGTAATATGCTCATGCTTATAATGGGGAGGGAGGGTTGCGAGCAGTTTGAGCATACTTACCGAGCAGCGATGCCACGTATATATGTCCCGTGTCTAATAGGAGAATAGTAGTGATTGGAGCGATTTGACAGCTGACCGCGTCAGCTGGTCGCGGCACTATGCCTACGTGGCCTGACTGAACTAACGCTGCGCTCGATATACATTATTGGTAGGGTAGACTACTGGTAGGGCCTTTACACCAGTGAGCCCAGTGTCCTCACAGCATTTGGCCAAACTTTTTTGCCCTGTTGCAAGCTTTAATCTATAATCTATTGCACTATAATATTTGATGACTTGTCATGCTTTCTCTCTTACTCACAACAACTGTTGCAGGTATAAAACTCATCCTACGTCTTTCCTATTCAACTTACAGAAAAAGATTAACTGACACGATGATTGTTCCATTTTTTTTTTTTTGATTTTTTTTTTTGTAATTTGAATATAGAAGCGGCCTGGCGGAAGCTAGATATTTGGCTTCATAACTTGTTAAATATGTTTTTTTTTTACACAAACACATCGCTTCACTTCAGATGGCCTTTATTCACCCCCCGGAGCTATGGAGTATGCATATGATGGATGGATGTGGATGGAGGCACTTTCTTCAGCTCATACTCATTGGTCATGTTCACTGCCATTGGATGCGTTAGGATATTTATTAATACATCTCTGATTGTGTTCATCAGAAAGAAGAAAGGGATGGCTTGAGAGTGAGTACAGCTTGTGCTAATTTTCCTTTTAAAGTGAACTAATCCTTTAATGTAGTGTTTCTCAACGGGGGCGTTCAGAGAACATTGGGGGGCGTTGGAAGCAAGATTTTTGCAGCGATTATTTTTCCAGTCATAGACCAGCGCTCAAACTCTGACATGAATTCACGTGCACAAAAATGTTTCACGCTGACAACAATCCGGTGGTGCCTTGAATCCAGCGCTGAACCAGCGGAGGAATGGAAAGTTGACAAGCCATTAAAAAAGTACTGACTTAACATACTTACTTAATAAGAACCACTTATATTTTCAAATATTTTCAATAAATCATGTTCCCATTCACTCCGGTGACGAATTTTAAAATGAATGAAACTAAATTCTATTTGTAAGGTAAAACTTTTACATTTTTAATGCCTAATGCCAAAATGTTTTCTTTGTTCACAAAGTAATTTACTGGGCATTATTGTTAACTCGCAAGACTGTAAGGATAAAATGACAATTTGATGGATAACTAATTTAAATATAATCTGTAATCACATTTAGGTAATTTCGCCGTCACATCTGAGCGCAAAACGCTGCTTGGATAATTTCAAGATAGGCTAGTTGAAAATAATTAATAATACATTAATAATTTAATAATTGTTCATATGTGTTTATTCTTGTTAGACTATTTGTTTTAATTTTAATTTTTTTTTTTTATTTTAGGCTACTTATTATGGACACAAATTAATCATGACAAACCAAATCAATTTGAATTGAATTAATTATAGGCCTACCATTGATGATAACATTAAGCTGATACCAAGGTATTTAAGCCTATAATTATAACATATTTTTTTAATGAAAAATCATGATTGTATTTTTTTATTTTTTTCCAAAGTAAGATTAATGTAAGCAGCTTCTTGCAATACTCTCCTAAATGCGTATAAAACCTAAGTGCACACATTAGCGCTGAAATGACCGTATAGCAGCCTATGGTCGTTTTTACTGTCCAGAATTATCAAAGAAATTCAATAGGCAGACGCAGATTATCTTGAGTTTTGCGTTAGTTCAAATGCACGTCAAGGTGATGGAAACCATTGGCATACTCATGGTGTGTAATGACCATTTGTGCGTAAAACACCATGGCATTATGTATTAGGCCCAACAAAGTCTGACAAACAGCCCTCGACATAGAAATCAGATGTTTAAACTCGTAGTTATTTTGTGTGCGAGCGCGTTCATGTGGAGACTGCCAGTGTATGGGCATATACTTGTTTAACCAGTATTTCATCAGTTCTTCTGCGTCTCCTCACAGCATTTCAATAAAACGATATCCAACAACACAAATAGCTCTCTCTGTAGTCATAAGTTCCCTTCATAATGCAACCCAGCTAACATCAGACCAGCGGGCCACTGGCGGCCCACCGGCGGCAAAGTGGGCGGCCCACCGGCGGACGCCGCCAGCGGTCCGCTGGAATTTTGCTCATCGTTATTCCAGCGGACCACCGGCGGCAGCCGCCACTTTTCCGACGGTGGTCCGCTATCGAGCCGCTGGTTTATAATAAAGGTTTTCTGGCGGCCCGCGGTCGGTCCACGGTTTATAATCAGTTCCTTATATTAACCACTGTCCTTCCACACTATAATGAATCAATGTACACCACTCTCAATAGCAGTTGCAAATTTATTTTTAAATACATTTTCAATGAACAGATTAAATAAATACATACATTTATTCATTTATCAGATGTTTTTATCCAACGTGAATATTAGTAAAGTAAATTAGGAGCATTAAATTCACATTTATTTCTAAATTAACCTTGGTTTTACCACAGCATTTGCAGTAAAAACAACAAAATGAACCATGGTTTTACTACAACTATGGTTTATCTATGATTGTTGTTGTAAAACCATAACTACAAAGCGCATGGTTTCAAAACCTATAGTACCTAGTCATGATAACCATAGTTGCTACAGTTTTACCATAGTAAAACCATATAGTGCTTTTTACAATATATATTAGTTTCAAAGCAGCTTTACAGAAAATGCATGTTCAATATTATACAATAGCAAAATATCGTTTAATCAGCCAGAGGAATGTCAATATGACAATAGCTCTAAGATGAAGTCAATTTAAAATCGTGTTCAGTCAAACAGACAAAAGGATGCTATCTTCAACATTTTTAAAGGGCAAGTTTGCAGATTTTCAACACACTTTGTGTTGTTACAATGTTGGTCATATATGTAAATGGAGAATGTTTAATCTTTCTCTGAGTTACATGTACTGAGATATATGAAAGCTTGTTTCCACCATGAAATAAAAATAAAAAATTGCAAATTCTTATCTCACAATTCTGACTTTTTCTCAGAATTGCGAGATTTAAATATCACAATTGTGATTTATAAAGTCAGAATTGCATAATATAAAGTCAGAATTGCGAGTTAAAAGTCAGAATTGCAAGTTATAGTCAGAATTGCATGATATAAAGTCAGAATTGCAAGTTATAGTCAGAATTGCATGTTATAAAGTCAGAATTGTGAGATATAAAGTCAGAACTGCGTGTTATAAAGTCAGAATTGCATGATATAAAGTCAGAATTGCATGTTATAAAGTCAGAATTGTGAGATATAAAGTCAGAACTGCGTGTTATAAAGTCAGAATTGCATGATATAAAGTCAGAATTGTGTGTTATAGTCAGAATTGCGAGATATAGTCAGAATTGTGTGTTATAGTCAGAATTGCGAGATATAAAGTCAGAATTACGAGTTATAAAGTCAGAATTGCATGATATAAAGTCAGAATTGCGTGATATAAAGTCAGAATCGTGAGATATAAAGTCAGAACTGCGTGTTATAAAGTCAGAATTGCATGATATAAAGTCAGAATTGTGTGTTATAGTCAGAATTGCGAGATATAGTCAGAATTGTGTGTTATAGTCAGAATTGTGTGTTATAGTCAGAATTGCGAGATATAGTCAGAATTGTGTGTTATAGTCAGAATTGCGAGATATAAAGTCAGAATTGTGTGTTATAGTCAGAATTGCATGATATAAAGTCAGAATTGTGTGTTATAGTCAGAATTGCGAGATATAGTCAGAATTGCGAGTTATAAAGTCAGAATTGCGAGTTATAAAGTCAGAATTGCATGATATAAAGTCAGAATTGTGATATAAAGTCAGAATTGCGAATTAAAAGTCAGAATTGCAAGTTATAGTCAGAATTGCATGATATAAAGTCAGAATTGCATGATATAAAGTCAGAATTGTGAGATATAAAGTCAGAATTGCGAATTAAAAGTCAGAATTGCAAGTTATAGTCAGAATTGCATGATATAAAGTCAGAATTGCATGATATAAAGTCAGAATTGTGAGATATAAAGTCAGAATTGTGAGTTATAAAGTCAGAATTGCATGATAGAAAGTCGCAATTACCTAGGGCTGCACAATTTATTGCGATTAAAGACTGCAATTATTTTTTGCGCAGCTCGTACTGTGCGATAAATTGTGCAGGCCTACAATTACCTTTTTTATTTAGTGACGGAAACAAGCTTCCATAGAGATATCCCTGTTTATTTGTCAGCAAAACTGTCATGCAAACCTTCCCTTTGAGACACTTGCCCGGTTTCACAGACAAGGCTTAAAGGGTTAGTTCACCCAAAAATAAAATTTCTGTCATTAATTACTCACCCTAGTCACCCTCTTGTCCTTCCACACTAAGACCTTTGTTCATCTTCAGAACACAAATTAATATATTTTTGATTAAATCCGAGGGTATCTGATCCACACATAGGCAGCAAAGTCATTGCACCTTTTGAGGTCCAGAAATGTAGTTGAAAACATAGTTAAAATAGTCAACGTGACTACAGTTGTTCGACCTTAATGTTATGAAGCGACGAGAATACTTTTTGAACCACTGTAGTCACGTTGACTATTTTAACCATGTTTTCATCTACCTTTCTGGATGTCAAAAGGTGCAATGACTTATTAATTATTGATAATTATTAATTAATGACAGAAATGTAATTTTGGAGTTAACTAACCCTTTAACTGAAAGAATATCTTAAAATATGTCAGTGTTATTGTTTTGTGTCAAGATGCACAACAGTAATGTTTTTTTATTTTTTTCTAAAGCATGTTTAAAAAAGCTACTTAAATGTCCTAATTTAACTAAGACCTAATCCTGACTTAATCTAAGCCCTGTCTGTGAACCCGGACCAATGATTACAATATAAGGATAATATCTGTCAGTTTTGTATGTTCATCTATAGTTTCCATCATCTGAAGTCTTCACAAGTGAGGCTGGATCCAAACTGGAGCTGCCATAATCTCTAGTAACCTTGCTGGGCATCCTGAAATAGAAACAGCAACAGGAGAAAAATTAGCTAACTACCTCCTTTAATGGACTTTGATATGATGATTTGCTGCTCAAGAAACATTTTTGATTATTATCAATGCTGAAAACAGTTGTGCTGATTAATATTGATGTGGAAACTGTTTTAACTTTCTATTCATCAAAGTATTCTGAAAAAAATGTGAAGCAACACAACTGTTTTCAACATTGATAATAATCATAAATGTTTCTTGAGCATCAAATCATATCAGAATGATTTCTGAGGGATCATGTGACACTGAAGACTGGAGTAATGATGCTGAAAATTCAGCTTTGATCACAGGAATAAATTACAGTTTACTATATATTCACATAATAAAAATGATTTTAAATTGTAATATTTCAGAATGTTACTGTTTTTACTGTATGTTGATCCAGTGAATGTATCCTTTGTGAGCAGAAGTTAAAAACATTAAAAATCTTATCGACCCAACACTTTTGAACATTAGTGTATGTTTAAGAGGGTTTACTTACTAGTCATGTGGTCCGACAGGAACTTTTTTATCCGCTCCAACTCTGCTATGGTGCAGGGCATCAGCAGGGAAGTATCTAGGAACATAAACAATTTGTCACAGAGCCAACATTATTTTTATACAATGCCAGGTTTATTAAAAGAAAAGAAGCTACAGCAGAAAAAGAAGAATATACATGTATAAAATAACAGAATTTGTGTTTTTAGGTTTACTTATTATTCATCAAATATTGCTCATACTGTGTCACTTACATTTGGATGTCAAAGCCTTCTTAAAACAAATTAAATAAATAAAAAATGTAAATTTGAGAAAATAAAAAAGAAGAAAATAACAGATGCATGGTATAGGTGAAAAATGTGGGGAAAAAAATGGATATGGAGTTATTTGGTGAGTTTCCTCAGCTCATCTGTGTTTCCTTCTTCTGTCAGCAGCTTCCTTCAGAGATGTTGAAATCTTCGGAGATTCCCCTCTGTTTTAGAGGGTTATTTTGTCTTTGCTGAAATCACAGAACAATGTTTATCAATATTTGTTTACCATGAGAGCTCAAAATGCTTTTGAAAACGTGCTTCCTGCAAGTTACGTCACCGATTAACAGTAGGCTACATTTACGTTTATAAATTAGCCAGATTCTAATCTCCTATTGACAGCAAAACCTTTACAAAACTATCAAAACCTATCATCTACACATAAAGATGTTATTAAAAGCCTAAACTATTATAAACAAATCAACTAATAGTTAGCCTACCTCTTCTGAAAACGGGATGCTAACGGAGATGCTAACGGAGTTTTTCGAAGACACTAAACTGTTTCTATAAAGTAAATATTCAACATAAGTGTGTCAATTACATGTTAGAGAAGTGTCAAGAACAGTTGTGTGTATTATTTGTGTGCTTTTAGCGACTAAACTCACCTGAAATAAGTGAAAACAACAGCGAGAGGCTGCCGTTTTTGCTGCTTGTCAGTTGTTGTTTCTCCGTTTCCATGGCAACGCTGCGCCGCTCCAGTGTTTGAAAGCGCTTCGAATGTTCGGCGCGCGCACGCATTAAAACGCGTCACAGTCATGCAGCATTTACATAAATAAACATCTAGAATTAAAACATTACATAAAAATCTCATTAATATTAATTCATGAATTTAAAACTCATTTTGTAGTTTTATGACCCGATCATAGGCGCAAAAATGCCACCCCAGCACGTGATAGTGGGACAATTGTGGCACTTTTATAACTTAATAACTGTATAACTTAAACTTTTATAACTTAATTATTTATTGTTGTTTTTACAAACATTCAACCACGTTATTTTATTTGAAAGCGTGCCCATAGGCAGTTTTTTATACCACGCTTTTGATATATATTAGGTTCTCAATATTTTTATTCAGTGTTTTCAGATTCTTTTTAACTGCAAAGACAATATAAAATAAATACACACTTATCAAAAAAGATGTCCTGTAAGTGCTCAGTAGAAACTGGACCGACTATCAGTTTGCCACTGGTGTACCAACGGTGGTCCAGCAGCGGCAAACCGCTGGTGGCGTGCCACCCGAAAAACGCTGGCAGACCGATGGCATTTTCAGATTGGTCGGCTTGCCGATGGTGTGCCGACGGTGGTCCGACCGTCTCTAGCCGCTGACTTTGTGCCGCCCAAAAAACGCTGGCGGACCGCCAGGTCATTGTTAGCTGGGAAAGCATGCGACTTGCACGCTTAAGTTTCAGAAAACATCGTCATCGAAGTTTATATGTCTATAATTTATGTAATTAATATATGTATTCTTTATATCACAGGTTTTCAAACCCTGTGTCACGAGACTTAAAAAATGGGTTGGCATTTTCATAAAAGCATAGTCTAAAATGAATAAACAAAATATATTTGACTTAATTGATTAACAAAGCGAAAGAAAAAACTGCACAATAGTAGCCTATACTGCTGAGTTTGATTCATTTTTGTGAGGCGCGGCGCTCCACAAACAAGTTCAAGGAAAGGAAACCGAGAGGGCAAAAAGCGCATCCTGTTTTCTTTATTTTGCAAAAGCATAATGTTCTGTTTTTAGTGTGAGTGTATAAAAGTAAACTTCGCAGTATCGAATAATGTCTTACTCATATCTGTAAATTACGGTATTTAAGTTGTTTCTGTTGGTAGGAAACCAGTTGAAGTGATCGCGCCGGCGCCTCGCGTGCGCACTCAACATATTCATTGCAAACTTGACATCACAGCCTGTTCATTATCAAAATAAAATACCGTCAGCCAAACATATAAAAAAATTACACTGCTCATACATACTCCGTAGTATCCTATCTGTGCCGTTCAGCGTGACCACCGCTGAAACTGGTTCTGCCAAACACTTTTTTGCTCATTTGAAGAGGATGATTTTTGTCATTGATATTGAAACGGGAGTGAAGTACAAATCCTATTTGACACAAATAAAAGTTCAGCATCCAAATACATTGCTAATATGGAAACATTTGAATTCGTGCCAAACGAGAGAGAACACCGGTTTTTACTTTCAGTTTCACTTCAAATTAATTCGTTTGGGCTTGTTTATAGCTACTTACCAGTTTTTATTATTGTTCTGTATATGTATATTATATATTTTAGTATTCTTATGCTTGACTAGACTTGGTTTTGTCGCGTCAATAAAAAAAATTTAAAAAAAAAGGTTGTTCATTAAAAAAAAAGTTTGACAGCCACTGCTTTATATGTTGCGTGTTGGAAAACACAAAACCTGGAATGGACCACTTTTGGTGTTATATGAGAGGGGGATCCCCCAAATGAGGTGCCGGATCAGATTTCGGAGGTTCCGGTTCCAGCTTGTCCCGGCTGCCTGCCACTGTTCAGTCAAATCAAATCTGTTATTTGGCTTTCAGTGACATGCTTTTTAATTATGAAAGCCGCAGTCCGTAACTTTTGGAGCTCTAGCGGTAAATAACCAAAATTGCAGGCATCTTGGTACTGTAGGTAGCCTACTGTAGCCTACTCCACAGCGGTGCCGACTCAAACCAGTCTAATAGTAGCCTACCAATATAAATATAAAATATAGGCTAAACTCTTATTATAGGTGGGTCATAGTGATTCAGGATAAGACAAAAACACGGTTTGGAAAATGGATTCATAATGTAGGCTAATGGTGTTTGGGGGGCGGTAAAGGACCTGGATAATGGATAGGGGGGCGTTGGCCCAAAAAAGGTTGAGAACCACTGCTTTAATGGGATGCAATTTTATTTGATTTTTTTTTTCTCCAGGAAAATAGAAAAAGGTAAAACATTATAAAAACTCTTTCCAGCAGCTTGATTTTAACAATAAATTAACCACACACAATATTATTTGGTTATTTTGTTACATACCCTACTGAACCATTACAGTATTTAATAAAAGCATCAAATATTGCTCTTTCCATATTTTTTATCCTTTAATATCTAATGTGTCTATATCTATTGTGTCAAATGTGTATCTAATTAACAGACCTTGTCTTCTAATCTGATGGATTGAATTTTACTGATGTCTGTCACGATTTTCAGCCTGTCACCTCAGCAATACATCTCCCAGAATCCTTCCTGGTTTACCACTTGCACATATTTCACAATCAATCACATCTGCCTGCTACCTCCTTCATCAGCACCGACTCTACATAAGTAATCAATACATCAATAATAATTGTCTGGTCTCATCTAGGACTACCCAAGCTTCTGATGTGCTACTCACCTGTGGATGCTACCTACTCCTGCGTATCCTGTCTCCATGTTCTCCCTCTGTTCCCTGGATTATCCAGCAGAGAGAATAAGTAAGAGTTACTAAACTGTATCAGTAAACTACAGTGTGTGTGATGCAGCTTTCCTGTCAGGACTGATTATCTTTATCCCTCTCTGGTTATAAATATTGATCAGTAACCTTCAATTGTTTACCCATTCCCTCAGAATTTAAAGGTAGAACAGGTTTTGGGTTTATACATTTAAACATTAAAAATTTGGTCTCTAAATTGGATATGATTAATATTTTGGTAAAAACAACATTTAAAAAAAAAAAAAAAAAAAAAAACTGGCTTAAGATATCTATAAATGATGATTTGATTTTTATTGATGTCTATAAAGTCTACAGAACTGATCGAGTGGGTGGCTATCACTATGTGTTGGCTGCTACTGACACAAAGGATGCTCTCAAAGCCCTTTCAGATATTTTTCATGAGTTAAATGATTCTGAGTTCATCCTTATGGATGATTTAAACTGGGACTGCTCTCAGATAAAATAAACAGAAAATGCAGATTTAAATTCATGGTAAGCACAGACATTTAATGTAAAACATGCCTTATTAAACCTTGTGCAACTCATTAATGTACCAACAAGGCCAAATCCTACAGTGCAACATAAATCTACCTTACTTGATTTAATTACAATGAATACTGCTTAAAAATTTACTTTAGCTGGCACATTCTGCAATGATTTCAGCTATCAATGTGTAATTGCTTGTGTCAGAAATCCAAAAATCCAAAAAGGTAAAACCCTGTTTTATTTTTAAAAGATATTTCAAAATTTTTAAGGAGGCTTTCTTGCATGATTTGTACTACAGTGATAAGCAAATTAACTGAATATTTTGAATCAATTTTCCTGTCAATCTCTAATAACATGTTCCCATTAAGAAGTTCAGGTAGGGACAATCCCTGATTTCAGAGCGAATTCATTAAAGAAAGAAATAATGGGTGCTAACACCCCTGTCTACATTTGAAATACTAAGGAATAAGAACACATTGATGATTAAAAAGTCAAAGTCAGATTTATATTTAAAGTTACTCAGATAATTTAAATAAACCCTCAATACCCTGCTATTCATCTAGCCTTAATATATTCCGGTTGACTTAGATAAAATAAAGGATAAAGCTGCTATGATCAACCAGTTATTAAACACTTTATTCATGCTGGGTCTCCCAAGCCTTTTAGGTGTTCTGTAGCTGAATGGATTAATCCACATAGCTCTCTCCATTTACTCCATAAATCTAAGACGCTGAACTTAAAGCCTCCAGTGATGCTGGATACAGCATTAATAAAGGTGAGAGCACTTTATTACAGTTCATTGGAGTTGATTTACAGATATAAAGCAGCTGATGAACACCTTCATCCATCATGTCCATCATGGCTGCTCTTCTCAATGGGGACATCTTTAATCCAGAGCGTAACGATCTTTAGCGATATTTCATGCGTTGAATCAGTTAGTTCAAATCATGGCCGAAATACATATATAATAAATCATAAAGTCTTATTATTGATTATGATATATTATATATATATATATATATATATATATATCAACCCAAGAGGGAATTATGCACATATATTTTGAATTAATTACAATGGATTATAACCAATTATATATATATATGATCAGTTTTAGTTTAATAGTTGTTTAGAGAAACTATCCAAGGTTGTCCAGCAAACCATCAGTTTCCTCGTAGTGTTACAATACAGAGGAGGTCGTAGACACAGGTACAGTTTACAATGTTTATTGAGACAACCAGAGCGGAGTGCAGGTGAGTGAAAGCAGACAAAGTTTCCAGACTGATTATATATCAAGACAGTAATACCAGGTTCAATGAAGGCTGAGAGACATGAGCAGATGAGGATTCCAGACAGCACAGATATCAAGACAGGAATACTTGACTTGATCTTCACATCAGATTCGATGAAGACTGAGAGGCGTGGAGCAGGAGCAGCACAGAGACACTCACGGAGGACTGGAAAACACAGAGGATCTAGGAGACACACTGGAGACAGGTAAGTAGTCCGAAAGGTAAGCATTCAGGTTAGTATGCGTTAACGTGACCAGACAATGACAATGAGTGTCTTTTATAGTGCTGCTGATTGGGATGATGATGAGTGTCAGGTGCGTGTGATCAGTACTCTGGTGAGGGAGTGCGACGTGATTGGCTGGGTGCAGAGCCTGGCGTGTCTGTGACACATAGACTATTGTAAAGAAATTTTATTCTCTGGCCACGAGAATAACTTCCTATTATAGCGTAAAGCATCAAAGCGTAAAGCAATGTTACAGGATCGACAACGAAGAAGTGACTTGGTTTTTCTGAATGAGCAACAGAACAATCAAGCACGAATAATGTAATATATGAAATTGATAATACAAAGGTTATACGGCTAAATAGACACAAAGGATATACATACAAAAGTGAAAGTAAAGGCAGGAAAAGAAAGGTGATCAAAGCAGTGGCAAATTACAAACAGTTAAACCTTTGAGAGCCAGCAAAGAAATCAGTTTAAACAAATTTTAACAGATTACTTGCATGAGTTCGGTCAGTGTGCAGGAGTTTGTAGAGTTTCAGTGCGCTTGGCTTGGAGCGATTGGTCCTTTCCGAGAGGGTGTTCTCCGGCAGGTTTTCCAAAGCAAGGTTTAACTTGAGTGTATGATAACCGGAAAGATGAAGAAGAGAGTCCGTCTTCTAGGTGATGGAGGATGACGAAGGCCTGACAACAGGAAAACTTGTGCAACGAGGAGACACATGTCATTGTGTTTTAAAGACAACAAACCAGAATGCCTTCTTGGGAACGTCCACCAATAATAGCGCTGCAATTTTGGCGGGTAAAAATTTTCTTTGTCTTGTCTTGGAGCTTGATTTGCATAATTTATGAGGTATCAGATCAGAGTGTACTTTCTTCACAGTACTATTAAAAACAGAACAATGCATTTTACAGTAATGTGACATACATTGTTGAATGAGGCATAAAGAGAGCTTTACAAAGAATCCAAACTTGTCAGGTGGCCAAAAGTGTTTAAGGAAGATACAGTTTATATTCTAATACTATCGTTTAACATGAAAATGAACCCAACTACTGTCATTTCTAAACTTATACACTAGGGATACACAAATGCAACTTGAACTACAACGGCGGGTACATAGTCATATTTGTACATGCAATCCTCATGCTTGTTTGTGTGTGTGCCTCTGTGTGTGCGTGTATTTGTGTTGGAGTTCTAATGGAATGTCGCCACATGACTTGCAGTAATTCGATCCGAGTTGACCACGCTCGTTTGAAGTCACAAGGGAGATGTTCGGGAATCTATCAACATAGCCATAAAATGTGTCCAGTGAGCTGTTAGTGTCCGCCAGGCCAGAGCCAATGCGAGATTTACAAACAAAAGTTCAATGAGTTACGTCTTAAACACAGTTTATGGTGGGCCTGCAAAATTTTTGATCCTGTGCAGACATTACAAGAGGATGAGGAAGACAATGATGATGATGATGATGGACTCCTGAACCCCTCAACCTTAAAGCAAGAGTGGGAGAAGATGTGAGGGACAATCTGTCCGCTGCAAACATTCATGTGCTCTCCATCAGCATGACTAAATAAACAAATTAAAACATTTCACAATTCATTCATGTCAGCATTCTGTTTATTGCCATATTTCATTTAATATTTTTACAATTACATGCAAATTTTTGTTGTAGCTTCATTACTTTTGTGGTGTAGTGGGCTAAACCACTGAGCTGGTCAGAAGAAGGTTGCTGGTTCGATCTCTGCAACGTCTCCACCAGTGTGTCCTTGATCGAGACACTTTACTCCACACAGATCATCCCTGCAGCATGCAGCATATATTCACAGTTTCTGAGACCAGAGAATGAGCTCTTGAAGCTCCACCCTCTTAGGCAGAGTACAGCAGCTCATTTGCATTTAAAGGGCACACACTGAAACCCTAAAAAGTGGCAATTTTAACATGATATAAAAAATTATCTGTGGGGTATTTTGAGCTAACACTTCACACACATACCCTGGGGACATCAGAGAATTATTTTACATCCACCACATGGTTTGCAATGTTTGTAGGCCTACTCTAAGTTAATTTGTGATCCTTCTTGCTGTAAAGGTATGACTTTTATCTGTTTTCAGTTATATCTCAATTACTGGTGCACTAAATGTTTCTGTTTGATTCTGAATTCCATGCTGAAAAAAAAAGGAAAATAAAACCCAATATAGTTTCTCTTCCACAATATTGGTTTTGTTTTTGCCTTCTATCAGTTGAGAAGTTGCTATAGGAAGATGAAGCCATGAAAAAGTATAAAGCAAGAGATGAAGTGAATCTAAAAAAAATATCAGTTTATTGAATAATCTTAGGTGTGTCTGTTTCAATGCGCATAAAAGCTTCACCTAACCAAAACAAATTCAAGTGTTAATCAAACTGATCACAATATAATCCAATAAAACCTTGAAATAGATTATCTTATCTTTAACACATTAAGACGTGTATTCCATGAACCCATACTATCATAATATTAAACAATAGCAAGCATATCACTAGCAAGGAAATTAAGTACACAGCAAAATACCCTCCCTCAATGTACATACAGTATATGTCCACACTACAGGGTGTTAAAATAACACTGAATGACTTCTAGCCATTTTACATTATTGCATTTATTTTTAACCAGTTTGATTTTATTTTTCTTTCATACAACAACAAAATTTCTTATTGAGAATTAACAGAAGTTTAGATATTACAGCTTGAGATCCAACATCTATATCAAACATTTCTAAAATACATAGTGCACAGAATTTACTGTTCAGACATAGATAGACATAAAGAACCAGCATATGAATCTCAACAACGGTGACAATAAACAAAACACTGACAAACAGATAAACTCTGAACTTCACCAAACAAGCCACTAAAGTCAAAACAAAACAAAATAAAAGCAAACAGGAACAATTAATGCATTTCAGCTGCATAATTAATTCATGCTGCAATGCATGATGCACAGAATTTAACTCATTGATGAGTTTTGATTTGTGACTCCCATCATGATCTGCAACATGAAGCATTTTGTCTGATTGTCACCATTGTTGAGGTTCATATGCTGGTTATTGATGTCGTTATCATCATGTAATTATCATCATTTTGATCAGGACATATTTTCTCATACCATAACAAATGTCCTTTGTTAACACAAAGTTGGAGCAACCAAAAAAATACATGAATACATAAAAGCATAAAGAAAAAAATCAAAACAAATATATGGTTGCATTCTCGAGCTACACACGCAGGTGGATATTTAAGTAAAATTCAAAGTAGGCCCTTCAGTCTTTGTCTAGGGAAGGACCGGTTAAAGCTGACACCAAATCTGTATTTTCCAGAAATTTTAAAAACATTGGCAGATAACTGAGCATACTATATAGCAGGGGTGGCCAACGTCAGTCCTGCAGAGTGCAAGCTAATCAAGAGCCTCATTTATAAAATGTTGCACAGAAACCGTCCTAAATTTGATCTTATGATAATATCTCAGATGTGCGTACGTGTGATTCATAGAATGAAGGTACATACAGAAAACGAGTGTATGTCTCTCTTTCAGATGTGAAATCTATAAATTGCAGCTGAATGGTTTCAGTTCTCCATATTGTAAACAACACCTAATTAATGTAATTTACAAATAAAAGATCACCAGTCACCGTCCAAATCCGTTAATTTAGAATGGCAAGCTGCAAGAATAGCTTAGATTTCTAAAATCCTGCAGTAATCTGACAAGGAAAGGTATGCATACACTTAAATCTATGCCAACGCTCATATTTATAAAAGCAGTATTTGATGTGAAAAAGTCTTAGCACCATGTCAGGCTCTGAGCAGACGCACACACTTTTTATAAATGAGGTCCAAGGTCTGAAGGGTTACTAGAAAGATACAAACACTTGAAAGATCAGGGTTGGAGCAAAAGTCCTGCAGGACTGTGGCCACCCCTGTTATATAGCTAATCAAATAAATCGATTAAAAAAGATTCCCTAAATAATGGATGCCATTGGCCAGAATTAAAGAAAATTATATTATAATTACCATATGCTTTGAAAACAATTACATAATAACACATTTTCTTTTTTTCAGTCTTTCAATTTCTTCTAGTAGCTCTTTTCTTTCTTTTTCTTTCTGGTCTTGTTGCTTTTTTATTTCTTCTTTCTGATTTTTCAGCTCTGTTATTTCTTTTTCTTTCTGGTCTTGCAGCTCTTTTATTTCTTTTTCTTTCTGGTCTTGTTGCTCTTTTCTTTCTTTTTCTTTCTGGTCTTGCAGCTCTTTTATTTCTTTTTCTTTCTGGTCTTGTTGCTTTTTTATTTCTTCTTTCTGATTTTTCAGCTCTGTTATTTCTTTTTCTTTCTGGTCTTGCAGCTCTTTTATTTCTTTTTCTTTCTGGTCTTGTTGCTCTTTTCTTTCTTTTTCTTTCTGGTCTTGCAGCTCTTTTATTTCTTTTTCTTTCTGGTCTTGTTGCTTTTTTATTTCTTCTTTCTGATTTTTCAGCTCTGTTATTTCTTTTTCTTTCTGGTCTTGCAGCTCTTTTATTTCTTTTTCTTTCTGGTCTTGTTGCTTTTTTATTTCTTCTTTCTGATTTTTCAGCTCTGTTATTTCTTTTTCTTTCTGGTCTTGCAGCTCTTTTATTTCTTTTTCTTTCTGGTCTTGCAGCTCTTTTATTTCTTTTTCTTTCTGGTCTTGCAGATGTTTATAGAGTTTTTCCAGTAATTCATGTTGTCTCTGACGTTCATCCAGCATCTCTTTGAGCTCCTGAATGTGCTGCTCTTTTCTCTCTTTGAAATCATTCAGTTCTTCTGCTTGTTTTCTGGCTTCATCTTCATGTTTCTTCTTCATGACATTTATTTCCTCTTCATGTTTCTGTTTCATTTCATCTCTTTCTTTCTCTTCTTTTTCTTTTCTCTCCTTCTCTTCATTTTCTCTTTTCTTTTTCTCGTCTTCTTGCTTTTGTTTCAGATCTTCAATCTTTCTCTCCCATCTCTTTCTCTCTTCTTCTCGTCTCTCTTCATCATCTTGTTTTCTTTTCTCCCACTCCTCTTTTCTCTCTCGCTCCAGTTGTTCATAATGTCTTTCCATATTATTTTTCTTTTCTTCATTTTCTCTCTCTTTTTCTTCTCTCTCTCTTCTCTGTTTCTGTCTTTCGTCCTCTATCTTCTGTCGTTCTTCTTCTCTCTCTCTTTCAAATCTTTTTCTCATTTTCTCCAATTCTTCTTGTTTTTCTCTTAGTTGTTCCTCATGTCTCTCTTTTCTCTTTCTTTCATCTTTCTCTCTGTCTCTCATCTGGTGTTTCTTTTCATCCTCCCATTCTCTCTGCTGTCGTTTAATTTCCTCTTGAATCTCTTTTCTGTCATTTTGAGCCTCTTTTACTTTTCTTATCCATTTCTGTCTCTCCTCCTCTTCTTCTTTCTTCCTCCTTTTCTCCTCCAATTCTCTCTTTTTAGTTTCTTCTTCTTGTTTCATTTGTAACTGAGCTATAATACCTTCTTGTTCATTTTTCATCTTTTCTTGATCTTGTCTGTATTTCTCTTCTCTCTTTCTATCTTCTTCTTCTCTTTCTTTTTGCTGTTTTTCATACTGTGATCTCTGATTTTCAATCTCTCTCTTCATTTCTTCTATTTTCTGATGATATTCAGCTCTTTGCTGTTTTTCCTCTTCTGATCGTTTCTGGTTTTCAATCTCTCGTTTTTTCTGTTCTGTTTTCTCTTTCTCTTCAAACTCTTCCCTGAGTTTTTCCTCTTTTGCTCTGATTTGATTCTCCATTTGCTTTCTCTCCTCCTCTGCTCTTTGTTTCTCTTCCTCGAGTCTCTTCATCAGGTTTTCCTTTTCCATCTCATATTTGGCTTGTAATTCTTCTCTCTGAGTCTGAATTTCTTTTTCTCTCTCTTTCATTATTTCCTCCATTCTTCTTTTAATGCTCATCTCTGCCTCCTCAAACATGCTGTTAGTAAAGTATCGACCCTCATTAGTATTTTTCAGCTTTTCTATCATGTTTAAAAATTGATTCACTTGAGATCTGTCTTGTTTTTCTCTGTTATTAAAAACCAGGAATCTGTTTCCACAATCTCTGATCAGTTTCTTAAGTTCAGCAGAGTTACTTCTCTTCACATAATCTTCTATAGATCCATCCTCGAGATCATCTCCTCTAGTGAACAGAACGATGCTGAACTGAGCAGATTTTGGGCCAAAGATCTTCTTTATCAGATCCAAAGTGTCTGATTCTACCTGGATGAATCTTCCCACACTCAACACAATGACAAACACATGAGGTCCAGGTGACGACAGTGAAATGCATTTCATTATTTCTTCCACTACTTGTTCATTTGACAGTGATGTGTCAAAGAGTCCTGGAGTATCAACAACAGCTACTGATCGACCATCAACTTCACAAACTCTCTTCTCGCAAACTGTCGTTACTGAATCTGTGCTTGACTTGCTATCAAATTCCTTTTGTCCCAGAATAGTGTTTCCTGTTGCACTCTTTCCATTTCCTGTCCTACCGATCAGCACAATCCTCAAACACAGATCATCTGCTTCATCTTTAGCACCTGAAATCATGTAAGAAGTCATGTATTACTATAATGCAGGTTTAGACTGGGTGTTTTTTTCACTCTGTATCTTATTTAAAAACGCTAACAAATGCTTGCATTTTACTGGGTTAACTGTAATCATTTTTACCCCAGTTGCAGGGTAGCTTTTGTGCAACTCAGCTGTTGGGTAACCACTGACAAGCCAGTTAAGACTAAATCAACTTCCCTCCCAAAATCCCTGGAGTTAAATTAACACCACTCAGTGTTCATATGGGAACCACCAGCAGGGAGTTAACCCTCAGGGGTCTGAGGATTTTTGGGGCCTGGAGAAGTTTAGACATGCCCTGACATTTGTGCTTTTTTCAGTTGTTCATAAACATATTAATGGAAAAAGTGTTATTACACTGTATTCAGCACAAACTAGGCTAACATAATATGTGATGAACATGTATGTACAGTACAGTCCAAAAGTTTGGAACCACTAAGATTTTTAATGTTTTTAAAAGAAGTTTCGTCTGCTCACCAAGGCTACATTTATTTAATTAAAAATACAGTAAAAAACAGTAATATTGTGAAATATTATTACAATTTAAAATAACTGTGTACTATTTAAATATATTTGACAAAGTAATTTATTCCTGTGATGCAAAGCTGAATTTTCAGCATCGTTACTCCAGTCTTCAGTGTCACATGATCCTTCAGAAATCATTCTAATATGCTGATTTGCTGCTCAATAAAAATTTATGATTACTTTCAATGTTGAAAACAGTTGTGTACTTTTTTTCAGGATTCCTTGATGAATAGAAAGTTCAAAAGAACAGCATTTATCTGAAATACAAAGCTTCTGTAGCAATATACACTACCGTTCAAAAGTTTGGGGTCAGTAAGAATTTTTATTTTTATTTTTTTGAAAAGAAATTAAAGAAATGAATACTTTTATTCAGCAAGGATGCATTAAATCAATCAAAAGTGGCAGTAAAGACATTTATAATGTTACAAAAGATTAGATTTCAGATAAACACTGTTCTTTTGAACTTTCTATTCATCAAATAATCCTGAAAAAAATATTGTACACAAATATTTTGTTCAACTGTACACATTAAATGTTTCTTGAGCAGCAGATCAGCATATTAGAATGATTTCTGAAGGATCATGTGACACTGAAGACTGGAGTAATGATGCTGAAAATTCAGCTTTGCCATCACAGGAATAAATTACTTTGTGAAATATATTCAAATAGAAAAGAGTTATTTTAAATTGTAATAATATTTCACAGTATTACTGTTTTTACTGTATTTTTAATTAAATAAATGTAGCCTTGGTGAGCAGACGAAACTTCTTTTAAAAACATTAAAAATCTATAGTGGTTCCAAACTTTTGGACTGTACTGTACATGTTTGTGTTTTTGAAGGAATAACGTTTATGCGTGGTTATTGAAAAAACAAAAAACTTAAGTCACTGAAATAAGGCCCAAAAATATATATTAAATCTGTGTTCACAAGACTTCTGGGTACTGGAGGTTGTAGACTAGAGTTTTTGCTTCAAAATTATGTAGAAATTATGCTGCCTGCTTGTTCATATAAAACAATAGAGAGATTTAAATTTTGTAAGACACTTTTTGTCAAGAAACACAGTATGCGTGGAGACGTGAATCATCATGAATAATGGGTCATTTACACCAGAGAAGACAAAAGAAGCTCTAATGAGCTGCATATTAATGAGCTCTTTCAGTCAGGTAGGCTGTGAAAAAATTATCTGTGATCATACAGAAAAAACAGCAATACTGTGAAATATTATTACAATTTAAAATAATGGTATTCTATTATATATTTTAAAATATAATGTATTTCTGTGATGCAAAGTGTCTGAACAATTATGTTACCTCTATGGCATTTCATATAGGCTTTTAGCTTAAAAGCATGCACATTTGGAGAAATATTGATGGATTCTCATGTGTATACTTTTTTTTTTTTATACAGAGCAGTAATATTTATTCAATATTTATTGTCATCACTGTGAGTGCTGGATACTGTGTTTTCAATTCATACTTGCAGCCGGAGGGCGCTCTGTCCCTCTGTCCACAAATTAATCCAAAGAAGAACAACAATGTGACTCTCCAGGAATTGAACTAACAGAGGCCAGAGATCGCTAACTATGGCTATTCAAAACACTTTTGAAGACAATAAATACACTATTGAGATGATGTATGCATGTATTGACTGAATTTGCGTCTGAATAGCGCTGGCTCCGTGGGTGTGGCCACATTAGCAGATAATGAGCTGAATCATGAACTTCTGACATGGCTCTCTTTTCATACAGATTACATAAACACAGAATTTTTGTTTTCAATTTGACTTACATGATTTAAAACCTGACATCTTAACGTTTTTTTAGACATAAGTTTTATTTTTGTGTCATTAGTATTCACTAAGTTACAGTTCATTTTCTGAGAACTATCAGATTGGACTTTGTTCAGAGGGAGACGAGAGATCACGCATCATGTTAGTTTTCTTTATTTTACAAAAAGCACAACATTTTGTTTTTACTCTAAGTGTGCACAAATAAAAGAACATATTCCACAGATTAAAATGGTGTATAACTCTTAATTGTATGTGCAACATTGACAGAGTATTTTGAGTCTCTTTCACACTGGTAAGAAAAAAAAACGCGGTGGTATCGCCGGCGAGACCTCAGAGTGTTAAAGGTAACACTGAAGAAGTGTTAGAGGTTATTGAAGTGTTTTGGTTATTGAAGACACATGATGGTAACATTCAAAATCACTGAAAGAATGAGAAACACAAGAACTACAGCTGACTTCAGCCACAGCCTTGGGGGAAATCGACTGAAGATAAAAGAAGGCATTAAATATCTCCAGATCTCAGCAGAGGAGGATTAAACAACTCTACATACAGCATTACCAGATTAACTTATTACTAACCAGATTGACTTTATTTGTCATTCTACAGTTCTTTTTGAGAATTAACCCTTTGATGCACAAGCTATGAAAACCCCTTCTAATGCATAACATGGGTCAAAAATGACCCGTATTCATTTCCTATATAATTTCAATAACGGTTGAGTGTTTCTTTGCTGAATCTTTAAAAGAAATGTATTTTATCATTCATTTATTCCAGGTATTCCTTAAATATCTTGTTTTTGATTGACAAAAATCATTATGTTCATTTTTTCTTTCTTACTTTATAAACAAACACAGTTTTTGTTTGTCTACATCAATTTTACACACATGGGTCAAAAATGACCCGTATTCATTTTCTATGGTATTTCAGTCATGACTGAGTGTTTCTTCGCTGAATCTTTGAAAGAAATGTATTTTATCATTTATTTATTCCAGGTATTCCTTAAATATCTTGTTTTTGATTTTAACAAATCATTGTTTTTATTTTTTCTTTCTTTTTTTATAAACAAACACAGCTTTTGTATTTCTACATCAATTTTACACACATGGGTCAAAAATGACCCATATAGAAACTTTTGCAAATTTTCACAAGTAGGAACATATTTACTGCAGACAACTATTCATCCACCACACATTTCACCTCTCAACATGGCTGCTTTTGTATATTTGATGGATGAAAGTCATATTATATTTCATATAATAGGCTATATATTATATTTCATAATTTGTATTTTTTGTCATAAACCAATGCTACTGGTCACTTTTTACATCTATCAGTGTTCCTGAAATGTAACAGTTTTGAACAAGGTTTCTGTCCAACAGTGAAAATATATAATAAGTGAATCGATCAACATTGCTTTTAATTTTCTTTATCTAGAGTGTTAGTATGGTTGGTCCTCAACAGAACTGAGGTGGATGATGACATCACTGTAAAAAAAGCTGAAAGTTTACTTTGCGCACAAACGCAATTTAAATGTGTATGTGCAGGTTGCACATACACAGTTACAGAAATCCGGCGGAAATTATAAAAAGTTACAAAAATCTGTATGCTGATCCTCACATACGCATACAAAAGTGAAGTATACTTTGGCCTTTAGAATGGTAATGACACACAAAAAAAATAAATCATTCAAAAAGAAAGGAAAAATTAAAATAAGGATTTGTTTATTGAGTAATAGATGGAATAATGAATGATAAAATTAATTTATTGTAATATATGCGATATAGAAAGTAACAACTCATTCAGGTCACTTTAGACCCATGTTGTATATGTCCAAAACTGTTACTTTTCAGGAACACTGACAGACTTAAAGGGTGACCAGTTGCATTGATTTATGACAAAAAATAAAAAATTATGAAATATATAGCCTAATATATTAAATATAATAAGACTTACATCCATCAAATATACAAAAGTAGCCTTGTTAAGATGTGAAATGTATGGCAGATGAACAGTTGTCTGCAGTAAATATGTTCCTACTTGCAAATATTAAAGATTTCTATATGGGTCATTTTTGACCCATGTGTGTAAAATTGATGTAGAAACTGTGTTTGTTTATAAAGTAAGAAAGAAAAAATAAACATAATTATTTGTAGAAAATCAAAAACAAGATTTAAGGAATACCTGGAATAAATAAATGACAAAATAAATTTCTTTCAAAGATTCAGCAAATAAACACTCAGTCTTGACTGAAATACCATAGAAAATGAATACGGGTCATTTTTGACCCATGTGTGTAAAATTAATTTAGACAAACAAAAACTGTGTTTGTTTATAAAGTAAGGAAGAAAAAATTAACATAATGATTTTTTACAATCAAAAACAAGATATTTAAGGAATACCTGGAATAAATGAATGATAAAATACATTTCTTTTAAAGATTCAGCAAAGAAACACTCAACTATTATTGAAATTACATAGGAAATGAATACGGGTCATTTTTGACCCATGTTGCGCATTAGAAGGGTAGTGATACAAAAATGATTTTTATTAAAAAAGTAAGAAAGAAAAAATTAAAATGAGGATTTGTTATGATCAAAAACAAGTTAATTGAGGAATACCTGGAATACTGAATGATGAAATTAATTTCTTGCAAAGATATAGAAAATAAAAACTCAGCCGGGTCATTTTTGACCCATGTTATGCATCAAAGGGTTAACAGATATTTAGATTTTTTGTTTGTTTGTTTTGTTTTATGTGAGTTTGTGGTCTTTGTAACAGTGTTTTCCCATATACATTATTTGCTGCAAAGGAAGGACGAAACAAAAACGATCAGGTTTAGTTTTCATCATCATAAAATCACTGACCAAAAGTGTTATTGATTTTTGCCAACAAAGTTTTCTTGCCACAGATCCAACATTCTGATTTTTTTAAATAGATTATGCATTACATTAATACATTATACATTATGAAAAATCTGTAAACGATCTGTAAAAAATCTGTAAATCAATAATTATTTATTAATCAGTACCACCATAGTATAAAACTACCCAACTAAAAGAAACACTGATTGCCATAATGATGACCAAACACGTTCGATAAAACATCAATAACATGAATCTAATCCTTTTTAAATTCTCAATAAGAACTGTAGACAAATGACAAATAAAGTAAATCTGGTTAGTAATAAGTGAAGCTGGTAATTCTGTTTGTGGAGTTGTTTAATCCTCCTCTGCTGAAATCTGCAGAGATTTAATGCACTTTGGCAATCGTGTTTTATGTGCTGTCAAGAGAAATGGAGTGTTCTCTTCCAAACAATTTGATAAAAATTTTAAAAGATATAATAAAAAGCAGAAAATTGCTAAACTTAAAGAAAATCTGAGGTCTATGAAGTTTTCATAAGTGAGACAAAAACACATGCTGTGAGCTCGAGTGAAATGTATACCACATCCTGTAAAGGTGACAAATGTTGCATTATGTGTGTAGGTGAACATTCTGGGGGAAAGAAGCATTGTTGTGTGTAACTGATAAGAATGAAGACAGTTAGGAAATAAATGTCTAGCAAGGTAGAAATCTGATAAAAAAATTTGTATAATAAAAAAATGTGTGTATTGCTTAAGCAATTGCTGCAAATACAAAATGCATTGACTCAAGTAAAAAAGATAAAAGGTGATAGACAAGTTGCAATTGATGTAAGTAGAAACCGCATGTGGGTAAATGAAGAGAAAAGTGAGTCAAAAGAGAATTTAAGAACAGGGGCCTCTATAGCTCTAGTAGTTGGAATAGGAGGAGTAGTAGTAGTAATTGTGTAATTTTGCTGAAGAAAGAAAGAGTGCATTGTTTTTTTTATTTAAAATGTACAGTATCTCACAGAAGTGAGTACACCCCTCACATTTTTGCAAATATTTTATTTTTATGCGACAACACTGAAGAAATGACACTTTGCTACAATGTAAATTATTGAGTATACAGCTTGTATAATAGTGCAAATTTGCTATCCCCTTAAATAACTGCCACAGTTCCCTCATTTCCCTTTATTTCCCATGATCCTCCTGTTTCCACACCTGCACTCACTTCCTCATCATCTCCCCATCAGCACTCATCACCTGCACCTGGACTTGATCATCTGCGCTCCCTATAGAGGGAGATGTGACATCAACGTCGACCGTTATGACTGCGGTCACGTCCACTGAGTGGCATAAAGACCGAGCGGCAGCATTGGTTTTCAGCGTGAATGCCGCGAAAAACACACAAAACACTTAAAAAACGGGAAAGATCTTTGTGACTGACTGTACAAATAGCTTTGACAAAACTTGAGGTATATATTTAAAAACTGCAGAAAGCAACAGAAAAAAAAGCAAATGAATCACTGCAATTCACAGAAACAGCTGGACTCCAGGCAGAGAAACATGGATTTGCAGTTATCATTTTGTGTCAAATTGTTGGATTTTGAGGTAAAATCATACCATATATATTGTATGGATATAAATTATGTTGACAACTCATCAATTAAATATTTACCATCTTATATTCTGCATAATTTGGTGTTTTTAAATAAACACTGACAAAAACTATTCGTTTTAGGGCTGGACGATATGATGATATATAACACTGATATAAGTGATTACTCGGATTTAAACCTTATTTAAACTTATATTCTGCATAATTGTGTGTTTTTAAATGAACAACACTGACAAAAACTATCATATTGTTACAGTACAGAAGGGATGGAGGCAGATGTAAAACAAACAGGTAAGTTTATTGATGCCAGCAGAGTATAAACAGAAGTGCAGGTGATAATAGGTGAAGTGGAGATGAAGATAGGAGTGCTGAATGGTAATACTGTCTTGATGATGCTTGCAGGAGTGAAGATATTTGATTGCGCTGGAGACTTGGAACACAGGAGACTGGAGACACTCACACACACGAGGAGGAACACAGGAGGTAAACAAGAGATGTTGGAGACAGGTAAGTCGTTCGTCTGGAGTCCTTGAGTTAAGCATACAGGATAGTATGTAGCAACGAGACCAGACAGTGAGTGTGTGTGAGTGCTGGGTACTTATGGCATGCTTGATGAGTGCTGGTGATGAGGTGCAGGTGGCGGTGATTAGAACTCTGGTGATTGAGTGCGTGGGAATTGAGTGAGGGTGGAGCCTGACGTGTCTGTGACAGTACCCCCCCTCCCACGGCCCGCTCCTGAGGGCCGAGGACCCCGGCGTCATGGTGGTCGTCCTCTTCCTCGAGGGGCAGGTCTGTCGGGACTCATGAACTGGGACTCAGCTTTTTGCAGGGCAGACGCAGCCTGATGTCCCGGGTCGACAGCCAGACCCTCTGTCCCGGTTGATAGGAGGGAGCCTCGGAGCACCGAAGGTCTGCTGTCACTCTGCGTCTGCGCAGGGCCCTCTGCAGTTGGTGGTGAGTCCCAAACCCTCTCGCTCTCCCGGAACCAGTAGTCAACCGCAGGAATGTTGGATGGTTCCCCGTCCCAGGGGAACAGAGGGGGTTGGAAGCCGAGCACGCACTGGAATGGAGTGAGTCCGGTGGTCGACTGTCGCAGGGAGTTTAGCGCATACTCGGCCCGACCCAGATACTGGTTCCAGGAGTCCTGGTGGCCGTGACAGAAGGTACGCAGGAAGCGGCCGATCTCCTGAATCTTCCGTTCCGTCTGCCCGTTCGACTGAGGATGGTATCCGGATGACAGGCTGACGGTCACACCCAAGAGGGATAGGAACGCCTTTCATACACGGGAGATGAATTGGGGACCTCTGTCCGAAACAATGTCTTCAGGGATTCCATAGTATCAGAAAACATGGTTAAACATAAGTTCAGCTGTTTCCATAGCGGTGGGTAGACCCCTCATGGGGATCAGACGACAGGATTTGGAGAAGCGGTCTACTACCACCAGGATGCACTTGTGACCGTCAGAGGCTGGTAGGTCAGTAATAAAGTCCACTCCCAGGTGTGACCAGGGCACCTCAGGAACGGGAAGAGGATTCAGCTTGCCGGCTGGGAGATGACGAGGACTTTTTGAGATGGCGCACTCCCTGCAGCCCTGCACGTACCTTCTGACATCCCTGGCCATGTTGGGCCACCAGAAGCGCTCTTTTAGCAGCGAGAGGGTCTCATTGACCCCCGGGTGGCCAGTGCCAAGTGATGAGTGTGCAGAGTGAATAAGTGGGGTGCGTCGTCTTCGGGTGAGATATTGCAAGCCCTGGGGGCAACCCGGCGGAGCGTTGGTGGAGGCATTGGAGGAGGGAATGGTTTCTTTCGACCAGGAGATGGGGCTTACGAAGTTGAACCTCAGGGAGGTTGGACTCAGGCTCTTCATCCTTCTCCTCCGGAGCGTGGAGACGGGATAAGGCATCCGCCTTAATATTCTTGGAACCAGGACGGTAGGAGATTGTAAAATCGAATCTGGAGAAGAACATGGCCCACCGAGCTTGACGGGGGTTGAGTCTCTTGGCAGCCTTCAGGTATTCCAAGTTCTTGTGGTCTGTTAGAACTAAGAAGGAGTGCTTGGCTCCCTCCAACCAATGCCTCCACTCTTCCAGCGCAAGCTTGACGGCCAGGAGCTCGCGGTCACCGATGTCGTAGTTGACCTCCGCCGGGTTGAGCTTGCGGGAGAAGAAGGCACATGGGTGTAGTCTACTCGGTGTCCCCTGCTGCTGCGAGAGCACCGCTCCCACTCCTGTGGTGGAGGCATCCACATCCACGATGAAAGGGAGCTCAGGGTTAGGGTGGACGAGGAGGGAAGCGGTGGTGAAGGCGGTCTTGAGGGCTTTGAAGGCGTTGGTGGCGGAGAGATCCCAGGACAGAGACTTGGGCTGTTTCCGGAGCAGGTTGTTGAGTGGACATACTATGGAGCTGTAGTTCTTGATGAAACGGTGGTAAAAGTTGGCAAAACCCAGGAAGCGTTGGAGTTCTTTGACGGTTGATGGAGTGGGCCAGGACTTGATTGCTTCCACCTTCCCCTCGTCTATCCGGATGCCACTGTGATCGATGATGTAACCGAGGAAGTGAACTGAGGGTTGGTGGAATGAACATTTTTCTGCTTTGAGGAAGAGAGCGAACTGTCGTAGGCATTGGAGGACCTCCGCAACGTGTCGGCGATGTTCGGCCAGGCTCCGGGAGTAGATGAGAATGTCGTCAATGTAGACCAGGATGAACCGATGGAGAAACTCCCGGAGCACCTCATGGATGAAATCCTGGAATAAGGAGGGGGCGTTGACCAGGCCGTACGGCATGACCAGGTATTCATAGTGGCTGGTGGGCGTGACGAAGGCAATCTTCCACTCATCCCCCCCGCATATCCGGATGAGGTTATACGCGCTGCGGAGGTCCAACTTGGTGAACACAGTGCCACCACGGAGATGTTTAAGGGCAGCTGGGACGAGAGGAAGGGAATACCGGAATTTAACAGTGATTTTGTTTAGGGAATGGTAGTCGATGCAGGGCCGCAAGCCTCCGTCCTTCTTCGTCACAAAGAAAAAACTCGAAGCAGCAGGGGAAGTAGACGGGCGGATGTAACCCTGGTTGAGCGCCTCCTTGATGTACTCCTCCATGGCCTTCTCCTCCGGCACTGACAGGGGGTAGATTCTTCCCCTAGGCACTGGCTCACCCGGTAACAGATCGATGGCACAGTCCCATGGCCAGTGTCGGGGCAGCTTGGAGGCACGTTGAGGGCAAAAGACGTCACTGAAGGGGGCGTAACAGGCTGGAATATCCACGGAGCGTTTCTCTACCGGGCTTTCGATGGAGCTGGCACAGAGAGAGAGATCTTTATTTTGAGGAGACTTGAGAACAGGAAACTCGGAGAGACAATTGGAGAAACAATTTTCGCCCCACTTCAGGATTTTGCCTGTGCGCCATGAGATGGTTGGACTATGCTGCTCCAGCCACGGACGCCCCAGAAACACGTCAGAGATGGATTCCTCCAGAACCAGCAGATGAATATGTTCCACATGTAGAATACCAACACGTAACACTAGAGGACCCACGCACCGACTGATCTTCTTGTGGCTTAGGGGTTTTCCCATGATGGAATGGACTTGGTAGATGGTCGGAGAGGGCGTGGTTTTTAGCTGGAGCTATCTGCAGAGGGAGCTGGAGATGAAATTCCCTGCTGACCCTGAATCGAGGAGCACCACCACTGGAATAGACACATCAGCAGCAGTAAGGTTTACAACAGTAGTGAGTGGTTTCATCTTCTTAACGAAGGGAATGATGGCACTCACCATCATGCCATGCCCCGGAGCACCACAGTGGAGGCAGAGATGAAGGGTCAGCCGGCGTTGTCGCTCTGTAGACGAAAGTCGAGATGAGTCTACTTGCATGGGTTCAGGGGCTGGTTCTGGAGGGCTGACGGGGTCTGATTGGCGGAGGAGGAAGTTGGAGAGTGGCTGGCCCTGGTGTTCTTCAATACACAACTGCATACGAGAACCAACGCGGATGGAGAGTTGGATGAAGCGTCTAAGGCCAATGGTGTCCTCGTATGCAGCGAGATGCAGCCGCACACTCGGGGTCCAGACCTTGACGGTAAGTTGTGATGAGGGCTTGTTCATTTCATCCGCTTGCTGCAGCCAGCGTTCTGAATTGTAAAGCATATTCATTGACATTCTAAAGATGATGCACAAGAAAGACCACAAACAGTTTGCTGAAGACAAGCAGACTAAGGACATGGATTACTGGAACCATGTCCTCTAGTCTGATGAGACCAAGATAAACTTATTTGGTTCAGATGGTGTCAAGCGTGTGTGGCGGCAACCAGGTGAGGAGTACAAAGACAAGTGTGTCTTGCCTACAGTCAAGCATGGTGGTGGGAGTGTCATGGTCTGGGGCTGCATGAGTGCTGCCGGCTCTGGGGAGCTACAGTTCATTGAGGGAACCATGAATGAGCAGAGCATGATCCCCTCCCTTCAGAGACTGGGCCGCAGGGCAATATTTCAACATTATAACGACCCCAAACACACCTCCAAGATGACCACTGCATTGCTAAAGAAGCTGAGGGTAAAGGTGATGGACTGGCCAAGCATTTCTCCAGACCTAAACCCTATTGAGCATCTGTGGGCCATTCTCAAATGGAAGGTTGAGGAGCACAAGGCCTCTAACATCCATCAGCTCCGTGATGTCGTCATGGAGGAGTGGAAGAGGACTCCAGTAGCAACCTGTGAAGCTCTGGTGAACTCCATGTACAAGGCAGAGCTGGAAAATAATGGTGGCCACAGAAAACATTGACACTTTGGGCCCAATTTGGACATTTTCACTTATGGGTGTACTCACTTTTGTGGCCAGCGGTTTAGACATTAATGGCTGTGTGTTGAGTTATTTTGAGGGGACAGCAAATTTACACTGTTATACAAGCTGTACACTCACTACTTTACATTGTAGCAAAGTGTCATTTCTTCAGTGTTGTCGCATGAAAAGATATAATAAATCATTTACAAAAATGTGAGGGGTGTACTCACCTCTATGAGATACTGTATATCTAAAAATGCTCTTACAAATGACCACTGTTAGGTTAATTTGGCAACTTAGTGCTGTAAATACTGTAAAGTCCACAGATACATATACGGACAATGTTAATATGGTTATTCTCTCTATTGTCTGTTATCAAGGTTTGAATGAATAACACTGAACATACTGTGATCTACTGCATTTTTTTTTTTTTTTGGAGTTTTTTCTTTAAAGGGTTTAATGCATTGATGAATGATGAATTTTAATTATTTCTTTTAAATCATATTGTTTTTCACATGTAATGCATTTACCAACTTGGAATCCTTAGAATTGTGTTATTTCTACATAGGTGTCATGGCAGGTGGCACATTTTACAAAAGCCTTTTAAAAGATGGACTATGTATACAATGTATGTATATATGCACTCTTTTACTGGTATCAACATAGTAAACAGGGTGCTTTCCAATTTCATTCAATTTGATGTTCTGCTTTTGGAACATTTTTATCATTCTACATTATGGGGCCAGATTTACTAACAACCTGCACCAGCACAAACCCTCTTTTTTGCATTAAAAATCACTGTCAAGTGATACACTCAAGTGGTTTATAATGACAATGGAGTAGCAGGAAGTGTGTAAATTTGTCACGTGAAGTTAAATATTTAAAGCTGATAATTTTATAATTTATTTTAAAATGATTTCATTGTCTTTATTTTTAATCATAACCATTAAACAATTGTTAATGTTTAGATAAATAAGCACTGGCAGTGCTTCAAAGACAATTCAAGATCAATTCAAAATCTACTCACCGACTGACTGAATCTTCTCTTGTAACTCTTTAATTTCATTCTCCGTTCTCTTCAGTTCTTCTTTAAATTTCTCCTCTGTTTCACGTCTGACTCTGTTCTCTTGATCTTTCACATACATCTGAAGTGAATATGGTTCAATCTTCATGTTCTCTATATATTCCAGTAGATCTGGGATCTGTCTTGAGTTTTCAGGTTCCTTTAACCCCATCACTCTGAACTGACCTCCACAACAACTGATTAACCTCTGAGAATCTGTATTGGATTTGACAAACTCTGTCACTGGACCCTCAACAGGGAGATCTGAGGTGAATAGCAGCATGAAATGCTCTCTGGAGTCAAATATCTTCTGGATCTCCTCCATTTCTGCTTTGTCTTCATTATTAAGTGGACCAGCAGGGACAATTAGGAGGAAAACATGAACTCCAGGATCACAGAGAGACACACAGTGGAGAGTCTGACACCTTACTTCATCCTCTGAGAGCCGACTGAGAGCTGGAAGCTCCACCAGACTGATCAGACGTCCATGAAGCTCCACATCTCTCCTCACACACTCTTTACTGATCACCTTCTGATGTGAAAATTTTAACTTTTTCCCTTGAATAAGTTTGGACACAGAGACTGCAAGTGATCCATCACTTCCACACAGCACCAAGTTCAGCTTCTGTTTTCCTGGGACATTTTCTGATACTGAAAAACATATTAAGAGACTTTAGAATAAATTTTAACACTCTTTCCGTATCATTCAATTGCTTATTTTGAATCTGCATGAATCTTTATTATAAGTGGAACATTTTGGAACATTTTTATCATTCTATCAACATTTTTATCATTCTACATTATGGGGCCAGATTTACTAACAACCTGCATTAGCACATTCCCTCTTTTTTGCATTAAAAATCACTGTCAAGTGATACACTCAAGTGGTTTATAATGACAATGGAGTAGCAGGAAGTGTGTAAATTTGTCATGTGAAGTTAAATATTTAAAGCTGATAATTTTATAATTTATTTTAAAATGATTTCATTGTCTTTATTTTTAATCATAACCATTAAACAATTGTTAATGTTTAGGTAAATAAGCACTGGCAGTGCTTCAAAGACAATTCAAGATCAATTCAAAATCTACTCACCGACTGATTGAATCTTCTCTTGTAACTCTTTAATTTCATTCTCCGTTCTTTTCAGTTCTTCTTTAAATTTCTCCTCTGTTTCACGTCTGACTCTGTTCTCTTGAGCTTTCACATACATCTGAAGTGAATATGGTTCAATCTTCATGTTCTCAATATAATCCAGTAGTTTTGGGATCTGTCTTGAGTTTTCAGGTTCCTTTAACCCCATCACTCTGTACTGACCTCCACAGAGACTGATTAACTTCTGAGAGTCTGTGCTGGATTTGATTAAATCTGTTACTGGTTCTTCAACAGGGAGATCTGAGGTGAATAGCAGCATGAAATGCTCTCTGGAGTCAAATATCTTCTGGATCTCCTCCATTTCTGCTTTGTCTTCATTATTAAGTGGACCAGCAGGGACAATTAGGAGGAAAACATGAACTCCAGGATCACAGAGAGACACACAGTGGAGAGTCTGACACCTTACTTCATCCTCTGAGAGCCGACTGAGAGCTGGAAGCTCCACCAGACTGATCAGACGTCCATGAAGCTCCACATCTCTCCTCACACACTCTTTACTGATCACCTTCTGATGTGAAAATTTTAACTTTTTCCCTTGAATAAGTTTGGACACAGAGACTGCAAGTGATCCATCACTTCCACACAGCACCAAGTTCAGCTTCTGTTTTCCTGGGACATTTTCTGATACTGAAAAACATATTAAGAGACTTTAGAATAAATTTTAACACTCTTTCCGTATCATTCAATTGCTTATTTTGAATCTGCATGAATCTTTATTATAAGTGGAACATTTTGGAACATTTTTATCATTCTATCAACATTTTTATCATTTTACATTATGGGGCCAGATTTACTAACAACCTGCATTAGCACATTCCCTCTTTTTTGCATTAAAAATCACTGTCAAGTGATACACTCAAGTGGTTTATAATGACAATGGAGTAGCAGGAAGTGTGTAAATTTGTCACGTGAAGTTAAATATTTAAAGCTGATAATTTTATAATTTATTTTAAAATGATTTCATTGTCTTTATTTTTAATCATAACCATTAAACAATTGTTAATGTTTAGGTAAATAAGCACTGGCAGTGCTTCAAAGACAATTCAAGATCAATTCAAAATCTACTCACCGACTGATTGAATCTTCTCTTGTAACTCTTTAATTTCATTCTCCGTTCTCTTCAGTTCTTCTTTATATTTCTCCTCTGTTTCATGTCTGACTCTGTTCTCTTGAGCTTTCATATAAATCTGAAGTGAATATGGTTCAATCTTCATGTTCTCTATATAATCCAGTAGTTTTGGGATCTGTCTTGAGTTTTCAGGTTCCTTTAACCCCATCACTCTGTACTGACCTCCACAGAGACTGATTAACTTCTGAGAGTCTGTGCTGGATTTGATTAAATCTGTTACTGGTTCTTCAACAGGGAGATCTGAGGTGAATAGCAACATGAAATGCTCTCTGGAGTCAAATATCTTCTGGATCTCTTCCATTTCTGCTTTGTCTTCATTATTAAGTGGACCAGCAGGGACAATTAGGAGGAAAACATGAACTCCAGGATCACAGAGAGACACACAGTGGAGAGTCTGACACCTTACTTCATCCTCTGAGAGCCGACTGAGAGCTGGAAGCTCCACCAGACTGATCAGACGTCCATGAAGCTCCACATCTCTCCTCACACACTCTTTACTGATCACCTTCTGATGTGAAAATTTTAACTTTTTCCCTTGAATAAGTTTGGACACAGAGACTGCAAGTGATCCATCACTTCCACACAGCACCAAGTTCAGCTTCTGTTTTCCTGGGACATTTTCTGATACTGAAAAATATATTAAGAGACTTTAGAATAAATTTTAACACTCTTTCCGTATCATTCAATTGCTTATTTTGAATCTGCATGAATCTTTTTTTTGTCTTTTCAAGTGTTCACGCACTGTTCTCTGTTTCTCAGTTCATTCTTTTAAGTCATTTTTTAAGTAACACTGCATAATTTTCAAGAACACAATCAACAGGGTCAATGTTTATCACCAACACCAGATTAAACACTGCTTAGACTGTGTCCAAAGACAAAGGACTTAATTTAGGATTAATTGCTGCAAACTCCAAGCTGGGACTTTCAGTTAAACCTTGATGCTTGGAGGGACTTTACAAACACAAACATGACACTCAATATACAGTGCATGCATCTCAGCAAACAATATGAAATGGATTTTATAAACACTTGACCATATTACAGTTTTATTAAAGGTTCTTTATTAATTGAAATTTCTGTCAAGTACTAACCCTCATTTTGTTCCACATCTGTAAGACCTTCGTTCATCTTCGGAACACAAATGAGGATATTTTTTTATCCTCAATAGGAAGCAACATAATTGTACTGTAATTCAAGATACTAAAGACATCATTAAAACAGTTGACATGACTACATTGGTTCAATCTTAATGTTATGAAGTGACGAGAATATTTTTGTGAACTCATGTTTCCATTTGAAAGAAGATTCTGTCTTGGTCTGGGTATTTAAAGAGATGTTGCAGGAGGCTCAGGGCGCAATCTTATAATCAGATGAGCCCACAATGCTGTCCTTCAGACACTCAGCAATGTGCATTTTTCTGATGTCAGCTAAGCATCTTTTATTCTGTTTCTGAGCATTTGATGTTTTGTATTGATCATCTTTAAATTGATTATGTAATTGGCATGATACATTTACCTGACTAATAAATTGTTACATTTGGCTTTATTCTGACTTACTCTGAAATTATTGACTCTAGTAGATTACATTAAGTCCATAACCCCACAAATCTACGCTCGGGTTAGTAACAGACTAAAGTACTGTTTAGGTGGAGCAGTGGGGCACACCAACTGATACTTTAGAGCTCCGACTAACACATTGGCATTAGTTATGTATACTTAGATTATGGTGAGATTATTCTAACTAAGTGTCTGTGGGTAAACCACTGCATGATTATGTAAAGTTACCACTAGAGGAAGCTAAATTGATCAGCCTGATTTTATGGCAATGGTCATGGCCCCTGGTTAAAAGTAATCTTACCTTAATTTGGTGTGTTCAGATCTATGGGGACTAATTAAAAGTATTCTAGAATGAGCAAAGTGGGTACGGCCTCTAGAATATTAGTCATCGCCTCTGTCTAATGACCAAGACTGATGAGATTGTGCGTATGAGATCGTATGCCCGGCCGGAGCGAGACTCAAAGCGTTATAGGAATTCGAATGAACGAGTACAATAAGGGTAAAGAGTTAATTAGAATAATCGGTAGCACTTTATTTTACAGTACGTGTACTTTCATGGTACATGTATAGTAATTATGTTGTACATACAGGTAAAAGAGTGGTAACACAAGGTACCTACCTGACATGTATGTACATGGAAACTAATAAGAAACAATGCTGTACTTTCCAATGGTACATACATGGTAACTACTTTGTACCTATAGACAAGTGTTGGGTAATAACAGGCACTTACTTACAGTGTCCGTATATGATAACTAACAGACACATTACTGTACTTACTAATGGTATGTAGATGGTAAATATTTTGTACTTACAGACAAGTGTTGGTAAATAACACGCACTTATTTATGGTAACTTGTAAGACACATTACTGTACTTACTAATGGTATATACACAGTAACTATGTAGTACTTACAGACAAGTGTGGGTAATAACAGGCACTTACTTACAGTGTCCGTATATGGTAACTAACAGACACATTACTGTACTTACTAATTAAAAATAATAATTATTTTACAGTCCTATTTCCATGTACTTACTCTTAACGTACTAGTGAATATACCAGTTACTTAATGTGTAAGTTACACCTGGTAAGAGCTGGTAATTCCTATGTAATGTTTATGTACAAGGGTGCACTTTATTTTACAGTCCTATTTCCATGTACTTACTCTGAACGTACTAGTGAATATACCAGTTAGTTAATGTGTAAGTTACACCTGGTAATTCCTATGTAATGTTTATGTATAAGGACGCACTTTATTTTACAGTCCTATCTCCACGTACTTACTATTCACGTATTAGTGAATATACCAGTTAGTAAATGTGTAAGTTACACCTGGTAAGAGCATAGTAACTTTCAAAGACACAAAACATACATTTTTGTACGTTTAGAAAGGTGCTAAAACGTGCAATATTGACGTATTTGTAACATCTGCATCTGCCATCCTTTCCTCCAACCACCAGAGGGAGCCATCTCCCGAGTATTGAACACGGCCGGTTCTTCTCGCCTCTCTTCCTGTCTACACTTGTTATAAGCCATATTGTTTGTGCATTATGTTGCGAAGTATTGCCAGTTTACACCTGTCTCTACCAAGCGTTTCATTTACTCCTGACTGTTTGCACGTTAATGTCTCTTTGCCTGTTTCTGACCACGTCTTTTGGATTACCCTTTTGGATGAGTTTACTGATTGGACTGCCGCTATTGTTACCGACCTTTTGCCTGTTGTTTGACCACGATTTCTGCTCAATATCGCTCTCTGTTTGTGCTGTTGTGATCAATAAACCTCCGCACATGGATTCGAACACTCAATCGAGTCTGTCTCCATTACAGAATACTTCGCCTGAACAGAATCCAGCGGAGCTGACGCAACTACAGGCCGCGTTCGCTTACCAGAGTGAAATGATCAAGGATTTCCAAGGCCAACTCACTTCACTACGAGCTGCTAACGAACATCTCACACGCTATATTCAATCCCTCCCTCTGGCCAGGCCTGATCTGGTAAGATTTTCATTACCTGATAAGTTTGATGGTACCGCTGAGAAATGCAGAGGATTTTTGCGTCAATGTACAATTTATTTCAATAACCAGCCTGAAGCTTTTCTCAGAGATTCGACTAAATGCTCTTTCATGATGTCATTGTTAACGGGAAGAGCTCTTGAGTGGGCATCAGCTGTCTGGGATCAGGATGATTATTTCACTAAGCAAATACGTGAAGTTTTCGAATATCCCGCGGGAGGGAGAGATGTTTCGTCACAGCTGTTACAGTTACGCCAGGGAAACCGCACAGCAGCTGATTATGCCGTAGAATTTCGTACCCTAGCAGCACAAAGTGGCTGGAATGAGGCAGCATTGAAACCAGTGTTTAAGCAGGGCCTCAGTCAGACGTTGCAGGCCGAACTTGCATGCAAGGACGTTGGCTCAGATCTTCACCAACTGATTTCAATGGCAATAAAACTTGATAACCTCCTACGTAATAACCCACCCAGCTTATTTGCAGCCTCAGCATCTGCCCCAGCCACCAGCTTTCAGGAACCAGTCGAGCCCATGCAGATCGGATACACTAGAGTATCTATGGAAGAACGTGAACGACGCAGAACCAACCGTCTGTGTTTCTATTGTGGTCAACCAGGTCATCAATGTCGTTCATGTCCTAACAAGCCCACCACGACCAAAGTGAGTACTGCCTTATCAACTATGCTGATTAGATGTTTTACTCTTCTCCTAACACTCTCATATGCTAATTCTGCTCAATGTGTTCCAGCGTTGATTGATTCCGGCTCTGCACTGAATTTGATCCATCATGAACTGGTCCATAAACTCAAAATACCTGTTATCCCTTGTATACCACCTATCAACATAACAGCCATTAATAGCCAACCTATTGGGGGAGGCATTACTCATCAAACTGCTCCCGTTACAGTCAAGATAGGCCTGTTCCACTCGGAGACAATCTCTTTGTATGTAACATCGACACCCCAGCATCCTGTAGTCTTGGGAAATCCATGGCTAACTATTCATGATCCACAAATTTCCTGGAATTCCAAGGAACTCACTAAATGGTCACCACATTGCTACAACCATTGCCTCCAGCTCCAGTTACAACTCCCGTGTTTAACTACCAGCATTGAAAGCCCGGCAACTAACGAACCAGTTTCTATTCCCCCAGAGTATGCCGACTACAGTGAGGCCTTCAGCAAGTCCAAAGCCACCCAGTTACCTCCACATCGCCCCTGGGACTGCGCGATTGAACTGTTACCAAACACTGCACCTCCTAAGAGCAAGGTATATCCATTAACCATTCCTGAAACGCACGCCATGGAGAAATACATTGAAGAGGCTCTAGAATCCGGTTTCATTCGTCCGTCCACATCTCCAGCAGCATCAGGTTTTTTCTTTGTTGAAAAGAAGGATGGTGGACTACGTCCCTGCATCAATTACCGAGGTCTCAACTCCATTACCATCAAGAACAGGTACCCATTGCCATTAGTTCCCTCTGCATTAGAACTGTTGCGTGAAGCCACCATTTTCACTAAATTAGACCTGCGCAGTGCTTATAATCTAATCAGAATCAGAGAAGGTGACGAATGGAAAACGGCTTTTATCACCACCAGGGGGCACTATGAATACTCCGTTATGCCGTATGGCCTGGTCAATGCTCCATCCGTGCTCCAGTCCTTCATTAATGAGATTTTCCGTGACATTCTGAACCACTATGTTATTGCTTACATTGATGACATCCTGATCTACTCAAGAACACGTGAGTTACACATCCAGCATGTAAGAAATGTTCTGTCTCGATTACTGGCTAACAACTTGTATGTCAAGGCTGAGAAATGTGAATTTCATGTCTCTAGTACTACCTTCCTTGGCTACAGGATCAGTCATAAAGGAGTAGAGATGGACACTGGGAAAGTTGAGGCAGTCACAGAATGGCCACGTCCTACCACGGTAAAGGAATTGCAAAGGTTTTTGGGATTTGCTAATTTTTATAGGAGGTTTATCCGTAACTACAGTTCTATTGCAGCTCCTCTAACATCTTTGCTTAAGGGTAAACCAAGGAAACTGTCTTGGACTCAGTCTGCACAATCAGCTTTTGAGGCTCTGAAAACCAGCTTTACTACTGCCCCAATTCTGAAACATCCAGATCCTGAATTACCATTCATTGTGGAAGTAGATGCTTCTGACTTTGGCATTGGAGCAGTTCTATCCCAGAGACATGGAAACCCTGGTAAAATATTTCCCTGTGCTTTTTTCTCCAGAAAACTAACAACAGCAGAAAGAAACTATGACGTGGGTAACAAGGAACTGTTGTCTATCAAAGCAGCGCTGGCAGAATGGAGGCACTGGTTGGAGGGAGCTCGCCATCCTTTTCAGGTTATTACTGACAACAAAAATTTGGAGTACATCAAGTCTGCAAAACGTCTCAATCCAAGACAAGCCCGCTGGTCATTGTTCTTCACTAGATTTCAATTCACTGTCACTTATCGCCCAGGAAGCAAGAATGGCAAAGCTGATGCCCTTTCACGAAGATTTGACTCTAATGAAACTTCTTGTTGTCAGGGGCCAATTCTACCTCCTTCTGTTATTGTGGCACCCATTCGTTGGGATATAATGGAGGAACTGCAAAGAGAACAGCAAACAGAACCAACTCCCCCAGAATGTCCCCCTGGCCGTCATTTTGTCCCAAGATCTCTTCGCCAGCGAATCACACAATGGGTGCACACATCTCTGAGCTCCGGGCATCCTGGCATTCAACGGACAGTAGAACTGGTGCGTAACTCCTTTTGGTGGCCTAGTCTAATTAACGATGTTTCTATGTATGTCAAGTCTTGCAGTGTGTGTGCTCAGTCCAAGACACCCCGTGAACTCCCAGCTGGTCTCCTTGAGCCTCTGCCAATTCCTCGGCGCCCCTGGTCTCATCTGGCTGTGGACTTCGTTACTGATCTACCCAGTTCCAATGGCTACACCACAATCCTGGTAATTATTGATCGCTTCTCTAAAGCATGTCGTCTTATCCCACTAAAAGGCTTACCCACAGCAATGGAAACTGCACAAGCATTATTTCACCATGTTTTTCGTGTCTATGGAATTCCTGAGGATATAGTCTCGGACAGGGGTCCACAATTCACGTCTCGTGTTTGGCAAGCTTTTTGCAAGCAATTGGACATTAATGTAAGCTTAACATCTGGCTATCATCCCCAGGCTAATGGACAGCTTGAGAGGCTGAACCAAGAATTGGGCCGTTATCTCAGGTCCTACTGCTGCCGAGAACAACAATGTTGGAGTGACTTTTTACCTTGGGCGGAATATGCACAGAATTCACTTACTCATTCTTCTACAGGACTCACCCCCTTCAAGTGTGTTCTAGGTTATCAGCCTCCCATGTTCCCTTGGTCTGGACAACCTTCTGAAGTGCCTGCGGTGGATGATTGGGTCCGAAGAAGTGAACGGGTGTGGGACAGCGCCCATGTGAGGCTGCAGAGGGCAATCGGAGCCCAGAGGATCAAGGCAGACCGCAGGAGGCATCCCCACCCAAACTACCAGCCGGGTCAGAGGGTCTGGCTTTCGACTTGAGATCTACGGTTGCGGCTGCCCAGCAGGAAGCTCAGCCCACGGTATGTAGGCCCATTTCGTATCTTAAGACAGATCAATCCAGTAACCTACAGGCTGCAGCTTCCTGCTCATTATCGTATTTCTCCTTCCTTTCATGTATCTCTGTTGAAACCGGTCCACCCTGCTTCCGGCCCCACTACTGAGGAGAGGGAACCCCCTCCACCACTGGACATTGATGGAGCTCCGGCTTACCTGGTAAAGGAGATTTTGGATTCCAGGCGTCATGGGGGCCGGTTGCAATATCTGGTGGACTGGGAGGGCTATGGTCCTGAGGAGAGATCATGGGTGGCCGCCAAAGACATCTTGGACCCATCTTTGACCCAGGAGTTCCACCAGGCACACCCTGATCATCCTGCACCCAGACCAAGGGGACGGCCACGAGGAACACCTGGAGGTGTTCATAGGGGGAGGGATTCTGTAACATCTGCATCTGCCATCCTTTCCTCCAACCACCAGAGGGAGCCATCTCCCGAGTATTGAACACGGCCGGTTCTTCTCGCCTCTCTTCCTGTCTACACTTGTTATAAGCCATATTGTTTGTGCATTATGTTGCGAAGTATTGCCAGTTTACACCTGTCTCTACCAAGCGTTTCATCTACTCCTGACTGTTTGCACGTTAATGTCTCTTTGCCTGTTTCTGACCACGTCTTTTGGATTACCCTTTTGGATGAGTTTACTGATTGGACTGCCGCTATTGTTACCGACCTTTTGCCTGTTGTTTGACCACGATTTCTGCTCGATATCTCTCTCTGTTTGTGCTGTTGTGATCAATAAACCTCCGCACATGGATTCGAACACTCAATCAAGTCTGTCTCCGTTACAGTATTTATTGCACTAAAAAGTAAAAATAAGTTTTTACAGCCAAAAATTTTAAAATATTTACGAATCTCTCTGTCATAAAGATATGTGTATAATTTCCCTTTTATCGTTTTGTAGATAAACGTAAGATCCCTAAACCCCACCCCATCCTGAACATAAACCTACCCATTTTATACATAATGGACAGAAATGTGTAGGAATATTACAATTTTTGTAAAAATATAACATTAAAACGATATTTTGAGCCGCTAATCCTACACCTACCTTTAAACCTAAGTTACCCATAAACATTAAAACTCTGTACTGTTTTAAATAAAAGAATGACAGACAAACAAGCATAATCACAACAATTTATTTATTGCGAAAATGTCATACCAAAAGAAGTTCAAATGATGATGAGTTGCAGTCGCAGTCCTCTCTGGCGGTAAATAATATTTTTTTATCGAGCAGAATATGATGAATCCGGCTTCTCTACGTGAAGGCGAGCACTAATTCAAATGTCAATCCACTGAAACACTGCATGTCGCAATCTGTGACGAAGCAGGTGAGAGCCAATGAGCGTTTGATATCAGTGCCGTAAACCATGTCGTAGCGCTTATCGAGGGTGGCGCTACTTTCAAATTTAAATTATAACGAGCGCGAGCTTTAACTGTGACGGTCGCTGCTGAGAATGAAGATGAAGATTGATGGATAAAGGGCTGAATTTGGATCTGTTCCTTACAAACATATGGATTCTAATGATATGGAGTACAGCAAACAAATAAAATGGGTGTGATTTGTGAATTTATCTTGTGTTTTGATATATCTTATGGTTGTATTGGCTGCATAGGAGAAAACGTCTTCTGTGTCTCACAGCAAACTAACTAAATATTACAGGTCACGAACAGAAATGTTATTCATATTAAGTAGATGAGTAAACTATTCAAAAAATGTGACTAAAACATGTATTGATATAACAATTTAATGCAACAGATTTAAAACATTAATCCCATGATTTTATTATTACAGGGGAACTAATTTACATTCAAACTTTAAGTTACATGATGTACGTTTTTATTGCTGTTAATAAGCAAGTATTTTTACGTTTTAGTCCTCTAAATACGTCAGTGTTGTACCTTTTTGTGTGTATGAGAACGTAAGTAAATGTATGTGTGGCAGAACCACACTTTACATAAAAATACACACGTATTCTCATGAGATCATGGTAATTCCTATGTAATGTTTATGTACAAGGATGCACTTTATTTTACAGTCCTATTTCTATGTACATACTATGAACATACTAGTGAATATACCAGTTATTTAATGTGTAAGTTACACCTGGTAAGAGCTGGTAATTCCTATGTAATGTTTATGTACAAGGGTGCACTTTATTTTACAGTCCTATTTCCATGTACTTACTCTGAACGTACTAGTGAATATACCAGTTAGTTAATGTGTAAGTTACACATTACTTTGGTCGGGGGTTATAAGCATAATACAAGATACTTCTTGAGTACTGGATGATATACTTTTGCGGTTCAACTTGCCTAATCTTTACAGAACAATAATTCACTTAATAGGGTTATTTTGATGACATACATACAGATCAGTAACACTACAACTGTACTTGGTATACTCAGTTGTCATGTGTCAAAAGCCTTGCTTAAAAGGACTACTTGATGAGTATTAACACTATGAAGTGCTGTATAGTTAGTGAAGTGTATAATTTTGGTAAGCACATTTGTTTCACAGTAGTTAAGCAAGTGTCCGTTATTTGTGTCCTCATTTCTCCGTGAGTACAACATATTTACCATGTATATACCACTAGTAAGTACAGTATTGTGTCTTACTAGTTACCACACATAAGTGCCTGTTATTACCCACCCTTATCTGTAAGTACTACATAGTTACTGTGTATATACCATTAGTAAGTACAGTAATGTGTCTTACAAGTTACCATAAACAAGTGCCTGTTATTACCCACACTTGTCGGTAAGTACAAAATATTTACCATGTACATACCATTCGTAAGTACAGTAATGTGTCTGTTAGTTACCATATACGGACACTGTAAGTAAGTACCTGTTATTACCCAACACTTGTCTATAGGTACAAAGTAGTTACCATGTATGTGCCATTGGAAAGTACAGCAGTGTTTCTTATTACTTTCCATGTACATACATGTCAGGTAAGTACCTTGTGTTACCACTCTTTTACCTGTATGTACAACATAATTACTATATATGTACCAGGAAAGTACACGTACTGTAAAATAAAGTGCTACCGAATAATCAAATGTATGGCTAAATTATCATATAAATGACAAATAATCAGTTGACATTCTAAACTAAATTCGAGGTCATAATAAAATGGAGTCAGATAAAAGTTTACTTGGAATTAAACTACTTTGCCACACTGAAAAGACCGAACTCGCAAGAAACCTTCCCCGTCCTGTGGTAAACTGCCGATGGGCCGATTGGGCGGGCCTTACAACATGATTAGCTCTTCTAATAATGAGCCGGTGTTCTGATGTAAACACGGAAGCGCTGCACTGTCTATACACCATAAACAGCATAGCAGAATCACATGGAAGAGAAGAACTTGTTGAATAAAGTCATTATTTTTGTTTTGTTTTTGTGCACAAAAATATTCTCGTCACTTCATAACATTAAGATTGAACCATTGTAGTCATGTCGACTGTTTTACTGATGTCTTTAGTATTTTTCTGGACCTTGAATGATGTTAATGACGTTGCTTTCTACTGAGGATAAAAAAAAAAAAAAAAAAAAAAAAAAAAATAGAAAATAAATAAAAAACTCTTGGATTTTATCAAAATTATCTAATTTGTGTTCCAACGATGAACTTACGAAGGTCTTACGGGTGTGGAACGACATGAAGGTAATTAATTAATGACAGAATTTTCTTTTAAATAGAAATTCTCTTAAATTTCTAATAAATAGAGCACCTTAGACAGTATGCCTTTAGACATACAAATTTGTTTAATAATATTTAATTGGAATTGTGCTTTATTAACAGACATTGTGCTTTGTATTACAAAACATTACAATTTTTCCAAACTATTTAACAGTATAGGTAGCTCTACAAGCATGATGAATATATATATATATTAAAAAAATAAAAAATATATATATTTTTTTTAAAATTTTTTTTGTCATTTCTATTAAAAATGTGTGTTGCATTTGTAAAGAAAATAGTTGTCTGACTACACTCTATCTTAACTCATTCTCAGCAACATTAATAGCAGCTGCAGTAGGATCTTGTGATGAATTTTGAGTGTGTTACTGTTTTAATTATTTTTGATTCACAAACATTGTCATCACACCATCTTAATATTATATGACTAAGTTTGCTCATATTATTATTTTTTTTTTAATTCTAGATCCACACAAACATTGTTTACATATTATTTTTCCATATATCCAAATCAGGATTGTGACCTTGGGCAAATTAAGTGCATTAAGCAGCAAAGAAGAAGCTGTTATTTGTGCATGTAGAGTCCACCTGTGATGCGGCTGATTGAACTGCTTGCTGTTGAAATCACTCAGTAAAGGATCAATCTTTAATTCTAAGACATTTCTCTCTCAAGTTATTACAGGAACAGATCCAAATTCAAACTTTTATTCATGGACATTTATTCAGAAAAACATCTCGGTTACGTATGTAACCCTCATTCCCTGAAGGAGGGAACGGAGACGTACGTCAGTAGTGACTGACGAATTGGGATCCCAAATAAAACACCACAGTTACGAAACCCCTTCCAGTGCCCAGCGCAGGCTCTAGCCGTCCATCGCACCAAGGGGACGGAGAAGGGGGCGAGCTTACGCCGGGAAGTCTACCACTGTTCCGATATACCCACTAAGTAAACTAGACTACACTGGGGAAGTGAACCCGTAAGGGACACTGCGGAACCACTACCTACCCAGTGGGGAAGGAATTTACGTGGAGAGATATGGACTGGCCTGGAGGGCAGAACACATATGACTCCCTGGGATGGCTCCACCTGAGTAGGGGGAGACTCATCTGACAGGTGACAGCAGAAGCTCTGCTAAGGGAAAGACACGGGCTCACCGTAGGGAGTAACCGTGGACAATACACATATGGAATCACTCACGTGGAGGGATTGCAAGATATGGAACCCAACCAACAGACAACATCGAAGATGGATGTTGGTCTCTGGCATCAGACACTCCGCAATGTCCGAGCCGAAGGGGGAGGCGGAGGAGCTCGACAGGGTTCACCTGAACGGGGAACACGACTGGAGTGAAAGATGCACGTACCCGGCCCAGAGGGCGGGAATGGCATTGCAAGCTGACACATAGAACAGGTTCAACACGTCTACCGGCTAGTGGAAGCGAGTACACGGGAAGAAACCGGTTCCACACGTAAGCTATAAAACCTAGCAAACGTGTTGGGTGTCGCCCAGCCCGCAGCTCTACAGATATCTGTCAGCGAGGCGCCATGAGCCAGCGCCCAGGAAGAGGACACTCCTCTGGTGGAGTGGGCTCTCAACCCAAATGGGCAAGGCACGCCCTGGGAATCGTAAGCCAGGGCAATGGCATCCACAATCCAGTGGGCCATCCTCTGCTTGGAGACAGCCTTTCCCTTCTGCTGGCCTCCGTAACAGACGAAGAGCTGATCTGAGGTCCTGAAGCTTCGAGTTCTATCCACGTAAACGCGCAGAGTGTGAACTGGACAGAGCGAAGCCAGGGCTGGGTCTGCCTCCTCCGAAGGCAGCGCTTGCAGGTTCACTACCTGATCTCTGAAGGGAGTGGTAGTAACCTTGGGCACATATCCAGGCCGGGGTCTCAGGATGATGTGAGAATCCCCAGGCCCGAATTCCAGGCTCGATTCGTCGACTGAAAATGCGTGCAGGTCCCCTACCCTCTTGAGCGAGGCCAATGCAACCAGGAGGAAGGGATGATGCCGAAGCGATGTTAGAACTAAGGTGAGATCCCAAGAGGGTATGGAGGGCGGGCGAGGCGGATTCAGTCTCCTCGCCCCCCTCAGGAACCTGACGATCAGATCGTGCTTCCCCAAGGACTTTCCATCAACTGCATCGTGATGTGCGGCAATGGCGGCAACATACACTTTGAGGGTGGAGGGAGACAGCCTTCGCTCCAGCCCCTCTTGCAGGAAGGAAAGCACAGATCTGACTGAGCATGATCGGGGGTCTTCTCGATGAGAAGAACACCACTCAACGAACAGGTTCCACTTCAACGCATAGAGGTTCCTAGTGGAAGGAGCTCTAGCGGAAGTGATAGTGTCTACAACCGCTTGCGGGAGATCACTTAGAACCTCCGCATCCCGTACAGGGAGCACACGTGGAGGTTCCACAGGTCGGGACGCGGGTGCCACAGGGTGCCCCCTCTCTGAGTCAGAAGGTCCTTCCTCAGAGGAATCGGCCAAGGAGGGGCTGTCGTGAGGAGCATCAGGTCCGAAAACCATGTCCGGGTGGGCCAATAAGGGGCCACCAACAAGACCTGCTCCCCGTCCTCCCTGACTTTGCACAGGAGCTGTGCAAGAAGGCGCACTGGGGGGAACGCATATTTGCGAAGACCCTGGGGCCAACTGTGTGCCAGAGCATCCGTGCCGAGAATACCCGCGGTCAGGGAATAGAACCAGTGGCACAGAGCATTCTCCTGGGAGGCAAACAGATCTATCTGAGCCTCGCCGTAGTAATGACATATCAGTTGGACCACCTGGGAATGGAGTCTCCATTCGCCCACAAGTGGAGGCTGCCGTGAGAGCTCGTCAGCTGCACGGTTGAGCAAACCTGGGACATGAATGGCATGGAGCGACCTCAGATGCTTCTGACTTCATAACAATAGATGGCGGGCGAGTTGCGTCATGTGGCGGGAGCGTAGACCACCCTGATGGTTGATGTACGCTACGGTCGCAATGTTGTCTGAACGGACTAGAACGTGCTTGCCTGTCAGCAGCTCCTTGAAGCGGCCCAGTGCAAGACGAACTGCCAGCAACTCGAGGCAATTGATATGCCAATGCAGCTGAGGTCCCGTCCACAGACCTGATGCTGCATGCCCGTTGTATGTGGCACCCCACCCTGAGGTCGAGGCGTCTGTGTGGACCACAGCATGCCTGGACACCTGTTCGAGGGGAACTCCTGCCCGCAGGAACGAGGGGTCTGACCATCGAGTGAGGGCACGGCGGCAGCTCAGTGTCACAGGAACATGCAGCGTTGCCATGCCCATCTCGGGAATCCGGCCGTGGAGCCAGTGTTGAAGCAGCCTCATATGCGGATGCCATATGCCCCAGGAGCCTCTGAAACATTTTCAGTGGGGCCGCCGTCCTGCACTTGAGCGTACTCAGGCAGTTCAACACTGACTGGACGCGCTACTCGATGAGTCGCGCAGTCTGAGCGACCGAGTCCAGTTCCATACCGAGATAAGAGATCCTCTGCCCGGGGGAGAGTTTGCTCTTGTCCCAGTTAACCCGAAGACCCAACCGGCTGAGGTGTGCCAACACCATGTCCCTGTGTTCGCACAACTGCTCTCCAGTCGTCGAGATAGTTGAGAATACGAATGCCTTGTTCCTTGAGGGGAACAATGGCCGCCTCCGCAACCTTCGTAAAGACGCGGGGGGACAGGGCCAGCCCGAAGGGCAGGACTTTGTACTGATATGCCCGACCCTCGAACGCAAACCATAGAAAGGGTCTGTGACGAGGAAGATTCGAGACATGAAAGTACGTGTCCTTCAGGTCTATCGCTGCAAACCAATCTTGGGGATGGATGCATTCGAAAATGCGTTTCTGCGTCATCATCTTGAATGGCAGCCTGTGAAGGGACCGATTCAGGACTCGCAGATCCAAGATTGGCCGTAACCCACCTCCTTTCATCGGTACAATGAAGTAGGGACTGTAAAACCCTGACTTCATATCGGCTGGAGGGACCGGCTCGATTGCATCCTTCACCAGGAGGACAGCAATCTCCGCCTGAAGAACAGGAGCGCTGTCCAGTGACACCTGAGTGTAGTGGACACCTCTGAACACCGGGGGACGCCGGGTGAACTGAATTGCATAGACGAGCCTGATTGTACGAATGAGCCAGCGGGATGGGCTGGGGAGCGCTAGCCAGGCTTCCAGACACCGAACCAGCGGGACCAAAGGCACCACAGGCGCACCGGGAGCGGTGCAGCGAGGCAGAGTGCTGAGACTCGACTCGGACGGCACAGCGGCCCAAAGTGGAGTCAGGCTCTGCGGAGTGACAGCACAGATGGGAGACGGTACACGTGGTACGGCCTGCACCATCAGACTGCCACCCACTGGCGAATTGAGAGGGGGCTGTGAAAACCGAGGCAGAACCCCGGGTCCTGACAACCGCGCCCTTTTGTGACCTGGAGGAAGGGAAGGAAACAGCTCTTTCTGTGAAAAGGTGGGTACCGCTGGACTCCGGAGAGCCAGCGGCGGAACAGACATGACAAATTTCTCCCGGCCCTCCCCCGGGACTGGAGGAGATGATGGAATCCTCCCCCGAAGAGCTGCAACTTCCTCCTCCAGGTCGCCTGTCTCAGGATCACGACTTCCTCGACCTCTTGCCACCTGGCTTGTCTTGAGCGGGCTGGGCGCTCCTGGAGGCTGCTGCTTGGCCACTTTAGCAGGGGCGGAGGACGACGCGGGCGGGCGCCCTCGGCGACGAGCAGGCTGAGGTTGCGCCGCCGGCTGGGTGGAGGCAGCAGCTGGCCGGCGGGGCAGGACATGTTTGATCGCCTCAGCCTGCTTCTGGGCAGCGGAGAACTGTTGGGCGAAGCTCTCCACTGCGTCGCCGAATAGGCCAGCCTGGGACACGGGGGAGTCCAGGAACCGATATTTATCGGTCTCCCTCATGTCTGCCAGGTTTAGCCATAGATGGCGCTGCTGGACTACAAGAGTAGCCAGTGTGTGCCATCACCTTAGTCACCCAGAGAGCGAGGTCGGTGGCGGCACGCAACTCCCCCAGCAAATGTTGGTCAAGATCACCCTGCGGCATTTCCGATAACGCTTTTGCTTAATATACTTGCAAAAGGGCCATGGCATGCAAGGCGGAGGTGGCCTGCCCACAGGCTCTGTAAGCCTTCTCCGTCAGAGAGGAAGAGAACTTACAGGCCCGGGACGGAAGGCGTGGTTCACAGCGCCAGCCGGCGGCCGTAGGGCATAACTGCATCGCTACTGACTGCTCGACTGGGGGGATCCCCATATAACCTTTAGCCTCTCCGCCATCCAGGGTGGTGACTTGAGGATTACGGAAGCCCTTACCGTAATCCTCAAGTCACCCTGCCTACACGCAGACGAACCGTCACTCCGACCAGAGCCAGAGAAAACGGTCGCACGGGGCATAGGGGAGGGGACCCCCGCTCCCTGAGAACCAAGGAACGAGAGTCTCGACCTCAGCACCGCGATAGTCATATTCCCACAATGGGAACATGAACCATCTACAAATGGTGCCTCAGCATGCTGAACGCCCAAACACGTGATACAGCGATTGTGCCCATCAGCAGGGACCAGGGAATGACCACATCCAGTAGAGCACAGACGAAATGACATCTTTCAAGATGCAGGGTTCGTCTGTAAAGTCTGGAAGAAGGGGGGAATCACAGCTCTTTTTGTGAATGAGACACACTGGGAGTGACACGAGAGTGTGCACAAACACACAAGGGACCTGGCCAAATCGCAGACCAAACACTTGGAATTACAGCGGAACGCTGTCTCACAGCCGTTGTTCCTGCCCGGACCCAGAAGCTCTCGGACTCGCTGCAGTGTCGTAGCACCAAACACAGTAAGAGAAACTGCTTGTTTTGAGATCTTCTCCAGCTTGTAGGACACCAATAGCTTGGCTCCGAAGCGAAAGACAGAGTGCGATTGCATTTCCCTCCCCTTTTGTATCCACCTGTTAGGGGAGGGGTGCGTTATGCAAATAACACACGCCAATGTCCATTGGCTTGTTTTAGTTCTCTCGAAGCTGACAGGGGCTCTCTTGCGATATCCCAATTCGTCGGTCACTACTGACGTACGTCGAACGTGACCGACTGAAAGGGAACACTATTTTACAGTTATTTCCTGAATTAATTCAAATGACTGGCAGCAACAGAACATTTAACACTAACAGATCTCTCAAGATCTTAGTAACTTTACTTATTACAGTTTGACTTTATTTCTTTTATACAAAAGTTCCAACTGAGAGGTTTAGGTGTTGATATCTTATTGAAAAAAAAAGTTTGATTCTTACCATTATGTTGATCAGTGTATGCTTTAGTTGAGCTCAGGAACCTAGAATTAGATTTTCTTTTGTTGCAGTAAGTTGCCACACATTTGGAAAAAAAAAGGGAAAAAAACAACTGCAGGAGAACATTTCTTTAGATGTACGCCACATATGCATGATATTATCATCATCATGTAGTGACCTGATTCACTGATATCACTTAAAGTCAAATCTCTGAGTACATTAACAGTAAATTTCACATGGTTTACAGTAGCTTTGTGATATTATGGCATCAGTATTATGACAATTTGGTATACAGAGTTTTTTTTTTTTTTTAACTCATTATACAGGAAATATTTTGAGCTGTGTCTTTTAGGCGCACAGAGACAACATGTTTTCTCAACAATGATGACAATCAAGCTTTTTGTGACTTTAGTAACTTGTTTTGTGACAAGTTTTGGGGCCGTTTTGGGGCCCTTATGGGGCTCTAAGCAGAATTTTATTTGAGGGCCCCTCCATTAGAATAAACAGTATCTTCTTATATAAAAAAATAAATCTAAATGTAAATCTTAAACTAAATTAAATACTTAAATAATGACATAAAATTAACAGTTCAGATGGACCTGTAGGGAGATAACAATACTAAATGTATTAACAGTAAAGAACAGTTCACCCAAAAATGAAAATTCTCTCATCATTTACTCACTCTTAAGTTGTTTTAAACCTGAAGTAATTTCTTTCTTCTGCTGAACACAAAATTTTATTTTTTGAAGAATGTGGGTTGCTGGTCACCAACTCTTCTTTGTTTGCCCTCTGTCACGGATTGCACACAAACAAGATGGTAAGATCCAAGTGCAGCATTTATTGGGTAATCCACAGTCGTATATCCAAAAACAGGCAGGGGTCAAAATCCAGATAACAGTCCACAAAACAAAAAGCCAGGAATACAAAAGTGCATGTAACAAAAACATTAACAATCCAGAAACAAAGGCAGAAACAACTCAGTATAAATAGACAGACACTAATGACAAACTCAAGACAGCTGGGTGCAATGAAACGAGGATAATGAGTCCGGGAAGTGGGTTATGGGAAATGCAGTTCACAAAGGGTGAGGAACAGTCCGGATTGAAGTGCCCTCTAGTGGCTACCTAGGGCACTCCAACTGGTGATCATGACACCCACATTCTTCAAAATATCTTCTTTTGTGTTCAGCAGAAGAAAGAAATTAATACAGGTTTGGAACAATATGAGAGTGAGTAAATAAAGACAGAATTTTCATTTTTGGGTGAACTATCCCTTTAAAGACAAGGGCAACATGTTTACCATTAGGCGGCTGTTTCTTTAAGACCTGCACACATCTTCTTGCTACATCTTTCCTGTAGCTCAGTGGTTAGAGCGTGGCACTAGCAATGCCAAGGTCATGTGTTCAATCCCAGGGATTGCACATACTCAGATACAAATGTATAGTACAATGCAATGTAAGTCGCTTGGGATAAAAGCGTCTGCCAAATGCGTAAATGTAAATCTCAAATACAGACACGCATTCGATTTTCTCTCAACTGATTACTTTCGCTTTAGACATAACAAATGTGTTTATGTAAACCTTGTGTATTTTACAGTATTAGTACAATCAGACACGAAAGATAAAGTCCACTATTCGGTGCATGTCAGAATGAAATTAATGAAATGTTTAACCGACAAGGCTTTGAAGTACATCCAAATAATGAACTTTTGTGATAGAGAATAAGTGCAGAGTCCCGTGAGTGTAACTCTACCGCTGCGTTAATGTGATCCAAGTGTACGTCGAGTTGTACAGTAATGGGACGGAGACGCAGAACTGCAACTGGTTGAATAAGCGCTGTAAAAATCAAGCCGTCTGGAAGCTGATATTGAGATTTCAGAATTAGACATTGCTATTAAACAGATGTCTAAGGGAAAGTCCCCAGGTATTGATGGCATCACAGTAGAACTATATAAACATTTTTAAATAAGAATTTTAGTTTTCGAAGCCTTAAAAGAATGTGTAGATAAAGCTGAACTATCGCCATCAATGAGGCATGGTTTAATTATTCTGGTTCCGAAGTCGAATAAAGATAAATTATTTTTAGACAATTGGAGACCAATAACTCTGTTATGTAATGATTTCAAATTACTCTCTCATGTTTTTCCAAATAGACTTAAAAAGGCATTGGCGAAATGATCAGTGAAACACAATCGGCTCTTATTAAAGGGAGCGGTATTCACAGTCATATTAGATTAGTTCTTGATATGCTCGATTTTTAACTATTTAATTCCTCAGACAAGCTTACTTCTATTTCTAGATTTTTTCAAGGCGTTTGATACCCTCGAGCACTCTTTTCTATTTAAATCATTAGAAATTTTTGGCTTTGGACCTATGTTTTGTAGAGTAATTTCTATGTTTTACAATGAAATTTTTAGTAGTGTTTCCCTTGACATTGGCTCATCACCCAGAATTCAAATCAAACGAGAAATCCATCAGGGATGCCCTATCTCACCATTACTTTTTAATATTGCTGTCGAACTAATGTCTTTATTTATAAAAAAATTTTGAGGACAATATTGGCATAAACATTCTTGGTAGGACCTTTACTATAAGCCATTTTGCAGATGACACACTTTTATTTCTTAAAAATAAAGAGGTGCTTCCATTAGTTATTGATAAAATTTCTGTCTTCTTAAAGGCATCAGGTCTGACCCTAAACTTAAAAAAAATGTGAATTAATGGCTATCCAGAGAATATAGAGGGCATTCCAGTGAAAAATGAGGTTAAGTATTTAGGGATTATGATTACCAAAAATGTTGCTAATAGAGAACACTCAACTTTTAATTCTAAAATAGAAAATATGAAAAAATCCTTAAATTGTTGGTTATCTCGAGACCTAAAAAATGATTCTAGCTGCTTGCTCAGTTTATTTAAATAAAATAAGCGGAACCAACACAAATCTTTAGTTTTTTACTTAATTGACATTTGCACTCAATTGTATTATGTTAAATGAAATTAAATTTGCAAAATGTTAAGTTAACCTAAACCATTTGTGTTGGGACTACATGAATCATTTATGTTACACTGATTGAAACTGGGCAGTGGATTTCTAGTTCCCAGCATGCTTTGCGTAGGGATAGATCGGGACAGTAAATGTTGAAATTAAGTGCTGTTTAATGTGTTTTTTAGTAAAGGGAACTACCTTTTAAAGTTTGATGTTCAGTTATATTTGACAATTAAAAGAGTTAATGTTGTGTCGATTTTTTTGAGGTTACCATTATGCTGAAGTGTAGACCTTGTGGTTAGGCTGTGGGTGGCTACATGATATAAGTCTATGTTGTTCTCAACAAGCTTTAACTGTGCTGAAACCAGTGATGAGAAGGTCTTTACCTGATCATTACTTGCATGTTACAAATGTTACACTTAGCATATAAAAAAGTGTTGTTTTAATTTAGTTTTTATATAAATAAATTAGTTTGAGGGCCAGCACATAATTTACACAGTCTAAATATGGAATTGCAATAGCACTGGTTGGATCAACAAGAGTGAATTATGTTCAGGAAACATTCACAGAATACGTCAAATGAAACTGGTGTGATCTCATTCAGTTAGGATGAATTTTACTCATCAGTACAATTAACCTAGCTTAAGTTCAAATAAATCAGTTCAACTGTGTGGAAATAGGTGTCATAATTGAATTAAGGTAGATTAAATATATTGGGTAGAATTCTCTTGACTAAAACGAGGGAATTTCCAAACTCATTTATTTATCTCATGCCTTGTATACTGCCCCAAAATAAGTTAAATCAGTGAATTCTATTTTATTTAAATTTATATGGAAAAATAAAACATTTACGTAAATTCCATATGGTTAAAGAGTATGAACACGGGGGCTTGAGAGCCATTGATTTTGAATCTCTTCTTGGTACATTTAGAATAAAATGACTGAAAGAATGTTTAACAAAGTCACACTCAATATGGTACCATATTCCTAACCACATTTTTAAAAATATTGGCGGCCTTGAATTTGTGTTGAGATGTGATCTGGATCTTTGTAAAATTCTACACTATGTGGGCTAAGCATAAATGTATAATATAAGTGTAACTATACTGAGTAATGAAAATGGTTTTATAGTAAAACTACATGCAAAAACCTAAAACATCTTTTTTAGAATGTTGGAAGTATTTGTATATAATTTGAATTGTAGTTGATGATCATAATTAGAAGCTAATTTCTGAAAAAAAAAAAAAAAAGAAAAAAGAAAAAAGAAAAGAAAAAGACCTTGAACACTACCTTTATCACTTCTCTCTTTCTGTCTTTCTTTTGGTTTTCCATCATCTTCTTGATTAGAATGCTCTTCATTTTCTTCCTCTGGTCTGATTGAATCCTCTCCCCTGCTCTGCTCTTCATCCACTGGTGATCCTATAACATCATGAAATATCTCACAAGTGAGATAGTCTTCTTGGTTTTCCTTGAGTATCTTATCAACGCTCTTGAAAATCTTGGAGCGCCTTTCTGGTTTTATTTCATCAAACTTCAGGTTTCTTCCTCCACAATCCTTTATTAACAGATGAATAAAATTAGTCACAAAATAAGAACTAATCTTTGATCCGTATGACTCTTCATCAGTCGTGATCACTATAGTGCGTTTAATCGCCTCTTCACTGAATTGTTTCAGCACGTGTTTGACTCTTCTCATGTCCTCCTCAGTGAAGTCTTTATACTGCAGTACGAGTATGAATGCATGAGGTCCTGGATCAGACAGAGACACACACTCTCTCACTGTCTGTGTGATCTGATGATCTGAGATGTTTGTCTGGAGCAGTTGAGGACTGTTGATGATGGTCACGTGTCTGTCCTTCAATCTTCCTCCGAGTCTCTGAGTGCGTGGCTGTAGCTTCCTCTTAACTAAAGAAGCTTCACTGTCAAACACATCTGTCCCCAAGATTAAGTTTCCCACTCGATTGTTTTCTGACACATTCTTTCCCATCAGAACAATCCTCAGATCACTCACTGAAACATCAGATACAAAAAAATTTTATATTTCATCCACAGATATACATAAAATAAATAGTCATTGTGTGAACTGTATTGTTTACCATTAAAGGGTTAGTTCAGCCAAAACTGAAAATTCTGTCATTAATTACTCACCCTCACGCCGTTCCACACCCGTAAGACCTTTGTTCATCTTCAGAACACAAATTAAGAAATTTTTGTTGAAATCTGATGGCTCAGTGAGGCCTTCATAGGGAGCAATGACATTTCCTCTCTCAAGATCCATTAATGTACAAAAAACATGTTTAAATCAGTTCATGTGAGTACAGTGGTTCAATATTAATATTATAAAGAGACGAGAATATTTTTGGTGCGGCAAAAAAAACAAAATAACGACGTATTTAGTGATGGCCGATTTCAAAACACTGCTTCAGGAAGCTTCAGAGCACAAATTAATCAGTGTGTCGAATCATGATTCGGATTGCCAAAGTCACGTGATTTCAGCAGTTTGGCGGATTGACACGTGATCCGTATCATGATTTGACACAAAAGATTTATAACGCTCTGAAGCTTCATGAAGCAGTGTTTTGTACTGAACCACTGTACTCACATGAACTGATTTAAATATGTTTTTAGTACATTAATGGATCTTGAGAGAGGAAATGTCATTGCTCCCTATGTAGGCCTCACTGAGCCATCGGATTTCAACTAAAATATCTTAATTTGTGTTCTGAAGATGAACGAAAGTCTTACAGGTGTGGAACGACATGATGGTGAGTAATAAATGACAGAATTTTCAATTTTGGGTGAACTAACCCTTTAACAGCACTGAATATTAAGAATTGACTATAGCCTTTAATGTACTTTACATTAAAGAGATTATTGTAATGGATTTATGAGTGACAGAAAATCACACTTTTCTGTTGTTGTCAAATCATTTATTGGAATTACTGTTTTGAATTGGAATAACAATCATACAACAAAAAAGCAAATATGTCATACTATTGAAACAGTTGACAATATAGGATGCTGATGGATATTTTGGCATCATATAGAAAACCAGTAATGAAGCAGTTTCTCACAACAAAATGTGAGTGTCAGATGAATCCTTCCTCTTATTATTTAAGGGGCACCAGCTATGGAGTTTAATCGCAACATTATAGTTACAGCAAAGGAAGATTGCTGAATGAATCAATCATGTAAATTGGCCATCATCTGACCAACCTGAAGGATTTGTGAGATATAATTTAACTGTAGAGCATCTTACTGTATTATCAACACAATACACATATTTAGTAAAGTAGATTGTTTGACAAAAAAGATAAACTAACTGTAACCAACAGCAAATAAATGAATACCATTAATGGAAACAGAAATAAAGTGCACAAGATGCATAAAATTCAAGTGAACACTGAACAATCTAAGATGTTGCACTACAAATGTCATTGAGATTACTTGTTTTTCAGAATAAGTATGAAGTGGATGTGTCGTAGTTTTATGGTTTCCAAACACAGATAAGAATGGATGGAAGTTTCTAAAGCTTTCACAGAGTCGGTTAATTTTTACTTTCAGTTAAGAAACCTTTAAAGCTGCAGTAGGTAACTTTTGTAAAAATGTATTTTTTACATATTTGTTAAACCTGTCATTATGTCATGACAGTAGAATATGAGACAGATAATCTGTGAAACAATAAAGCTCATCTGGCTCCTCCCAGTGGTCCTATTGCCATTTGTCGAAATACACCGCTCCTGGTAACAAACAACCAGGAGCGGTGCCAGGAGGAGTGTCTTAGCACTGTCAATCAAGCTCGTGTGCGCGCTGATCACACTCCTGTCATGCACAGCCATAGTGAACAGATTACCGGTGTGCTGCAGCTTTGCTTATGGCGGACAAACAATCCAAACTGCCAATTCCTCGAGTGGCACCTGCTCATAAAATAAAGACGGGTAAACGGAAAAAGACCGATGACGATGATAAAAAAGCCAAAAAGAAAGAATTAGATAGAGCCCGAAATAAAACAAAGGTAAATATCGGAGCGGCTTTTCCGGGGTGGAGGGAGCACTGCGGTCAAGTGGGCCGCGCGTCGAAAATACACGGTCAAGCCAGCCGCACTTTTTTTTTAGGTCGCGCGTCTATTCCTGCACTTACGGTATGGGTGCTGGAAACGGTCTAAATGCATTTAAAGACGGCAGTTTCGTTTAAACTCTTGCAGTTAACCGTAAAAAGGACAAGAACGTAAAGAGACATCAGATAAGTTATGTATTGCTTTTTTCCCCCCATCTTATTATGACTCTAATATTTTTTTTTATATAAAAAAGACTTTTATTTTCGAATTTGTTCTTTGTATATGTGCTATACATCATATGTTAATGTTAATATTAATTATTATGAATCATTTATTAATTAGATTTTTTAAATTATTTTTTTTATTATTTTTATTATTTATTAATAAATATTATACATTAATTATTATACATTATGAATATTAATTAATGTTAATATGAGTTTTATACATAATTTGTTAATTTTATTACATTTTTTTGGATTGTAATGTTTAATATTCGTTTTTTGTTCTACATTATTAATGTTAACATTAATCTTAATAGTAATTTTAATTAATATTGATAATTAATTTTACTATTAAATTAAAATTTTTGATTTTAGTGTTTTTATATATACAATAATTATTTAGACATTATTTATTAATTTTAATGTTAATTATCATACATGCTTAATGTAAATTGTTTTATTTTTATATATAAAACATACATACATCAAAAATAAAAATTGTAAAAAGTACCTTCATAGGTTTGCTCATTCTGTCAACTGATATTTATTCAGGGTCACCCTGGATATTACTGTACTCATTTTTGTATAATTTTACTGTACAGTTTGGGAGACAATTAAAGTCAAACTCACCTATAATATCAAAGTGCATTCAAGCACTTGCACTGTAGCCCATATTCAAACACTCATAAAAATATTTTCTTTATAGGTTAGCTCATTCTGTCAACTGATGTTTATTCAGGGTCACCCTAGATATTACTGTACTCATTTTCGTATCATTTTACTGTACAGTTTGGGAGAAAATTAAAGTCAAACTCACCCACAATATCCATTTTCAAACACTCATAAAAATGTTTTCTTTACAGGTTAGCTCATTCTGTCAACTGATGTTTATTCAGGGTCACCCTAGATATTACTGTACTCATTTTCATATCATTTTACTGTACAGTTTGGGAGAAAATTAAAGTCAAACTCACCTATAATATCAAAGTGCAATCAAGCACTTGCACTGTGGCTCATTTTCAAACACTCATAAAAATCTTCCCTTTATAGGTTAGCTCATTCTGTCAACTGATATTTATTCAGGCTCACCCTGGCTATTACTGTACTCATTTTCATATAATTTTACTGTACAGTTTGGGAGAAATTAAAGTCAAACTCACCTCCACTATCAAAAGTGCATTCAGGCCCTTGCACCGTGGCCCATTTTCCAACACTCATGAAAATCTTTCCTTTAAAGGTTTGCTCATTCTGTCAACTGATATTTATTAAGGGCTACTCTGGCTATTACTGTACTCATATTCGTATCATTTTACTGTATAGTTTGGGAGAAAATTAAAGTCAAACTCACCCACAATATCAAAGTGCATTTTAGCACTTGCACCATGTCCCATTTTCCATCACTCATGAAAATTTTTTCTTTAAAGGTTTGCTCATTCTGTTAACAGATATTGGTTCAGGGTCGCCCTAAATATTACTGTACTCATTGTTGTATCATTTTACTGTACAGTTTGGGAGAAAATTAAAGTCAAACTCACCCATAATATCAAAGTGCATTCAAGCACTTGCACTGTAGCCCATATTCAAACACTCATAATAATATTTTCTTTATAGGTTAGCTAATTCCTTCAATTGATTTTTATTCAGGGTAACCCTAGATATTACTGTACTCATTGTTATATCATTTTACTGTACAGTATGGGAGAAAATTAAAGGCAAACTCACCTCCAATATCAAAGTGCATTCTAGCACATATGGCCCAAATTCGAACACTAATAGGTTTGCTCATTCTGGCATATCATTTTACTGTAGAGTTTGGGAGAAAATTAAAGGCAAACTCACCTTCAAACATCAAAAGTCATTCTAGCACTTACATCATGTCTTATTTTCAAACACTCATAAAAATCTTTTCTTGATAGGTTTGCTCATTCTGTCAACTGATATTTCTTCAGGGTCAACCTGACTATTACTGTACTTATTGTCATTTATTTTTACTGTACAGTTTGGGAGAAAACTAAAAACTAGTACATCTAGTGCCAACGTATCCCATCAGATGGTTGATGTGCCAATTCATCAAGGGAGTCGCCCATGAGCTGAAGGCTATTCTGCAGTCACACAGGGCCCCAAACCCATCTTGGAGATGTCTGTCATGACCAGTTTTCTTCTGGAAACAGAGCCCAGCATTATCCTGTTCTAATAAAAATGGTACGATTTCAAGGGGACCAGTGGAGGACGTCACCGTCGTCGGACTCAACCAAGTGGAACGTAAATATCACTTAACCAAACCTCTTTCCAGAGACCTTGGCATTGTTGTATATTATCAGTATATAATTTCCTAATTTCCATTAGATGTAATATAGCTGATGTTAGTTAATAACAAATAATCTTTTGTTTATTTGTTTGGTGCATAATAAGGTTCTCCACCTTATTATTTTCAGAGAAACACTTTATCTTTCCATAAGATAACGTAACTCTTCCATAGCCACACCCAACATAATCACTTGTATTCTATGTATCTTATGCACTTTATTCCTTTATCATTCATAGTATTCATTTAGTAGTTGTGTTAGTCATTCTTGTTTATCTTTTTGTAATAAAATAAATTAATAAATAAATAAATAAAATAAATTTTCTTACACTTGTGTCTTCCTTGTGCTGATAATACAGAAAAGGTTCTACAAGTTAGCAATATCACCAATCTTTCAGATAAATCAGCTGACCACTTTACATTAATTCTAAATGAATGAAAGCCCCTGTTGAGAGTGTTCTCATACTGCCAAGGTAAAACACCTTGACTGGTGCCCTGAACTAGGTAAAAAGGGGAAGTGTTCATCTGATGTACTCATAATCACCCCTTAAGTGACGTGTGGTCCTAAAATCACAACGTCAGCGGTGACGTGAGTACCAATCCCTACTTTACTTTGTGTCCTTTGATGGACGAAGTAAAAATCACTACACCCTGAATAAAAATCAATTGAAGGAATTAGCTAACCTATAAAGAAAAGATTTTTATGAGTGTTTGAAAATGGGCCACAATGCAAGGGCTTGAATGCACTTTGATAGTGGAGGTGAGTTTGACTTTAATTTTCTCCCAAACTGTACAGTAAATTGATATGAAAATGAGTACAGTAATAGCCAGAGTGACCCTGAATAAATATCAGTTGACAGAATGAGCAAACCTTTAAAGGAAAGATTTTCATGAGTGTTGGAAAATGGGCCACGGTGCAAGGGCTTGAATGCACTTTGATATTATAGGCGTGTTTAACATTAATTTTCTCCCAAACTGTACAGTAAAATGACTTGAAAATTAATACAGTAATAGACAGGTAAACCTTGAATAAAAATCAATTGAAGGAATTAGCTAACCTATAAATAAAAGATTTTTATGAGTGTTTGAATATGGGCTATAGTGCAAGTGCTTGAATGCATTTTGATATTATGGGTGAGTTTGACTTTAATTTTCTCCCAAACTGTAAAGTAAAATGATATGAAAATGAGTACAGTAATAGCCAGAGTGACCCTGAATAAATATCAGTTGACAGAATGAGCAAACCTTTAAAGGAAAGATTTTCATGAGTGTTGGAAAATGGGCCATGGTGCAAGGGCTTGAATGCACTTTGATATTATAGGTGTGTTTAACATTAATCTTCTCCCAAACTGTACAGTAAAATGACTTGGAAATTAATACAGTAATAGACAGGTAAACCCTGAATAAATATCAGTTGACAGAATTAGCTAACCTATAAAGAAAAGATTTTTATGAGTGTTTGAATATGGGCCACAGTGCAAGTGCTAAAATGCACTTTGATATTATAGGTGAGTTTGACTTTAATTTTCTCCCAAACTGTACAGTAAAATGATATGAAAATGAGCACAGTAATATCCAGGGTGACCCTGAATAAATATCAGTTGACAGAATTAGCTAACCTATAAAGAAAATATTTTTATGAGTGTTTGAATATAGGCTACAGTGCAAGTGCTTGAATGCACTTTGATATTATAGGTGAGTTTGACTTTAATTTTCTCCCAAACTGTACAGTAAAATTATATGAAAATTAATACAGTAATAGACAGTTTAACCTTGAATAAAAATCAATTGAAGGAATTAGCTAACCTATAAAGAAAATATTTTTATGAGTATTTGAATATGGGCTAAAGTGCAAGTGCTTGATTATGGGTGAGTTTGACTTTAATTTTCTCCCAAACTGTACAGTAAAATGATATGAAAATGAGTACAGTAATAGCCAGGGTGACCCTTAATAAATATCAGTTGACAGAATGAGCAAACCTTTAAAGGAAAGATTTTCTCCCAAACTGTACTGAGAAAATTACTCTGACTTTAATTTTCTCCCAAACTGTACAGTAAAATGATACGAAAATGAGTACAATAATAGCCAGAGTAACACTTAATAAATATCAGTTGACAGAATGAGCAAATATGTAAAGAAAAAAATTTTATGAGTGTTTGAAAATGGATATTGTGGGTGAGTTTGACTTTAATTTTCTCGCAAACTGTACAGTAAAATGATATGAAAATTAGTACAGTAATGGCCAAGGTGACCCTGAATAAATATCAGTTGACAGAATGAGCAAACCTGTGAAGGTACTTTTTACAATTTTTATTTTTGATGTATGTATGTTTTATATATAAAATTAAAACTATTTACATTAAGCATGTATGATAATTAACATTAAAATTAATAAATAATGTTTAAATAATTATTGTATATATAAAAACACTAAAATGAAAAATTTTAATTTAATAGTAAAATTAATTATCAATATTAATTAACATTACTACTAAGATTAATGTTAACATTAATAATGTAGAACAATAAACGAATATTAAACATTACAATAAAAAAGTAATAAAATTAATAAATTATGTATAAAACTCATATTAACATTGATTAATATTCATAATGCATAATAATTAATGTATAATATTTATAAAACATTAAAATCAATAATAAAAAAATAATTTAAAAAATCAAATTAATAAATGATTCATAATAATTACCATTAATGTTAACATTAACATATGATGTATAGCACATATAGAGTCTAAAGATGGGGGGAAAAGCAATACATAACTTATCTGATGTCTCTTTACGTTCTTGTCCTTTTTACGGTTAACTGCAAGAGTATAAAGGAAACTGCCGTCTTTAAATGCATTTAGACCGTTTCCAGCACCCATACCGTAAGTGCAGGAATAGACGCGCGACCTAAAAAAAAAAAGTGCGGCTGGCTTGACCGTGTATTTTCGACGCGCGGCCCACTTGACCGCAGTGAGGGAGCTACGTGTCCTGAAAGGATTAAAAACAGATGCAGAGTCAAATTCTCCACACGCTCCATGTCCTCTCTGCTGAGGTGCTCGGGAGTTGGACCCACTCGGCGACCTCTGCCCCGTCTCCCACGTCCCCTGCCTGATGCTCCGCGCACACCACGGCTTCCTCTTCTCCCCACCCGTTGACTCCTCGAAGTCGCTGTGGGTTTGAATTCCTCATTGGAGCCCATTTTCAATAGTTGCTTTGCACAGCGCGTGACATTTTATCGGTATGATATGTTACACTCTAGCCGCATAACACACAGATAAAATGTCACGCACTGTGCAAAGCAAATATTGAAACCTACTAATTCACTGGCTTGTCATGTTGCTGAAATAATGTACTAGCAAACCTTATTTAGCATTACATATCCATATAATAATTGCTTGCATGCTGTAACATTAGTTACCGTTATATTATCTTACTAGATATTTATTACTTATAGAAATAGTGCAACGTCATATAGTTATATTACACATTGCAAAATACGTAATGTTTTGAGAAGCAAGTTTGTAGTCAAAGTATGGGAAGGCCATAGTCAATGTAAATCATATTGTTGATGTTTCGTCCGTACCAGTGAATGTGCCATAACTGTTTATCCGCCATCATCGGTGGCCCTGCTTGATTACGGCAGGCTCCGTTGTGATGGCCCAGATAGCAAAATTTGTCCGGCCCACTACTGGGCCACATCCTTGCTTCAATTCCGGCCCAGTTCTGGCTGGGTCCCCGGCCCAAAACTGGTCCTCACACTGAAAACGGACAAAAACAACTTCCTCTGGCCCAGATGCGGCCCACACCCTGTAAAAAGACTCTTATTTATGGATGTGGCCCAGATCTGGCCAGCACACTGGAAATTGACTTAAATTGTTTTATATGGCCCAGGTCTGGCCCAGGCACTGTAAAACACATGGCTTGGTCGGCTTGGTCCCCGGGCCAGATGTGGTCCAGAAACTGCTAAATGTAATTCAAGTGAAACACAATCAACCATTTAAAAAGATGAAGACATTTTATTATAAAATTAACAAATGCACTATAAGTATTAACAATGAATACACTATAAACATTTATTAACAACATACATTTTAAACCACTAAATACTAAGTTAATTATTTACTGTATATTAAATGGAGAAACAACATCCTTTCTTACACATAAAAATTCTTTTAGCAATAATTTCCAAATTTCAAGTTAAGTCACCTTCACAAAGTGCTTTATAACCTACATTACAGTTTGTTTCAAAGAAGCTTTACAGTGATAAACTGGAAAATAATAATTCAATTATGCAAACAGAATTCAACACTGTGATGCAGCAAAAGACAGTGTGATTGTTCAGCTGAAGTCATTTCAGTGTTGTTTCAGTTCAGTTCAATGAGTACAATTCCGCTTTAAAGCAGTTCTGCAGAAAACAGTAATGTCATAATCCAGCTCTGTTGAGCTCTCATCCAATAGTGTCAATGCAGTCAGATCAACATTATTGAAAAGTAGGTGTCCAACTATGCAAGCCAGAGGCGATAGTGACAAGAACCCAAACTCCATCAGAAGACAGAATGAAGAAAAAACCTGTTGTGGTCATCTCAACCACCTGTTCTGGAAATGGAATGAGACAGATGGACTAATTTTAGCATAAATGTCATTCTTCGTATGATGAAACAAGTATATCGGATGTTGTAGGTAGTGTTTCTGGTTATAGTTTACCTTATTTATGCAACATGACAATCCTAACATTCAACAAAAGATGGGTCTTTAATATAGATTTAAACAGACAAATTGTGCCTGTCACCTGGGGCCTGATGTATAAACATCACATACTCACAAAAAAGTACAAATATTTGTAGTGGATGTGCTGCTTTAGAACACTTTTCCTATGGCATGCTGTGTTTTAATGTTTTAACTACAGTGACGATTGCTTGGTGCATAATAATTACACTTTAAATTAAAAGTCAAGCTCTAAATAGCAGAACTCAAAAATATTTTTGCACGAATAATGATCAATGATGAGAGATAGCTTAGCAACATAATGGCATAATGACACTGAAGGAGTCGCGCGGTGATCATCCGATGAGTAGCTACTATACACAGTACTGTACAACCTCTGCTGAACGCAGGTGTGCTACTGGTGTCCTGCACATTTCATGGTCTTTCCAATATTATGAAAAACACCATTGTATTTGAAGGCTAGATTTAGAAGGAAACGGTAAGATACGCACGTTTTATTTTTAAAATGTTTGTCAGTTTGACTCTCTGAGTCGTACAATAATTTACAATGCAAAAATAAGCCTGAATATCTGTTTCAATTAAAAATATATAAACATCCTAAAATATAGGCTATGTTTACTTTATAGACAAAAATGCATACATTTGAAAAAAAAAAATACTATTTAGCTACTAGACAAAGGTTTAAAATAACTCTTCACTGAAACCATTCTGAACAGTATTTTATACGATTTATTTTTTTCTAAAACAAGAGAAGGAGAGTGAATGATTTTTAGCAATGTAATGTGATGGCATTTATCGTCATATTTTCCTTATGTCTTGTACAGTTACACAGTGTCACGTGGATGGGAATATGCAAGGAAATGATATGCAGGTGACGTAATGCATAATAAAACTAGGCGTTGTAAGCTACATATATGGTGATTTCATGGAGGAGACGGGAAAAGATTCATGTACCCACAATCTTCAGCTGACTGGGTTTTATAAAGATAATTTTGAGCAGGTTCTGGTGTAAGCATGGTGTTATAATTTTGAAAATTTGTGAAAATCTGGCTTTTATGCATAAGCACACTTTTAGTATGAAATCTATGGAAAGTTTTATACATGAGGCCCCTGAACAACACTAAGAAGACTTACCATGCATCCGCCCTTTCAATTTGCTGCCAGTTGCAGCCACTTCTTCATGGTCCCCTCATCCTCCATTTCAGCAGGGTTTCTCTGAACTGCAGCTTTGAAATAAAGGAATACATATTGTAAGGTCATTATTAAATCTTAAGCATTACTTTTCTTTATATATTTGATAAATTGCATCCAGAGTTTATGCATGAGTTTAAAATATCTGTATATATATAAAAAAAAGACTCCAAAACAGTGCGTTCAGGTTAAACGATAGTTTATGACACAAAATTCCCTTTGCATTAAAATATATTAAGTACTATGATTTTAAACATATTGTATGGGAGATATATATGTTATCAGGGTCAGAAATAAACTTTTCCAGTAAAAGGCATTATTGAGAGGCATTTTTTTTTTCAGCATCAAGGAAAGCCATCATTTACACTGCAAAGGTTGAACATAAGTGACATCTGACATGGCATTTATGTTTAAAGCAGCACATGTTCAAGTATTTAGCCTACACAAAATAGCACAATGCCGCCTATAATAATTTTTATATATATATTTATATATATATATATATAAAGGATCTCTGAGGGCGAAGCTGCAATTTTATGACAGAATTATTGTTGCTCTTATGTTAACAATTATTAATAGAAAGTTTTTGTGGGGAAAAAACAAGTTCTTCCACCCAAAACGTTGTGCTTTACGTTAGGCCTATTATATGGCGCCACCGCATACTCCGACTCAATTCAATAATCACTTGTTGGAAAACATGAATTGACTGACTGATTTTAGTAGACAAAATATAACGTTAACTCGATATTGCATTAGCCAACAGTGCTCCAGAGCTCAGCAGTTGTTCTAAACATGTTATTCAAAACTATCACTCTCTGGGACCGAATGGATACTGACGTTATGTTATCATTGCAAACCATTAATTAATCCATTTAAAAACACTAAACTTAACATTAAATAAATTAAATTGCTTACCGTTTTGCAGCTGAGATCCTTCTCTCGATCATGAAATGTTGACTGCAGGATTCTCCTCAGGATTTAACCGCCAAAACTCTTTTTCAGGCGGCTGAAGTCCTTAATTCCAGCGGTGGCCCGCCCGTGACAAACGAACTCGGGCCGAAAACAGATAACGAGCTTTCAGTCGTGATTGGCCCATTCAGAAAAAATCCGTCTGTCAGCCGTACAGTCGACACGGCTCTGGCCCATTATCTTTTCACAGACTCTGAAATTGAGTCGATGTTGGCGCGCTTAAACCTGAATCGGCCCAAAAGTGCTTGATATTTGGGGGCCCGCCTATTACGAAACGAACTCGGGCCGATAGATCTATACCGAGTTATATGGACCTGCCGCGAGTACAACTATTTCAGCCGACACCGGCCCATAAAGAAAACGCTGTCTGTCAGCCAGATGCGTTGTGTACAATCGGCAGAGTTATGGCCCATAATCTTTTCATCGACGTCGACAGTGAGCCGACAGTGCCGCTTTTCTGCCGGAATCGGCCCAAAAGTGCTTGCTATCTGGGGGGGGGACGAGCTGTGGAGGGAGGGCTGTAGCGCAGCAGAGAGCAAGGGGGAGTGACCTGTGAGTTGTGCTTGTTCAAATTTTCTGGCTAAGTCAACCTTTTCTAAAAACTCCCTACTGCAGCTTGAAGGTGCTAGTGATAAAATGGTCTACTGCCTGTGTAATGTTTGAATTTAGCTATACTATATTTGGACCCCTATGATTGTATGAATTTTTGCTTTCAGTATACAAAAATTTAAACCATAAAACAGGTTTGAAAGTTAAAAATGGGATGGAATTTAGGACCTTTTTAAGGTACATGACATTGTTAAGACAGATAAATAATATCTTATCATAACATCTGTAGGAGCCAAAATGTGTTATTCTCATTATGACCATTGAGTGGCGCTGTGATTATTAGGAATTGCATATGTGTATATAAGCAGCCTGCATTTTGTGGGTAAGCAGGTGTTTGACCCGGAAGGGCAAACAGGTTTTTGACCGCTTTGATGTGGTGTTAGGCATGCTTATGCTTCAGTTGAACATGTGCACAATGGTAACAAAGGAAAAATAAAGCTAACTTATATGGAAGAAGAAGAAGGGTCTCAGCGTCATTTATCAAGAAAGTAAACACGTCATCAATCAGAAAGTGAGTCAAACCAGCTTCTCCGGAATCAAACAACTCAGTAGCTAAAGTATAAGTCTTGGCTCCTACAACATCTGCTCTATTAAGCTCTTAGATATTTTGCTGCTATCAATGTATATTTTTTTCCCAACATAAAACATGAAATAAAGATAATAAAAATATGAGTGATTTTAATAGTAAAATCCACTCACCCTCTGACTGAGTCTTCTGCTTTAACTCTTTCATTTCATTCTCCATTCTCTTCAGTTCTTCTTTAAATTTCTCCTCTGTTTCATGTCTGACTCTGTTCTCTTGAGCTTTCACATACATCTGAAGTGAATATGGTTCAATCTTCATGTTCTCAATATAATCCAGTAGTTCTGGGATCTGTTGTGAGTTTTCAGGTTCATCTAACCCAATCACTCTGAACTGACCTCCACAGAGACTGATTATCTTCTGAGATTCTGGGCTGGATTGAATAAAATCTTTTGCACGTTCTTTAGTACTATATGAGCTGAAGAGCACAATTAAATGTTCTTTGGAGTCAAAGACCTTCTGGACCTTCTCAATTTCTGATCTTCCTTCTTCAGTCAGTGGAGCAGTTGGAACAATGAGGATGAAAACATGAACTCCAGGATCACAGAGAGACACACAGCAGAGAGTCTGACGCATCACTTCCTCCTCTGAGAGCCGACTGAGAGCTGGAAGCTTCACCAGACTGATCTGACGTCCATGAAGATCCACATCACTCCACACACACACTGATCTGGACTCTTCTTGAGTTGATATGGGTGTGGTTTTCCCCAGTAAAAGATTTAACATAGAGATTTTCAGTTCTTCATCATAGCCACACAGCACAGGGATCAGCGTTTGATTTTCAGAACTGGATATTGTATTTGACACTGAAAAACAGAGACAAAAGTAATTTCAGCTTTTTTAAGTATTTTACCATTCTTTCAGCACTTTATTTTCAGAGCAGTTTTAATATTTTGGCTTGTTGTAAAATAAAAACCATGTTTTTTTCTCTTCAGGGTAAACCAATCAAAGAAAACATTTAGAGCACCTCATAGTGGTCATTATTTAAAACACAAAGGAAAAACCCATACATGATATTACTTTATAACTTAACAGCTTTAACTAAAAATATACACAAGCTTAACAGAAATTATTCTGATAAGAGTTATTTCAAACAATGATGTAATGAAACATTTTAATTGTCAAAGGAGTAAAGCCTGTGTTTAGGATATTGAAATGTAATTTTGCAAAAGATATAAGAAGCCTACTTCTCAGCCTACTTATGTTACCATCACACTTAACACTGAGAATTTGAATAACAATAATGTGAAGATCAGGTGCAGATATCTAAATCTGAGAATATCACAGGTTTGGGCGGTTGGCGGGAGGACGATTTATTTTTAACAGTGGATTCATTTGATGTTAGAGCTGATCTGCACATCTCTAGCGCACAAGCCCTATAGAGTACCTTTTAAAGTTCAGGTACAAGTCAATTTTTCTTTGTTCAATTTGCACACTAAATATGGGTTAGAGCTCTTAATTTTAAACTCTCAAAGTACACCATGATGAATTTATCTTAAAAATGTACAACATTTTCTTCTGGGGGGACATGCCTCTGGACTCCCCTCGAGATAACAAGGATTTTACCGGCCCTGCCTCACTTTGAGCCAAGTTCATTTGACACTACACTCTTAGAAGAAAAGGTTCTATATAGAACCAAAAAAGGTTCTATCAGGCGCTTCATATATGGAACCCCGAAAAGGTTCAATTCAATTCAATTCACATTTATTTGTATAGCGCTTTTCACGATACATATCATTTCAAAGCAGCTTTACAGAGAATGCATGTCAACATTACAATTTAAAGAATGCAGTTAGCAAATAATGTAATAATTTAAGCAATTAATTTACAATCACTGTTAGCAGTTTAACTGAACGTAGAAGCAATGAGCTCCTGGAAAAATGAATTACATTAACAATAATTAGGATATAGAAATTGTGCAATGTGCATTTTATTGTTATAAGCACACTGACAATTCCGAGATGTTAGAACCTGTGTGGAGTTAGAAAATAATAATAATAATAATAATAATAATAATAATAATAATAATTTGTTACATTTATATAGCCTAGCGCTTTTCTGGGTACTCAAAGCGCTTTACATATAGTAGGGGGAATCTCCTCAACCACCACCAATGTGCAGCATCCACCTGGATGATGCGACGGCAGCCATATTGCGACATAAATACACAGACAAAAATACTCACAGAGAATTACATCTGGTAGTATAGGATGAGGAGAGTGGCTAAAGATCATGTAATGACTGATAATATTGGTTAAACAAGTAGGTTTTGGGTTGTGATTTAAATACAGAGAGTGATGTTATTGTCCTTAGTGCCAGTAGTAGAGAGTTCCATAGTTTAGGTGCAATGACTGAAAAAGACCTGCCGCCCTTTGAAGACAGAAAAAATTATGTACAGAAAGAAGTTCACTCCCTGATGATCGAAGCGATCGAGGCGGAATGTAAGGAGACAGTAGATCAGAGAGTTAAGGAGGAGCAAGGCCACTGATACACGGCAAAAATGAATTTATAAATCTGTAATTTTTAAAGTAAACATAACACAACATTCTTAACCCTTTCGCACGTAAGTTTAAAATATTCTGGCTGACCCCAGAGAGTGAGTTTTTTAAGGCGACCTTTATTTAGAATAGCTTGTCACATATCACAGCACAGCGCTGTATGATTGATGATCTGCTTTTATTTCCTTTTTCCTTTTTTATTCAAAATATTCACAAATTTGTTAACTATAGCATGAATTATCTGATATTCCGATTGTCAAATATGTGCAAGTGGATGTGTTTTGCAGTTTAAACACCTTTATAACGATCATGTTAGTTGAGCCACATGCGCGATGGGCGCCGCCATGTTAGTTTGCGCCGCACAGAGAATCAGATCTGTTGGATTCACAACACGTTAATTTATCCACTTCTCCCGAAATACATGAAGTCGGTGAAGTGGGGAAGAACAGAGTAAACTTTAAGGTTACTTTCACAATGTGTATCTGATATGAATAAAACGTGTCCTCTAATTATAATGGAAAGGGTTGTTATTTCCGCTTCTATAGACAACAGTGTGTATTTCACAAACTCTAAATATATTGTTTTGTTAGTACTCATGTGTATTTTAAATGTCTCAAACCTAAAATAAACATTATTTGGTTGAAAACACTGCATACATGTGATAAATGAAAGCGCTGCGCACGTCGGTCTCTGGTTTAGTGCCAGCCAAAGCACGCACGCACATTTGAATTTGGCAGTTGTTCACGTGATGCGCTGAACGTTCTAATCACACCGGTGTGATCGTACACATCAAGGGTTAAAACCAAGCGGCAACCTCCCCTTCTCTCGTGAAGCCAATACAGAAGTAACTTAAACTGCTATTCATCGACTGGCCGCTAGGGACAGGCTCCGCCAGAGAGCAGAATCTCATTGAGTCCCATGTTAAATTGGCCAAGTTTACAGCAGAAAAAAACATGTTTACAAGTTGGTTCACATTGTGTTTTGGTCTATACTGCTAATTTTGCCCTTCATGACAACTCTGAGGGGGGTGAATTTTTTTATAACTCATCCATTTAAATTATATTAAGCCTTAAAGTTCTTCATAATTAAGGGCGTGGTCACTTGAGTGACAGGTAGATGCCGCTGCTGTCTGTGAGCCGTTACTCACTTTACCTCAGCTAATTCCAGCCGCTGAATTTGGCATCTCTGCCATGTCTCTTTTTTCTCAATTATTTTATACAGTTATAAAATAAGGCTTGCTGCATAATATTCGAGACTGATGTGCATCTGTGTAGATGTGCTCACATGCGGAAGAAACAGAACACACGTTGTTGGATCGTGGCATTGGCTGAAAGTTTTGTTCGTGAGATTTACTACATTACAATGACAATACCAGGAGGATAAAACTCAGACAGCACTGCTTGGATATTATAAACTGCTGCACTATTTTGAAAAATTAAACTGTGGACACGGGCTCATTTGTTTGTTAGATACAATCAGTGGCGGCTGGCCAATAGAGGGCGCTAGGGCGCCGCCCTCCCTGAACCACACACGCAAAAATTATAATCATATAAATTATTTAAATGTATATTTGTATTATGTAATATATTAGAAAATCATCTGTGGAAAATATTTTTTTTCACAATCACCATATGTCCTCTCTGTGTGCACCACTCAATTTCAGCTGAGGGGCAATCGAGAAATCGCCCAAAGGAGGCGGGTCTTTGTAGAATTTAGTCAAATGCCTATTCAATATATAAATATATTCAAGATGTGACATAAAATTTAGCCAATCAGCGTCCTAAATTCTTATCTGCAATGGGCGATTTTTTTGTCGCCCCCAGTGCCGGCCCTAGCCTCTTTGGCGCCCTAGGCAAGATTTTTTTTGGCGCCCCCTTATATTGTGATTTATCCAAAGGGGCGAATCTAGAAAATTATTTATAGGGTGGCAAAGGGGTGGCATGAGGTCTATGAGGGGTGGCAACACCAAAGCAAGCGCTCATGCATAGTTTTTGGAGATTTATAGCCTTACATACACAATTGTGTTCACAAACATTGCACCAAGTAAATACACTATATGAAAAACGTCTAAATGAGTCTGAACTTGTATCACTAAAGGAGATGAGCAGTTTTATTAATATTACACAGGTTACTTCGATGGTATAAATCACATTTTAGTGCAAGTAAAAGAGCAACAAAACAGTTTTTGTGTTTCTGTTATTAACAGAGGTGGGAATGTCTGTGTGTGTTCGCCCAGAACACCCTATCAACCACATACTCTAGCAACACATCAGCAACTGCATAGCAAGAGCCTAGCAACTACCCAGAATCTCCTAGCAACCACCTAGCAACACTTTAGCAATCACCCAGAACATCTATAGTATTCTGGACTAACTGACCAAAGTTTTTACATTTTTTAAACAAGACTTGAAGTTGGGTTTATGACAAGCCAACATAAATTTGTCCTTCAAACTTTTCATCAGTCTTATTGTTTTTCTTGATTGATAATGCACAATTCATGAAACAATTCAACATTTTCTCACAACTAAACACAATATCAAAACTATACACCAACTTGCACAAACCTCAAACATCCAGGTCAAAATAAAATGTTTTAGTCAAAAACTTATTCTTGTCTGACAAAATCAAACTTTGGCATCAGATGACACACAAAACATAACAAATACACAGACTACTGCACTGCTCAGTGAACACTAGTGAGATCAATTAATGTAACACTGTAACAAAAATACCTCTTTTTCATTTTACTATTATAAATTGATCTTGCAGTAGATGAAAAGCATGAGAAAAATAAGTATGAACTTGGTATGCACCAAAATACAATATAGCTACTGTCAATTACAGTAAAAGTAAATTCAGCATCCTCTGCACATTTGGCTAAATTTCATTACAGTACAGTACTTGGGCAGTGTATTGGTCTTCTGACACAAGACTATATATCCCTAGGCAATCATTTCTCAGCGCTGCAACAAATACAGTATACATATAACAAATGGCTACAAAGTGTACTGTGTAAGTTTAAAACCCCTGTAAATTATTCATTCAGCTCTCTCAGATTTTGAATGGTGTGTCAACAGTTTTGCTACCTAATGTTGTCATTGTTAAACGTTTTGAGAAATGTGTCTGTTTTGATAACTGAATCACTTATAATGTGTTAGCAATCGAGAAAAGCTCAAATACGTTTAAATTATTACCCCAACTCTGCTATTAGTTTCTGTGATCGGGATCTCCGTATTGATTTAATGTTATTGGTTCGTCGGATGGCAAAAATACCTTTATCCATGATGAAAGTGGAGCGGGAGGTCGCTGAATCAGCTCGCCAAAAAAAAATACGAAAATTAATCTCAGACATATTCGGATGGGACTACATTTCTCACAAGATTTCTAGCCGGGAAGCAGTAATTTTCCGATTCACGTACAAATATGGGAAAAAATCGTAAGTGAACTTGGCTGCGCTGTGTTTTTGACTCTCAAAGAATCGGTTCATAAGAGTCATTTGTTAATGAAGCACACTGGGCGCGCTGCGTGCGCGTGAAACCATCATGCACAGTTTATTGAAAGACGTGTTTTCTTGCCATTACTTTGCGTTACTCAATTTTTTTTAGTTATCATATTGAAGCGCCGCTCCAGTACTTGAAACACTGCTTACATATTATATTCTGTGATAATTTGGGGGTGGCAAAGCTTTTTCTTAGGGGGCAGATGCCACCCCGTGCCACCCCGGTAGATCCGCCCCTGTCCACGCATCCGGCCTCTTTGGCGCCCCTAGCGAGATTGCGCCCTTAGCATTTGCCTATACTGCCTATATAACGGGCCGGCTCTGGTCGCCCCCAAACTGCTCAAATGAGGGCTTGGCCAGTAGTGGCGCGTGTCACTACTCGATCCGTACCGGTGTTATGAAATATTCGGTGTCTGAGATTTTCAGTGATACTGGGCGGAGCTTACATGAATATTCACGAGTTTCCTGTTTTGAGTTAAAGCGCCACTGAAAATGTTAGTGCACGCTCTTCAGCTTACATTAAAGGTAATTAGCATATGTTTCAGCGTTAAACGATGTCAAGCTTATATTCTAACTGTTATTGATGCACAAGATTTTATAAGCTATATTGTTTTATGTCGTGTCATGTGTTAGCTATGTTTGATATGAACACAGCCAATGATTCACCAGAGGTGTCGTTAGGATTCGCTAAACGAGCCAATAGCGTTTAAAGCAGCCTATTTTTGTTGTTTTTGTATTACCTTGAGTCTTTTAAGCATATAGTTTTGAAAGTTTGCCAAAATGTATGGTAGCATAATAATATTAATTGTAAACTCCTGTGGTGAAGGCAGCAGTAAACTTTCCTAGTTTGCAGAACTTGAAGCACTTCTAATCTGGGTAGACTTGAATTTCTATATGTAATATGTTTCAAAAATTGCACACATGCAAGAAAACATGTTAATGTACTTTAAATATAGTTTATTTATTATCCAAATAGGCCACGGTGAATTATGCATGCGATAACTAATATAATATCTATAGCCAATATTCTTTCATTCCCAAATATGACTTTTGCCAGTAAATATCCTTGTACACCAGACAAAGCAGACACTTTTATTTTTCACTTTATTTTGAACATGACAGTGTATTAAAAATTTTCATGTCATTTTATTATATATTTCAGATTGAATGTGTCAGTAGCAAAGGCTGGTATCACTGGAATCACAAGAGCAGACCAAACTTTAATTTGTCTGGGATCCCAAGACCCTGTGTAAAGTGTGTTAATCTGCTTGCTATGAATAGAAACATGAGACAGTGATATTTGCTTCCCTGCAGCACGTTCACTATATGGAGAAGACAATTGGCAAAAGTATGAGGAATATTATTGTTATGTGGATAATCAGACATATATACATACTACTGTGATTGGTCTGTCATTTCTTAATTGCTTGCTCAGTTGGTAAATATTTTTAAAGAGACTTTATTAAATCCTAAAGTTAAGAGTTTTTTTTTTTTTTCATATTATTAGGAAACATTCTCAATCTTTTGTCCCACAAAATGATGCATTTCATTGACAAAAAAAAATAAATAAAATAATAATAATGTGGAAAAAACATGAAGCACTGTGAATCAGGATTCAGTTTAACACAGTGGTGATATGAAACTATATGGAACTAAATGATCAAACCTGCAGTATATTCACAATGAAATGTATTAGTTCTATTCTACAAGCTTTCCATAACAATTAAAATTTTATTTATGTTAAATAAGCTGCTAAAATAATAGACCATGTAGTAATTTGCATATCTGTAATATCAAAGATGAAAGTAAATAATGAGAGTAGTTTCACTTTGAATAAAAAAGAGCAACTGATTCTGTGTTGGAATTTTATTCACAACTGAGAAGAAGTCACGACATATGACATATTTAATTAGCAAAAACACTTGTATTTAAACACACTTTACACAGGGTCTTGGGATCCCAGACAAATTAAAGTTTGGTCTGCTCTTGTGATTCCAGTGATACCAGCCTTACTGACACATTCAGTCTGAAATATATAATAAAATGTCATTACAACAAACATGTATTATTAAAATTTTTAATACACTGTCATGTTCAAAACAAAGTGAAAAATAAAAATGTCTGCTTTGTCTGGTATACAGGGATATTTATTGGCAAAAGTCATATTTGGGAATGAAAGAATATTGGCTATAGATATTATATTAGTTATCACATGTGTAATTCACCGTGGCCTATTTGGATAATAAATAAACTATATTTAAAGTACATTAACATGTTTTCTTGCATGTGTGCAATTTATTTTTGAAACATTACATATAGAAATTCAAGTCTACCCAGATTAGAAGTGCTTCTGCAAACTAGGAAAGTTTACTGCTGCCTTCACCACAGGAGTTTACAATTAATATTATTATGCTACCATACATTTTGGCAAACTTTCAAAATTATATGCTTAAAAGACTCAATACAGAAACAACAAATATAGGCTACTTTAAACGCTATTGGCTCGTTTAGCGAATCCTAACGACACCTCTGGCGAATCATTGGCTGTGTTCATATCAAACATAGCTAACACATGACACGACATAACACAATATAGCTTATCAAATCTTGTGCATCAATAACAGTTAGAATATAAGCTTGACATCGTTTAACGCTGAAACATGTTAATTACCTTTAATGTAAGCCGAAGAGCGTGCAGTAACATTTTCAGTGGCGCTTTAACTCAAAACAGGAAACTCGTGAATATTCATGTAAGCTCCGCCCAGTGTCACCGAAAATCTCAGACACCGAATATTTCATAGACATCATATAGGTAGACGCCCTATCGAACGCTACTGCCTATTGGCACGGACGAGCCGTGGAGCCGCCATCTTGGACCGGTCGCCAGCTCCACTCAGTGTAACTTGTTTGACAGGTGCAATGAGCTGTCAGCGCATTTAATTAATTATATCTCACTGAATACTTAACTGATTTTGACGCGGGGTTTTTTGCTGCAAAGGTCATTCATGTAGCTATGATACAGGACACATTGTTCAGTGTATTTTAATATTCATAGTAGGCTTAACAGTTATATAATATTCTGATATAAGATATAAAGTGACCAGACGTCCAAAATATGTGATGTAGGATATAAGGTCATTTATAAATCACATACTATAAATATGATAAAGAAGCAGAAACAGATAGTTGCAGTAAAATAACATATCTCAATAATACTAGCAGAAGTGGGAGGGGTAACTCGATTTGCGCTTTGCCGTCATGTGTGTATACATTGCTTCCTGATATCACGTGCACAAACACAAATAACATTTATTATGTCTGGTCGAACAATGTATGTATTAAATTCAGATTGGATTGTGTTGGTAATAGGCACTTAACGTTACCTAACGCTAAAAGTAAGTTTCGTGCATTGAGCGCATTCTAACAAGTGCTTTCGAACTTCTTTCTGATCTGAATAGTAAGTTATGTGGAAAACACTTGCGAGGTCCGACGGTTAAGCAGAGCGGTTAAGATAAAGGGGCTTGAATAATTAATAATCAATATAACCTGACGAAAAGATATTTATTAAATGTTATCCACATTATATTTCATCTGCAACAGCATTGTGAACTTTTATAACGATGCGTTTGGTCATTAACTTAAATGCATCATTATGCAAAGATGAGGAGAGTTCTCTGCATGAAAGACCCATGACTGGCAGATCAACGTGCGACTACATTTCTCTCCGAAATGGTAGGAAAATAAATTTAATTCAATGTGGAGGATTTTAACTGTGACAAGATGATTGACAGGGTAGTTTAAACAGTTAAGTACAGTTTGCGTAAAGACAGAACGTCCGTTAAAGACGCAGTTATGACGAGGTAGTATGTCCCAAAGCTTTCATACTCTTCTGCTACACACTCAAAAGTATGTACTTTTTCTTTACAAAAACAGTAAATGCTTTTAGGACGTAGTATAAGTAGGCGAATTGGGACGCAACTTAGGAGTCCGACCGGTCTAAGATGGCGGCCGCAAATCTCGGCGCCCAGCGGCCAATAGGGCGTCTACCTATATGATGTCTATGGAATATTTCATAACACCTGTTACACGATTTGTTCTGCGCATGCGCGAATTTACTGCCACTTCCTGTCACCGCTAACGTTTTTACGACAATGACGTCACTGTCACGATTTGTACTGTCACTACTGTGTGTGTGCGCATATGATCGATAGAGACGTGCTGGAGAGTGACGTATGATAGCAATATGGATTCTTTTGCGTTTTATGTACATATTAAAGAATTTCTCTTAAAAGGAGAAATTCCTGACAATTTCACAGAGCGTCGGAAGGTGAAACGGGCGTCTACGAATTTTACTATCAAAGGTAAGTATGGCCTAATTTCATAGACACGGCTTGGATTAAGCCAGGATAAGGCCAAAACTCAATTATGGCATTTAAGTAGCTTTTATAAACGTGCCTTAATTAAGTAATTAATTAATTAATTAAAAAAATGTACTGGTGTGCATTTTAAGACAAAACAATGGCAGTCATATATTTTAGGATAAGTTAGCGCAAGTTACTTTCAGTTAAAACAGCTCAAATATGCATTTGAGTCTGGGACTAGCTTAAGCCTTATCTGTGAAGCCAGGGGTATGAGTACCAAGAGATTTTATAATGAAAAATAGAACTGCCTGTTTGGAACAACCTGGGTCTTGTGCTTAATTCACAAATTTTGTATAAAATACTAAGCTTTGTTAAAGGGATAGTTCACCCAAAAATGAAACTCCTGTCATCATTTACTCCCCCTCATGTTGTTTCAAACCTGTATGTGTTTTTTTCTTCTGTTGAACACAAAACAATATATTTTAATGAATAGTTGGTAATCAATGAAGAATAGTTGGTAATCAAACAGTTGACAGTAGTCATCGAATTCCATAGTAGAAAAACAAAAAAAAACAAATACAAATATGATGGAAGTCAGTGGTTACCGTCAACTATTTGATTACCAACATTCTTCAAAATATCTTCATTTTTGTTCAAATGAAGAAAGACATATAACTTTTTCTGACATTTTCTTTTTTCTTCTTAAAACAGACGACAGACTACATCGGCCCCAGTAGGCAATACATGCGGCTAGTTGTCCTGTCAGAGGAAGAGAAGAGGTCTGTTCTTACAGAATGCCACAATAACCCTGGGACTGGCAATCACAGTGGTGTCAGAGGCACTCAAAACAGGGTTATTGCTGGCTACTATTGGTCTACAATTATCCAGGATGTGAAAGACTGGGTAATGTACAGTAGAGATGTTACTTTTTCTTTTACTTTTGCCAGTTTTTGTTATACATCTATACTTTAGAATGTCTCTTTTTTTTACCACCTCTGATTGTTAGATACGTCCTTGATTTAGAAGTTATATTTATTGTCATCACCAACTTGTCAACTGGCTGTTTTTATAGACATTTTGTTCAAAAAATGTTTTGTTGCTTTTTTAGGTCAGATCTTGTCACCGCTGCCAGTTAAATGACCCAATAAAGACTGTTGTGCCAGTCTTGCATTCCATTAAGGTACTGCTTACAATGTTTTAGCATACAAGCTTGTGTACAGTTTTACTAGCATTTGGCTGATGTAAATTTTGTGCCATGCAGGTAAACGAAGCTTGGGAGGTGCTTGGTTTGGATTTGATTGGACCACTGCCAGAAACAGCACGCAACAACAAGTATGTCCTTACCATGACAGACCTGTACACCAAGTGGGTGATTGCAGAACCCATGCAATCTAAGACGGCAACTGAGGTGTCTGCAATAATAACCGCAAAGTTGTACTTGTTCGGCATGGTTAGGAAAATCATTACAGACCAAGGGAAGGAGTTTGTTAACAAGGTGAGGTTTTGTAAAGGTTTAATTGTTTTTTCCCCCTCTACTCTTGTCTCAACATATATTGTTATCTACAATTACTCCACTCGTGCAAATTTAACTGATGATCTCCCTGCAGCTAAACAACAGCATTTTCAGCATGCTGAAAATCAAACATGCTGTCTCCAGTGCTTACCATCCCCAGACCAACGGACAGGTAACTCTCTGGATATCTGTCCGGTAAGATCTCTTGTTGTCTTATGGTTATTTATCAACTTTATAAATGCATTGATATGTACAGGATGAAAGAACCAATCAGAATATCAAGCGTACTCTCAGGAAGTATGTGAATGACAACCACAATGATTGGGACCTCCACCTTCCTGCTGTGGTACATGGAATAAACACTGCAAAGCAGGTTGTCTTAACACACTTACTTATTATATCTGTAATATGTATGGTTAGTTGTCAATGGTATAACTGAATTAATGTATTTATGTAATGTCGAGGGTGGAGGTTTTCGTGATAATACAAATTTAACAGTTAATGGGAATCTTCCTATGTGATTAGTACTCCACTAGATACAGTCCCTACTTCCTCCTCTTCCATCGTCACCCACGTCTGCCTGAGGTCATGAATGCCTGTCCCATGGGAGATGATTTTGAAGTTGCTGACCCAGAAGATGACACTGACACCAGAGTCAATAAGATGAAACTTCTCAATGAAACGTTTGTATTTGATATAAAGGTAAATTAAGTTGTGTATAACTATTGGAATTAGACCTAGATCTATGCATGTTCTTTGCTGTGATTCTGCTTTAAATGTAACTCTAAACTCTTATGTCACTGTTACACTGATATATATATATATTTTAGAGATGTGGAAAATGTAATGTTTCTGGGACTGTGTGTGTGCATGCTGAGAGTGTCATTATCACTTTAGCATTCTTTGCTTCAGTAGATAGCATCACCAGGAAAAGAATTGATGATGGAGGCCCAGTGATTGTAATTAATAAAATTTGTTCCTTATTCTGCCTTACCCTGACTGAGACTCCATTGATATGTTGGTTTAAAAAAAAAAATCCCATCAAGAGAAGAGATGAGAATTCTGTATTTGTTTTCAATAAGTTTTCATTTTTTGGTACTGTTCTTTTTTTTTCTTTTTTTTCTTTTTTTTTGTAGGTTCTTGGCAACATAGAGAGAGCACAGAAACAGCAGCAGAAATCATTCCAAAATCGCAAACGCAAATTTGTGAGGGTATGTTCCGTTCAGGCCGGAGATGACGTTCTGATCTCAGGGGACCCCAAGAAACGACGAACAGACACATTTAAAAGTCGGCACCAAGGACCATATAATGTGGCCAGCATTTCTTCCAAAGGGGTGGCTACTATTGTTAAAGGGTCAAGTTGCCAGAGGGTCAATGTGTCAAGATTAAGGACATACTACCGATTAAAAAGTAAGATTGTTTGATAAACTCTGATTGAAACAATTTACAAAAAAGTGTTACATTTTAGAAATATAGGATATTTGTATGTAATTATCATTAGATGGACCAACTGAGAGGAAGTTTCTCCAGGACCAAGGTTACACCACTGCAACATTTAAAAGGCAGATAGAGCATCCATATGCTTGTTCCGGTGCAAAGTGGGAGAAGGACTTGGGCCCTATTCAAGATGAACTGGTAAGCATTCTGTCTATTTAGTGACACTTTGCATATTTAAATGATAACCATTACTTGTTCATGTCAAACTTTCTTTATTTTTAGTTAAAGTATGTGTTGGACAAAAATAGGCCATCACAAGAACTCATCGTGAAGGAAGGCAAAATTTGCCTCACACGAGAAGACTTCTGGAGCCTGGGTTTAAACCAGTGCATGGAATCTAATATGCACATGTTTAGTGTCTTATTTACTGCACAAAAAAACAAATTCCCAGATAATGCATAATGTTCCACATGGCAGTGTTCGCAGGAATGTAATCGTTCTGCAATTAATTTCAGATTGGAAATGCTTGCCTCAAGATTGTGGAAGAAGTTGCACGAAGACATGTACTTTATACTATTATATCTTCTTTTAAAAGTATTTATTTTGATGCATGCGTGTTTAATAACTTATGTTCTTTCCCTAAGGGAAAAAATTTTCACATTGTGGACCTCTATGTTGTTCCCACCTGGAAAGACAAAATTGTGGACCCAGTGCATTGTTTGCCTGTAAGTTCTCATTTGCTATCATATACTCATCAACTGAAAAAGAACTCTATTCGAAACAGGCACAGAAGTATATGCATGCATATTATTTTGTCCAAATACTGTTAGGAAAACGTGAGGTCCAAGGATGTTGTACTATTTCCAGCTTGGAGCAGGCAGCAGGGTGAACCTGACCACTATCTGCTCTGTGTTGAGTTTCTTTTTATAATCTTTCTATCTGTAATATTTTCAAATTTAACAGGTAGGGTTGGAGAGATATTAACAAAGTACCCATTGCAGGTTATGTTGGTGGCTAAGAGGGAAATACTTTTTCTTGATTCTCTCTGCCCTGATGGTTTTGGAGATGAGGCTTACAGAACCATTTAGGTTGAGACTAAAGATATATAATTTACTGGCCTTGTTCCAGGCATGTTATTTGGTTATGATTTCAAATAGGAGCCACGTTCTCAGGCTTCAAGGTTATATAAGGGCCTCGTTCTCAGGCTTCAAGTTCTTATAAGGGCCTCGTTCTCAGGCTTAAAGTTCATTTAAGGGCCTCATTATCAGGCTGCAGAACTGATCATTTAATTACAAATGATGTATTTTGTGTTTTCTTTGGAATGCCAGACACATTGCAGCCTTCATTGCCCCGGGATCCTGGACGGAAAAAACAGGAAGAGACCTTGGGGTATGTTTTAAATGATTTAAAGGATTAGTTTACCCAAATTCTGTAATTAATTACTTACCGTCATGTCGTTCCAAACATACAAACATACAGTGTAAGCGTTTCATCCAAGATGTTCATGTCTTTCTTTCTTCAGTCGAAAAGAAATTAAGGTTTTTGATGAAAACATTCTAGGATTATTCTCCATATAGTGGACTTCAATGGGCACCAAACAGTTGAAGGTCAAAATTACAGTTTCAGTGCAGCTTTAAAGGGATTTAAATGATACCAGACGAGGAATAAGGGTCTCATCTAGTGAAACAATTGGTCATTTTTGAAAAAAATACAACTGTATATGCTTTATAAACACAAAATATCATCTTGAACGTACTTCCGCTTTCAGTGTTCTTCAAAACACTTACACTGTATGTCCTATGCCTTCCCTATTCTACTTACGGAACGAACGCGGCACCAGTTTAGTTTTTCTGTAATTAGAATAGTGACAGATGACAGATCGTTTTGCTAGATAAGACTCTTATTCCTCATCTGGTATCGTTTAAAGCCCTTTGAAGCTGCACTGAAATTGTCATTTTGACCTTCAACCGTTTGGAGGCCATTGAAGTCCACTATAAGGAGAAAAATCCTGGAATGTTTTCATCAAAAACCTGGATGACATGGGGGTGAGTAAATTATCAGGAAAAGTTTATTTAAAAGTGGACTAATTCTATAAACCAAACCTGATTGATGCACGAGAAAACAAACCTCTTACGGATGCTGTGTTCTAAAGATAAACGAAAGTCTTATGGGTGTGGAACGGCATGAGAGAGTATTAATGACAGATTTTTGGGTGAACTAACCATTTAAGTATGTATGTATACAGTGGGGATCGAAAGTTTGGGATCCCCTTTCAGAATCTGTGAAAATGTGAAAATTTTTAACAAAACAAGAGAGATCATACAAAATGCATGTTATTTTTTGTTTAGTACTGTCCTGAGTAAGATATTTTACATAAAAGATGTTTACATATAGTCCACAAGACAAAAATAGCTGAATTTATTAAAATAACCCCATTCAAAAGTTTGGGAACCCTTGCATCTCAATACTGTGTGTGTTACCTGATAATCCACGACTGTTTTTGTGTTTTGTGATGGTTGTTCATGAGTCACTTGTTTGTTCTGAGCAGTTAAACTGAACTCTGTTCTTCAGAAAAATCCTCCAGCTCCTGCAGATTCATCAGTTTTCAATCATTTTTTTGCATATTTGAACCCTTTCCAGCAGTGACTGTATGATTTTGAGATTCATCTTTTCACACTGAGGACAACTGAGGGACTCAAACACAACTATTTAAAAAAGGTTCAAACACTCACTGATGCTCCAGAAGGAAACACGATGCATTAAGATCTGGGGGGTGAAAACTTTTGAACAGGATGAAGATGTCCACATTTTTCTTATTTTGTTGAAATATAATTTTTTTTCATTTAGTACTGCCCATCGGAAGCAACAGAAGAAAAGATTAAATAAAATTTAAAAAAATTAAATACAATTTACCTTGATATTTAAATTCAAAAGTTTTCACCCCTCGGCTCTTAATGCATTGTGTTTCCTTCTGGAGCATCAGTGAATGTTTGAACCTTTTTTAATAGTTGAGTTTGAATCCCTCAGTTGTCCTCAGTGTGAAAAGATGAATCTCAAAATCATTCAGTCACTGCTGGAAAGGGTTAAAATACGCAGAAGATGCTGGAAAACTGAAGAATCTGCAGGAGCTGGAGGATTTTTCTGAAGAACAGAGCTCAGTTTAACTGCTCAGAACAAACAAGAGACTCATGAACAACCATCACAAAACACAAAAACAGTCATAGATCATCAGGTAACCACACACAGCATTAAGATGCAAGGGTTCCCAAACTTTTGAACGGGGTTATTTTAATAAATTCAGCTATTGTTTTGTCTTGTGGACTATATGTAAACATCTTTTATGTAAAATATCTTACTCAAGACAGTATTAAACAAAAAAAATAACATGCATTTTGTATGATCTCTTATTTTGTTAAAAATTTTCACAGATTCTGAAAGGGGTTCCCAAACTTTCGATCCCCACTGTACATGTTTAAACAAGCTAGCAGTTGTTTTTAAATTAAATGTGGATGCACTTCTCCTTTTTCCAGTTTTTTCCTCAACAGCGTTCAGGGATTTCCTGTGCTGTCTACATGCTGATGGTAAGAATGTTTAATTTGTCAAAGATGTTAGATTATCAAATCAAAGTCTTACTGTGTTTTTGTATTTCACAGTATGCTCTCAGTACCTGTACCTCGTGCCCATTAACATTCACTGAGGTACGCTGGATTTTTACACAAGTATACCATCAAAATACTGGTATGTGTCAATTTTTTGTTTTTAGGAGGAGGTGCCAATGATTCGTCAGTGGTGGTGCCTTCAGCTGATGGATAGGTTTTGCTTAGAAGGGTATGACAGACTCTACAGATAAAATTTCAATATCTTGGCTGTATTTAATCTAGGACTGGACCTGAATATTCGATTATTAGCGAAGAATATGTTTAGCCTCCTCCCTCCACAGCTTTGAATATTCTGTGTTGATTGCTACCAAATGCTTCAAAGCTCAAAAAATGGTATTCGGACCAGCCCTAATTTAGTCACTGTTAGCAAAGTGATACTAGAAAGGTGTTATACAAAAAGAGTGCATATACATAATTTTCATGTTTTCCAGTAACAGTCTCTCATCAAGCCATAGGCCAATCCTGTTAAAGGAGAGATATACATACACAGCGTACACAGCATACAATACGTCATAGACGTAACAAAAGACATGGACAGAGATTTGCATTCTGGACAGAAGAGGCATCCCAGCTCCTTCAGGGAACCCTTGAACCTGTCTATAGGGTGTCTAAATCCACCACCAAACTGTTGCCTAGCAGAACAGCTGTGGTTAAAGAGGACAGTGAGGGAAGGAGGTGAGGGAGGTGAGGGAGGTGAGGGAGGGAAGGAGGTGAGGGAGGGAAGGAGGTGAGGGAGGTGAGGGAGGGAAGGAGGTGAGGGAGGGAGGGAAGGAGGTGAGGGAGGGAGGGAAGGAGGTGAGGGAGGTGAGGTTACCCTTGAACCTGTCTATAGGGTGTCTAAATCCACCACCAAACTGTTGCCTAGCAGAACAGCTGTGGTTAAAGAGGACAGTGAGGGAAGGAGGTGAGGGAGGTGAGGGAGGTGAGGGAGGGAAGGAGGTGAGGGAGGGAAGGAGGTGAGGGAGGTGAGGGAGGGAAGGAGGTGAGGGAGGGAGGGAAGGAGGTGAGGGAGGGAGGGAAGGAGGTGAGGGAGGTGAGGGAGGTGAGGGAGGGAGGGAAGGAGGTGAGGGAGGGAGGGAAGGAGGTGAGGGAGGTGAGGGAGGTGAGGGAGGGAGGGAAGGAGGTGAGGGAGGTGAGGGAGGGAGGGAAGGAGGTGAGGGAGGGAGGGAAGGAGGAGAGGGAGGGAGGGAGGGAGGAAGGGAGGGAGGGGAGGAAGGGAAGGAGACGGGAAGGGAGGGAGGGAAGGAGACGGGAAGGGAGGGAGGGAGGGAGATGGAAGGGAGGGAGGGAGGGAGATGGAAGGGAGGGAGGGAGATGGAAGGGAGGGAGGGAGACGGGAATGAAGGTAGGAAGGAGACGTGAATGAATGAAGGAAGGAAGGAGACGTGAAGGAAGGGAGATGGGAGGGAGGAGGGTGGGAGGGAGGAGGGAGGGAGGGAGGGAGGGAAGGAGACGGGAATGAAGGAAGGAGAGGGAAGGAAGGAAGGAAGGAGACGGGGAGGGAGGGAGGGAGGAAGAGAGAGAGAGACGGACGAGAGTGAAGTGAGGCGAGAGAAGGGAGTGGGTTTACTTTTGTGAGGGAGGGAGAGATCAAGGGAGTGAGTGAATGAATAACTTGGGGGGGGGGGCTGAATGAATGAAAGATGGAAGGAATGAGTTCATTTATGAATAAATTGAATGAATAAGTACATTTTTTAAATGCAGACATTTGTTAAAGTATGCTGAAATAAGTAGAACATATCTTTAAAACATTTATATTAAATATAAACAAACACACACTTATATATACATGTGTATCTGTATTCCACAAATTGGATCAAGCAAATGTAAACTATTTTGTTTAATTGTATTTCATTTTTTTCTATTTTATTTAATCAATTTAATTCATGCCATGCATTAGCATTGATATATTTTACCAAAAAAAGTGTATTCATGTCAAAAGAATCACAAGATGGAAGGAATGAGTTCATTTATGAATAAATTGAATGAATAAGTCAATTTTATCCTGTTTTTTTTTAAATGCAGACATTTGTTAAAGTATGCTGAAATAAGTAGAACATATCTTTAGAAAATGAATATTAAATATAAACAAACACACGTATATATACGTGTATCTGTATTTCACAAATTGGATCAAGCAAATGTAAACTATTTTGTTTAATTGTATTTAATTTTTTCTATTTTATTTAATCAATTTAATTTATGCCATGCATTAGCATTAATATATTTTACCAAAAAAAGGTGTATTCATTTGGCAAGGCAAGGCAAGGCAAGGCAAGGCAATTTTATTTGTATAGCACATTTCATACACAATGGTAATTCAAAGTGCTTTACTGCACCACACAGCCCTAATCCCCCTTCCGGAGATATCTTACATATGCAACGCAGTTCAAATTTCCCCTTTGGAAATTTCCCCCTTTGGAAAGTGTCCTGACTGTAATCCAGAGATATCTTAACCATGCACTACAGCTTAAATTTCCCCATGGTTTGTCTCCTTATCCAAATTTACCAAATTTGAACCTAATCACTTTCTTCCTAATTCTCCCAGTTCTTTCAACCAGACAGCAATATTTAAAATGCATTAAAAGTCAGAATAACAAGATGATACATAAAAGATATAAAATACATTAAAAATGAAATAAAAACAGGAAAAGGAATTAAAAGAATAAAAAGATAATACATATAAAATAAAGTGCAAACAGTTCGGACATAGCACAGTGCTCAATCAGCAAATGCATAGATAAAAAGATGTGTTTTGAGTCTGGATTTGAATGTGGCTACAGTTGGAGCACACCTGATCTCTTCTGGAAGCTGGTTCCAGCTGCGGCTGGCATAACAGCTAAAAGCAGACTCTCCTTGCTTTGAGTGAACCCATGGTATTTCTAAATGACTTGATCCTGATGATCTGAGTGATCTGTTAGGTTTATATTCTATGAGCATATCTGCAATGTATTGAGGTCCTAGGCCATTGAGTGATTTATAAACAAGTAACAGTACTTTAAAATCAATTCTAAATGCAACTGGAAGCCAGTGCAAGGACCTGAGGACTGGTGTGATGTGTTCATGTTTTCGGGTTCTGCTCAGAATCCTGGCAGGAGCGTTCTGTATGAACTGCAGCTGTCTTATGGTCTTTTTGGGAAGACCAGTGAGGAGCCCATTACAATAACCACCGGCTGGTGATGAAAGCATGAACAAGTTTCTTTAAGTCTTGACTGGAGACAAAGCATCTAATTCTTGCAATATTTTTGAGATGATAATACGCTGATTTAGTTATTGTCTTTACATGGCTACTGAAACTCAGGTCTGACTCCAAAATCACACCAAGATTCCTGACTTGATTTTTGGTTGTTTGACCCCTAGAGTGAAGGTACATGTTCACTTTGAGAACTTCATCTCTGTTTCCAAACGCAATGATTTCAGTTTTGTCTTTGTTTAACTGAAGGAAGTTTAGACACATCCAATTTTTAATTTCATCAATGCACTGGCACAGGGAGTCAATGGGGCTGTAGTCGTTAGGTGATAGGGCTAGGTAAATCTGGGTGTCATCTGCATAGCTGTGATATGCAATTTGGTTCTTTCTCATTATTTGGCTCAGTGGCAGCATATATAGGTTGAACAGGAGGGGTGCAAGAATTGAACCTTGAGGGACTCTGCATATCATGGATGTCCACTCAGACTTATGGTCACCGATACTCACATAATAACCTCTCCCTTCTAAGTATGACCTGAACCATTTTAGGACCATCCCAGAAAGCCCAACCCAGTTTTCCAGCCTGTCAAGAAGAATGCTGTGATCGACAGTGTCAAACGCAGCACTGAGGTCGAGTAGAACCAGCACTGTTAATTTACCTGAATCTGTGTTAAGGCGAATATCATTTATTATCTTTATGAGTGCTGTCTCTGTGCTGTGATGCGGTCGGAAACCAGATTGAAAGTTGTCAAAGTATCCATTCAAGCTTAAGAACTTGTTCAGCTGATTGAAAACAACTTTTTCAATGATCTTGCCTATGAAAGGAAGATTTGAAATTGGCCTGTAGTTGCTCAATATGGTGTTATCCAGATTGCTCTTTTTCAGGAGGGGCTTGACAACTGCAGTTTTCAGGGATTTTGGAAAAGTCCCAGAGAGAAGTGAGGCATTTACCACTTCTAGGAGATCGGCTTCTAAACAGTTAAACACACTTTTGAAAAAAGATGTGGGAAGTGTGTCAAGGGCGCAGGTTGATGTTTTAAGGTGCTGTACTGTTTCTTCCAAAATTTTACCATCAATTGCTTCGAAAACAGACATAATAGCTGCTTTCTGATGTTGTGATCTGATCTGTTTTACCCCAGTGCAGCTCAAGGATGTGCTGATCGCCTTTCTGATATTATTAATTTTCTCAGAGAAGAAGAAAGCAAACTCACAGCATTTGCTGTCTGAGAGCATTTCACTGGGAATCTGACTTGGGGGGTTTGTTAGTCTCTCTACAGTAGCAAAAAGAGTGCGGGTGTTGTTTAAGTTTTTGTTTATAATATTTGAGAAGAAGGTCTGTCTAGCTTTGCCTAATTCCACATTGAAAGCATGAAGAATATCTTTATAGATGTTATAATGGATTTCAAGTTTTGTCTTTCGCCACATGCGCTCAGCTTTTCTGCATTGTCTTTTCATATTTTGCACTGCTGTTGAGTTTCTCCATGGTGATTTTTGTCTGACACTTTTCTTCCTGACTTTCACAGGAGCAATGTTATCAATAACATTCTGTACTTTTGAGTTAAAAGAATCAAGGAGAAAATCAACAGAGTCTGCGGATATGCTTGGTGTTAAAGATATAGCCTTCATGAACAGTGCACTAGTATTCTCATTTAAGCATCGCTTTTTGACCGAGATAGATCTAGCTTCAACAGTTGGAGAGATCAATAAATCAAAGAAAATACAGAAATGATCAGATAACGCTACATCCTTAATGATAATGGATGAAATGTTTAGACCCTTACTGATAATTAAATCTAGAGTGTGTCCATGATTGTGTGTAGGCCCATGTACATGTTGAGTCAGATCAAAAGTATTCAAAACAGTTATGATTTCTTTTGCCATATTGGATTCTGCATTTTCTATGTGGATGTTAAAGTCCCCAGTAATAGCAAAACAGTCAAACTCATAAGAAATGGCTGATAACAGTTCTGTAAAGTCCTCCACAAAGGCTGGAGAGTATTTTGGAGGCCTGTAGATAACTATAAGTAGAATGCGAGGAGCACCTTTTAACACAATACCCAAGTATTCGAAAGACAAGTAATCACCAAATGACACTTGCTTGCATTGATAGACATCATTAAATAGAGCAGCAACACCTCCACCTCTCCTAACAGCTCTGCAGACACTCATAAAAGTAAAGTTAGGAGGGGCTGTTTCATTCAGGATTGTTGCACTGCAGCTGTCTTCAAGCCATGTTTCATTTAGAAGCATAAAATCTAGGTTGTTTGTGGTTATTAAGTCATTGACTAGAAGTGATTTATTTTTAAGTGAGCGTATGTTTAGAAGTGCTAACTTAACAGTCTTACTTTCTGTCTCTACAGTAATCTTAGTGTGACGTGTAATAGGTAGCAGATTAAATGGGTTTGCCAAACGGTTTGAAAAGGCCTTAGGCTTTCTATAACGTAATAAAACAGAAATAGAGAAAGCTACAGGCACACTGGGTTCCCACTTGTTCTGTAAACATTTGATAAAGTCACTGTTATCATAGCGGGGACCCAACACACATCACTGAGAGCTGTTATCGGTTGTTTTTGGTTCACCTAGAACAGATGGAGGAGGGTGAGGGCCCTGGCGTTGTGGCAGGGGCCAAAGAGCTCTCACAGGAGGAGGAGGAGGGCGAGCTGGGCCCACAGGCTTTGGTGGTTTTGGGGCTTGGCGCTTTTTTGTTGATATCTGGGGGCTCGCAGCAAAAGAGTGGGAGAGTTTGGTTCCAGCATACACCAGTTCCTCCATTTTCTCTGAGAAGCACAAAAGAGGGGATGCTGGAGAAAGGGATAGCATGTCCGGTGAGAGGGGCTGTTGCTCTGGTGTTACCGGAGGCTGTAATATGTTGTCCTGGCTTCCCTGGCTGTTTTCCCGAAAGTCGTCCTTGGGTGCTGAATCTTGGAGCAGTTCTAACACGTCACTGTCTCTCGGTGAGCTCTGTGGGCAGGGCTCAGTCAGGATTGTGTGCGTGAGCAGTGGTTGTTGTGGCTGCGTGGTGTTATCATTGACCTTGTGAGATGTGTCAACCGCATGTCCATTCAGGTGCTGAAATGAAGTCCTGTGGTCAGTTGTACTCTGTCCAGGTGTGTTTGTGCCATTCAGGTTGAGTGGATTTGCACACATTGCTGAAGGATGATGGAGGCAGAAGTAGATATTGTCCTTTAGCACTCTTGAGCCCAGTTTGTTTGGATGCAGGCCATCATGAGTGAACAGTTGTCTCTGACTCCAGAACAGATTGAAGTTGTCGATGAAATTCAGTCCTTTTAAGTTGCAGTTTTTTTGCAGCCATGTGTTAAGACCAAGCAACCATGTAAATCTATTTGTTCCTCTTGCTGGGAGTGGTCCACTGATGAACGACTGAACTTTTAGTCTTTTAAGCATTTCAAAAAGTTCATTGAAATCCCTCTTAAGGAGTTCTGACTGCTCCTTCCGAATATCATTCTTCCCCACATGAATGATTAGTCGATTTGCAGTTTTATATTTCATCAGAATGCTATTAAGTTCCCTGTTAACATCAGAAACTGTTGCTTGTGGAAGGCAGCATGTAGTTGTATCCCTGCTGCTAATGTTTCTGACAATAGAGTCACCCACTATCAGAGTCCTGGGCTCGGCTGCTCTCTGAGCTGAGTGCCGCTGACTGTTCAACCTTGAGCGGCAGTTAGCATCGGTGTTAGCTGCTGGCTGATTTGATCTGTGTCCGAACATGTTTGGGGATTCCTCACCCACATTCATTAACACTTCAAATCTGTTCTCCAGATGTATTGGCGGTGGTAGGGAGCTATTGTTTGGGGTAGAGGATGCTACTGCATTAAAATGTGTGCCTCGTGACAATCTGATGTCTCGAGTGCCTTTGGGTCTCGCTCCCTGTGTGTGCCATCGATTAATATGCTCATCAGTTCCGGCACTGAGTACGGTCTGTTTAGGGGCATTAGATTCATGGGACTCACCGACTGTGTGCTGAGGACGTCCATGATGAAGCTCTGTTGTGTGTTCCTTCTGGTTTGGTAGTCCCGCAAGTAACTTTGTTTCAAGAATTGCAATCCTTTGTAGAAGTCTGTGGCAGTTTGTGCAACAGGTAGATTCTTCAACCAGAGGAGGCATATTATTTCTAATCCCTCTGGATGTAGGCAGCTGTGTTTTCCCTTCTCCGGAATGTAAGCTGATGGCTGCCGTCAGTGGGAGGCTGGTTGGATAAAAATTCCCCTTTTTTGTAGCAATTCTTTCAGTTAAAAAGATTGTTGGTGCCAAGATTTGTCGTTTGAGCACTGTGCCTATTTGCTGTAGTTAAAACAAGAGATAAAATATAAAAGCAATAGAGCAAAGCGCGGAGCTGTAGGCAAGAGCGTCCGAACAGTAGCGAAGCAGGAAGAGACTTCGTGATTCTTTCAAAAGAATCACTAGTAAAGAACTATTTCCGGTACGGATCGGGTAGTGTTGGTAGTGTCAAATAACTGCATGAATAACTGCCGTAAATTGTTTCGACCATAGACTGTAAAAAAATATGGACGTAGTGTCCGTGACGTCACCCATAGAGTTCTGAACAGCAGTTTTGACACGTAAATGAGGCCGCGGCCATCTTAGCTGCGCGTCACCGCACGTCACTCCCGGATAACTGAAAATGGGCAAAGAGGTGGGGAGGTGGTTTGAGCTGATGTGACTGGTTGCTGAAACCGCCCGCCTAGCTCGACGTGACCATGTTAGCAAGCAAAGGAGCTATCTAAGATACGATCTAAAATATTAATGAAGATAAGTTTTATCATCAGAACGTTCTAAAGGTTTACTGTCAATCTACGGTGTTTTTTAAGATATAGATCCTCCAACACCAGTAGTGTTGGTTGTGCAAATAACAACATGGAAAATCAAATGGGACTTCATACCTTTATAATGAAATAGAGATCGCGAGATGAATCCAATCTGTGGCACTTGGGTAAAATATGAGTGTCCATTGCAAAACAAAAAAACATGTCACATTTCTTCTGAATGATCTGCTCTCTGTCATCGTTCTTCAAGAAAGGATGCAACCTGAGCAGCCTTTATGTTGTAAAACTGTATATGATCGTATCTAACAAACAAATGTGCCTGTGTCGAAAGTATTTTTTTTTTTTTTTCAAAACAGTGCAGCAGTTTTAGTTATAATATCCAAGCAGTGCTGTCAGAGTTGTATATCCTCCTGGTATTGTCATTGTAGTAAATCTCACAACCAAAACTTTCAGCCAATGCCACGATCCGACAACGTGTGTTCTGTTTCTTCCGCATGCATGCACATCTACACAGACACACATCAGTCTCGAATATTATGCAGCAAGCCATATTTTATAATTGTATAAAATAATCGAGAAAAAAAAGCACAAATACGGCTGAGATGCCAAATTCAGCGGCATCTGAGGTAACATGACGGCTCACAGACAGCAGCGCAATCTACCTGTCACTCAAGTGACCACGCCCTTAATTATGCAGAACTTTAAGGCTTAATATAATTTAAACGGATAAGTTATAAAAAAATTCACCCCCCTCAGAGTTGTCATGAAGGGCAAAAATAGCAGTATAGACCAAAACCACAATTTGAACCAACTTGTAAACGTTTTTTTCTGCTATAAACTTGGCCAATTTAACACGGGACTCTATGAGATTCTGCTCTCTTTTGGAGCCTGTCCCTAGCGGCCAGTCGATGAATCGCAGTTTAAGTTACTTCCGTATTGGCTTCACGAGAGAAAGGGGGAGTGTCAGTACACGATCCGTTCCTCCTGCACGATCCGTTCTACGCATGCGTAGTAGACTCTTTAGAAAACGCACATGCGCAAATGATAATTCTGTTTTACGACGACCTGCACGATCCGTTCTGTGTGTGTGAGTGTGAGGGAGAGAGTGCGTGTGAGGGAGAGTGTGTGTGTGTGTGGGAGAGGGAGGGAGAGAGAGAGAGAGAGAGAGAGAAAGAGAGAATTTTTACTCTTAAATAAAACTCCTGTGTGCACACATGCTTCTTTCAAGTCATTTCCATTGTCAGTTTGAAATACTCTATAACGTTTCCCCACACTTGTTTGTAGTTCTTTCTTTATGTAAGTGCAGTCTTGGCAGAAATGCATATTATATTCCTTAGTGTCTTCTGTAAACAACATTGAAGGGGTTATTTTCCTCATTTAGATTATACAGATATATATTAGCCTATATAGACCCATACTAATACAAAATTACTTAACTTAAAAGTTAACTATTAGCAGCTTTTAATAAAAAAGAACGTCAAACCGTCTTTGACTACTACTGACCTCAGACCAAAACACGGCAAGTTAAGTAAGTTAAGCCTTATACCAGCAATGAATCGCAAAGGAGAGTATAGAGGAAACTGATCATGTATGTTCATGTAACGACTCACAACTCCTTTATTATTTTGGATTGGCAACCACGTAAACACATCCTAATGCATAGCCTAAGCTACATTTAAACGCATCAAAATAGACCCGCTGTTAAATGTTAAACACAATACAACTAACGTTACACAGTTATGCTGCCTTGCCGTCAAGTGTTTCATTAGTAGGTACCGATAGTGTAGGAAAACGTGACGTTTTCTACTACATAATTACGCGCATGCGTGAAACGGATCATGCAGGTGGAACGGATCGTGTACCGACAGGGAGGTTGCCGCTTGGTTTCGACATACTTCAGACAGGAAGTAGACGCATTTTGCACATGCGCAGAACAAATCGTCCCTGTGTCTCAATCAGCTCCCTAGCTCCCTAGGTCGTGAATCAGTATATAATGAAAGTGAATGTGGCTGATACCCTGATCAGTGCCCTGACTACTGAACTAGGGAGCTGATTGAGACACACGCCGTGTTTCCGGTACGGATTGAGTAGTGACAGCGTGATTCAATGCATTCTCTTTGGGTTCCGGGAAGGCTCGCACTGACGTGCTTTCGTCATCATACGTAACCTTAACTTGTGCTGCGATTGGTGGACACAAACATACTTCTATTAATATTTTTTTTTTTATGCTGAAGTGACATCCAGTAATTTCCTCAGTGCATTATTTATATTTCACAGATATATTCTCCATCTGCAAATGTTAGAAAGTCGAGAAAATATTTCCATTTTGCAGTCAGGCGTGGACGAGCCTTCAGCAAGCACAAACTTTCGTGAACGAGCGCCGCCTCGCACATGCGCGCCAAACAGACGGAGTTCAATATGAGTAAAACACATTTTGCTAAAAATATTTGTAGTTGAAAATTCGTTTTTGTTGGCGAACATAATTATGCCATATGTAGAATTTCGAAAATACAACTAAGTGTATTTGTACGATAGCAGTAACTGTGTAAAGTGACTGTTGTAGGGTATTTAAATAGACTGTTTAGTGTATTTAACTTCTGCTTTAAAAAACATTTTGTTTTTAGATTGTAAAGTTACAATTTTAGAATATAGCCTAGGCCTAATGTGATTTGACCCCTTTTTTGCACATAATATAGCATATACTATAAAGTTACATTCATGTTTGTTGTTATAGCCTTCAATATGAACATTGTTTCTTGGACAATATTGGGCAGGATGTAATTTTTTTTTTTAAATTAAATACAGAATTTTTTTTTTAGATCCCAGCCCTATGGCATGCTTTAAATAACGAATTTTCCATGTTTTAGATAAGCGGTAATGATACATTATTATATCACTTGTTAAATGATTATTTAACAATTAGCCTATTCATTCCTGCATTTCTAAAACAAAAAATGTTTGCGCCCCACCAAAAATTTTTTGCACCAGCCGCCACTGGATACAATCATATACAGTTTTACAACATAACGCTGCTCAGAAGAACTATGATGGAGAGCAGATCCTTCAGAAGAAATGTGATGCAAACAGTGGATTATATAACAATATTTCATGGATTAAACGCTTTTATGGACAAAAAGTTGGCTACTGTTTTTTGTTTTGCAATGGACACTCATATTTTACACAATGCCACAGATTGGATTCATCTCACAATCTCTATTTCATTATAAAGGTATGAAGTTCCGTTTAAAAAAAAACAAACAAAAAAAAAAAAACACAAAAAAAAAACCTGTACATAAATTCATAAAAAGAAACCTTGTGATTCACACAATTCATCAAAGTGAATTACATGCAATGGGGGAAACAAACAATGGGGGAAACAAACAAATTACAAAAAAGAAACAAAAAAGAAACTAGTCCGCCCAAAGGGCCATAACCACATCTTCCAGCCTAATTACCGATTTAAATACCTGGGCGGACTAGACAATATACCCAAACCAACACATTCAAACCAAAAAAATAAACAAACTCAAATACAACAAGAGCAACAATTGGGCTCCATAGAGCTATGTCAAAGATCCAAGAAAATCCACACGCCAACCTTTCGCAAACAAACAGTAAGAGTGAGATCTATTTCCGCCGGCTGGAAACAAACGCACCTACCGTTCTCGTTCCTACCGCCAATCTTTATACACAGCTAGCCACACCCCTCAATTCGTAACTTTACTCCCTCACTGTCACCTGCCACATAAGATAAAAGGCTTGTCTGAGATGTGCCTAGCCTCGCCTGAAATGTAGGTGAGAGTAGGCGGCTGCAGTGAGGGGAGGAGTGAAAAAAGTGCAGGACAGACGGACAGTTCTCTGTTCTCGTAGTGGATCAGACACAAACGAGATAAATGTATTTACTTGGTGCCATGATGGATATTGAAATTATGTTATTTATTAATTTTAAACAGTATATAGATAATTTCTGGTAATGCAATGTTTGTGAACACAATTGTGTATGTAAGACTATAAATCTCCAAAAACTATGCATGAGCGCTTGCTCTGGAGTTGTCACCCCTCATAGACCTCATGCCACCCCTTTGTCACCCTATAAATAATTTTCTAGATTCGCCCCTTTGGATAAATCGCAATATAAGGGGGCGGCAAAAAAAATCTTGCCTAGGGCGCCAAAGAGGCTAGGGCCGGCACTGTGCACAGTTTATTGAAAGACGTGTTTTCTTGCCATTACTTTGCGTTATGCAATTTTTTTAGGTCATCATATTGAAGCGCCGCTCCTGAAAAGCAGTACTTGAAACACTGCTTACATATTATATTCTGTGATAATTTTGGGCTGGCAAAGCTTTTTCTTAGGGGGGCAGTTCGCCCCGTGCCACCCCGGTAGATCCGCCGCTGTCTATGCATCCGGCCTCTTTGGCGCCCCCTAGCGAGATTGCGCCCTTAGCATTTGCCTATACTGCCTATATAACGGGCCGGCTCTGCTCAAACCCCTTGCACACCGTTTCCAGGAAACATGTAGTTCAACCTGGAAAACATAGCAAAACGTAGCGCACCGGTTTGAGCTTGAACATGCCCCATATCAATACATCACAGTTCTTTAAACCAATAAGCTTTAAGCTATGTCGTCATCAAGTCTTTTCCCAGCATGCTTTTGGTCAGCGCAGTTGGTGGAGAGCAACTGCAGAATACGATGAGGCTGCCAGTTATCCGGGAGTGACGAGCGGTGACACGCTACTAAGATAGCAGCAGCCTCATTTTCGCTTCAAAACTGCTCTTCAGAAATCTATGGGTGACGTCATGGACACTACGTCCATATTTTTTTTTTACAGTCTATGGTTAAAACAGGACCAATTTGCTCGAGAAGCAAAACTGTATACAGAATTTTAGACTATTTAAAGAATTATCCTAATTATAAATGCATTACCCTCACCAAATGAAAAATTGTTTGGTTTTAAATTATGCAAATTGTTTCAGTTGCTTTTAGTTTTCACTTTCTAACAAATTCTCAATCAAGGCCAATATTTTTGTCATTTTTTTTAAATGATCAAAATTATGTATGCCTTTAAAAGACAAAATTGTGAGTGTAAAGTTGTCTATGAGAATATTCTTAATAACTATTGCTGACAATTGACTTACCGTCAAGCATCTCTTTAGGTCTTCTGTCGTCAGATCTCATGTCTTCTTGTTTCAGTGATGATTCCTGTTTTGTCTTCATAAATTCACGAATGATTATTTCATCCACTTTTTGAAGTATTTGAGAGTGTTGTGTGTTTTGAAATTGAAGTCGTCCTCCTCCACATTCTTTAGTTATTTGTTGAATATATTCATTTTCAGATTTATGTTTAGCAATGTGTGTCTTGTCATCAGTGGTCACAATCATTGTGCGGTTCATCGCCTGCTTACCAAAGCAGTTCAACACTGAAGGTAATCTGTCTCTTTTCCTCTCACTAAAATCATCATGCTGCAACACCAGTATGATCACATCAGGTTCTGGAGGAGAAAACTCAGACACTTTCTGTGCTATTTGTGGTAGTGTGAGATTTGATTTGAGCAGGTGAATTGTGCTGATGACTGTAATGTTCCTCCCCTTGACTACTTCACTGTGCTTCTCTACATTAGGGGATGATTTCTTTCCAAACACATATTTATCTAAGATTACATTTCCCACTTTGTTGTTTTCTGATGTGTTCTTCCCCAGCAGGACAATCCTCAGATCACTCACTGAAACACGCCAGACATACATGCATCATGTTATCAAATAGCAGTTTAATACTTTAATACACTTAATACTGAATCAAACCATCTTTCTTTTTATTTCTTTTTTTAACTTACTGTTGGGACGGTCACCCACTGGACTTTGGTCTCTTGTACTTTCTACAAAAAAAAAAAAAAAAAAATCATTAAAAAAATACAATCAACAGTTGTTAACCATATACAATACATAGCTACATACAATACAAGTTCAAAACTTTTTGCTTTTCCCCCTCATATATGAATGCCATATTGAATAAGAAAATTAGATTTGATACAGTAGCTAATGAAAAATATTACATATTTTACAGTTTGGTTTTTGTGGGATAATTTGTGGGAATTAATGTAGCCTATACATCATGGTTGCTGCTAGCAGGGAGAGCACGAAGATGAACATTCAGACAAAAATAGTCTTAAATCCAAATATACGACAGGAGAACTCAGGGAATTAGCAATAACGCACCTTAATATTGACGAGAACTTGCCTCAACTGAAAGAATCAGGGAGTAGCCTATAAATACTAGAACAAATGTGATCCTGGACCACAAAACCAGTCATAATTCACACAGGTATATTTGTAGCAATAGCCAACAATACATTGTATGGGTTAAAATTATCAATTTGTTTTTTATGGCAAAAATCATTAGGATATTAGTAAAGATCATGTTCCAGGAAGATATTTTGTAAATTTCCTTTATAATATTTTGTATCAACATAATGCAAGTCTTGTTTTGCTCTATAATGCGTTAATTATTATGTGCATTAAAACTGGTAAAATTCATTGTTTAATAATGATTAGAGGTAAGTTTAGCTATCACCTTGATCGATTGTGAAAATATACTTATACAGATTTTCAGATATTTATGTACTTTTGGGTTGCCAGCTACTGATGTCGCATATGTCACACAACCTCAACCACATGGTATAAAATAATACTTGCCATGTAATTCACTTGCCATGAATCCAAATTGAATGGTATGTTCATAGCTGTTAGCATTTTGTGTTAATTTTGTTGTTTAACAACTTTTGAGAATATTATGAATAAATATATATTGTTCCCTCTACCATAAGCTCAGGACATAATATTTATAGAAATTTGGTTTATATTTATTTGCTGTAAAACTAATACACTCCTAAACACGGAACAGAACACATTACCACACAATTTTTTAATTGATAAACATGATCATTTATTAGGGCCCAAGCGAATTAGCGCGCAGGGCCCTCTTGTTCTTCTAAGGATTATTTTTTTTTATTTATTTTTTTTTTTTCCGTCTTCCGGGGCTTTTTGGGGGCCTTAACATGCTCAAAAACTCTTGAAAATTGGCACACACATTGGAATCCGCGGCCATTAGGAGGCCGCAGAGGCTGGTACCCGGGCGTGGCAGGGGGGCTCGAGAGCGCCCCCTTGAAAAAAGTCTGAAAATTTGGTCCATATATTAAACACGCTTGCACGTATTAGTATGAAACTCGGTACACATATAGACCTCATCGGGCCGAACAACTTTCGTACTTTAAGTTAAACACCACGCCAACAGGAAGTCAGCTATTAAGGGTTGTTTGAAAAACGCATGCTCTGGAATTTGATATACTCCTCCTAGACGATTAATCCGATCGCCACCAAACTCGGTCAGCATGAAGTCGTGACATTGATGATTAAAAATTGCCAGCGGATTTTTGATATCTCGAACGGTTTGGCCGTGGCGAGGCAACGAATTTATGGCGAGAAAAAGGAAACAGGAAATGTGTTATAACGTCTGCATACATATATTGATCTTTATGAAACTTCACGAGTGTGTTGGTTGTAGTAGTCTGATCACATGGATGTGACTACTGTGAGTCAAAGTTATAGCGCCACCAACTGGCAGCAGGAAGTGTATCACTTTTTGAAATGCTTTGAGATCACCCTCTTATTTTTACCTGATTTGCTTCAAACTTCATCAGTGTAATGTCAATACACAGCAGATGTAGACCTATGACAGGATTTTTGATATTTGAAATATTGTTGCCATGGCAACAGGTCAAACTGTAAAAATATTCTTGAGTGTTTTTGAGGCTCTTAACATGCTTCAAATTGCATGAAACTCGACACACACATCAATATTGTCAACCAGTAGACATGGACAAAGCCATAGAAATGGGCGTGGTGGAGGGGCTCAGTAGCGCCACCTTTTGACAAAAGTGGGGGGGTTAGTTTTTCCTATAGTCACCAATCTCGGTACACATATTGTTCTCATCAAGCCGGACAATTTTCTAATTTACATTCATTAGCTCCGACCAACAGGAAGTCGGCTATTTTTGTTTGAATGTTAATTTTTTGAAAAAACAGGCTATGAATTTTATACTACTACTCCAACAGGGTTTATCCAATTTACACCAAGCTTTTTTTAACTTGTTGCTAACACATTGAAGTTGTTTAATTGCAAACGGATTTTGGATATCTCAAACGGTTTGGCCGTGGCGAGGCAATGAATTTATGGCAAGAAAAGGGAAACAAAGTGTTATAACTTCTGCATACATTAATTGATTTTGATGAAACTTTGGCTTAGTCTTCGTTGTACAAGGCTGATCACATGGATGTGACTATTGTGATTCAAAGTCATAGCGCCACCAACTGGAAGCAGAAAATGTGTCACTTTCAGCATACATTGAGATCACCCTCTTATTTTTACCTGATTTGCTTCAAAATTCATCAGAATAATGTTAAAACTTGGCACATGTAATCCTTTGAAAATGGGCAGGGAGGAGGGGCTCTATAGTGGCACCTTGTAGTGCAGTAAATGTGGAGTGAATTTGACATAGCCCTTTGATGTTTAACCATTTTAAATGCCTATTGCCTGCTGTGCACAGTTGCCCTGAAGCCACCGGGGTGGCGGTGCCACCGGGCTTGGGCCCGCCATCGCTGCTCGCAGCTATATTTTCTGATTAAAATTTGTATTACAGTATGGATATGGAGCCCTAAGGGGACATTGTGGTGGGAAAAAATAAGAGATGGGAGGAACAATATATTTAGTAATTCTTTTGCGTTCTTTGCGAGTGAATGCAGTTTCTTGGAGGAACGCAAAAGCATTATCAAATAATTTTTCCTCCCATCTCATTTTTTTTTTTTTTTTTTTTTCATGTCCCTTTAGGTGCTCTGCAGGATAATCGTGTAGTTTAACTCATAATTTTCAAGTAGGCCTATAATGAGGCCGTAAGTTTTTAAAGTATTAACTTTTAGTAGCCTACACCTAATAAAACTTTAAGCTAAATGGATATTTGTTTAGCATGCTAAACAGACAGAGAACGAATTAGATAAACACACAAACACACACACACACACAAGTTGCTGGAATATTTTTCTGGAGGTCTGTAATTCATCACTCAATTTTTTATCTGTTTTATAAAATCATTTTTTTCGGCATTAGCCTACTTTCAGTGTAAATACGCAGAAACGACATAATATCCAAACTCCAGGCCTATCTCTTACTTCCGCATTCTATCATAGAAATGTCGTTATTAAAACAGCGTCAGATTTTCCGCGCAATCTTACGAGGAGAGATTAGATAGTTCATCACGCACGCATTGTGTTCACGGAGGTTTATTACTGTATTGCCTGAGGTTTAGGTTGACTAGGTCTGCTTGTTGTTTACGGTGTTTTTAGGGCATAGACCTGAAGCATGAACTCAAAAAAAAATAAGTGTTAAATTCTGTGAGGAACTAAACGAAAACAACAGCAATATGTTTATACAGGGTCTGTGAATAAAAATAAATGATGGAAATGATGGAAAGCGACGTGATAAGCACATTAGAACAAGTGCAACAGATCATAAAAATGGCAGCAGAATTGAGCAGTAGCCTATACACGTGTGAGTGGTAAATGCAACATTAAAGCATTAAAAAAAAAAAAAAAACAAGATACACTTATCATCCTTACAAAATTTGATTTGTATTAAATATGTGCGTTTTAAATCATACCCGATCTGTGCGCCATTTGATGACTGTCGCTTCGAAGGTTTCTAAACCGAAAGTAAATCTTTACTTTGACTGACGTTGCAACGAGTAAGCAAAAGCTTAGCCTGCCTCCACTAGGCCGTAAGGTGAAGCCGTTTTTCGTTTAATCCCGTTCCTATAGCCTAACTTGTGCGCCTCTATAAATTCTGTAATTTCAGGAACAGCAGAGAGAGAACGCACTTTCAGACGCACTTTTCTATCTATCTATCTATCTATCTATCTCTTTCTTTTCTTTCTTTTTTCTAATGTAGGCGATCTCTTTATTTTTTCTTTCTAATATTTCTTTCTTTCTTTCTTTCTTTCTTTCCTTCTTTTTCTTTCTAATATACCCATCTCTCTCTTTCTGTCTGTTTTTCTTTTTCTTTCTGTCTAATATATATCCCTTTCTTTCTTTCTTTCTTTCTTGTAATATATGTTTTTTCTTTTTAATGTATCTCTTTTTTCTAATGTATTTTCTTTCTTTCTTTCTTTCTTTCTTTCTTTCTATATCTATTTCTCTTTTTTCTTCTTTCTTTCTTTTTTCTAATGTGTCCTATACTTTCTTTCTTTCTTAGAAATAATTGTTAGAGATGGTATAAGATGATCTGTTTCTATAGGGGATGTCTGGAGATATGCCATTATTCGACTTCCAAGGCCTATAAACACCTCATTTCAAATAAATAGAAAAAAACAATGGTCAATTTCTATAGGAGACATCCCATACAATGCATACCTCAAATGAAATGATAGTATGGGACGTCTTCTTATAGAACATTTTACTACAGCATATTGGAGATACGCATGTCATTTTTTACTAGATGCCTATAAAGTCCTCTTTTCTAATAAGAAGAGCAAAGTATTGGTCAGTTCTCATAAGGGACGTCCCATATAATATGCTCATATGAAACCATTTTAGTGCAGCATTTTGGAGATATGTCACATTTTACTACTTCAGATGCAAATAAAGTCCCCATTTCTAATAAGTGAAAAAAACGAAAAAAAACAAACAAACCAATGGTCCGTTTCAGTGGAGGTGCGTCAGGCAGTTATGCCCAGCCAATCTCTGTTTCCTATCAGTCGAAAAAAATGGATGGTAATTTCCTGTAGGGGGCATCCCACGTTATATGCGCACTTATGTAGCAATCTAACTGCGGTGTTTAGGAGAAATATGCAATTTTCCAAGGACATTATGAGGTCCTTATAAGAATATAAACATATATTATATATATATATATATGTGTGTGTGTGTGTGTAAAATACTCAGCTCTTTTAAGGGACCTAAAAATAACTATGTGTGTGTTCTTGTTTGTCTCTCCTTGTGGGCACCAAATTTCCCCACAAAGTAAAACCTGAGATCACCTACTTTGTGGAGACCAGCCAGTGGTCCCATAAGGAAAATTGATGAATAAACATACTAAATGTTTTTCAAGGAAGTTTTCAGTTACAAGTTTATTGCGCTGAGGAATGTGGTTGCCGCATGGAGTGCAGAGTAGAGACACAGAAAATCTGCATCTTCCCTGCATTTTCCACACAGAACACAGACTCTATGGCATTAATGTATAGACAGACTGTGCTATAAATGAATCCTTCTCAGGAAATGGTATCCATTATTACTGTTGTTGTATTGTACTCATCGTATTTACATGTTTGATGATTGTTAAATGTTATGACCTGCACGGTAACTTCAATCATGCCATGTTTAGTGTCTATGCGTTCGTATCGGGATGATTTAAATGCTTGTGTATGCGGTATGTCCATACCGAGTATTACAAGACTCTTTAATAGTTTTATTCAAAGACTCAGCTTGTTAATCTACTTGGTCATAAAAGCCCTGTCAAGGGGGGTGTGTTGTCACCCGGAAATACAACATCTTCATTGGCCCCCATCATTCCTAAGAGGTTGGACTTTGACCAGAGGTTAAAAGCCAGCGAACCATGCCACTCCTCTCTCTTCTTCCTTGCTTCTGGACGACCGAACAGGTCGCAAGGCCGCAAGGCTGGTAGGCCCCTGGCCTACAACACCCAGCCATGTGCTCATCACCCAACAGACTGGCAACAACTTCAGACGATAACCTCAAGATTTATCCTCAACCTGCAGATCCGACGCTCCTCAGCATAAAGGCATCTTGCAAGTATCAAACATTTTAATGCTAAACAGCGATTTAGTATTGATTTGTAAGACTTACCTTTGCTATTGCTAAAAGAAACTGATGAGTCCTTTCCAGATTGCCTTTGACATTTCATGTAGCTCTAGTAACAGCATCTCTTCCGGTTCAACTCTATCATTACTCATTCTGACTTGTGTATGTGTGTGTGACCCTTTGTGTATGTTATGTTACGTGTTTGTTAGTTTAGTTATGTGTTTGCGAGTTAGTTAATAAAGATTGTGCACAAGACATGTTTGGTTCTGACTCCGTCTGCTAATGAATTGCCTCTTAAGTGATAGATCCGGACTACGTGCTCTGAGTAGTACAGTACAATAAGAAATATTATTTTTCCATAACTTGGAAATTAACATTTCTTAGAATTAATAAACAATCAACACTGAGCGTTCACTGGACGAACAGGTTAACTGATTGTAATATTAATTTTAATGTAGCTATGTCCAGTTAATCTGATTAACGGCTTTGCATATTCATAATTAATCATAATTAATAATTAATAATAATCATATGATAGTTATGAATAATTATTAATATTTCCCCTTTGAGTTAATTTTCGCTACATGGCTTTCCTATACAGATAAATAAATGTACTTATTTGAATGTCATGGAAAAGTTCATTTGTTTCAGTAATTCAACTCAAATCGTGGAACTCATGAATTAAATAAATTCAATGTACACAGACTGAAGTACTTTAAGTCTTTGGTTCTTTTAATTGTGATGATTTTGGCTCACATTTAACAAAAACCCACCAATTCACTATCTCTATAAATTAGAATACTTCATAAGACCAATAAAAAAGGATATTTTAAACAGAAATGTCAGGCTTCTGAAAAGTATGTTCATTTGTTTGTACTCAATACTTGGTTGGGCCTCCTTTTGCATTCAGGTCTTCAGCTCATCTGCATTGTTGGGTCTGGTGTCTCTCATCTTCCTCTCATAGATTCACTTTGGGGTTCAGGTCAGGCGAGTTTGCTGGCCAATCAAGCACAGTAACACCATGGTCATTGAACCAGCTTTTGTAACCTTTGGCAGTATGGGCAGGTGCCAAATCCTGCTGGAAAATGAAATCAGCATCTCCGTAAAGCTTGTCAGCTGAAGGAAGCATGAAGTGATCTAAAACTTCCTGATATACGGCTGCGTTGACTGTGGACTTCAGAAAACACAGTGGACCAACACCAGTAGATGACATGGGACCCAAATCATCACTGACTGTGGAAACTTCACACTGGACTTCAAGCAATATGGTTTCTGTGCTTCTCCACTCTTCCTCCAGACTCTGGGACCTTGATTTCCAAATGAAATGCAAAATTTACTTTCATCTGAAAAGAGGACTTTGGACCACTGAGCAACAGTCCAGTTCTTCTTCTCCTTAGCCCAGGTAAGATGCTTCTGATGTTGTCTTTGGTTCAGAAGTGGCTTGGTACATGGAATGTGACAGTTGTAGCCCATTTCCTGAAGACGTCTGTGTGTGGCGGCTCTTGATACACTGACTCCAGCTTCAGTCCACTCCTTTTGAAGCTCTCCTAAGTTCTTAAATTGGCTTTGTCTGACAATCTTCTCAAGCCTGCGCTCATTCCTTTCACTTGTACACCCTTTCCTACCTCATGTTTTCCATCCAGTCAACCTTCCATGAATATGCTTTGGCACAGCACTCTGCGAACAGCCAGCTCTTTCAGCAGTGACCCTCTGTGGCTTACCCTCATTGTAGAGGGTCTTGATGATCGTCTTCTGGACAACTGTCAAGTCAGCAGACTTCCCCATGACTGCTGTTGGGATTACTGACTTTAATCCCAACAAGTACTTTTAAAGTACTTTTATGGTACTTTAATAAAATTTTTTAATAATTTTTTTTATTATTATTTTGATGAGCAGCAAGCTGTAATCATCAAAATGAAAACAAAAAGTCTGGAGATATTTTATAAATTAAATTACAGAAAAAAAACTTGATATTCTGATATTCTACATGATATTCTAAATTGAGATTTAACTGAGATGCAATCAGTTATCAATAAATGATAAAAAGGGGGGGGGGGGGGATTGTGGAGCAAATTTTGAATTTGTGTATAATTTACATATGATTTTACTTGTATGCTTATGGTTATGATTTTGTTTTTCTCAGATGTGCTAAAAGGAACACTCCACTTTTTTTGAAAATAGGCTCATTTTCCAACTCCCCTAGAGTAAAACAGTTGAGTTTTACCATTTTTGAATCCATTCAGCTGATCTCCGGGTCTGGTATGCTGCCGTACCATGGGTGCAGCAGGCGCCATGATATTACGCAGCGTCTCTTACAAATGTCTCCATGGCTGCAAGGCACCTGTGCAAACGGGTCACAGCCGCTGCATAATATCAATGCACTCATGGTACAGCAGCAAAGATCCTTGATTATTACTCCAGAATGAGAGTATAGTTCCTAGCCATATCGGCCTAGAAAATCACAACTTTTCATTTTCCGTCGGTCTTAGTACACAATGTAACTACAGAAGAGTCAAGTTTTAAATAGGAGAAATATCGAAACTCTTTGGTCATTTTTAAGCGAGATGCTAATGGTCTAATCAGATTCAATGAACTATGCTAAGCTAGGTTAAAAGTGGTACCGCCAGACCCGGAGATCGGCTGAATGGATTTGAAAACGGTAAAACTCGACTGTTTAACTCAAGGGGAGTTGGAAAATGAGCCTATTTTCAAAAAAAAGGAGTGTTTCTTCGAGTATGCATTCTTTAGGTGACGTAATAAAACACATAGAGGGAGGCCTTGGGATTTATTTTTGCCTCTCTTCCAGGGCCTGAACAAACACCATGTATGCTCTTCAATTGTATGGGTATTGTATAGCAGGGGATGTGACTGTCATTTAACAGGTGGAAAAACACTGAAATGTAGCCATGTTCCTAATATAGTAAAATGACAGAGGCTTCAGCCTTGGAAGTTAGAGATATAAAAGTGAGGGGAAGCTTTCGTTCTTTGTCTTACACTCTGCAGCTACTGTACTCTGCAGTGTGTCTGAATGATTGTCTGACCTTTCTTGCAAGAAATAAAATAATTGAGAAAGGCAATTGAATGTGTTTGTCTCTTATGCAGTGAGAGTCATTTTTATATTTGCCACAACACTTTCTATATATTTCTCTTTTCTTCCACTCATTCTCTATTCTGTTTAACAGTCTTGTCTATTTCTGTGTCATATTTGATCTGTTTTTTTACTTTTACTTTTTTCACTTTAGTTGCTCAATTTTACTTTTATATTTCTCTTGTTCTCTTTTCATCTCTTCTTCTAGTTCTTCATCAGTTCTTCTCTTTCTCTGACTCTGTCCATCAGGATCTTCATCTGTTGTTCTTGTTTTTCTCTCCTCATGTTTAGTGAATCGTCCCAGAGGAATCAGTAGGAGAAACACATGTGGTCCAGGCAGGATCATGGAGATGCAGTGTCTGATTTCTCTCTGGATCTCCTCATTACTCAGTTCAGTATCAAACAGTCCTGGAGTGTCAATCACAGTAACGTGTCGGCCGTTGATTTCAGATGAATGTCACTGACTCTTGAGATATTTCTGCTGTAAACTCATTTCTTCCTAAGATTGCAGTTGCATTTTTCCCAACTCCAGTTTTTCCCAGCAGCACAATCCTCACTTCATCTGTTTTTTCTTGAACCTGAAAAATAAAAACAGAACAAATCATACTGAAACTCAAAACATCTTTATTAATTCAAGTGACTCAGAGATCAACAGGGGGATTGGGGTACAATGAGCACTTTTCACCCATTTCCTTATTTTGATGGATCAAATATAATCTATATATAGGCATTTACTTTTATCAATTATCAAATTAATTCATGCTAATGTCACATGTTATGAATGTAACTCGGTTCCCCGAGAAGAAGAACAACATGCTGGTGTTGACGAAATGGGAATGATCCACGTGAACTAAAATGTGCTTTTAATATACTATCTCTGCATTTAAAAAATATATTTAGCTACCACTTGTAGTACACTATGGGTTCAAATGTACTATAAGTGATATCTAAATACATTTTTTAAATACAGAGATATATTAAAAGCACATTTTGGTTCAAATTTCATGCTGTCTCAAAATAGCACAGTTGAGTACACTTAGATGTTCTTAAAATTATCTTAAGAAGTACTAAAGAATAATTTTTTAGTATATTAAGTACAAAATTAGTGCACAAAAATAGAGCACTTTACATGTTTGTCACACTTTAATGTTTCAGATCATCAAACAAATTTAAATATGAATCAAAGATAACACAAGTAAACACAACATTCAGTTTTGAAATGAAGGTTTTTATTATGAAGAGAGAACAAAATTCAAACCCACATGGCCCTGTGTGAAAAAGTGCTTGCCTCCTAAACCTAATAACTGGTTGGGCCACCCTTAGCAGCAACAACTGCAATCAAGCATTTGCGATAACTTGCAATGAGTCTGTTACAGCGCTATGGAGGAATTTTAGCTCACTCATCTTTGCAGAATTGTTGTAATTCAGCCACATTGGAGGGTGTTCGAGCATGAACTGCCTTTTTAAGGTCATGCCACAGCATCTCAATAGGATTGAGGTCAGGACTTTGTCTAGGCCACTCCAAAGTCTTCATTTTATTTTTCTTCAGCCATTCAGAGCTGGACTTGCTGGTGTGTTTTGGATCATTGTCCTGCTGCAGAACCCAAGTTCACTTCAGCTTGAGGTCACGAACAGATGGCTGGAAATTGTCCTTCAGGATTTTGTTAGACAGCAGAATTCATGGTTCCATTTATCAAAGCAAGTCTTTCAGGTCCTAAAGCAGCAAAACAGCCCCAGACCATCACACTACCACCACCATATTTTACTGCTGGTATGATGTTCTTTTTCTGAAATGCTGTGTTACTTATATGTCATACGTAATGGGACACACACCTTCCAAAATGTTCAACTTTTGTCTCCTCAGTCCACAGAGTATTTTCCCAAAAGTCTTGGGGATCATCAAGATGTTTTCTGGCAAAACTAAGACGAACCTTTATGTTCTTTTTGCTTAGTAGTGGTTTTACTCTTGGAACTCTGCCATGCAGGCCATTTTTGCCCAGTCTCTTTCTTATGGTGAAGTCATGAACATTGACCTTAACTGAGGCAAGTGAGGCCTGCAGTTCCTCGAATGTTGTTGTGGGATCTTTTGTGACCTCTTTGATGAGTCGTCACTGCGCTCTTGGGGTAATTTTGTTCGGCCGGGCACTCCTGGGAAGGTTCACCACGGTTCCATGTTTTCGTCATTTGTGAATAATGGCTCTCACTGTGGTTCACTGGAGTCCCAAAGCTTTAGAAATGGCTTCATAACCTTTTCCAGACTGATAGATCTCAATTACTTTCTTTCTCATTTGTTCCTGAATTTCTTTGGATCGCAACATGATGTGTAGCTTTTGAGGATCTTTTAGTTTACTTCACATTGTCAGGCAGATCCTATTTAAGTGATTTCTTGATTGTGAACAGGTGTGGCAGTAATCAGGCCTGGGTGTGGCTAGAGAAACTGAACTCAGCTGTGATAAACACAGTTGTGTTTTAACAGCGGGGGGCAAGCAATTTTCCACACAGGGCCATGAGGGTTTGTATTTTGTTTTCCCTTCATAATAAAAACCTTCATTTAACTACTTTACTTGTGTTATCTTTGATTAATATTTAAATTTGTTTGATGATCTAAAACATTAAAGTCTGACAAACATGCAAAATAAAAAAAAAATCAGGAAGGGGGCAAACACTTTTTCACACCACTGTTTGTGACCACAGAGGAAGCATATCACTACTACCTTCATACTCACAGTACTGGAGAATGAGACAGATGAGGAAGTATGACGCAAGTAGCAGAACTGCATACTCAATCTGTATTTGCTCCAATAGAAAAATTGATAGGATAATAGATCTCACTTAATTATAATTTAGACAGATACATGCTGTACAACCAAGTCTCTTCCTTTCTTATACAGAACAACCTCCTGAACAACAACCAGTCTGGTTTCAAAAACTGAGACTGCCCTGCTATTGGTTATTGACGCTCTGAGATTGGCAAGAGCAGCTTCCAAATCATCAGTACTCATCACACTGGATCTGTCTGCTGGCTTTGACACAGTTAACCACCAGATCCTCCTGTCAACTCTCAAGACGAAGGGCATCTCAAGAACCGCACTCTAATGGTTCAAGTCTTTCCTCTCAGGTAGGTCATTCAGGGTGTCATGGAGGGGTGAGGTGTCTAAGTCACAACATCTAGCTAATGGGGTGCCTCAGAGCTCAGTGCTTGGACCACTTCTCTTCTCCATCTACATGTCATTACTAGGATCTGTCATTCAGAAACATGATTTTTCCTATCACTGATATGCTGATGACAAGCAACTCTACCTCTCAGCCCAACTAGATGATCAGACAGGAGCTGCTTGCATCTCAGCCTGCCTGGCAGACATTTCTGGCTGGATGAAGGACCATCACCTTCAACTCAAACTTGCTAAGACAGAACTGCTTTTGACCAACCCAACACTTCATCACAATTTCTCCCTTCGTATGCCATAACTCTTTCCAGGACAGCCAGGAACCTTGGAGTTGTGATTGCTGATCAGTTAAACATGGCTAGAAATGCCTGGTCCTGCAGATTTGCCTTATTCAACATTAATAAGATTAGACCCTTCCTATCAGAGCAGGCCACACAACTCCTTGTCCGTTCCTTGTTCTATCCAGATTGGACAATTGTAATGCTCTCTTGGCAGGCCTTCCAGCATGAACTGTTAAGCCTCCATAACTGATCCAAAATGCTGCAGCAAGACTGATCTTTAAAGGTGCCCTAGAACATGTTTTTAAAAGATGTAATACAAGTCTAAGGTGTCCCCTGAATGTGTCTGAAGTTTCAGCTCAAAATACCCCATAGATTTTTTTTTAATGGATTTTTTTAACTGCCTATTTTGGGGCATCATTATAAATGAGCCGATTTATGCTGTGCGGCCCCTTTAAATCTCGTGCTCCACACCCCAAAAGCTTGCGCTTGCCTTAAATAACATAAAAAGAAGTTCACACAGCTAATATAACCTTCAAAATGGATCTTTACAAAGTGTTCGTCATGCATGCGGCATGCATGCGTCAGATTATGTGAGTATTGTATACTGTTATATTGTTTACATCTGATTCTGAATGAGTTTGAGGCTGTGCTCCGTGGCTAACGGCTAATGCTACACTGTTGGAGAGATTTATAAAGAATGAAGTTGTGTTTATGAATTATACAGACTGCAAGTGTTTAACCTGTTAGCCAGCACCCCCGCTTTTGGAAAATCCCAAGAAATGACATACCCAAACTAAAACAGATACAGTTCATGAACCTTTTGCACTAAAAGCACAAGTAAGGTCTCATTTGAAAGCAGACACTTTACAGTTTATTGTAAAGTCATAATTAGTTATTGTCACAATGAAGAAAATAGTTAAAAATAGCTTCAAAGTTTTGAAAAGTTATTAGAAATTAATTTTTATGAAATATCTTTATGGAAATAAAAGTGAAGTTGGCCTTTTAGCAATCTAGAAATGCACTGCAGCTAAAGCCACATGTCTGACCATGTTACATTTCAAATCTGAAGATGATAAGTTTAAAACTCTGAGATTTATTACATGTTTTTCAAGACCATGTCATGTGATTTTATTTTGAAAAGACTCTAAAGTGCTAACTGGTGTTTATTGTCGTCATCTAAGCATCTATTCAAGTGTACTGTCTCGTTTGTCATGTGGTGATAATTGCCCGATTCAGTTTCAGTCTCCCCTGAACACATTCACAGCTCTCCGGCCTGCTTATGGCTCAAATTATTCTTTTCTTTTGTCCCTATTATAATTACTATTCAAGATTTAATCCCTCATTTCTTTTACCAAACTTCTCACTTCACCTTCTTTAAAACTGTATCTAATGCCCTTCTTGAAAAAAAGAAAGAAAAAAAATCATTGAGCTGTACAATTCAAAATTATTTATTTGCATTAGCTCATAACAGGTGCATCTCTGGGCTCGCTAGCATGTTAGCTTAGCACACCAACAAAACACGACAATTTATAAGATTCAAACCACGTTACAAACGTACAAGTCGAGTGTTTTTAATAACCTTCTTTAATGTGATGTGGCTTCGGATAAAAAATTAGAAAATATATCATTGTATGCTATTCTGCACAATGAGAAAAGCTATCTCGATTAGCATTGCATTATCAATATAATCTATCTATTATTAATAAAAAGTCACACCTCTCTTCATTAACTTGCACTGGTTGCTAATTGCCACTCGCTTAAAATTTAAGGCACTGATGTTTGCCTACAAAACAACCACTGGCTCTGCACCCCTATACCTAAACTTATTACTTAAGATCTATGTACCCTCCACACACTTGCATTCTGCAAGTGAATGGTGCCTTGTGGAGACATCCTAAAGAGGCACAAAATCACTTTCATGACCTTTATCTTGACAGTTCCAAGCTATTGGAATGACCTGCTTATCTCAACCCGAGCTGCCAAATCTTTAGCCATTTTCAAGAAACTGCTGAAGACGCATCTTATTTGTCAACACTTGACCCATTAATACTAACACTTACTACCCTCTATTTTTTTTTTTTATTGGAAATTTGCGCTATGCTAGAATAACTGGGACTCATCACAGCACTTTTAGATTGTTGCCCTATTGTTGGCTTGATTGCTTCTATTGCTTTATATTGCCCACTTTGGGTAAAAGTGTCTACGGAATTATTAAATGTACATTTACGCTTTTATCTAAAGTGACTTACAAATGAGAATAGTAGAAGCAATCAAATCGACATAAGTGCAAAGTACGCAAGTGCCGTGTCAAGTCCCAGTTTCACTAGTGAAGTGCTCGTAGCAAGAAATGATTTTTTGCTTATTTTTTTATATAGATAAAAGATAAAAAAGTGATAATATTACTGGGTCAACTGTTGACAAAAAAGATATGTCTTTAGCAGTTTTTTTGAAAATGGCTGCTTGGATAGAGTGTGGTAGGTCATTCCACCAGCCAGGAACAGACCAGGAGGCAGTCTGTGAGAGTGACTTTGTGCCCCTTTGGGATGGCACCAAAAAGCGCCGTTCACTTGCAGAATGCAAACTTGTAAATGTAATCTAATTTTTCTGTGGAACACTGAAGCTTTACAGTTGATTTTTTTTTTTTTTTTTTTTTTTTACAATCAGAATGTTTGAATTTTTACATTTTTGAATTTATTAAACTTTGTAATGTTGAATGTTGCAGTTTTGCCGTTTAAAAACACAAATGACACAACACTACTATAATAAAAACTATATAAAAATAATATAATAAAACTGCTGTAGAATTTAAATGTAAAATTCAATTTTTGTAATATATCTAGCTCTACTAATTTAAAGGTGCCCTTGATTCAAAAATTGAATTTATCTTGGCATATTTGAATAATAAGAGTTCAGTACATGGAAATGACATACAGTGAGTTTCAAACTCCATTGTTTCCTCCTTCTTATATAAATCTCATTTGTTTAAAAGACCTCAGAAGAACAGGCGAATCTCAACATAACACCGACTGTTACATAACAGTCGGGGGCTCCGCCCCCAATATTTGCATATGCCAGCCCATGTTCCCAACATTATGAAAGGCATTAGACAAGGGCAGAACGTCTGGATCTGCACAGCTGAATCATCAGACTAGGTAAGCAAGCAAGAACAACAGCGAAAAATGGCAGATGGAGCGATAATAACTGACATGATCCATGATATCATGATATTTTTAGCGATATTTGTAAACTGTCTTTCTAAATGTTCGTTAGCATGTTGCTAATGTACTGTTAAATGTGGTTAAAGTTACCATCGTTTCTTACTGTATTCACGGAGACAAGAGCCGTCGTTATTTTCATTTTTTAAACACTTGCAGTCTGTATAATTCATAAACACAACTTCATTCTTTATAAATCTCTCCAACAGTGTGTAATGTTAGCTTTAGCCACAGAGCACCATCAAACTCATTCAGAATCAAATGTAAACATCCAAATAAATACTATACTTACGCGATTAGACATGCTGCATGACGAACACTTTGTAAAGATCCATTTTGAGGGTTATATTAGCTGTTTGAACTTTATGTTGTTTAAGGCAAGTGCGAGCTCTTGGGGTGTGAAGCACGAGATTTAAAGGGCCACACACCCTGAATCGGCGCGTTTATAATGATGCCCCAAAATAGGCAGTTAAAAAAAATTAATAAAAAAAAATCTATGGGGTATTTTGAGCTGAAACTTCACAGACACATTCAGGGGACACCTTAGACTTATATTACATCTTTTAAAAAAATGTTCTAGGGCACTTTTTAAGACAAACTGATTTTCTAGTCATTACCTTGTGGCAGTAAATGTGTCTCTAGTTAATGAATTTTCATCAGTTTTTTTCGCCTCCATCACTTTCTCCTCTGAGAGTTGACTGAGAGCTGGAAGATTCACCAGACTGATCTGACATCCATGAAGATCCATGTGTTTCTTCTCTCTTATGAGTTTTTGATACAGATTTCTTCAGTGTTTCATCACTTCCACACAGGAGCATGTTCAGCTTCTGTTGTCTAGTGGCACTGACACCTCCTTAAACACAGAAACATGTGTTACTACAACATATTTAGATATTATTTTTTTAATTTAAGATTTAATTTCTATTGAATTATTATAAACTGGAAGTCTGTAATCAGTTCATGAATTTCAGATTAATGCAAACATGCTTTGCTTACTGCTAAAAAGAAATCAAACTCACAACCTTACTTGTTTCATATTTTAACTTAAATTTACCATGTGGCTCAATATCACTAAGTACTACACAATATGATATACAAATCCATGATTAACAGTACACAATGATGCATCATGACTGAATCTTTGTGTTTGTCCAGTGTCTGTCACTGATGCTTCACGTGATCATTTGTGTGGAAAAAGCAGATGATTAGTCTGGAAATGGACAGTAAATAATGAGTTTTTCTGAAACCACTAGTGAGTTTTGAGCAGCTCTCATCTATCAGGCACCACAGATTTGATTATTTTCATATTTAACTAAATCAATTAGATCTATATAAAGTTGACAGATTTTAAATTGTGTTATTAGTTGAGGAATCCTGTATTGTACTGTAAGAAAGTTACTATATTCATTGTCTTTTCTTTGTTTTTCAGACACTGGCAGTTTTACACACCGTACACTACTATCAGTATTATCCTTTTTTATATATCCATACACCCTTAGACTGAATCTTCATATTTTATCTGTCTCTGTTCAATAACCTGGTGTCAGAAAATATACTCAGCAAAAAAAGAAACGTCCCTTTTTCAGGACTGTGCATTTCAACAATAATGTTGTAAAAATCCAAATAACTTTACAGATCTTCATTGTAAAGGGTTTAAACAATGTTTTCCATGCATGTTCAATTAACCATAATCAATTAATTAACATGCACCTGTGGAATGGTCGTTAAGACCTTAACAGCTTACAAAAAGTAGGCATTTAAGGTCACAGTTCTAAAAACGCAGGACACTAAAGAGACTTGTCTACCGACTGTGAAAAACACCCAAAGAAAGATGCCCAGGGTCCCTGCTCATCTGCGTGAACGTGCATTAGGCATGCTGCAGGGAGGCATGAGGACTGCTGATGTGGCTAGGGCAATAAATTGCCATGTCCGCACGGTGAGACGCCTAAAACAGCGCTACAGGGAGACAGGAAGGACAGCTGATCATCCTCGCAGTGGAAGACCACGTGTTGAGCACGTCTGGGACCTGTTGGATCGCAGGGTGAGGGCTAGGGCCATTCCCCCCAGAAATGTCCAGGAACTTGCAGGTGCCTTGGTGGAAGAGTGGGGTAACATCTCACAGCAAGAACTGACAAATCTGGTCCAGTCCATGAGGAGGAGATGCACTGCAGTACTTCAAGCAGCTGGTGGCCACACCAGATACTGACTGGTACTTTTGATTTTGAGCCTCCCTTCATTCAGGGACACATTGTCAAACATTTTTAGTTTATGTCTTATGGTGTTGACTCTTTTAGTGTTCATACAAATATTTACACATTAAGTTTACTGAAAGTAAAAACAGTTGAAAGTCAGAGGACGTTTCTTTTTTTGCTGAGTATAGTTCATTAATGATTTTTTTTTCCCCAAAAGTATACAATTTTTAATACTAGTTAACTGCAAAGAAATCTTATTCTTTTCTCATGAGTGTCCTCACCATCAGGATCTTCCTCTGTTCTGAGTGAAGCAAAAGATCTGCTCAGATCTTCATCCACCAGTGTTTCTTCTGTATCATAATACAGCTCACATGTAAGAAAATCTTCATTGTTTCCTCTGAGTATCTTCTCTAGTTGTTGAGATACTCCAAAGAACTGTCTCTTTATTTCATTATCAAGCTGAAGATGTCCTCCTCCACACTCTGCAGTGAATTGATGAATTAATTCATTAGTTTTCACAAATGCTCCTTCATCAGTCTCTTCATCAGTCGTGATCACTATAGTGCGTTTAATCGCCTCTTCACTGAATTTCTCCAGCACATATTTCACTCTTGTCATGTCCTCCTCAGTGAAGTCTTTATACTGCAATACGAGTATGAACGCATGAGGTCCTGGAGCAGACAGATTCACACACTCTCTCACTGTCTGTGTGATCTGATGATCTGAGATGTTTGTCTGGAGCAGCTGAGGACTGTTGATGACCATCACATATCCTCCAGTGTCCTTCAATCTTCCTCCGACTCTCTCTACAACATCTGGATGAGCTTCACTGTCAAACGCTGCTCGTCCCAACAGGAAGTTTCCCACATCACTGTTTTCTGACGCGCTCTTCCCCAGAAGAACAATCCTCAGAGGAGTCGCATCGCTCACTGAAACACACAGCATGTAATATGTTATGACACTAAGATCTTTACCATTGTAATTTCACAGATAACTCACCAGCAGTGTTGGGAGTAATGCCTTACAAAAGTAATGCATTACAGTAACATATTACTTTTTGCTGTAACGCAGTAGTGTAAGACATTACTAATACATTTTCAGTAATATTTTACTCTGTACATGTTCAGTAACGCTTGTGTTATAACACACTTTTAGCCCAAAATTAGCCCAGATTATTTTGATAGTGGATCTGAGAGGAGATGCTGCACATGCTATTAAAACGACAGTGGATGCAGTACACACGAAGAAAGGAAAACAGCTAGTGTGGAAAAATAAAAGACAGCCAGTGAAACAGCAGAGACAAACATGAAACACATTCAGGAGCAGAGCATAAGTCATGCCCTAAATGTGGTAAGTCACACACTAAATTTCAGTGCCCAGCAAAGAATGCAGACTGCCACAATTGTGGTAAGAGAGGACATTATGGTAAAGTGTGCAAGTCTACCAAAGGTGTGAGTGCTGTCACTGAAGATGATGACATATTTCTGGGAACTGTTGATGCTGGAGATCATGCATGTAGGTGTAAGGTGTGCTAATGTGAGATTCAAAACTGATACAGGGGCGGACGTGTCTGTCATACCAGAGCAGGTGTATAGACAGATATGCAGTGGCACCGCATACAGTCTCACTCCAAGCAACAAAGCACTATTTGGGCCAGGCCGTGTACCTCTCTCTGTAGTAGGTGTAGCCAGAGAAATTCTGAAATGTGGTGATAAACGCACCACAGAGGACATTTATGTTGTGAAACACCTGAACACAGCTCTGCTCACCTCAGTTAGCCTCAGACTGGTAGCCAGAGTAGATAGCATCGAAGGTCAAAATTACAGTTTCAGTGCAGCTTCAAAAGATTTTACATGATCCCAGATGAGGAAAGGTCTTATCAAGAGAAACAATCTGTCATTTTCTTTAAAAAATGAAAATGTATATGCTTTATAGACACAAATGATCGCATCACAAGAGCTTCCACCAGACCGCGATTCTATATTCTTCAAAAAGCTTACACTGAATATCCTACACCTTCCCTATTCAACTTACGGAAAAAAACAGAACTGGCGCCGCATTCATTCCGTAAGTTGAAACGGGAAAGGTGTAGGACATTCAGAGTAAGCTTTTTGAAGAATACGACCGATCGTTTCACTAGATAAAGCCCCTTGAAGCTGCACTGAAACTGTAATTTTGACCTTCGACCGTTCGGGACCAATTGAAGTCCACTATAAGGACATCTTAGATGACATGGGGGTGAGTAAATTATCAGGAAATTTTTTAGAAAGTGGACTTTAATGAATGAAAAATGCCGCAAGTAAGTTCTATTACCTGTTCGTGGTCAGTCAATAGCCGCGTGTGGTGTCCAAGTTTGTAAATAAAGACTAAATGACAGCTTCAGATATATTTGTTTAGCAATTTCATTCATCTCCCTCTCGCTGGTGTAACTTTGTATTGTGTGACGTAGTCCAGTGAAGGCGTTTAGGGCGGGTTTTACATGAGTGCCGCGAGGCTAATGGGCCGACAGTGGAAACGGCATGATTTCAGCCTCTTTGCTCGCGCTGGCCAGTGGAAACGCTGCTAATGGGTGAAGATGGCAGAAGCAGACTGTACATTCGCGAGATGGACATATGTGCGTTACTTAGTTTGTCAGATAATCACTTTACCTCTACCATACTTTTAACAGACTTGGATCGTTTGTGATTCTGTCTGTCATCCTTTCTTGCATTGTCTTGAGAGTTCACTTTGCCAATTATAAGCTATATTGTTAGTAGCCTGGATAGCCCACAGTCATTATGGTACATCATATCGCCCTCTACTGGATGTAAAATGGTCTGCTGTACATTTTGTCATTTTAGAATGTTATGTTCTACTTCTGTAGTTATTTTGGTGAAAGTAATTTAAAAGTAATACAGGAGTAATGTAACGCATTACAATTCTGAGACAGTAATATTGTCAAGTAAAGAATTGCTTTTAAAAGGATAGTTCACCCAAAAATGAAAATTTGATGTTTATCTGCTTACCCCCAGAGCATCCAAGATGTAGGTGACTTTGTTTCTTCAGTAGAACACAAATGATGATTTTTAACTGCAACCGCTGTCGTCTGTCAGTCGTATAATGCGAGTGAATGGGAACTTCATCTATAAGAGTAAAAAAAAACATGCACAGACAAATCCAAATTAAACCCTGTGGCTTGTGATGACACATTCATGTCCTAAGACACAAACAGTTGGTTTGTGTGAGATAAACAGAATTTATATAATTTTTTACCTCTAAAACACCACTATGTCCAACTGCATTCAGCATTCGCTTAGTGAGGTCTGAACATGCTCTGACAGCCGAAGTGATGTCTAGCACTCATTGAAGTATATGCACGCGACATCACTGCTGTTGTCAGAGCGCGATCAGACCTCACTAAGCACATGCTGAACGCAGTTGGACATAGTGGTGTTTTAGAGGTAAAAAATGATATAAATAGTGTTCGGTTTCTCGCACAAACCGATCGTTTCGTGTCTTAGGACATCAATGTGCCATCACGAGCCGCAGGGTTTAATTTGGATTTGTCTATGCAAGTTTTTTTGACTCTTATAGATGAAGTTCCCATTCACTCGCATTATACGACTGACAGACAGCAACGGTTGGAGTTAAAAATCATCATTTGTGTTCTACTGAAGAAACAAAGTCACCTACATCTTGGATGCGCTGGGGGTAAACAGATAAACATCAAATTTTCATTTTTGGGTGAACTATCCCTTTAAATAATAGTAACAAGTAATCTATAATGTATTACAGTTTGGAAGTAACCTGCACAACACTGCTCACCAGCAGGAGATGCTTTAAAGGTCTGAATTTCACATTTGTTTTTTAGATGGAGCAAAACTGCCTATATTTGTTGCATATTTTTCATCATGGTCATCAATATTCATCTATAGACTTACTGTTGGGTGGTCTCTCTTTGCTCCATCGTCTCCTGCGAGCAGAACCATGAACAACAGCTGCAGAAACAAAAACTCTTACATAATTGACTCTTGGATATGACACAGTAACTAATAAAACCACAAAATACAACAACAGTTTTTAAAAAAAAAACCTGATTTAATGATTCTCTAAAGGAGTTTTCGATGTTGTGGCAGTAAACATATAGTGAAATACAGGGACAGGCATGATCAGACTCAAACCAGGTAAAACAGTGTAATACTGTAAGGTTTAATGTTATGGTATAATTAAATCATCTTTATTAAACAGCCACGAGCCATCAGCATTAACACTAGCAGGATGAGCTTGTCTTTTTTTTTCCTTTTCTTTTTTTACAAATACAGCAACAACTGTGAGGCTTAAACAAAACCTAAATCTTTTATGTGATGAATAAATCTAGAAGACCAACATTGGTAGACGGTGTTTCTATATGAACAAAACATATTCAGTGTTTTATCAAGTGTGAAGAACATAATTTCAATACTTGAGCTATGTGCGATTTATAATAATTTTTAATTTCATCGGAAGTAAAATTTAATTGCAACTGTCGTTAATAATCGGCTGTCGGTGAACATGTCAAATAAGCGATCAAAGATTAGGCTACAGATTTTAAAATTTGTCGACCAAATCATCGCCAGAATGCCCTTAGTAGTTTAACAGTTTCAGGTGTATCCATAATCTCTGACCTCTGCTCTCTCTGCTGGACATGATGATATTGTGCTCTTTCTTCAGTCCATCATCTTCTCTGACTCCTGACGTCTGTCTCTTCATCATCCTGTCAGTGTATACACTCATTTTACTTCATTAACACACACTAATGATCATCTTATCACACGTGTGCAACATTAGATTTAATATGATAATATTTTAATATGCTGTTGTTTAAAACTAATCTGTATGGGAGTTCGTTTTCTCCAAATCACACATGAAATAAATCACTACACATAAAAACTGATTGTTTTTGGATTTTGGTGAATCTGAGCATCTGATCACACTGATTTGCTTAAAACATATTTAATTTAATCACAAAACAAGAACTGTTTGAGAAATGTTTAATAAATTAGTAAATCTGTACCGTTACACTTCACATACAATATAACTCTTTGCACTTAAAATATACAGAATCTTAGACACACAATCTTGAAACACTAACATGAAAGTGAAACCATCTACTTCTGCAGCTCATACAGTTACAACTGTGCTCATAATTAATCTAAAATCATCATTTTGTGTTGTACATCATATTTACATATTGTATGTTCAACAAAGCGTGTTTTTAAAGTAAAAGTGATACCTGCATGTCGAGGTTTGTCGTTCCCTCCATGAAAGCAGGAGGAAGTGTGGGCAGAGTCAGTGACGTCTCACTTTTGCCTTCCAATGAATGTGAGGAACATGAACGTTGATGTTCTATTCTGCTCTGTGTTAATAGACTTTTTCGACTTGAAGCAGCGCTGCACAGAACAATCGACGGCTGACTTGAAGCAGTGCACGCCGATGTTACATTAGGCTTCTTTGAGATGAGCAAATTCTGCGCAGAACTGATCAACGGTGATCACCGCAAGATGCATGCCGGTGTTACAATATATTCGGTTCCTGAAATATTCTGTTCCACTGGGTGGCGCTTACGCGAATATTCATGATATTCTCATTTTGTGGGCGTGTCCTTGAGAGAACGCGCAAGCGAATAGAGACAGAGCGCGTTTATGTTAATCTGAAAGCCACGCCCACCGGGGGGGAAAACAATCCAACGGTCTCCATTGAGTTTGTATTGCGTGAGGCTGCCTCCTTGTCTTTTCTGACTTATTACAAAAAACAGAACAATGTCTAAAAGCTGCTGTGTGACAAGGTGCACAGCTAACAAGCTAAAAAACCCTGAAATAAGTTTTTATAAGCTGTCGACCCCCAAAAACGAATGTTTAAGGACATAAAAGTGGATACAGGCAGTGAGACAGAGAGCAACGGGTCATATTACTATAAGAAATGCATTGGAGGGGAACGTAATCGGCGACAGATGAAATAATTCTTTGACATGGTAAAAAATAATGAATGGTTTGTTTTTGTTGGTTTGTTTAGCATATGTTGTCGCCGAATACGACCCCCTCCAGTGTATTTCTTAAAGTAATTATGACCATTTGCGCGCTGTCTCACTGCCTGTATCCACTTTTATGTCCTTAAACATTCGTTTTTGGGGGTCGACAGCTTATAAAAACTTATTTCTGGGTTTTTTAGCTTGTTAGCTGTGCACCTTGTCACACAGCAGCTTTTAGACATTGTTCTGTTTTTTGTAATAAGTCAGAAAACACAAAGAGGCAGCCTCACGCAATACAAAGTCAATGGAGACGGTTGGATTGTTTTCCCCCCCGGTGGGCGTGGTCTTCAGACTATGACGCGTTGCGCTCTGTCTCTATGGAACTGAAAATATTAGTACATGCTCCTCAAATCGCATCGGTTTAATGGATTATTTCGAAAAGGTAATAAAATATTCCTTTGGAATATACCTTTGGAACTTTGTTTTGATGACAGTCTTCATGCCAGCAGCTACTTAAAAAATGTTATTTTTGTTCAAAATATTATAATTATGATAGGAAATTATAGTTTAGTTTTATTATATTTAAAGTTTGACAAGGCAGGATATTGCAGCACAAAACCCTGAAATGTGTCAAACATAACACATAGGCTACTCAAACAACCTTATGTAGGCCTACCTGATTTAAAACTATTTAAAAAGCAGTCAAATAAAATAATTCTGATAATAATAATATCATTTATTTCTGTGAGGTAATACAGCACAAATGCACAGAAAAAAAATAAGCAGCTACTTTACAAGATGACGTTATACTTGTTATTATCACCAATGTCATATGGTTTTGTTTTGCTTTTGTGATGTTTCCACATTATTCTCATCATCTTGTAAAGTCACTGTCTGTTTCAGATTGGATGTGAGAGCTGAAGTCTTGGATAGCTCTGGCAGTGTGTGATCCAGACATAATGAAGGCTGTTCCCGAGTACCAAGGCCCTGTTTTAATATTTACCTCAGAACCTTTAGCATTTCTTCTTTTCACATATTATTTTAAATGTCTTTTCAATTTGAGTTACATTCATAGAGTATTTACTTCTGTACTTGTTATAACATTTAATGTAATTAGTATTTATATGATTTTTTGTTTAAAAAAAAAAAAAAACACCAAAAAAGAAAAGTCAATTTTCATTTTAAAGATTATTTTGTGCATTCCAAATAAGCTTTACAGATCTTTAGAAAGGGCTTTAACAATGTTTGTCATGTTTTTTTCAATTATTGCACATGCACCTACAGTATAGGTCATCAGTTACAATAACTTAGGACACTAAAGAGACCTTTTTACTGACTCTGAAAAACACCAGAATAAAGATGACCAGGGTCCCTGATCACCTGTGAATGTGCCTTAGTCCTGCTGCAGGAGATAAGAGGACTGCAGATGTGAACAGAGCAATAAACTGCAAGGTCAGTAATGTAAGATGCCTGAGACAGTGCTAAAGGGAGACAGAAATACAGCTGATTGTCCTTTCAGTGCCAAACCACATGTAACCATAAGTCCCCCCAGACATGTTTGAGAATGGATACGTCTCGATCGTCACGCATACGTCACGTCCTGTTTGTTGCTGCCGCGTTGTTTGAGCTAGAGCTCCGTCGAGCTGATTCCTAATTGGTTTTTTTTGCCTCGTAAAATCTAACTTATAATCTATCACTCTTTCTTTTTCGGTGGGGGAACACATCCCCAACATTATTTTATATAAAAAACATTTGGATTACCTTGATATCGCTAGTTTTATCCGACTTCCCGAACTTTCGCTACTAGCTTTAGCCCATTCATTAGCGGCGTGCCACGCCCACGCTACGCTAGCGTTTGTACTCTTCTCTCTCACAATATTATTGTTTCATCTACTCTAATGGCGAGTGTATTGGATGTTTCTCTACCTTCGTGTGCAGGTGAGGACACGTTTGAGCTGCATGCGGTGCAGTTGGAACTGGAGGCCGTGGAGCGGCAGATCCGGATCCTTCTCGAGAAGCAGGCCGAGCTATGCGAGCGGCAGACAGCGCTGGAAACTTTTCGCGCTGACGCTCACCAAACCTCGGTAAGTTTGCAGCGCGACATTAACACTCCTGCTTCCTCTACGCCGTGTGTTTCTCTGCACAGGGCCCGAGCTCCCAGAATGCGTTCATCCCAGCCCTCGTTCACTCCGGCGCCGTCACACCAGGGACCTGGGTGCTTCAGCAGCGGAAGACGCGAGCCAGGCCTCGGACCAGGACCTCTCCTCCGCCGCCCCCGGTCTTCGACGTCTCGACACGGAACCGCTTCTCCCCTCTTCGCGAGGCAGAACACGACGCCGTGGTCATCGGAGACTCCATCATCCGCCACGTCCACGCTACCACAGCCAAAGGTAAGGTGCGCAGTCACTGTTTTCCTGGTGCTCGTGTTCTCGATGTCTCTGCGCAGATTCCCGCGATCCTCAACGGTGCTGAGACCATCGGAGCTGTAGTGCTGCACGCGGGGGTGAACGACACCAGGCTGCAGCAGACGGAGGTGCTGAAGCAGGACTTCAGAAGCCTGATCGAGACGGTACGAGCCACATCGCCCGCGACGAAGATCATCGTGTCCGGACCGCTTCCGACGTACCGACGAGGACATGAAAGGTTCAGTAGATTATTTGCTTTAAATGAATGGTTGATGTCTTGGTGTAATGAACAGAAGCTGCTCTTTGTAAATAATTGGAATCTTTTCTGGGAGCGTCCTAGGCTCTTCCGTGCTGATGGACTGCACCCCAGCAGAATCGGAGCTGATCTTCTGTCAGAGAACATCTCCAAGACGCGTCGCACCATATGACTAGTAAGTCAAACCTCAAATCACAGCCTGTGTTCTGCCCACTTCATTGATAGAAATGTGAGTGTAGTACAGTCTATAGAAACTGTGTCTATTCCCCGAATAGTGAGGTTTAACAATAAAAATAAAGGATCTAGAAAAAACCTAATCGTGATCAAACCAGATTTTTGTAAAATTACTGAACAAAAACAATCTCTAAAACTAGGGCTACTAAACATTAGATCACTGACACCTAAGGCAGTTATCATAAATGAAATTATCACGGATAATAGTCTTGATGTAATTTGCCTTACTGAAACATGGCTTAAAGCAAAAGATTATTTTGGTCTTAATGAGTCTTGTCCACCTGGCTACCGTTATAAAAATAAATGCCGCCTGATTGGCCGTGGCGGTGGTGTAGCAACAATCTATAGAGAGATACTTAATGTTACTCAGAGAACAAACTACAGGTTTAATTCATTTGAAATTCTTATGCTAAATGTTACACTCTCAGATATAAGTAAAAAGTCGCTACTATCTCTTGCTTTAGCTACCGTTTATAGACCTCCAGGGCCTTATGCTGATTTCCTAAAAGAGTTTGCAGACTTTCTCTCAGATCTATTGGTCAACGTCGATAAAGTGCTGATTGTTGGAGATTTTAACATTCATGTAGACAATACAAATGATGCGTTAGGGGCTGCGTTTACTGATTTACTAAACTCATTTGGGGTCAAACAAAACGTCACTGGACCCACTCACCGTTTTAATCATACACTAGATTTAATTATATCACATGGAATCAATCCAACCGATATAGAAATTCTACCGCAAAGTGATGATGTCTCTGTTCACTACCTTGTAACATGCGTACTGCATACTGATGATATTTGTCAAATTGCGCCGCAATATCGACTAGGCAGAACAATTCTCCCGACAACTATAGATAAATTCACAAATAACCTGCCTGATCTGTCTCAGCTGCTCATTGTACCTAAACACGCAAATGATCTCGAGAAAATGACTAGCAGCATGTGCACTATTTTCACTAGTACATTAGATACTGTTGCACCGATGAGATTTAAAAAGGTTAGAGAGAAAAATACTGTACCATGGTACAACAGTATTACTCAAACTATCAAAAGAGAAACTCATAATCTAGAACGCAAATGGAGACAAACTCGTTTAGAGGTCTTCAGAACCGTGTGGAAAGACAGTTCGACTCTAAAAGCAGCCAGAGCCGATCATCTCCGCAAAAATAACCAAAACAATCCACGGTTCTTGTTTAGTACAGTGGCTAGATTAACAAATAAACAGACATCACCAGAACAAAACATTTCATTACAATTTAGTAGTGATGACTTTATGAATTTCTTTACTGAGAAAATCGAAAGCATCAGAAATACAATTGTAAATGTACAACCTTTAACAGAGTTTTATGATTCAGCCTCAATTATCGCCCCTCAAGAACAGTTGCAGTGCTTTACAACTATAGGACAGGAAGAGCTAAATAAACTTATCGCTGCATCTAAACCAACAACATGTTTATTAGATCCAATACCCACTAAACTACTGAAAGAATTGTTACCTGTAGCAGAAGAGCCTCTTCTCAATATTATCAACTCATCTTTATCTCTAGGTCACGTCCCACGACCGTTCAAGCTAGCAGTTATTAAGCCTCTCATTAAGAAACCACAATTAAATCCAAATGTATTAGCAAATTACAGACCCATTTCAAATCTTCTATTTATGTCTAAAATACTAGAAAAAGTTGTGTCGGTCCAACTGTGCTCCTCCTTGCAAAAAAAACGCTATCTACGAAAAATTTCAGTCAGGATTCAGATCTCATCATAGCACAGAAACTGCGCTCGTTAAAATTACAAACGACTTACTTCTAGACCAAGGCTGTGTCTCAATACTAGTGTTACTTGATCTCAGTGCTGCGTTCGACACTATAGATCATAAAATCCTCCTAGATCGGCTACAAAATTACACTGGTATTCAGGGACAGGCATTGCGGTGGTTTAGGTCGTACCTATCAGACCGTCACAATTTTGTTTATACAAACGGGGAAAAATCTAAGATCACAATAGTAAACTATGGAGTGCCACAAGGATCTGTGTTAGGCCCTCTGCTATTTTCAATATACATGCTGCCACTCGGCAATATTATAAGAAAACATGGAATTAGTTTCCACTGCTATGCCGATGATACTCAGTTATATATTTCAACACAACCAGATGAAAAATCTAAATTATCCAACCTGACAGAGTGTGTTAAAGAAGTAAAACATTGGATGACTAGTAATTTTCTTCTATTAAATTCAGATAAGACTGAAGTATTACTTATTGGACCAAAAACCTGTACACAGAATCTCTCAGACTACAATCTGTGTTTAGAAGGATGTACTGTTATTCCATCCTCGACAGTTAAAGACCTGGGTGTTATATTAGACAGCAACTTATCCTTTGAAAATCATATTTCATATGTTACAAAAACAGCCTTCTTCCACCTCAGAAACATTGCTAAGATACGGAATATGTTATCTATTTCTGATGCAGAAATGTTAGTTCATGCTTTCATGACGTCTCGACTAGATTACTGTAATGCATTATTAGCTGGTTGTCCTGCTTCCTCAATAAATAAGCTACAATTAGTACAAAATGCAGCTGCTAGAGTTCTTACCAGATCAAGAAAATATGATCATATAACACCAATTTTATAATCTCTACACTGGTTACCCATTAAGCTCTGTATCGATTATAAAGTATTGCTAATGACCTTTAAGGCTCTAAATGGTTTAGCTCCTGTGTACTTAACCGATCTTCTGTCACCCTACAATCCTTCATACTCCTTAAGATCACAAAACTCTGGATTTCTGGTTGTACCTAGGATAGCTAAGTCCACTAAAGGAGGGAGAGCGTTTTCACATTTGGCTCCTAAACTCTGGAATAGCCTTCCTGATAATGTTCGGGGCTCAGACTCACTCACCCAGTTTAAATCTAGATTAAAGACATCTCTTTAGCCAAGCATTCACATAATGCATCTCATGTCAGATCAATTGCACATGACTATATTTGCTTAATGTTATGAACAGCAGCTACGCTAATTATTATCCATTTGCTTTTCTGTTTTACTTTGGGACACCTGTCCATCCAGCCTCTGGATCCAGCCTCTTAAGAAGACCTCAGATGACCAACACCTATGAAGAGACGGCGCCAACTCCTGCGAAGACCTCAGAAGATGCAACATGCACATTCCCAAATTTCTAGATATCCCAATTATTGTTGATGTATTTCATTTTTCCAGGAGCTCATTGCTTCTACCTTAAAATTAAATGCTAACAGTGTTTGTAAATTAATTGCACAAATTATTACATTATTTGCTAACTGCATTCTTCTAATATTGTAATTTTGACATGCATTCTCTGTAAAGCTGCTTTGAAATGATATGTATTGTGAAAAGCGCTATACAAATAAATGTGAATTGAATTGAACTGAATTTGTTATTTGGAGTATATGAGAGAAACCCTATACTGAGACATTTGGAACTAGAAAAATCAGAACATTGAGAAAATGGTCTGAAAGAACTGGAATGTATCCCAGCATGCAATGTGTGGGAAACAAACGTTCAATGGAAAATTTATAATCATCAATTTGTCAGATGTACATAAGGAAACACCTTGCTGTGAGATGACAGTATTAACCACTGACTCGTCATGCTGCTGCAAATGCTGCTGGCAGTATGTTCATTATCAAAATTCTCAATTATTGTTAAATTAGTTAGACAGCATTTCAACATTTTCTGTTTACATGGTCCCATACCACAAGTACCACAGTGGAATAACCCTAGACAAACAGGTTGTGTAGCACTGTGCAATGTAGAGGGGCAAATACAGAAAATGTCACAGTTGTGCACAGCTGTATTTAGGAATAAGGTTCTAAAGCAGGGATTTGTTAAAAGGCAAAAGGGTCATTATTGGTCATGTCAATGTAACTGTAAGTCACTAGTATCACATGTACACACACTCTTCTCCTAACCCTAAATTCATAGGGAAATGATAGGTGAATAATGAATAGCACAGAAGCACCTAATTCTGGTTGTAAGCATATGTGAAAACATAATTTGACCAATTACTTAAATGTAACAGCCTAAAAATAACAAATAAATATACACACTTTTCTATATTGCAGCACTATTTGTTGTCTCTCCGTTACTTTGAGTGTGATTGGTTAATCTGAACGTCATCAAGGACGACTGTCAATACAAGATCTTGACCAAACATTTATGCACCTCTTGATGAAAATAACATCACAACATTTATTTAAATAAAAATAAATAAATAATAAAAAAACAAAAAAAACAAGAGACAGTTCTTTTAAAGCAAGCAAAATATATCAGCTGTGGGGAAAAAAAAGAAATGCCTGGAAACCTGTTTGTATAAAATAATCCTTTTGTTTTGTCCTTTACATAGCAACAAACTAAACATAATTTACATGTGATAATCAGTGTTGGCAGTCTAGAAATTATACTGGTTTGAGCCAATGCACTATCATAGTGGTTACTATATTTATTTAAATAAAAAAAATAAAAAAAAGCCCTAGCAGGTCCTCAACCCTCTCTAAATCTCTAATTTCTAACCCTAATCTCTAAAAAACGCTAAAATAACAAAAACTTTTACATAATAGAACATTAAACAGTAAGAAGTCTCTCCATATTCTCATCTTTCTAAAAAAAATGCATAAAATAACACTTTTTCAACATTTACTCTCCCACTTCAGCCCAGTGCAAAGCATGATGGGAAGTGAAAGTCCTGTTTGATTGGGTTACTTTACTAAACGTTACTTCAAAATGAAAACTTCAAGTGAGTTCTAGTAACCATTTCAAGTCGATTTAACATGAAGCAATCACATTTGATCCCGAAACAATGGTGTTAAATAATAAAAAAAATTGTTTAAATAAAGTTAACAGCATCAAAAAAAAAAAAAAAAAAAAATATATATATATATATATATATATACACACACACACAGGTGCTGGTCATATAATTAGAATATCATCAAAAAGTTGATTTATTTCACTAAGTCAAGTATTCACTAGTCAAGTAACCCAATCAAACAGGACTTTCACTTCCCATCATGCTTTGCACTGGGCTGAATTGGGAGAGTAAATGTTGAAAAAGTGTTATTTTATGCATTTTTTTAGAAAGATGAGAATATGGCAAGACTTCTTACTGTTTAATGTTCTATTATGTAAAAGTTTTTGTTATTTTAGTGTTTTTTAGAGATTACCGTTGTGTATATATATACAAACACACACAGTATCAATATATATATATATAAATATATATAAATATATATATATATATATATATATATATATATATATATATATATATATATATATATATATCCAAGTAATACGTGTCTTCTTTGAAAAACAACGTTATTCTGAATTTAAACATGCCTCCTGGTAGGTTTAATTTAAACCTTAATTTAGTCCTGGAGTAGCTCTAGTCTTCCTCCAGGAAATCAGCTTATTAAACTCTGGACTATACTAAGTCTAGGAGGACTATTTTAAACCATGACAGAGAAAGCAGATTTCTGTTAATATGGTTTAAAGGGCCATTTTATTCTAGAACTAGGCTTAATCTCTGTCCAGGAAACCGCCCCTTAAGGTCTGGAATCAATTCATGTGTGAAAATATATTCTTCAAGAGGTGCCGGCGACTGTGTCATAAAAAAAGTCCCGCTGCTCATGAGGTGTGTGTTGCTCAATTGCTCCAGCGGCCTCGTTCAGCTCTCACAACACTCGCTCCTGCTCTGCTTCATACTACAGTAACGTTGTAATATTTGAGTTCTTTTGGGTATTCCAAATTAAAGGATTAGTTCACTTTCAAATAAAATGTTCCTGATAATTTACTCACCCCCATGTCCTTCAAGATGTCCATGTCTTTCTTTCTTCAGTCGAAAAGAAATGAAGGTTTTTGATGAAAACCTTCCAGGATTATTCTCCTTATAGTGGACTTCAATGGCCTCCAGACGGTTGAAGGTCAGAATTACAGTTTCCGTGCACACTCAAAAAAATAACTCTTTGAACAAACATAAAAAAATCATGGAAAGGATTTCCACATGATTAAGTTCCTTTATTTCAGTATTATGCAATTCTGTTATTCCAATTTAATGTACTTACGTTGGGTCAACTTAATTTATTAAGGTTGATTCAACTTATTTACTATGGTTGGGCACAGCTTAATTTAATAGTGTCAGCCCAACTAATTTGCAATGTTTTGGAAAATAAATAAAAAGCAATAAATAAATAAATAAATTGTTTTCATATACATTGATTTTTACAATTAATTATTCTTGTTTAATTTTGTGATTTATATAACTTTTATGATGTTCTGTGTTAGAAATCTAGATGTGATACTGGATTCATCCTAAATTGCCTTAACCAAAAACATTGTAAAGCCTAAATTGATCATAAGTCCATTGGGGGCAATGGTTTTACAATCAACATAGGCTTACAATGCTTTTGGGAAATGCAACCCAGAGCACTACCACAGTGATTACTTTCTTATTAAAGTAATTTGAAAGTTTGTTAGCAGGTCCTCAACCCAAGCGCAAGTGCAACAATTGACCACAATGGTAACCCTAAAACTATTAATTAACAGAAACTTTTAAATACCAACGTAATAGAACAGTAAACATTAGAAAGTCTTTCCATTTTCTCATCTTCCTAAAAACTGCTTAAAATAACACTTTATTTCAACATTTACACTCCTAGTTCAGCCCCTTTGCAAAGCATGATGGGAAGTGAAAATCCTGTTTGAAAGTCCTGGTTGGGTTTACTTGATTGAAACATGTTATTCCAATATGAAAACATCAAGTTAAGTCAAAGAGTAATCGTTTCAAGTCAATTTAACATGAATCAATCACATTTAAACCAGAAACCTGATACAATGGTGTTGAATCAAAATAAATTGTTTAAATAAACTGAACAGCATCAAAAAATCTTTTTTTTTTGAGTGCAGCTTCAAAGAGCTTTAAAATATACCAGACGAGGAATAAGGGTCTTATCTAGAAAAAACAATCTGTCATTTTCGAAAAAATACAACTGTATATGATTTATATAAACAAATGATCGCCTTGCACGTGCTTCCACCAAAACCGAGTTTCTGTATTCTTCAATAAGCTTACGCTATATGTCCTACTCCTTCCCTATTCTACTTACAGAAAAAACAGAACTGGCGTGGTTTGTTCCGTAAGTACAATAGGGAACGTGTAGAACATACCAACGTAAGGTATCGCTTACGTAAAGATCGCAAAATCTTATATCACGATATGAGTAATTTAAAGTATGTATAAAGTAATCAAAAAACATTGCATAGTCTCTACTGTGTAAATTAAATATATATTTATTCTTAATAAAGACCCAGTAGGGTAGAGAAATCTGAAATGAATCCCTTTCTGATAGAGCATCATTTTGATGTTCTTGAAAGCAGTGTCACGCTTAGGTCGGGATAAAATCTAAGAGTCCTCCCTCAGCACTGCACTCAGCTCAAAGCTCATTCCTTTTCCTGGTATTGATGAAAACAGATGCAATGGGCCTCTGAGATTGACCATCTCTAGGTTGTTTCCCCATGACGTCTTTCAGCAGATCCGAAGTGAACTTGACCATGTCCATTCAGATTTTACTATCTTCGGTAACATTTATGACCCAAAGATTCACTCTGCGTGAATGATTTTCCAGGTCATTCAAACGGTCTAACAGCACTTCATTGGTTGCTTTTAACGCAGCGATGTCTGCCTCTGCTTTACTGAAGCCTCAAAGTTTTTCCCAGCCATTGTTTCTACAGATGTGAAATTTTTTCCAAACACATTCACATTCTTGAAATTATTCTGTGGAAAGTTGGATTGGTGCAAGGGAAGACTTGATCATCACACTCATGTCCTCTTTGAGCTGTTTTTCCAGCTCAGAAGTCAACATACTTGAAGCATCCAGCCTCTGAAGCATCCATCGCCATTTTATAGCTTCCTGCTTATCAAAGTTTAATTTTGGATCTTGATCAGTTTTTATTTTAAATTTAGGCATTTTGCCACCACACCTGTATTACACTCCCTTAATGTATCCCTAACCTAACCTATTATGGATGACAGTTACTGATATTTAAGTTGAAGTTGTCAGGAGGCTCACACACATGCATCCAGTACCTACATTGCTCAAACCAGAAGCCAATACTGGAGTCTTTCTTAAGTCTTTATGTAAGGACTAATTGTCAGTCATTTTTCACTGATCATCCTTTCGGCGGATAAAAGCAGGGTGACACGTTATATCAGGTCAACATCGGCCAGACGTAGTATGTGTGCTGTTAGGATACTGTTTCATAGTATTAATCCAATGAACATTAAAAATCATCTTAGATGTTACTGGATATACTATACTGTATAGGCAGAGGTCAGTGGACAGAAATTCAGGTTTGAGCTTAATGAGGTATGTGAGTTTAATCTTGCTTAGCATCTTTTCCTTTGGAAAGTATCGCTCTGAGGGCATGTCCTTATGATGTTGGCCCTGTTTTTTTTTTTTTTTTTTTCTTGAATATCATTATGTTGGTGCATGTTTTGTGGTATTAACAAAAAGAGTCTTTGTTTAACAGAGGTGTGCAGAATGTCCAAATGCTATAGATCTTCTTTTATGTGGAACAAAAGCACAAGATCAACTGCAGATTATATATAAATAATAGATTAAATATAAACTGAAGAAATTAAAGGTCATGTGGAACCGAAAGCATATTAGTTGGTCTTCAGGTTTTGGATGCATCATGACGTCAAGACAGCAGGTTCTAGGCAACCACCATGTATGCTACATCCTGTCACCATGTCATGTATGCTACATGAAGTCTTTAGCTAGAGGCAAATGAAAAGTGTACCACATCCTGTTGTCTGATTTTGTTGCACACCTAATGCATCTACCCACCCAGTGCTGTTATTACAGAAGTTTTAGTAATATAAAAAGCATGCATTTAAGTACCCTTACAAAAGTTTATCAAGTGTGCTATTACTATACTTCTTTTAAGCTAAAAATAAGAAAGTATCAGTCAACTTTTTGTATACTTCTCAGAAATATACTTGAGTAGTATTTGGCTTGCAGTTGTCTTTAATCTTTTTATTGAGGAGCCTATTAAATATACTTTTTCCACATATGTTTACATACAGTTTCATGATCATAAGTTTAAGTAGCAATGTAACTTAGATAAGATAATATCACACTGTAAGTTCTGTGTCTCAATGTGTAATTTTTGGGGGATTTTCATTAACAGTCACAAAAAAACAAAGCTTTTCTATGGACAAGAAAGCATTTTGCTAAAATGCCTTGTTTTTACTAGCCTATTTGTCATGAAATTATGGATCATTTGCTGCTTGGATTCATTAACTCTTAAGTGTGTTCATTTGTATTTAATTTTCATCTTTATTTGTGAACTGAAATATATGTAGGCCTAGATCGGGATCGACGGTTATGATATGCTTTTTGTCTTCTCTTGTGAGTGCACAAATTTATCTCTGCTCTTTTGAGCCCTATCTCATGAAAGTGCGTATCACAACACGGTTTTCTGTTTCTATTTGGCGTGCTATTAATACGCAGAAATTACCATTGACTTACATATGATACGCACTTTTGGCGTATTGGCTATATAAAATAGGCCCTTGCCCCACACCATCTAACCCATTGCGTATCATATGCACGCAAAAAAAAGTAATTTGTTTCAGCGTACAAATAGCCTAGTACGCAAATACAAACATTAACCCGTGCTATAGATATGCAGTAGGAGATCGTGTTGGCTCTTTTTTCTCTTTTCCCCTCGTTCAGTTTTTTTCTTTCGATTTTGAAGCTCGGAGGGAGAGATGTCTTGCAGCCAGAGTAAGTATCAAATTACATCAAATAAAAAGGTTTTAGGCTACCAAGTTAACTGTTTCTGCAGAGACTGTATAATAACCAATAAATAAAATCAATAATGATATGATTTTATTCGATTATCACTGCATCTTTAAGTCGATATGACCTAGAAAACCCCGTAAACAGGATGTTATGTAAATCTAAGCATCTATTGTAAGAAACCACAAACAATGTAGATTATCAGTTTAAACCTATTAATCATCGTGAGATTATACCGAAGATCTGCAGCTGCATTAGCATAGGCTACTGATGTTTTGTTTGTTAAAATTGCGGAAAAACGAAAGTTGAATAAGGATGGGAGACTGTACAATTTTTGGGGTTTGCATTTGCTCTAAAAGTAAACAACAACAACAAAAACGTCTTGCGTCAGAATAAAGAAAGATTCCAGTAGCTGTATTAGAATTATTTTTATTATAAGTTAAATGGTAACACTTTACAATAAGGTTAATTAGTTAACATTAGTTAACTACATTAGTTAACATGAAATAATAATGAACTGCACTTCTACAGCATTTATTAATCTTTGTTAATGTTAATTTCAACATTTACTAATACATTATTAAAATCTTGTTAACATTAGTTAATGCACTATGAACTAACATGAACAAACAATGAACAACTGAATTTTCATTAACTAACGTTAACAAAGATTAGTAAATACAGTAACAAATGTATTGCTCATGGTTAGTTCATGTTAGTTAATACATTAACTAATGTTTAACTAATGAACATTATTGTAAAGTGTTACCAGTTAAATTATAACTAGGCTATACATTGCAATTTTGCAATTGCACTTTTCACAACACAGAATAAGTGTTTCATCTATATTAATGTTTCATTCACAGAAACTGCCTTTCATAATGCTATTACTATCAAACTTTTCATTTTCATCTCTTTCTGTTCAGTTTAATACATTTGTCTGTTATTTAATCAAACTGATCTTAATGGTTAATCAATTGATCATTTGGTACACCTATAGATTTCTACAGATACAGATTCTATAGGCATAGTTTCTATAGAACTTGTTTGCATTTTCTGATATGGATAACCAAATGTAATGAATTATTAGCAATTTATCTTAGATGATGACCACAGTTGCCAAAGTGAGTGTGTGGGGTCATGGTAAGCCCTGCGTTGTGAACCAAATGTCCCCACTAGGTCTAAAATGACTGGTATTACCATACTTTTGGTTTGGACATTTGGTTCACAATGCAGGGTTTACCATAAGGTTTTTTTTTTTTTTTTTTGGTCCCCATGAGGAAAATGGCTTATAAATCATACAAAATTATTATAAAATGTAATAATGCAAAAGTTTTCTGTGATGGGTAGGTTTAGAGTTAGGGGATATAATATATAGCTATGAGAGAGAGAGAGAGAGAGATGTAGACTAATAAAACTTATGGAGAAACTTCCGGGGCACCTCATGCATAAAATCCTGGAATACGGAGGGGGCGTTGACAAGTCAGTAGGGGTCACAAAAGCTGTGTTCCATTCATCTCCCTCACATATACGGATGAGGTTATATGCGCTGCGGAGGTCCAACTTGGTGAACACAGTGGCGCCGCGTAGATGTTCCAGCGCAGACGGGACAAGAGGAAGTGGGTACCTGAATTTCACTGTTTTTTGTTTAGCGCTCTGTAGTCTATGCAGGGCCGCAAGCATCCTTCTTGGCAACAAAGAAAAAGCTGGAAGCAGCAGGGGAAGTAGACGGGCATATGTAGCCTTGCAACAAAGCCTCGTTGATGTATTCCTCCATGGCCTTCTCCTCCGGGATGGAAAGTGAGTAAATCTTTCCTCTGGGCACTGGCTCACCGGCGATGAAGTCAATAGCACAGTCCCATGGCCGATGCTGGGGAGGCAGCTTGGAGGCCTTTTTCGAACAGAAGACATCACAGAAGTGGGAGTAACATGCAGGGATGTCCATAGAGCGATTCTTGAGTGGGCTTTCCACTGACGTAACACAGACTTGGATTTCTTCAGAACTTGTAAGACTAGGAACAGGAAACTTAGGAAAACAGTCATTGAAACATTGGTTACCCCACTTCAGGATTTCTCCTGTCCGCCAGGAGATGATGGGATTATGCTGCTCTAGCCATGGGCGCCCTAGAATCACATCAGATGTTGAGTCCTCCAGAACCAGCAGATGGATCTCTTCTTCATGGAGAACGCCATCTTGGAGTTGAAGAGGGCCCACAATGTAACATAACTGACGGAGGTGTTTTCCCATTACCGAATGGATTTGGAATATCTTCGGCGTGGCTGTTGTCTTGAGGTTGAGCTGGCGACACAGGGCTCTGGAGATGAAGTTTCCAGCTGACCCAGAGTCAAGGAGAGCATTAACTGGAAGACAGGAGTCGGCAGCAGTAAGGTTTACAACAATAGTGAGTGGTTTCATCTTATTCAACGTAGGCATGATGACACTTACCATAGGTCGCACTGGACGTGTGGGACATTCAGAGATGTAATGCCCAGGGCGACCACAATACAAACAGAGATTCTGGGTCAGCCTCCTCTGTCGTTTAGCAAACGAAAGACGTGACTTTTCAATTTGCATGGGTTCATTGGCTGGTTCTGGGTGACTGACGGATTCAGGATGGCGGAGGATGGATGGAAATAACCACTGGTCCTGGTGCTCTTCGAGACACAGCTGCATACGAGTGGCGAATCTGATGGAAAATTGGATAAACTTTGAGCCCAATGGTATCCTCGTATGCAGTGAGATGCAACTGCACACGGGGATCCAGTCCTTGACGATAAGTGTTAATGAGGGCTTGTTCGTTCCAACCACTTGCTGCAGCTAGGGTTCTGAACTGGAGAGCATAGTCAGACACAGACATTAAACCTTGCTTGAGTTTACATAATCTCTCACTGATAGATAAATCCCAGGCTGGTTTTCCAAAGACTTCCTTGAAGTGGGTAGTGAAACTTGACAAGGACTGTACAACCAGATTATCTTGTGACCAGAGTGGTTCAGCGCAGTGCTTTTCCGTCAAGTTGAGAGATTATGAAGGCAACTTTTGACTTGTCATCGGGATATAAGTGGGGTTGCATCTCCAGGACCATCGAACACTGCAGGAGAAATCCGTTGCAGTCCTCCGTCGAGCCAGAGAAGGGCGCCGGTTTGGCCATGGGACTGACGATCGCAGGCAATGAAGGAGATGCAGCGGGGAATGTGGAAGTGGTCGCTGGTGATGTTGGCGTGGAAGTGCTGGTGAGAGTGCGGCGAAGTGCATCCACAAGGTCTTGAAACGGATCCGGAGTGCTTATGGTGGCTGTTCAGACGGTGTTGGTCCGGTCTTCTGTTACATACAGAAGGGGACTAAGACACAGATTTAAAGTTAAGAGTCTTTTATTGAACAACCAGATGAAAATGCAAAGTGCAGGTAAGTGAATGCAAGTAAAGTTCGGGGAAGATGATATTCTTTTAATACTTGTGATGGTAACACTTTAGAATAATGGTCCGTTGTTAACAGGTAACTATGTAGGAAGTAATAGGTAGTACTACATTAACACTGAACTTATTACTATTAACTAATATGGAAGCAAGATTAACTAAGCAGTAAGTAATAGCAAATTTAGCACAAAGATAGTTCCTTATTAGGTATTCGATAATTACTAAATAAATACATTCTCATTGAGAACTACTTGTTAACTATGCCCAATTAATAAAGAATAACCAATTAATTACTAATCATAAAAGTAACACACCCTGTAAAGTGAACAATTGTCTTTTTTTACTCTTAACATAGTCATAACATTTCAGAAGCTTGCGCCTCAAATGGGTTCATTGTGGAAACTAATTATTAATGTTATTTCCCCCCAAATATGTTAGCTACAGGTTAGTTTGTACATGTTGTTTATTTAAAACTTAAACATAGAATAATACAAATAATCAAAATTTGATTAAAATTTTAAATTAGGAAGTGATGCTGACATGCTCATGCTTGGATTAGTTTACTATTATGAGCTCTGTTCAGTGTCAGTTAAATATGTCTCCAAAAGACCTACCTTTAAGTAACAGTAGCCTGGGGAGGACTTCTCTTCAGGATATGAATATAAACATTGATGATGTTCTCGTCACAAACAATTTGCATCCTTAATGAAGACATTGGCTGCATTTGTGTTGCATTTAGCACAAAACCTCATCTTCCAGATTACAATGTTTGTTAGAATATCATTAGTGGCTCACAGAAAGGTATGGCTGTACGGTATGTTTCAGATATAAAATTAAATTTAAACTTATATTACTTGTGAAATCCATGTCAACACCTCACTAATTACTCAAGCGTTTCCTCTTCATCCCGCAGGAACTACTAATGATCTGGACCATTTTAAAGTGAAAAACAAGTTAACCCTTTACTAATTACTCAAGCGTTACCTCTTCATCCCGCAGGAACTCCTACTGATCTGGACCATTATTTTAAAGTGAAAAACATGTTAACCCTTTACTAATTACTCAAGCGTTTCCTCTTCATCCTGCAGGAACTACTAGTGATCTGGACCATTATTTTAAAGTGAAAAACAAGTTAACCCTTTACTAATTACTCAAGCGTTTCCTCTTCATCCTGCAGGAACTACTAATGATCTGGACCATTATTTTAAAGTGAAAAACATGTTAACCCTTTACTAATTACTCAAGCGTTACCTCTTCATCCCGCAGGAACTACTAGTGATCTGGACCATTATTTTAAAGTGAAAAACAAGTTAACCCTTTACTAATTACTCAAGCGTTTCCTCTTCATCCTGCAGGAACTACTAATGATCTGGACCATTATAAAGTGAAAAACATGTTAACCCTTTACTAACGTGTCACCCCACAGGAACTGTGCAACATAAAACAACTGCAGTGATTGAGTCTAACATGTTTTTAATTACAAGCACTGAAACATTTCCATATGATTAACATAAAAGAAAATTACGCATTATGTATGCACATTATGTGTGCAAATAATGCACAACTGATTGTGCAAGAATAAAGCACTGTGTAATATATGTCTGAATTAAACCTAAAATTATATTTGCCACAGTTGTGAAACAGATGAGAAACTGAGCCACAGTATTATCTCCAACAAAGACATGCACATACACACCAAACACACAAAGGCTCAGCCACACACAGGTACAATCAATTTATTTTAGAGCATTCTCCAAGATATTAAACTCTGTATTGTTGTCTAATATCTTTTAGCAAACGTCCTAGAGGACCATCACTGTGATTGTGTCCGAGCCAGTATGTCCATTCAATGCAGGTCAAGTGTTCCTTTAACAGCTTTTCTGTCCTGTTGCCTCTCAACCTCCAAACCTGGCTTTTATATGTTGACCACGCTCTTTCTATATTCTGGGTGTGGCCTCCATGAATTGGGTCCACAAACCACCTGCTATGATTTACAGTGTAGTGTGTGTAGCCATGTGTGGTCAGAGCTCTTCTGTAGGGTCTCCATTCATCACTCAAAATGGTTGATCCCTGACGAACGTGTCTTGCTATAATTGGAATCAGGTGATCTCTTGAGCGCTGTTCAACAAGCCGCAAAATTAGTCGTCTTCTGTTTCCTTTAATGGCCAAGATACCAAAGACCCACTTTTTTCTCCTCCAAGTTTCGCCAGCTCTTCCTCGCCCATACTAAAAAAAAAAAAGTAACATTAAATAAGTGTCATGCTTTCTCTTTTCCTGTGTGACATGTTGTGTACTTTTGTCTCGGATGACAAAATATTCACGATAACATCACAGTCTCCATACTTTTTATAACTGTTTTGTCTTTAAATCATTCTATTAAAACAACTGTCTAGAATAGCTAATATAACTTTTGCTCAAGCAAAACTCAATGATCAAGGTGTGTATTCCAAATCATATCGCTCCAATCATGCTGCTCCTTGCTTTGTTTTATCTTTTCAACAGGCAGTTGAAAGTAAAGTTGCTCTAGATCCATTATATATTATAGCCTAGCGTTAGAAATAAATGTAGATATCCTACCTTTCTTTTGTGACGGAAGTTGCTTTCATCTATGATGACAAACTCTGTCCTTCCCCCCACAACCTGTCCTGTCTCTCTTTTGTGCTTTCTCAAAGCTTTTCTGCAGACCATTCTTAGCTTCCTTGTCATTTTGCTCAGTGTTGCTGAGCTTCCAGCTATGCCGTCCTGGATCATATCCACCTGCCGTAGTCTCAGTCCTTGACAATATCTTTTTACAAGAGTGTAAACAGATTGTGTGTAAAAAGATTAACATTGGTCATTACAGTATCACAATGTTTGCTTTATCTTTGCTGAAACATATTTGCCCTAAGTTAAATTATTCAAGCTACCAATAAGACAGGGTTTTAGTCCCACTTAAAATTAAGTCTATGATTATGAGAATAGAGTTGTAGCAATATAATGAATACTATTACGAGGATAGTCAAAATTATATGAACAAGGTCATATCACAAGAATAAAGTTGTGGCAATACAAGAATTAAGTCATAATATTTTGAGAATTAAGTATTATTTTGTGTGAATATTTAACCCCTTAACTGTCCCTTTTTGAGAATAGATGTGAAAAAGCATAATCCAGAATTAAATGATTGTAATGACAATTCAAGAATGCTTTGGAATATAGACTTATGTTTGGTCTTGTTTTCAAGAAGACACCCAGCACACTATTGCTTTTGTGAAAACTCTTCAAAAATTAAAGAATGAAAAGATATGGAAGTTTAAATTCACAGTTAATCAAATGTACTGTTCTAAACATTTTTTTATTTGTTTTTCTATTACATTTTGTTTATATATATATATATATATATATATATATATATATATATATATATATATATATATATATATATATATATATATATAAAGCCATATCTAACCAAGTTGGATTCCAAATTTGAAGTTAATATCACAATTTAAGTTCCTTTGAGATTTTGTTGCGCTGTACCCAAAATAGCCACTGGGTGTCACTCACATTCCATTTAGTGTTTTTTCGTTGTAGTTTTTTTATGCATTCTCCTATAAGTGTAACAAATTTTAAGCACCTTTTCCATGGTAACAACATCCAATTTTAAAAAAGTATGAATTATGAGTTTGCAAGCTTTCGAATAATACCTAATTTATGATGATTACCAAAATATGTGATACAAAAATAGTCAATAGCCTACATAAAAAGTGCGCCATGCATTCCGTTAAGGGGTTAATAGATGTTTTGATTAAATATCACAATATTACAAAAACGGCATTATCACATGAAAAGAACTCACTCGGTCAGGTGATCGATTTCAGTTTCCCATAGTTGTTATTATTAGCCTATTTTCTGCTCTATAAAATAAGCCAGGTGCATTTCTGCCTAAGTTACATACCGGTAAATAAAAGTCATCCAGCTTTGTAAGCTAGTCCTGCTGTTTTCGAATATCGATCCAGCTCTGCAGTTCTTTGTAAATTTCCTAGTATGTGATCTTCTGCGGCATACCCTAAAAACACCACATTCAACATTAGTGTAGGAGTTTATAAAATTAATTTAAGAAATGATTTATTTTTCTTTACCATTGATATCCATCCCGTGTATGCGTCTTTTGTAGTTTCATCGATTTCTTACAGCTCTTACATGTCATTCTTGTCTTCATTAGATTATGTTTTTGTAAAAAATCGATCATTTTTTTGGTCCCTTTTCTATCCCTGCGATTACAGAGAGAGAGGATTTTCTTCGCAAGTCCCATAACTGCAAGCAAGTTACCATCTACTACCAACTCTAAATCCAAAGGCGTAGTGATTTGGCGCGTTTACGGTGACTTCCGGAAGTACTGCATGAATTATTTTCTAAATACTTTCCTATGGCATAATTAAGTAACAATTTGTATATATTTTTAAACGTTTATATTCTTGTAACTTTTTTAATTAAGTAGTTTTTACTATTATCCTGGTTCAATTGGATCACCTGACTCAACGGAATCAACTGAAAGGTCACAACACACAACATGACACTGATTCAATTTAAAGGAGAAAATGTTAAAACAAAGAACATAATTAAAGTTTTGGAAGGCTTAAAACTGAGTGGATTGATGCCTACGGCCAACTACATGTCGTATTGGGACAGTACACTCGACGAATCGTGTCCATCAGTAGAATTCGCGTGCAGAGATGGAAGCTTCTGCAACATTGTATTGACGCGTCGTCATACTGGAGTTAGCATATGCGATTCACAATCAGAAGACAGCAGCATGGCGACGGAGCGAGAGCGCAAAACTGTGCGCAAGAGAGCAGCCCCTAATCGACTAATTGAGAATAACGACGAAGAAACCGGTAATGTATTGTGGCATTTATGTTTCGTTGATGTTGTTATTGTGTAATTCAGGATTCTTGACTGTGGCCATTGAGATCCAATTTCCTGCAGAGTTTAGCTCAAACTCTAGTCAATCTCACCTTTCTGTATCTTTCTAGAAATCCTGAAGATCTTGATTAGCTTGTTCACGTGTGTTTGATTATGGTTGGATGTGGATCTCGAGGGCCAGAGTTTGAACCCTGCTGTAATCAAATCTTAAATTAATCTTATTAACATTATTGGTTATAATTAAGCAGCCATTGACAATTTGCTAGCTAGCTAGGTTGTTTAGTATAGACATAGTTTTTAATCATAAACATTTTGCGATTTTCATACATGTGTAAGTAAATATATAAATTTACATTTTAAATAAATTTAATGATAATGATAACAGGCTGTCAGATTAAAAATAAATCATCCTTATCTCCCAAAGACATGAAAGTGAGTTGCTGTGAGCTTTAAGACAATTTATGTAAACTTAATAGTTTATGATCAATGTGTGTTTCATGTGGAAGACATTCTAAATTATGTTTGACAGATTATTTATTTGTTTTATATTCCAGCACAAGCACCAACCCAACTGGTGACCATCAATAAAGTCAAGGAAGAAAACTTGTTCTTGAAATCTAAAGTTAAGTTCCTTGAAGAAAAATGCAAAGATGTGGAAAATGAGAGGGATTTTCTTCGGAGCAGTTTAACCAATGGTGAGAACTGTTTTAAAGTGTTAGCAATTTGTATTTGTCCACAATTATTTTTATTATTATATATTTTTTGGCAAAGATTTGCTTAAAAACACAATATGTTAGTGTAAAAGAAAAAAAGAAAAAAACAACTGCTGTGGAATCTGTCTGTGGCTGGTTTGAAATAATGACTATTTAAAAAGCACTACACAATGGGTTTTCAGACTGTTCCTGAAGCCTCCCCAGCAGAAGGTCTCCCTTATTTAAGATAGCTAAATTAACTTATCTGCTGATTAGTACCAAAGTCCCTTTCAAGGAATTAGTCTGTTCACTCGGCGGCCATATTTGCGACGCCTCCGGGCAGCTATTTCGGGCAACCAAGTCTATTTGAATGGGGGAATCCTGAAATCTCAAAAACTGCTTGGCAAACTCCCAATTAAATGACATATTTCAAATCAGCAACAATATCTTAAATGAACCTTCCCATAAATGTTGTTTCATATGCTAAAATAGCATTAAAAAAGCCTATTTTTCAGGGTAGATGAGCCAATAGGCATGTGCCGTCTAAAGTGTGAGTATCAGGTTTCTTTGGGAACCGGAGCCTCTAACGGCAGCTGCACTGACACAATTATTAGCTATTAACGCTTGATTTTCCAATCAGTGATTGGCTCTTTTACTTAGAATGCGGGACGTATTCCTTGACTAATAGGAATGAACCGTCTTTCTATATCTATAGTCTGTTATATATCTACTCCATGACCTGAGCTGGGTGTGTCCAATAAGGTGACATTCAAAAGGTGCACGAGGTATCAGGAATGGTTTGACTGCAATGCACTAACAAAATTTCCCTAAATGATTCTTCTTTTTTTTTTTTTCTTTTTTTTTTTTTTACAGCCCTGTCAACCAAAGAAACAAAAGAGTCGAAGAGGTCTATTGTGATCACAGATTCTTCTGATGAGGACCATGTACGAGCAGAAAAGAAAAAGTACAGAAAGGGAAGCAAGAAGTCCAAAAGAGACAACTCACCTTCTAGTTCATTCCAGTCCTCATCTTCCTCAGATTCGTACTCTTCTTCATCACCTCACAAGCCTAAGAAGAGCAAGAAGGGAAAGAAAGCACAGAAAAGTGCAAAAAGCAGAAGAGGTATGTTCAATGGCCTTTTAACATTCTTTTAATGTGCCTTTACTGTAATTTGTGCTTGCTTCATTTCCATTCCAAATATTTGAAATATTTGAAAGTATTTGAAATTCCTGTAAATGTTGATAACATATGTGAAAATATGTGACCAGTAGGACATTAGCTCAATTTAAAACATTTTATAGTGTAGTGTAAAAGTAAAGTAACAGTATATTTTAATAATTTGTATAGTATTATATTATAGTGTTATATATTATTATACTCCAAAACCCTCAAATATGGGTGGCTGTGGTGCTACTCCCATGTAAGGTCTAGATAGATAGATAGATAGATGATAGATAGATAGATAGATGTATAGATATGCTCAGATTAGATAGATATCCCATGTAGAGTCTCTCTATATGCTTTGAGTATAACTAAAAAATTATGATATGGATTTTAGTGTTATAATGAGTGACATTTTTTTTTATTAATGATGTATTATAATCTAGAAATTTTGTTCTTTGTCAGTATTTTTACCAGAGCAAGTCATAGGAAGATACAAAAAGGTCCTGAAGTACCTGTCAAAAGGAGCAACTAAAACGGAGGCATACCAGAAGTGTGGCGTGGATAGGAAGACAATTGTCGATACGTCTGCCATTGCTGAGTTGGAAGCCTGTGACATCACAGCGTACAATAAATTACGTGCTGCCTTTCAAAAAGGGCAAAAGCTGTCCGACTTTGCAGACCGTTGTCGGCAGTTGTGCACACAGGAACCAGTGTGCACTGCCATTGAGGATAAAAAGAGAAATGGGGAGCTTATAGACATTCCACAAAAGAATAAATAACATGTTACCAATGTTCTAATGTACATTCTCAGTTTATCCTCTTAATCTAATTGTGTTGAAGGTTTTTTTTTTTTTTTTTGTTAAATTTAGCCACCATGTTTGGCTCAGTTTCTCGGATCAGTTTCTCATCACAGTTTGTTAAATCCGTTAATGTTGTTTCATTCCGAAATACAGAATTTTGCTTGTGGCTAGTTTCCACATTGTGCCAAATTTAATTTAATTTAGAATGTTCAGACATATTTTGCACAGTGCTTTATCCTTGCACACCTAGTTGTGCATTATTCGCATAATGTGTAATTTTCTTTTATGATAATCATATGGAAATGTTTCAGTGCTTGTAATTAAAAACATGTTAGACTCAATCACTGCAGTTGTTTTATGTTGCACAGTTCCTGTGGGGTGACACGTTAGTAAAGGGTTAACTTGTTTTTCACTTTAAAATGGTCCAGATCACTAGTAGTTCCTGCGGGATGAAGAGGTAACGCTTGAGTAATTAGTGAGGTGTTGACATGGATTTCACAAGTAATATAAGTTTAAATTTAATTTTATATCTGAAACATACCGTACAGCCATACCTTTCTGTGAGCCACTAATGATATTCTAACAAACATTGTAATCTGGAAGATGAGGTTTTGTGCTAATGCAACACAAATGCAGCCAATGTCTTCATTAAGGATGCAAATTGTTTGTGACGAGAACATCATCAATGTTTATATTCATATCCTGAAGAGAAGTCCTCCCCAGGCTACTGTTACTTAAAGGTAGGTCTTTTGGAGACATATTTAACTGACACTGAACAGAGATCATAATACAACATATGTAATCCTAATTTAATTTTAATCAATTTTATTATTTGTATTATTCTATGTTTAAGTTTTAAATAAACAACATGTACAAACTAACCTGTAGCTAACATATTTGGGGGGAAATAACATTAATAATTAGTTTCCACAATGAACCCATTGCCACTGTTATGACGAGTAAAAAAAAGACAATTGTTCACTTTACAGGGTGTGTTACTTTATGATTAGTAATTAATTGGTTATTCTTTATTAATTGGCATAGTTAACAAGTAGTTCTCAATGAGAATGTATTTATTTAGTAATTATCGAATACCTAATAAGGAACTATCTTTGTGCTAAATTTGCTTACTTACTAGTTAATCTTGCTTCCATATTAGTTAATAGTATAAGTTCAGTGTTAATGTAGTACTACCTACTTCCTACATAGTTACCTGTTAACAACGGACCATTATTCTAAAGTGTTACCCTTGTGATACTTGTCTTGTTTTCCCAGGGATCGTGGATGGCAGGCAGACATGGAGCAGACGAGACAGAGACAATCACAGGAGACGAGGAGAACACTAGGGATCTTGGAGAATGCTGGAGACAGGTAAGTAGTTGTTAGAGGAGTCCTTGAGGTAAGCATAGCAGGTAGGTATGTGTTAACGAGACAAGACAGCGACTGAATGCCTGAGTGTCTTTTGTAGTGCAGCTGATGAGGATGGTGATGAGTGTCGGGTGTGCGTGGTTAGCATTCTGGTGAGGGAGTGCGCCGTGATTGTGTGAGAGTAGAGCCTGGCGTGTCTGTGACAATAACACACTGAATAGATATTATTACCAAATGTTCTCATTAAATATCACAACGATCGTGTGTTTTGAAACAATGATTATGTAGAATGAAAATATGTACAGCTAGAATGAAAACATGAGATCAGGTTTTGAAAGAATGACTAGTTGTGTTACAAGTGTGATCAGTTTGGAGTTTTGTACTAAGAGTTTTGAAAATGTACACCTTACTTGTGAAAATAGTACCAAAGTGAATAAAAAAAAAAAAAAAAAAACTAATAGGCTAATCATTAAGCACATATTTATATCGAAATTAACTTAGTAAACAAAACAATGTTATTTTACTTAGACATCTGTGTAAAACATATATTTCGCAAGTGATATCAAAGGCACATCTAGCAGAGTGTTTGCTGTGGTGTTTACATTATGTACACTGAAATACTGAGCTGTAAAATCTGTAAATTGCATTATTTTCTGTTAACAGTTAATTAATTTGTTATGGCATTTGTAAGTTTAAATTTTTTGCATTAAATTAGATACAAAATTACAGTTTGCACATTAACTTTCAGTAAATAAGAATCATAATGCAGATATACTGTTTATTGTATTTTTTTCCCCTCATAGAGTGCAAAAGAGCCCAAAGTCCACATGGGAATCGTCCCAACAGTAAGTTAAAAATAAATAAATAAATAAATAAATAATAATAATAATAAAGGAAATATTGTGATATCAATATAGAACTTGTATAGTTAAGTTGAAGCTGGAGAAATCATTAAACCAGTCTATTTGTTAGCACATTTATTCTAGAATTCATACTGTCTGAAAACTGATGTTGATAGTTTGATTCAATATTTCAATATGCAACATAGATATTGTGCATCATTTGACAACGTGTGTGTGTGTGTGTGTGTGTTTTCAGTGAGTGATCTGAGGATTGTCCTGGTGGGGAAGAACGCATCAGAAAACAACAAAGTGGGAAACTTAATCTTAGATAAACAAGTGTTTGACAAGAAAACATTCCCATTCAACATTCCTGATGTAGAGGAGCACAGTGAAAGAGTGGAGGGGAGAAAGATCACTGTCATCAACACCATTCACCTGCTCAAATCAAATATCTCACAACAAAAAATAGCACAGAAAGTGTCAGAGTTTTCTCCTCCAGAACCTGATGTGATCATACTGGTGCTGCAGCACAATGACTTTAGTGAGAGGAAAAGAGACAGATTACCCTCAGTTTTGAACTGCTTTGGTGAGCAGGTGATGAAGCGTACAATGATTCTGACTACTGATGATGAGCCACACAGTGCTAAACACAAACCTGTAAAAGAAAATGAATTCATTCAGCAAATATCTACACAATGTGGAGGAGGACGTCTTCAACTTCAAAAAAACACACAACGCTCTCAAATACTTCACAATGTGGATGAAATAATCAATCGTAGTAAATGTAAGGAGACACAACTGGCCTCATCATTGTACAATAAGCTTTCTACTACTGATACCAACTGCTGTCAATAATATTCCAAAAATAATGTGTCTGATTTCACGGATGCACCTAATGTTTTCAAGTTAAAAAAGTTTTACCTAAAAAATGTAGGTTTTAAAAAAAGTTTTTTGTCCTTGATTGCAAATTTGTCTGCTACTGAAAACTATAAGCAATTTGCATAATTTTAAGTATTTTTAATCTTAAGTGAACACATCCAGGTGTACATATATAAATGTGCTTCCATTGTGTCTGTATAATGGTTTAAAGATAAAAACTATGTAAACTCTTAGAGACCTTATAGTCGGGTTAGACACCACACCATACTGAATTTAATATGGATGAAAACAAAGCTGTGAGGGATAGACATACTGGCTTTCCATGTAACAAATTAAATTTCAAAACATTTTTATGGACTTCATGTCTCCTGAGAGACATTTCATTAGCAGAACTATCAGTATGTTGTTAACACATTATAATTCAGCCCCCAACAGCTTCACTTTCATTCCTGTCAGTGCTTAAATACCACAGATAATAAAGAAGTTTCAAAATAACACGCAGAGAACAAAACAACCTGTTGCATAAAAGGACACCAGTTAAAGCATTGCTGGGTGCACTGGAAGCAGCTACAAAGGCTACTCAATATTAATAGATAGGCTAAATCCATGCAGAACATGTTAATTGTTCAAATACATTTCCATGTGACAGTAAATAATAGCATATTTTACAAAAGTTTATTTGTTTCGCATAGTGAGCTGTAGTGCTAAATTGTCTGAAATTTTTGTCTCTTTGTTTTTCAGTTCTAAATGTATATAAAAGTTCTGAAAATCAAAAACTGTTCTTGGTGCTGTGTGGATGTAATGAAGAACTGAAGACCTCCATGTCAAAACTTTTACTGGGGAAAAAGATGCCCGTATCATCAAAACAAGATTTCAGTTCTGTGTATGTGATGGTGGAGGAGAAGATTCATGGACAACCAATCAGTCTGGTGAATCTTCCGGCTCTCAATCAGCTCTCAGAGGAGGAAGTGATGCGTCAAACTGTCTCCTGTGTGTCTCTCTGTGATCCTGGAGTTCCTGTTTTCCTCCTCATTGTTCCTGATGCTCCACTGACTGATGAAGACAAAGCAGAAATGGAGAAAATTATAAGAATATTTGACTCCAGAGAGCACTTCATTGTGCTCTTCGTCACAAGTCTCACTGTTGAAGAACATGTGACAGATTTAATCACATCCAGCCCAGAATCTCAGAGGTTAATCGGTCGTTGTGGAGGTCAGTACAGAGTGATTGGGTTAAATGAACCTGAAAACTCAAGACAGATCCCAGAACTGCTGGATTATATAGAGAACATAAAGTTTGAACCCTATTCAATTTGGATGTATGTGAAAGCTCAAGAGAACAGAGTCAGACGTGAAACAGAGGAGAAATATAAAGAAGAACTGAAGAGAATGGAGGATGAAATTGATGGGTTAAATCAAAAGAATAAATCTGAGGGTAAGTGAATTTTAAATAATTTTTAAATATATTTTTTTAAAATAAATAATTAATCCTTTTTATTTAAATAAATGTTTTTTTAAAAAATGGACTAATCATCACCACATTTGCATGTCTTAAAAAAGTTCCCTTTAGAAACTGAACACAGTAGATTATTATTATTCTATTGTAAAGTGATTTTTGCCTGCGATTGAAGCAGTAGTGGTGACTTTCTTTTAACCAGGTATGTTGTAACATCCCCACTGCCTTCCACACTTTTTCGATGACATAGACAAATGCAGCTGGTAGAAACTCATGGCAAAATGAACAATGTCTTTAAATTTGTCCTATAATGTATACTTTGTGGGTTTTTGTTTGTTTGTTTTCAAAAATGTGTGGGAAAGGTTTTTTTTTTTTTTTTTTTTTCTTCCCCACATACATTTCTGGTTTACTTTGTGTTAGTTTAATTTAGTTGAGTCTACATTGACATCTATTGCATTTAGGTTTAATGTCAAAATGTTAGTTTAACATCAGCTGCATGTAGATGATTTTTCTATCTGGCAGCTGTAAAAGCAATTCAGATCCAGTTTTTTTAGTTTAATAGGCAAATGCTTAAGAGTCTCTGATTGGATAATTATTGTAGTGATTATTATGTTTCTAGCATGTTTTATGTTTGGCAATGGTTCTTTTAACCCTAAAAGATTGAGTGTGTAGCTTTTCATTTCTTAAACAACCATGTAGGAAAACACATCATGTCCATATTCCAGGATGACAATGTCAAGATTCACCAGGGTTAAAATTGTGAAAGAATGGCTGGGAGGGAGCATGAAGAAACATTTCACATATGAATTGATTCCAGACCTTAAATTCACTGAAAGTCTGTGGGATGTGCTTGATGAGACTTTACAGTTCTAGACTTTAGGGTTAAAAGAACAACATACATGCTAGAAACATAATCACTGCAATAATTATCCAATCAGAGACTCTTAAGCATTTGCCTATATATATATATATATATATATATATATATATATATATATATATATATATATATATATACAGTACAGTCCAAAAGTTTGGAACCACTAAGATTTTTAATGTTTTTAAAAGAAGTTTCATCTGCTCACCAAGGCTACATTTATTTAATTAAAAATACAGTAAAAAACAGTAATATTGTGAAATATTATTACAATTTAAAATAACTGTGTACTATTAAATATATTTGACAAAGTAATTTATTCCTGTGATGCAAAGCTGAATTTTCAGCATCATTACTCCAGTCTTCAGTGTCACATGATCCTTCAGAAATCATTCTGATATGATGATTTGCTGCTCAATAAACATTCATGATTATTTTCAATGTTGAAAACAGTTGTGTACTTTTTTTTTTCAGGATTCCTTGATGAATAGAACAGCATTTATCTGAAAAACAAAGCTTCTGTAGCATTATACACTACCGTTCAAAAGTTTGGGGTCAGTAAGAATTTTTATTTTAATTTTTTTGAAAAGAAATTAAAAAAGTGGCAGTAAAGACATTTAAAATGTTACAAAAGATTAGATTTCAGATAAACACTGTTCTTTTGAACTTTCTATTCATCAAATCATCCTGAAAAAAAATATTGTACACAAATATTTTGTACAATTGTACACATTAAATGTTTCTTGAGCAGCAGATCAGCATATTAGAATGCTTTCTGAAGGATCATGTGACACTGAAGACTGGAGTAATGATGCTGAAAATTCAGCTTTGCATCACAGGAATAAATTACTTTGTGAAATATATTCAAATAGAAAACAGTTATTTTAAATTGTAATAATATTTCACAATATTACTGTTTTTACTGTATTTTTAATTAAATAAATGTAGCCTTGGTGAGCAGACGAAACTTCTTTTAAAAACATTAAAAATCTTAGTGGTTCCAAACTTTTGGACTGTACTGTGTATATATATATATATATATATATGTGTGATCTGCAAAAACCCATCACTTAGTGAAATTTTACTTATCACAGGTTAAATACTAATACCATATTGTTACAACTTCCTAATTTTGGTCTAGGGTTAGAAGGGGTAACATTGAGCTGGTGACCACTGCGTGTGCTGGTGATGGAGGCAAAAGACCAAACGCTACAAAAACTGCCAATAAACGTAATTTATTTCACAATCAAGAAAAAAGTGTGAAATGATAATAATAGAAATAATGAAATAGTTACAGACTAACAAAAGAAAATATATAAACAATATTTACATAAGCAAAAAAACAAAAGTAATAAACCGGGGTAAAGGACAAAAGAGGCACCAAAGAAAAGACAAAAACAAAAACAAAACCAAGCTAACTCAATTTCAGAATCTAACCTAACTCACCTAACTGTTATGTGTGTGAGTGAGCAGTGAAGATCAAAACTCAGCACCAATGCTGTCACAAAAACCCACTATACAGCTTAAATCAAATACAATATAAGTAATTTATTTACAATTAGATAGAAACAAATTAGAATAATAAAAAAAATCTTACAAGCAGAATAAGGACTTCTACCTCTGGTTTCACAGATGAGGCTCAAGATTCAAATAGATGTTTGAGCTGTTTTTACTGAAAGTAACTTGTACTGACATATCTTAAAATATGTCACTGTCATTGTTTTGTCTCAAGATGCACACCAGTAATGTTATTTTCTAGTGTATGTTTATAAAAGCTACTTAAAAACCCTAATTGAACTGTCTGTGAAACCAGTTCATAATTGTAGTGAATGAAAAAACAAACAAACAAACAAACAAAAACAAAACAAACAATCAACAATCCAAGTACAATCAGTAATCAATAGATAAACACTTTTGGGATAGGTAGCAAAAACCTCACAAAGCAGCCTCCACACACACAATGACAGTGTTCTAACAAGACAATGATGCCTTAATCCACACTGTACACTCCTTACACATCCTTAAAGTTGACAGACAATCATTGATGACAGGTGGCAATTATGACCTACTTGGGGAAGAGAGAGAATATGTCCTAGGATGTAACATAACTCATTGCACACACTGACTCACATTAACCACTCATCATCAAAGCATTTCATGAGTTTGTGTGCCCATATAATCTTAGCATAAGTGGTAAACAGCAAGTTACTGCAAAGAACTGTTATTCTCAAACTGTGTGTTTCCCTTGTGTGCTTCATCACTCTGATACCAGTCTGTTTTTCCTGTACATCTATACCTGTCAATAACCCCAAGCATTGAGTTCATTTTCTATCTTGTCCTCTGAGTTTTGTGACAAGATTACTGTTAATACTGATAAGAAAGTCATTCTTATGACATAAAACCTGTGATGTTTAATTTCTTAAACCCTCTTTGCCCTGTTGATATTGTTCAACTTCTCTAAAAGAAAATATGCATAAATTGAACAACAACAACAACAACAAAAACCTGCTTTTAACTGTGAAGTTATTCTGCAGCAATTTCAAACATAAATTTTGTCAACATACATTTTTACCAACATGTGTTTCAGGTGCTGAAGGTGAATCAGATGGTCATGAGTGTCTGAGGATTGTGCTGATCGGGAGGACAGGAAATGGAAAGAGCGCAACAGGAAACACTATTCTGGGAAGAGAGGAGTTTGTGAGTCAAGCAAGCATGGATTCAGTGACAACTGTTTGTAAGAAGGGAGTTGGTGAAGTTGATGGTCGATCAGTAGCTGTTGTTGATACTCCAGGACTCTTTGACACGACACTGACAAATGAACAAGTGGTGGAAGAAATAATGAAATGTGTTTCAATGTCATCACCTGGACCTCATGTGTTTGTCATTGTGTTGAGTTTGGGAAGATTCATGCAGGTTGAGACAGACACTGTAGATCTGATAAAGAAGATCTTTGGTCCAAAATCTGCTCAGTTCAGCATCATCCTGTTCACTAGAGGAGATGATTTGAAAAATGAGTCAATACAAGATTATGTGAAGAGAGGAAACAATGCAGACCTGAAGAAACTGATCAGAGATTGTGGAAACAGATTCCTGGTTTTCAATAACAGAGAAAAACAAGACAGATCTCAAGTGACTCGACTTTTAAACATGATAGAAGAGCTGAAAAATACTCATGAGGGTCGATACTTCACTAACAGCATGTTTGAGGAGGCAGAGATGAGCATTAAAAGAAGAATGGAGGAAATACTGAAAGAGAGAGAAAGAGAAATTGAGACTCAACATGAGGCATTAAAGGCCAAATATGAGATGGAAAAGGAAAACCTGGTGAAGAGACTTAAGGAAGAGAAACAAAGAGCAGATGAGGAGAGAATGAAAATGGAGAATCAATTGAGAAAAAAAGAGGAAAAACTCAGGAAAGAGTTTGAAGAGAAAGAGAAAACAGAACAGAAGAAAAAACAAGAGATTGAAAACCAGAAACAATCAGAGGAAAAACTAAGAGCTGAATATCATCAAAAAATAGAAGAGATGAAGAGAGAGATTGAAAAACAGAGATCACAGTATGAAAAACAACAAAAAGAAAGAGAAGTAGAAGATAGAAAGAGAAAAGAGAAATACAGACAAGATCAGGAAAAGATTAGAATTGAACAAGAACGAATTATAGCAGAGATTAAAATTAAACAAGAAGAGGAAATAAAAAGGAGAGAATTGGAGGAGAAAAGGAGGATTGAAGAAGAAGAGGAGGAGAGACAGAAATGGAAAAGAAAAGTAAAAGAGGCTGAAAATGACAGAAAAGAGACTCAAGAGGAAATTAAACGACAGCAGAGAGAATGGGAGGATGAAAAGAAACGACAGATGAAAGAACGAGAGGAAAATGAAAGAAGGAGAAAAGAGAGACATGAGGAACAACTGAGAGAAAAACAAGAAGAACTGGAGAAAATGAGAAAAAGATTTGAAAGAGAAAGAGAAGAAGAAAGACAGAAGATAGAGGATGAGCGACAGAAACAGAGAAGAGAGAAAGAAGAAAAAGAGAGAGAATATGAAGAAAAGAGACATGAAATGAAAAGACATTTTGAACAACTGGAACAGGAGAGAAAACAGGAGTGGGAGAGAAGAAAACGAGAAGATGATGAGAGACGAGAAGAAGAGAGAAACAGATGGAAGAAAATGATTGAAGATCTGAAACGAGAGCGAGAAGAAGAGATCAAGAGAAGAAAAAGAGAGAGGGAGAGGAAAGAAAGAGAAGAGAAAGAGAGAAATGAAATGAAACAGAAACATGAAGAGGAAATAAAAGACATGAAGCAGAAACATGAAGATGAAGTCAGAAAACAAGCAGAAGAATTTAATGAGTCGACACAAAGAAAACTGCAGCATGTTCTGGAGCTCGATGAGATGCTTAAAGAACATCAAAAACAAGAAGAATTACTGGAGAAACTCTGTAAACATCTGAAAGAAGAGAAAGGAGAAGAAATAAACGAGCTGCGACAAGAAGTTGAAAAACTGAAAAATAAACCTGGCTGTGTCATTCAGTGATATATTTCAAAGAGTAAAGATGTGTAAATAACATAAATGCCTGTTAAATAATTTCTTATTTCTTGGCCTTCACTTTTTGACTTTCTCTGTGTCTTGGGATTTTTCCATTGTGCAGCTCATGTGCCTACCTAGACAAAACAAGAAGTAGTAGTCTTTGGACACACTGACACTCTCACACATAACCAGAAGTTGAACACACACACATTTATGCACATTCATTTCTTATTTGTTATTATATTTCTTGAAATGCCATACATGGTAAGGTTTGATTCTTAAAACATATGATTGGATGCTCAAGCCATCCTGGAGATTGTTGTCTATAAATATGAGCCTTCTTCCTGAATAAATCTGAGAATGCTTTGTACCACACTTGATTTGTGTCTGCTTGGTCATTCTCCCGAGATCTCGTGCTGCTGCTGCCACACATCACAGGGGTTGAGGCGCCTGTTTCTAAACTGATGACTGGAATTACAAATATTCTACCTATTATTGAGATTTTGATCTAACAATCTGATCTGATCTGCCTATTTTTATTTGCTGTATATACTTACCTTAAAACTATTTGATTAGAATTGTCTTGGTGACTTAATTTAAAAAGGTCAAAACACTGAGGAACAAACAGTGTTTCCTCATTTTCACACTGAATTAATAACCAACAAATTTTGTAATTTGGCGAAATGAGTCGGAAGTCGCAACGTTCTATTTTAAGATATGGGCCAACAATGTGGAAAAACAATGAAAAAATCGATTTTTTTTAAAAGCTAATTTCAAAGAACAGACTTTCAAAAACAATCTCCCAAAGTTTCGTAGTCCAGATAATTGAGTAAAGGTATTTAAATGGCTATTAAATTTGACATGGTTTTATTAAATTCGCTGGAAATGAACTTCTCAACTCCTCTCTTCACTTATGAGCATTTTCCCAGTATCCCCTAAAACGTCATTATCTCTGCTCTACAAATATGGTGTTACACGTTGTATAGAACCAATCAAAAGGCTTAGAAATGTTTAACACACTGACCTAAACGCTGATTTTTAACAATGGGAAGCCCCGTTTCGACTGACAGGCACGCGATCGGTCCAGCCATCCTCCTGTCAGACTAGCGACTGCGGTCAAGCCAGCCGCAGTTTGAAAATACACGGTCAAGCCAGCCGCCAAAAAAAAAAGTGTGTGCGCCTATTACTATAAATACGGTAATTTCAGGAACAGCAGAGAGAGAACGCGCTTTCAGAGCGCTTGAGTTGCCCATATCTATCTATCTATCTATCTATCTATCTATCTATCTATCTATCTATCTATCTATCTATCTATCTATATTCAGTCTAATATATAAAACATCTCTTTCTTTCTTTCTTTCTTTCTTTCTTTCTTTCTTTCTTTCTTTCTTTTTCTAATATATCTATCTTTTTTCTTTCGATTATATATTCATCTCTTTCTTTTTTTCTTTCTAATGTTTCTTTCTCTTACTATATCTTTCTTTTTTCTAATATATCTATTTCTTTTTTCTTTCTAATGACTTTCTGATATTTCTTTCTTTCTCAACATATCTTTCTTTTTTTGTATTATATCTTTCTTTTTTCTAATATATCTCTTTCCTTTTTCTTTGTAATGTCTATCTTTCTAATATTTCTTTCTATCTCTCTGTTGTTATTTTCATATATATATATATATATATGACAATTACTCTTGAATTAAATTGTGTTACTGTCTTACTGCATAAGGATTACTGTCTGATCAGGCCTATAAAGACCTTATTTTAAATAAGTGGAAAATACCAATGGTCTGTTTCTATAGGGGACGTCCCATACAGTATGCATACCTCATAAATATCCCTTTTACTGCAGCATTTTGGAGATATGCCACATTATTTGACTTTGGAGGCCTATAAAGACTTCATTTCAAATAAGTAGAAAAAAATAATGGTCTGTTTCTATAGGGGGCGTCCCATAGAGTATGCATACCTCATATGAGTACATTTTACTGCAGCATTTTGGAGATATGCCACATTATTTGACTTCAAAGGTCTATAAACACCTCATTTCAAATAAGTAGAAAAAACAAATGGTCTGTTTCTATAGGGGATGTCCCATAGAGTATGCATACTCCATATGAGTACATTTTACTGCAGCATTTCGGAGATATGCCACATTATTTGACTTTGGAGACCTATAAACACCTCATTTCAAATAAGTAGAAAAAACTAATGGTTTGTTTCTATAGGGGACATCCCATAGAGTATGCATACCTCATATGAGTACATTTTACTGCAGCATTTTGGAGATATGCCACATTATTTGACTTCAAAGGCCTATAAAGAATTCATTTCAAATAAGTAGAAAAAACAAATGGTCTGTTTCTATAGGGGACATCCCATAGAGTATGCATACCCCATATGAGTACATTTTACTGCAGCATTTCGGAGATATGCCACATTATTTGACTTTGGAGGCCTATAAAGACTTCATTTCAAATAAGTAGAAAAAAATAATGGTCAGTTTCTATAGGGGGCATCCCATAGAGTATGCATACCTCATATGAGTACATTTTACTGCAGCATTTTGGAGATATGCCACATTATTCGACTTCAAATGCCTATAAACACCTCATTTCAAATAAGTAGAAAAAAACAATGAACTGTTTCTATAGGGGATGTCCCATAGAGTATGCATACCTCATATGAGTACATTTTACTGCAGCATTTCGGAGATATGCCACATTATTCGACTTCAAAGGCCTATAAACACCTCATTTCAAATAAGTAGAAAAAACAAATGGTCTGTTTCTATAGGGGACGTCCCATAGAGTCTGCATACCCCATATCAGTACATTTTACTGCAGCATTTCGGAGATATGCCACATTATTTGACTTCAAAGGCCTATAAACACCTCATTTCAAATAAGTAGAAAAAACTAATGGTTTGTTTCTATAGTGGACATCCCATAGAGTATGCATACCTCATATGAGTACATTTTACTGCAGCATTTTGGAGATATGCCACATTATTTGACTTTGGAGGCCTATAAAGACTTCATTTCAAATAAGTAGAAAAAACAAATGGTCTGTTTCTATAGGGGACATCCCATAGAGTATGCATACCCCATATGAGTACATTTTACTGCAGCATTTCGGAGATATGCCACATTATTTGACTTTGGAGGCCTATAAAGACTTAATTTCAAATAAGTAGAAAAAAACAATGGTCAGTTTCTATAGGGGGCATCCCATAGAGTATGCATACCTCATATGAGTACATTTTACTGCAGCATTTTGGAGATATGCCACATTATTCGACTTCAAATGCCTATAAACACCTCATTTCAAATAAGTAGAAAAAAACAATGAACTGTTTCTATAGGGGATGTCCCATAGAGTATGCATACCTCATATGAGTACATTTTACTGCAGCATTTCGGAGATATGCCACATTATTCGACTTCAAAGGCCTATAAACACCTCATTTCAAATAAGTAGAAAAAACAAATGGTCTGTTTCTATAGGGGACGTCCCATAGAGTATGCATACCCCATATCAGTACATTTTACTGCAGCATTTCGGAGATATGCCACATTATTTGACTTCAAAGGCCTATAAACACCTCATTTCAAATAAGTAGAAAAAACTAATGGTTTGTTTCTATAGGGGACATCCCATAGATGTCACGGGCACACAAGAACAAGATGTTGAGATCCAGTTGCAGCAAGTATTTATTGGGGAATCCAGAAACGTTAATCCAAAGGCAGGCAAGGGTCAAAATCCAAAATATCCAGTCCACTAAACACAAAGCCAGAGAAACAAAACGGTGCACGTAACAATACAATAAACCACAACCAAGGACAGAAACAACTCAGTATAAATAGACAGACACTAATAACATAATACAAAACAGGTGTGTGTAATGAAGTGATCATGAGATAATGAGTCCGGCAGTGCGTTATGGGTAATGTAGTGAATGCAATGGGTGGAAATGAGAGTCCGGGATGGAGTGCCCTCTAGTGGCTGATAGGGCACTCTCACAGGTGATCGTGACATTACCCCCCCTCAAAGGAGCGGCTACCAGACGCTCCACCAGTCCAAAAAAAAAAAACAAAAACACAAAAAACCCAGGAGGGAGGTGGACAGGTGGAGGATCAGGGGGAGGGATGGTGGGCCAGGACCAGAACCCCCAACCGAAGGCCAGGGGGGAGCCGGAGGAACAAACCACGGGGGGCTCAAGAGAGTCAGGGTCCTGGCTGAATGCCAGGGCGGCGCTGGAAGAACTGACCAGGCGGGTTCCCCAGGGTCTGGAGTCCTGGCTGGTTGCCAAGGCGGCGCTGGAGGAACTGACCAGGCTGGTTCCAGCGGGTCTAGAATCCTGGCTGATTGCCAGGGTGGTGCCGGAGGAACTGACCAGGCTGGTTCCAACGGTTCAAACGGCCTGGGCAGTGGCGGCAGGGCAGAAAGCCTGGGCGGCGGCGGCAGGGCAGAAGGCTTGGATGATGGCGGCAGGACAGAAGATCTGGGCGGTGGCGGCAGGGCAGAAGACTTGGACGGCGGCAGGGCAGTAGGCCAAGGGTGCTTCATGGCCATATCAGGGAGAGCGGACAGCTCGGTGACGGCCTCCGTGGCCGTATCAGAGAGAGCGGACAGCTCGGTGACGGCCTCCGTGGCCGTATCAAGGGGAGCGAACAGCTCGGTAACGGTCTCCGTGGCCGTATCAGGGAGAGCGGAGGACTCAGGGATGGCAGCGGGCTCAGACTGGGGCTGCTCTGGGACGGCAGCGTGCTCAGGCTGGGGCTGCTCTGGGACGGCAGCGTGCTCGGGCTGGGGCTGCTCTGGGACGGCAGCGTGCTCGGGCTGGGGCTGCTCTGGGACGGCAGCGTGCTCGGGCTGGGGCTGCTCTGGGACGGCAGCGTGCTCGGGCTGGGGCTGCTCTGGGACGGCAGCGTGCTCGGGCTGGGGCTGCTCTGGGACGGCAGCGGGCTCGGGCTGCTCTTGCGAAGGCGGCAGGGCAAGGCGCTTCGGTGGCGCCGGCAGGGCAAGGCGCTTCGGTGGCGCCGGCAGGGCAAGGCGCTTCGGTGGCGCCGGCAGGGCAAGGCGCTTCGGTGGCGCCGGCAGGGCAAGGCGCTTCGGTGGCGCCGGCAGGGCAAGGCGCTTCGGTGGCGCCGGCAGGGCAAGGCGCTTGGAGAACCCACGATCAACCACTAGAGTGGTCTCCAGGCCTTGTAGGATGGAGGAAGCCCTTTTCCTCCTTCTCCTCCACTTATGAGGGTGAGGCGGTGGCTTACCCAAAATGGCCTCACTGGCTGGAGCGGACTTACTGACTGGAGCGTACTCTGGAGTGGACTCACTGACTGGAGCAGGCTCTGGATTGGACTCACTGACTGGAGCGGACTCTGGAGTGGACTCACTGACTGGAGCGGGCTCTGGAGTGGACTCACTGACTGGAGCGGGTTCTGGAGTGGACTCACTAACTGGAGTGGACTCACTGACTGGAACGGGCTCTGGAGTGGACTCACTAACTGGAGCGGGCTCTGGAGTGGACTCACTGACTGGAGTGGACTCACTGACTGGAGCGGGTTCTGGAGTGGACTCACTACCTGGAGTGGACTCACTGACTGGAACGGGCTCTGGAGTGGACTCACTAACTGGAGTGGGCTCTGGAGTGGACTCACTAACTGGAGTGGACTCACTGACTGGAACGGGCTCTGGAGTGGACTCACTAACTGGAGCGGACTTTGGAATGGACTCACTAACTGGAGCGGGCTCTGGAGTGGACTCACTGACTGGAGCGGACTCACTGACTGAAGCAGGCTCTGGAGTGGACTCACTGACTGGAGTGGACTCACTGACTGGAACGGGCTCTGGAGTGGACTCACTAACTGGAGCGGGCTCTGGAGTGGACTCACTGACTGGAGTGGACTCACTGACTGGAACGGGCTCTGGAGTGGACTCACTAACTGGAGCGGACTTTGGAATGGACTCACTAACTGGAGCGGGCTCTGGAGTGGACTCACTGACTGGAGCGGACTCACTAACTGGAGCGGGCTCTGGAGTGGACTCACTGGCTGGAGCGGGCTCTGGAGTGGACTCACTGGCTGGAGCGGGCTCTGGAGTGGACTCACTGGCTGGAGCGGGCTCTGGAGTGGACTCACTGGCTGGAGCGGGCTCTGGAGTGGACTCACTGGCTGGAGCGGGCTCTGGAGTGGACTCACTGGCTGGAGCGGGCTCTGGAGCCCCTGGGGGCTCTGGAGTGGACTCACTGGCTGGAGCGGACTCACTGGCTGGAGCGAGCTCTCTGGCTGGAGCGGACTCACTGGCTGGAGCGGACTCACTGGCTGGAGCGGACTCACTGGCTGGAGCGGACTCACTGGCTGGAGCGGACTCACTGGCTGGAGCGGACTCACTGGCTGGAGCCTTTCTCCTCCTCTTCCTCCTTTTACGTGAGATAGACGATGTACCCGTGCCCATCTCCTCGGTGGACTCTGGAGCGAACTCACAGGCTGGATCGGACTCACTGGTTGGTAGATCAGGTGAGGTCCTCCGACCCCGATCTTCGAGGTAGAACACGAAACCCCAAAAATCCAGGGTCCGGAGCCCCTCCAACTCACACTGAGGAAGAGGGTCATCCAGGCATCCATTGAATATCTCCTTTTGCGCTGCATCATTATAACGCAGTCCTCTTGCCATTGTCCAGAAAAACTGGGCAAAACCTCCTACCTCTGCTCCCTCCTGTCGCAGAGCCAATACTGCCCGAAACAGAGCCATTCGCTCTCCAATGGAGGCTGGAGGACGAATCCGAACACTCATGCTGCTGGATCCCTTGGTGGTGGTTTATTCTGTCACGGGCACACAAGAACAAGATGTTGAGATCCAGTTGCAGCAAGTATTTATTGGGGAATCCAGAAACGTTAATCCAAAGGCAGGCAAGGGTCAAAATCCAAAATATCCAGTCCACTAAACACAAAGCCAGAGAAACAAAACGGTGCACGTAACAATACAATAAACCACAACCAAGGACAGAAACAACTCAGTATAAATAGACAGACACTAATAACATAATACAAAACAGGTGTGTGTAATGAAGTGATCATGAGATAATGAGTCCGGCAGTGCGTTATGGGTAATGTAGTGAATGCAATGGGTGGAAATGAGAGTCCGGGATGGAGTGCCCTCTAGTGGCTGATAGGGCACTCTCACAGGTGATCGTGACAATAGAGTATGCATACCCCATATGAGTACATTTTACTGCAGCATTTTGGAGATATGCCACATTATTTGACTTTGGAGGCCTATAAACACCTCATTTCAAATAAGTAGAAAAAACAAATGGTCTGTTTCTATAGGGGACGTCCCATAGAGTCTGCATACCCCATATCAGTACATTTTACTGCAGCATTTCGGAGATATGCCAAATTATTTGACTTTGGAGGCCTATAAAGACTCCATTTCAAATAAGTAGAAAAAAATAATGGTCAGTTTCTATAGGGGGCGTCCCATAGAGTATGCATACCTCATATGAGTACATTTTACTGCAGCATTTTGGAGATATGCCACATTATTTGACTTTGGAGGCCTATAAAGACTCCATTTCAAATAAGTAGAAAAAAATAATGGTCAGTTTCTATAGGGGGCGTCCCATAGAGTATGCATACCTCATATGAGTACATTTTACTGCAGCATTTTGGAGATATGCCACATTATTCGACTTCAAAGGCCTATAAACACCTCATTTCAAATAAGTAGAAAAAACAAATGATCTGTTTCTATAGGGGACGTCCCATAGAGTATGCACACCCCATATGAGTACATTTTACTGCAGCATTTCGGAGATATGCCACATTATTCGACTTCAAAGGCCTATAAACACCTCATTTCAAATAAGTAGAAAAAAACAATGAACTGTTTCTATAGGGGACGTCCCATAGAGTATGCATACCTCATATGAGTACATTTTACTGCAGCATTTCGGAGATATGCCACATTATTCGACTTCAAAGGCCTATAAACACCTCATTTCAAATAAGTAGAAAAAACTAATGGTTTGTTTCTATAGGGGACATCCCATAGAGTATGCATACCCCATATGAGTACATTTTACTGCAGCATTTTGGAGATATGCCACATTATTTGACTTTGGAGGCCTATAAAGACTCCATTTCAAATAAGTAGAAAAAAATAATGGTCAGTTTCTATAGGGGGCGTCCCATAGAGTATGCATACCTCATATGATTACATTTTACTGCAGCATTTTGGAGATAAGCCACATTATTCGACTTCAAAGGCCTATAAACACCTCATTTCAAATAAGTAGAAAAAACTAATGGTTTGTTTCTATAGGGGACATCCCATAGAGTATGCATACCCCATATGATTACATTTTACTGCAGCATTTTGGAGATATGCCACATTATTTGACTTTGGAGGCCTATAAAGACTCCATTTCAAATAAGTAGAAAAAAATAATGGTCAGTTTCTATAGGGGGCGTCCCATAGAGTATGCATACCTCATATGAGTACATTTTACTGCAGCATTTTGGAGATATGCCACATTATTCGACTTCAAAGGCCTATAAACACCTCATTTCAAATAAGTAGAAAAAACAAATGATCTGTTTCTATAGGGGACGTCCCATAGAGTATGCACACCCCATATGAGTACATTTTACTGCAGCATTTCAGAGATATGCCACATTATTCGACTTCAAAGGCCTATAAACACCTCATTTCAAATAAGTAGAAAAAAACAATGAACTGTTTCTATAGGGGACATCCCATAGAGTATGCATACCCCATATGAGTACATTTTACTGCAGCATTTTGGAGATATGCCACATTATTTGACTTTGGAGGCCTATAAAGACTCCATTTCAAATAAGTAGAAAAAAATAATGGTCAGTTTCTATAGGGGGCATCCCATAGAGTATGCATACCTCATATGAGTACATTTTACTGCAGCATTTCGGAGATATGCCACATTATTCGACTTCAAAGGCCTATAAACACCTCATTTCAAATAAGTAGAAAAAACTAATGGTTTGTTTCTATAGGGGACATCCCATAGAGTATGCATACCCCATATGAGTACATTTTACTGCAGCATTTTGGAGATATGCCACATTATTTGACTTTGGAGGCCTATAAAGACTCCATTTCAAATAAGTAGAAAAAAATAATGGTCAGTTTCTATAGGGGGCGTCCCATAGAGTATGCATACCTCATATGATTACATTTTACTGCAGCATTTTGGAGATAAGCCACATTATTCGACTTCAAAGGCCTATAAACACCTCATTTCAAATAAGTAGAAAAAACTAATGGTTTGTTTCTATAGGGGACATCCCATAGAGTATGCATACCCCATATGATTACATTTTACTGCAGCATTTTGGAGATATGCCACATTATTTGACTTTGGAGGCCTATAAAGACTCCATTTCAAATAAGTAGAAAAAAATAATGGTCAGTTTCTATAGGGGGCGTCCCATAGAGTATGCATACCTCATATGAGTACATTTTACTGCAGCATTTTGGCGATATGCCACATTATTTGACTTTGGAGGCCTATAAAGACTCCATTTCAAATAAGTAGAAAAAAATAATGGTCTGTTTCTATAGGGGGCGTCCCATAGAGTATGCATACCTCATATCAGTACATTTTACTGCAGCATTTTGGAGATATGCCACATTATTCGACTTCAAAGGCCTATAAACACATTTCAAATAAGTAGAAAAAAACAATGAACTGTTTCTATAGGGGACGTCCCATAGAGTATGCATACCTCATATCAGTACATTTTACTGCAGCATTTTGGAGATATGCCACATTATTCGACTTCAAAGGCCTATAAACACCTCATTTCAAATAAGTAGAAAAAACAAATGGTCTATTTCTATAGGGGACGTCCCCTAGAGTATGCATACCTCATATCTATCCTTTTTACTGCAGCATTATGGAGATATTCCACTTCAAAGGCCTATAAACACCTCATTTCAAATAAGTACAAAAAACAAATGGTCTGTTTCTATAGGGGACGTCCCCTAGAGTATGCATACCTCATATCTATCCTTTTTACTGCAGCATTATGGAGATATTCCACTTCAAAGGCCTATAAACACCTCATTTCAAATAAGTAGAAAAAAATAATGGTCAGTTTCTATAGGGGGCGTCCCATAGAGTATGCATACCTCATATCAGTACATTTTACTGCAGCATTTTGGAGATATGCCACATTATTTGACTTCAGAGGCCTATAAACACCTCATTTTAAAGAAGTAGAAAAAAACGAATGGTCTGCTTCTATAGGGGACTTCCCATAGAGTATGCATACCTCATATGAGTACATTTTACTGCAGTATTTTGGAGATTTACCACATTATTTGACTTCAAATGTCTATAAACACCTCATTTCAAATAAGTAGAAAAAACTAATGGTCAGTTTCTATAGGAGACATCATATACAGTATGCATACCTCATATGAGTACATTTTACTGCAGCATTTTGGAGATATGCCACATTATATGACTTTGGAGGCCTTTAAAGACCTCATTTCAAATAAGTAGAAAAAACGAAGAGTCTGTTTCTATAGGGGGCGTCCCATAGAGTATGCATACCTCATATGAGTCAATTTTACTGTAGAATCTAAGGCCTATAAACACCTCATTTAAAATAAGTAGAAAAAAACAAAGGTCTGTTTCTATAAGGGGCATCCCATACAGCATGCATACCTCAAATGAAACTGTTTTTACTGCAGAATTTTGGAAATATGCCATATTATTTGACTTCAGAGTCCTTTAAACACCTACTTTCAAATATATAGGAAAAAACAATGGTCTTCTTTTATAGGGACGTTTGCATACCTCACATCTATTATTTGTTATTGTTCTATTTTATACACCTATAAAAACCTCATTTCTAATATTTAGAAAAAAACTATTGGTTCTGTAAGACTTGATTTTCAGTTTTAGACAAAAACTGAGATCAAGCACCCTGCAATAAAGCAATAAAACTCTTGTGTAAAAAAAAAAAAAGAAATAGCATAGGACAACGCCTTGCCCTAAACTGTCCTCACACGTCTAGTGTCAGTAAATGATTAATAAAATATTTAAATGTACATTTATGCATCTCAATATTCAGACATATAGTATTAGTTACTCAGTGTGTTAATAAATGCTTTATTCAAAACTACCTCACTACTAACTTTAAAACATGAGAGAACAGCACTGCAGAAGATCACTGAACCTTTAAATCTCATTTATAAAAGCTTTACAAAGCATAAATAGTCCTCACTTTAGATGAGCTCACAAAAATTGTTAACTAAACACTTCTAAATATTTTATAATTATCTGAATTAATCATGAATTGCAATAGGAATATGTGTTAATAAAGCATTTATTAACATACTAAGTAACTATTATTATATGTCTAAATAATAAGATGTATAAATGAATGTTTAAATATTTTATTAATCATTTACTTACACTTAATAAATGATTTTATGAATCACTGACAACTTCTGAATAACTGATTTGTAAATAATGTTATACTTAATTTAGAAATGATAAATTGGTTATTTATAAAGTATAAATACAATTATTAAACTCATTATAGATATGCTTATAAATCAAAAATAAAGCATTTATATCTGTATTTATAAAATGGCTTACTAATGTCTTTTAATGCTTTATAAGTGATGAATTAATCGTTTACTAATGCTTAACTAATGATTCATAGCGTGCAGTTATTATAAAGTGTTACCATAAAAGGTTATATTTGATTTACTCTGGATTCTCCTGATATCATTATTAGCAGTAAATTATGGGAGGCTAATGTTACCGTAAATCTGTGTCCAGGGTAGAACAAACTGAAGACGCATTAATGAAGGAGCAGTAGGCACTTCATCTGAAGACCTTTTGATTTCAGTTTACCACTGATTTAGTAAGGTGTATGGAAGTGGCTAAATTAAAATACACTTTTGTTCGAGTAAGCAGTAGGCAACTGACTAAAGGTTTAGCTAACTTATTACACCCTCTGACGAAGATCAGACTGGCGAGTTTATGTTTGTGAGTTTACCGCAAAAGCCGGGAAGAGTACCTCTGTGTGGCATTGGGTCCTTGATGAACGAAGAATTGAAAGGATACCCAGAATAATCAAATATCTAAGTTAATACATAACCAATGATTAATTTCTTATTGGAAACACAACCTAAGACTAATAATCATTTGAAATCGGAGTCAGATTAAACAAGTGAAATTAAGTGAACTTCACAGGGGCACTGAAAAGACATACATGCGTTAACCTTCGCCCAGGCCGTCGGATTCCGTTTTTGGGTTCCCTATACAGTTCGTTTCTAAAGGGGATGTTCCATACAATATGCATACCTCATATGGAACCATTTTACTGCAGCATTTTAGAGAAATGTCACATTAATCGACTTCAGAGGCCTATAAAGTCCTCATTTCTAATAAGTAGAAAAATATAAAGGTCACTTTCTATAGGAGATATCCCAAATACACACCACATATGAAAACATCTTACTGCAGCGTTTTGGAGATATGTCACATTTTACTACTTCAAATGCATATAAAGTCCTCATTTCTCATAAGTTGAAAAAATAATGCCCAGTTCTCATAAGGGATGTGCCTTACTATATGCACAACACACATGAAACCATTTTACTGCAGCGTTTTGGAGACACACATCTTTATTCTACTTTATTCACCTATAAAAACCTCATTTCTAATAAGTAGAAAAAACGAATGGCCAGTTCTTATAGGGGACATCCCGTACCATATACACACACCACATATGAAAACATTTTACTGCAGCATTTTGGAGATACGCATGTCACATTTTACTACTTCAGATGCCAATAAAGTCCTCTTTTCTAATAAGTAGAAAAAAGTATTGGCAAGTTCTTATAATGGACGTCCCATACTATATGCACAACTCATACGAAACCATTCTACTGCAGCATTTTGGAGATATATCACATTTTACTACTTCAGATGCCTATAAAGTCCCCATTTCTAATAAGTAACAGAAAAACTAATGGTCAGTTTCAGTGGAGGTGTGTCAGGCATTAATGCCCAGCCAATCCCTGTTTCCTATCAGTCGAAAAAAATGGATGGTATATTCCTGTAGGGGTCATCCCACATTATATACGCACTTCATATGTAGCAATCTAACTGTGGTGTTTGGGAGAAATATGCAATTTTTCAAGGACATTATGAAGTCCTTATAAGTATTAAAAAAAAACATAGTCAGCTCTTGTAGGGGACCTAAAGAAACGTCTCAGGTTACGTATGTAACCTTGGTTCCCTGAGAGGGAACAAGATGCTGCATCAAATGCTTTGTGAATGCCTCTGCATGATTGCGTTGTGAAGCACATGTGAAATCAGTCCAGTGGGATCATGACGTCATGACCAGGAAACTATAACTACTCTCAGGGAACCATGGTTACATACGTAACCTGAGATGTTTCCTTTCAAGGGAACTCATTTTAGGAATGAATTCAGCTCGAATTAAATAATTGATTTATAGTGAATTATAAAGAGTCATTTAGTTTACAGCCGAGCAACTGAATCATATAGCGTTCATCTGCTCAGGTCGTAATAAGCTCTTGTAGCGGATATTAATATCCACTATCGTAAAAACTCTAATCAGAGTGCAGTAAGATTGACAGTTTAAGACATTACTTTTTCGAGCACATAATACAAGACACTTTCTTTTAAAATCTACAAGAGACTTTATTTATTCTAACACAAACTAATCTAACACAAACACGCAAAAACACGCAAACATTCATACACGTTGCAGAAAGAAAGGACATGAGAGAAAGAGTTTTGAGAGAGAATGAAATGATGAGCATGATTTTTAGCAAAATATGCACTTTAAAAGACCTGACCTGAACGAACTATGAATCATTAATTTAATGCACCAGTTAAGTGTTAGAATCTGGTAGTACTTGCTTGTTGACTTCAAATAGAGAGAAGGGTTTTTCAGAGTCGATGATTTGTTGCAGAATCTTTTCAGGTCCGGATTGTGGTTAGGTAAAAACCAATCACGTTTGAGCGTGCTAGCAAATGAAATTAAGTCTCTTGTTGTGGCTGGAATTAAAGTTGAGGCGACAAAAGTCATTAGAAGGCGGCAAAATAACCCTTATCTATCGTTATCGGTCTCTGGAATCACCGGCTTTGCCAGAGAGCACCATTTAGACATGATTTCTATTACAGTTTTTTACAGACGCTAGGACACATTTCTCAATACTTAGGTCACTTTTGCAAAACTCTTCACACAGTGAGCACAACAGAAGTCTATGTGGGCTAAACTGAGGATCAATTATCATTGCTTTGGCACAAAATGCATTCAGTGACTACATCTCTCAAATTTCATCAATTCTTTTCTCACTCAGACACAACAACTGCCAAAACTCTTTGTACGTACAGGCCAATTTGCGCATGCTTACATACTGTTTTCAAAACTGTTAAACTTATGTTCAAAACAATAACATCATACAAAACTGAATAAGACAGAAATATGCTGCATTTCTATAGTAATATTGTAATGAAATATATTCTAAATATAAAAATTCAAATACTATCAGAGGAATTAGATGAAACTGAACACCTACACAAGCATTCGTTTTTTAGTTTCATTACCATCCATTCAAAAGGGGAAACTTAGGAATAATTTTGTTCTGTAATGTAAACGTGGACCATGTAACATGTACTGCGGTGAATTATAAGCAGTAGAGAGTGTCATTCTTGTTTTATAAAGAAATTTTAAAAAAGAAAACAGTGTATAATGCTAACTGATGTTAGTGTTTTTAAGGTCGATGTTTTATGACTGACAAAGTGTGTTTGTCAGCTGTCAACCTTTGCTAGTGTTCTGGAAGAATGAGTTGATTTGAGACATGAATGAAGTGTTTTGGTAGATTTAGTGCATTTTGAATGTGAAATGAACTGCTGTGCCAAGATGAAAGTTGGTTATGAGAACTGTGTGAAGAGTTTTGAAAAAGTGACCTAAGTATTGAGAAATGTGTCCTAGCGATTGTAAAAAACTGTAAATGGAATATGATACATTTTACACAGATTTCATTCAAGCCATGATTTAAACATACATTTGAGATTTAAATTAATTTCAAACCAGACCAGACATGCTTTCAATCAATCATTCAAAAGTTATCACACTTTCATGAATTGTGGGTGTTCTAAAGCATAACAGCTTACATGTAGCATGTTTAGACATGATATAAAATGTATGCAGTTGAAAGATGTTTGGTACAAATTGTTTGGAACAATTCAATGCTTTTTTAGTTGTAGAAACAGTCTCTGTGTGTTTTTCTGTAAAGTTAGGTCACTCAGAGAAACAGGCCTGCATAGTCTCTGTCTCTTTTGATCTGGAGATCAAAGATTCTTTATTTTCTGGTGACCATTTAGTTTCTACAAATGACTTAAAGGTTTGTCTCCTCTCCTTCAGTCAGGAAGCATGGGTGCCATAAAAGTACCAAGCAGGGGTGGTTCTGTAGATGGACTGGAGCCGAAAATTAGATTCTTTTTGGTTTCTGGAATTATGTTTTGAAATAATCATCTAAATGATTAATTTGTCTGGTTCATCCTTAGTCCTTACATTGTGCTGCGTCAAGCACTTTGGGAACGATATACCCACGCCGCCGTGAAACCAAGTGCCTGTCTGTGTGAAATCGTGACCCCAGGGTCAAGGTCAGGTCCAGGTTATAAAACCTGACAAACGTTTGCGGCGAGGAACAACCTGCCGCATCACACACTTCTTGAAGAGAGACTCCAAAAAGCAAATCCTTAGAGGCAGCCATACTCCGAGTAGAGTGGGCTCTGATCATAAGAGGTGACGGTTGGCCAGCCAACTTGTAAGCAAATGAGATAGCCTCGACTATCCACTTACTTAAAGTTTGTTTAGATGCAGGTTGGCCTCTTCAAGGGGACCCGAAACACACAAAGAGTTCAGATTCACACCACAGGGCAGCTCTGTGAATGGAAGCATCTAAAGCTCTGAAAGGACAGAGAAAATTAAGTTTCTCCTGGTCTGAATCCTGGAAAGGAGGAGGACCGGAGGCCTGCAGCATAATAGGGCCTGCCACATTAGTGGGAACCTTAGGAACATAACCTTCCCAAGGAAACAAGAAGGCTTTAACCATGCCTGGAGCAAAGTCCAGGCAGGAGGGAGAGACCAACAGAGCTTGAAGGTCTCCAATTCTGGAGACAAAATAGCGAGGAGAACAGAGTTTTGAGAGTGAGGAACTTCTCAGGAACCTCTTCAATGGGCTCAAATGGAGAAAGAGATAGGCCTTCTAAGACTATGGCCAAATCCCAAGTCAGCACCCTCTGATGTACCTTAGGTCTTATCCTCAAAGTGCCACAAAGGAAGCGAGTTACCTATGGGTGTCTCCCCACTGATGTACCATCCAGAGGAGTATGGTAAGCTGAGATGGCTGCCACATATACCTTCAAGGTGGAAGGAGATAACCAACATACAACCTCTACAACATGCAGAGAACACATTCCACTTATGTACAGTCGCAGCCTCTGCCATGTCTGTACCATTGCATCCAATCCCAGAGGGGCCGGATACGTGAGGGAGTAAAACAATGTACAGTGTGTTATCTCTCGAGATGCAAACAGAGTGCTCCCACAGGAGCTCCACCACCATGCTGCAGTCTTCACTCCAGCATTTTCACTCTTCAAATGCTGCAGTCTTCACTCCCCAGGCATCAGCCCCTGCCTCGACAGGATGTCAAATAATGTGCCATATCTCCAAAATGCTGCAGTAAAAAGGATAGATATGCATACTGTATGGGACATCCCCTATAGAAACAGACCATTGTTTTTTTCTACTTATTTGAAATGAGGTGTTCATAGGCATTTAAAGTCAAATTATGTGAAATATCTCCAAGATTCTACAGTAAAATTGACTCATATGAGGTATGCATACACTATGGGATGTCTCCTATGGAAACTGAACATTAGTTTTTTCTACTTATTTGAAATGAGTTGTTTATAGGCCTTTGAAGTCAAATAATGTGAAATATCTCCAAGATGCTACAGTAAAATGTACTCATAGGAGGAGTGTAAACTCTATGGGACGTCTCCTATAGAAACAGACCATTAGTTTTTCTACTTATTTGAAATGAGGTCTTTATAGACCTGTGAAGTCAAATTATGTGAAATATCTCCAAGATTCTACAGTAAAATTGACTCATATGAGGTATGCATACTCTAGGGGTCAATTTCTATGGGACGTCCCCTATAGAAACAGACCATTTGTTTTTTCTGCTTATTTGAAATTAGGTGTTTATAGACCTTTGAAGTCGAATAATGTGGCATATCTCCGAAATTCTGCAGTAAAATGTACTCATATGAGGTATGCATACTCTATGGGATGTCCCCTATAGAAACAGTTCATTGTTTTTTTCTACTTATTTGAAATGAGGTGTTTATAGGCCTTTGAAGTTGAATAATGTGGCATATCTCCAAAATGCTGCAGTAAAATGTACTCATATGAGGTATGCATACTCTATGGGACGTCCCCTATAGAAACAAACCATTATTTTTTTCTACTTATTTGAAATGAGGTGTTTATAGGCCCCTGATGTTGAATAATGTGGCATATCTCCAAAATTCTGCAGTAAAATGTACTCATATGAGGTATGCATACTCTATGGGACGTCCCCTATAGAAACAGACCATTTGTTTTTTCTACTTATTTGAAATGAGGTGTTTATAGGCCTTTGAAGTGGAATATCTCCATAATGCTGCAGTAAAAAGGATAGATATGAGGTATGCATACTCTATGGGACGTCCCCTATAGAAACAGACCATTTGTTTTTTGTACTTATTTGAAATGAGGTGTTTATAGGCCTTTGGAGTGGAATATCTCCATAATGCTGCAGTAAAAAGGATAGATATGAGGCATGCATACTCTAGGGGACGTCCCCTATAGAAATGTACCTTTCTTTTTTTCTACTTATTTGAAATGAGGTCTTTATAGGCCTCCAAAGTCAAATAATGTGGCATATCTCCGAAATGCTGCAGTAAAATGTACTCATATGGGGTATGCATACTCTATGGGACGTCCCCTATAGAAACAGACCATTTGTTTTTTCTACTTATTTGAAATGAGGTGTTTATAGGCCTTTGAAGTGGAATATCTCCATAATGCTGCAGTAAAAAGGATAGATATGCGGTATGCATACTCTATGGGATGCCCCCTTTAGAAACAGACCATTATTTTTTTCTACTTATTTGAAATGAAGTCTTTATAGGCCTCCAAAGTAAAATAATGTGGCATATCTCCAAAATGCTGCAGTAAAATGTACTCATATGAGGTATGCATACTCTATGGGATGTCCCCTATAGAAACAAACCATTAGTTTTTTCTACTTATTTGAAATGAGGTGTTTATAGGCCTTTGAAGTCGAATAATGTGGCATATCTCCAAAATGCTGCAGTAAAATGTACTCATATGAGGTATGCATACTCTATGGGACGTCCCCTATAGAAACAGACCATTTGTTTTTGTACTTATTTGAAATGAGGTGTTTATAGGCCTTTGAAGTTGAATAATGTGGCATATCTCCAAAATGCTGCAGTAAAATGTACTCATATGAGGTATGCATACTCTATGGGACGTCCCCTATAGAAACAGACCATTATTTTTTTCTACTTATTTGAAATGAAGTCTTTATAGGCCTCCAAAGTCAAATAACGTGGCACATCTCCAAAATGCTGCAGTAAAATGTACTCATATGAGGTATGCATACTCTATGGGATGTCCCCTATAGAAACAAACTATTAGTTTTTCTACTTATTTGAAATGAGGTGTTTATAGGCCTTTGAAGTCGAATAATGTGGCATATCTCCAAAATGCTGCAGTAAAATGTACTCATATGGGGTATGCATACTCTATGGGACGTCCCCTATAGAAACAGACCATTTGTTTTTTCTACTTATTTGAAATGAGATGTTTATAGGCCTTTGAAGTCGAATAATGTGGCATATCTCCGAAATTCTGCAGTAAAATGTACTCATATGAGGTATGCATACTCTATGGGACGTCCCCTATAGAAACAAACCATTCGTTTTTTGTACTTATTTGAAATGAGGTGTTTATAGGCCTTTGAAGTGGAATATCTCCATAATGCTGCAGTAAAAAGGATAGATATGAGGTATGCATACTCTATGGGACGTCCCCTATAGAAACAGACCATTAGTTTTTTCTACTTATTTGAAATGAGGTGTTTATAGGCCTTTGAAGTGGAATATCTCCATAATGCTGCAGTAAAAAGGATAGATATGAGGTATGCATACTCTATGGGACGTCCCCTATAGAAATAGACCATTAGTTTTTTCTACTTATTTGAAATGAGGTGTTTATAGGCCTCTGAATTAAAATAATGTGGCATATCTCCGAAATGCTGCAGTAAAATATACTGATATGGGGTATGCATACTCTATGGGATGTCCCCTATAGAAACAAACAATTAGTTTTTTCTACTTATTTGAAATGAGGTGTTTATAGGCCCCTGATGTTGAATAATGTGGCATATCTCCAAAATGCTGCAGTAAAATGTACTCATATGAGGTATGCATACTCTATGGGACGCCCCCTATAGAAACAAACTATTAGTTTTTCTTCTTATTTGAAATGAGGTGTTTATAGGCCTTTGAAGTCGAATAATGTGGCATATCTCCAAAATGCTGCAGTAAAATGTACTCATATGGGGTATGCATACTCTATGGGATGTCCCCTATAGAAACAGTTCATTGTTTTTTTCTACTTATTTGAAATGAGGTGTTTATAGGCCTTTGAAGTTGAATAATGTGGCATATCTCCAAAATGCTGCAGCAAAATGTACTCATATGAGGTATGCATACTCTATGGGACGTCCCCTATAGAAACAAACCATTATTTTTTTCTACTTATTTGAAATGAGGTGTTTATAGGCCCCTGATGTTGAATAATGTGGCATATCTCCAAAATTCTGCAGTAAAATGTACTCATATGAGGTATGCATACTCTATGGGACGTCCCCTATAGAAACAGACCATTTGTTTTTTCTACTTATTTGAAATGAGGTGTTTATAGGCCTTTGAAGTGGAATATCTCCATAATGCTGCAGTAAAAAGGATAGATATGAGGTATGCATACTCTATGGGACGTCCCCTATAGAAACAGACCATTTGTTTTTTGTACTTATTTGAAATGAGGTGTTTATAGGCCTTTGGAGTGGAATATCTCCATAATGCTGCAGTAAAAAGGATAGATATGAGGCATGCATACTCTAGGGGACGTCCCCTATAGAAATAGACCATTGTTTTATTCTACTTATTTGAAATGAGGTGTTTATAGGCCTTTGAAGTGGAATATCTCCATAATGCTGCAGTAAAAAGGATAGATATGAGGTATGCATACTCTATGGGACGTCCCCTATAGAAACAGACCATTCTTTTTTTCTACTTATCTGAAATTAAGTGTTTATATGCCTTTGAATTTGAATAATGTGGCATATCTCCAAAATGCTGCAGTAAAATGTACTCATATGATGTATGCATACTCTATGGGACGTCCGCTATAGAAATTTACCTTTCTTTTTCTCTACTTATTAAAAATGAGGTCTTTATAGGCCTCCAAAGTCAAATAATGTGGCATATCTCCGAAATGCTGCAGTAAAATGTACTCATATGGGGTATGCATACTCTATGGGACGTCCCCTATAGAAACAGACCATTTGTTTTTTCTACTTATTTGAAATGAGGTGTTTATAGGCCTTTGAAGTGGAATATCTCCATAATGCTGCAGTAAAAAGGATAGATATGCGGTATGCATACTCTATGGGATGCCCCCTATAGAAACAGACCATTATTTTTTTCTGCTTATTTGAAATGAAGTCTTTATAGGCCTCCAAAGTAAAATAATGTGGCATATCTCCAAAATGCTGCAGTAAAATGTACTCATATGAGGTATGCATACTCTATGGGATGTCCCCTATAGAAACAAACCATTAGTTTTTTCTACTTATTTGAAATGAGGTGTTTATAGGCCTTTGAAGTCGAATAATGTGGCATATCTCCAAAATGCTGCAGTAAAATGTACTCATATGAGGTATGCATACTCTATGGGACGTCCCCTATAGAAACTGACCATTACTTTTTTCTACTTATTTGAAATTGAGTCTTTATAGGCCTTTGAAGTCAAATAATGTGGCATATCTCCAAAATGCTGCAGTAAAATGTACTCATATGAGGTATGCATACTCTATGGGATGTCCCCTATAGAAACAAACCATTAGTTTTTTCTACTTATTTGAAATGAGGTGTTTATAGGCCTTTGAAGTCGAATAATGTGGCATATCTCCAAAATGCTGCAGTAAAATGTACTCATATTGGGTATGCATACTCTATGGGACGTCCCCTATAGAAACAGACCATTTGTTTTTTCTGCTTATTTGAAATGAGGTGTTTATAGGCCTTTGAAGTCGAATAATGTGGCATATCTCCAAAATGCTGCAGTAAAAGCGATATTTCTGAGGTATGCATACTGTATGGGACGTCCCCTATAGAAACAGACCATTGGTATTTTCTACTTATTCAAAATGAGGTCTTTATAGGCCTAATCAGACAGTAATCCTTATGCAGTAAGACAGACAGTAACACAATTTAATTCAAGAGTAATTGTCATTATGTATATATATATATATATATATATATATATATATATATATATATATATATATATATATATGAAAATAACAACAGAGAGATAGAAATATTAGAAAGATAGACATTACAAAGAAAAAAGAAATAGATATATTAGAAAAAAGAAAGATATAGTAAGAGAAAGAAACATTAGAAAGAAAAAAGAAAGAGATGGATATATAATCGAAAGAAAAAAGAGAGATATATTAGAAAGAAAGAAAGAAAGAAAGAAAGAAAGAAAGAAAGAAAAAAGAAAGAAAGAGATGTTTTATATATTAGACTGAATAAAGATAGATAGATAGATAGATAGATAGATAGATAGATAGATAGATAGATAGATAGATAGATAGATAGATAGATATGGACAACTCGAGCGCTCTGAAAGCGCGTTCTCTCTCTGCTGTTCCTGAAATTACCGTATTTATAGTAATAGGCGCACACACTTTTTTTTTTGGCGGCTGGCTTGACCGTGTATTTTCAAACTGCGGCTGGCTTGACCGCAGTGACTAGCGCGCCTTATAAAATAAAACTCTCATTTGCGTGTCTCTCTTTAAAAGCCAATAAAAATTGAATCCATATAGGTAGCACAAAAATTCTTTTTGCATACAAAACCAAAGACTTTAAACTTTCATATCAAGCCTCCAACATGCTTCTGTTGCGTTGTTTTCACCCTCTAATGAGTCTGAGTAATATGCGTTTACAACAAAACCAGCACAGCCGCTAACTGAATACAAGTATGTATATTTCACGTGCTCATAACTTCATGAAAAATGCACAGATCATAAAAATGGCACATCAATATTTAAAGCAGATTCTCAAGATTAAAATGAATCCAAAATCAATATAATATATTGCGATGATCACAAGATATTACTCATGGAATGATTTAACATACTTGGATAAAAACATGTCTCTCATCTCTCCGGGATGCAGTGTGTATCCAATGTTCCCGGACCCATCCATGTTCGTTTTCCAACGTGGAATAACAGAAAATAGATATCATTTTAAAACTTAGAATCTCATCTTTTTAATGCATCTAACCGTTTTGAAAAACTCCTAACGAGTGCTGAGAAGCGCCTCTAAACCGGAGTTTACCGCCCGTTGGCGCCACCTGGCTGCGGAAAAAATGAACAACAATTTTCAAACTATTCTTTATAATATCACCACGAAATTTGAACCAGATGCAGCTCACATATAGGAGAGCATCACCAAAAAATATTTTTTTTAGCGATCTTATTGTGTTCCTGAGTTATTCCATGTCAAATAAAAAAAGAAAGAGAAGTAGAAGATAGAAAGAGAAAAGAGAAATACAGACAAGATCAGGAAAAGATTAGAATTGAACAAGAACGAATTATAGCAGAGATTAAAATTAAACAAGAACAAGAAGAGGAAATAAAAGGAGAGAATTGGAGGAGAAAAGGAGGATTGAAGAAGAAGAGGAGGAGAGACAGAAATGGAAAAGAAAAGTAAAAGAGGCTGAAAATGACAGAAAAGAGACTCAAGAGGAAATTAAACGACAGCAGAGAGAATGGGAGGATGAAAAGAAACGATAGATGAAAGAACGAGAGGAAAATGAAAGAAGGAGAAAAGAGAGACATGAGGAACAACTGAGAGAAAAACAAGAAGAACTGGAGAAAATGAGAAAAAGATTTGAAAGAGAGAGAGAGAAGAAGAAAGACAGAAGATAGAGGATGAGCGACAGAAACAGAGAAGAGAGAAAGAAGAAAAAGAGAGAGAATATGAAGAAAAGAGACATGAAATGAAAAGACATTTTGAACAACTGGAACAGGAGAGAAAACAGGAGTGGGAGAGAAGAAAACAAGAAGATGATGAGAGACGAGAAGAAGAGAGAAACAGATGGAAGAAAATGATTGAAGATCTGAAACGAGAGCGAGAAGAAGAGATCAAGAGAAGAAAAAGAGAGAGGGAGAGGAAAGAAAGAGAAGAGAAAGAGAGAAATGAAATGAAACAGAAATTTGAATAAAACAGAAAATTATTTAAAAAATATATATATTTTTGTCTTTTATCAGCTGTTTCTCAGCAAGAAAATGTCCAAATGTAATGTAATTTATATTTTCTTAAAATTTAAAATGTTTTCTAACAAATGATACCTACCTTTTGACTCTCCTTGCTACAGTTTTGGAGTTATGAGTCTTTACTTTTGTGTGTGTTGCTCAGAGAGAGAAAAAAAAAAAAAAAAAAAAACCCTCTAAAAAAGCCTTCAGGTCTTAAAGGGTTAATTCAAATAAGTATATACTTTCAAATAATTTGAGCTTCAGCCTGGTTTAGCATTTATATATATATATATATATATATATATATATATATATATATATATATATATATAAATGTCTTTGGTCAAATTAAGCTGTAAAATAAATAGTAATCCCTTTAAATGCAATGGATTTTGAAAGATATCAACAAAAAATGGGCAAAAAGACTTTAAAAGCGATTTTCTCAGGTTTTCAATTGGAAAAAGAGGGCAGACGACCATAATTCAAATGGGTATATCTTTAAAACTATTCAAGGTATGACTTTGACTAGGATATCATTTTAAAGCTTATTGTCTCATGTTTCCATTGATACCAAAATCTCAATTTTGAAATTTGGGTCACTGTGACTGTGATTTTGCTGGATCAGGTCACATTTTGTTACTGATCCTGTAATTCTGATACTGTTGTGAAGCATTTCACATTGGCATTTTTTTATTGCTTGCATACTGCAGTATTTAATAAAAGCATAAACTATTGTAACATTATTTTTCCTCCATTGTTTTTGTCAGCACACAGAAGGGGACAACATGGGTAACTCAAGTCACACAGATTCAGTTTAAAAAAAATTACTTAAAAACCTTAAGTTAATAATCCCAAGTAAATTAAGTAATAAATATCAAGTTAGTTTATTGTCAATTCTAGTTAACATACTCTAGAATATTTACTAATCTTACTTAAGATTTTAGAAAGACTAATGAAGATTACAGTGTTTTATCATGTTATGCAAACCTCTTAAATACTATTATTCTCAATATGGTTTTAATCTGCTATTTTAAAGGGATAGTTCACCCAAAAATGAAAATTTGATGTTTATCTGCTTACCCCCAGGGCATCCAAGATGTAGGTGACTTTGTTTCTTCAGTGGAACACAAATGATGATTTTTAACTCCAACCATTGCCGTCTGTCAGTCGTATAATGCGTGTCCGTGAACTCCATCTATAAGGGTCAAATAAACATGCACAGACAAATCCAAATGAAACCCTGCGGCTCGTGACGACACATTGATGTCCTAAGACACGAAACAATCAGTTTGTGTGAGAAACCGAACAGTATTTATATCATTTTTTACCTCTAAAACACCACAATGTCCAACTGCCTTGAGCATCCAGTGTGTGGGGTCTAGAAAACGTGCTCTGGCATAGATTAAAGGATTAGTTCACTTTCAAATAAATTTTTCCTGATAATTTACTCACCCCAAAGTCATCCAAGATGTTCATGTCTTTCTTTCTTCAGTCAAAAAGAAATTAAGGTTTTTGATGAAAACATTCCAGGATTATTCTCCTTATAGTGGACTTCAATGGCCTCCAGCGGTTAAAGGTCAAAATTACAGTTTCAGTGCAGCTTCAAAGGCGATCATTTGTGTTTATAAATCATATACATTTGTATTTTTGTAGAAAATGACAGATCGTTTCACTAGATAAGTCCCTTATTCCTCATCTGGTATCATTTAAAGCCCTTTGAAGCTGCATATATAGCATGTAGTAATCGGCCCGAGCTCAGCTGCCCCGCGGCACCTGCGGCTCAGACTCGGCATCTGCACGTGTCAACTGTGCCGATTGTGGCCCGTAGCTCGCTCTGGCACATATATATTTGTTACAGCTGTAAAGCACTGGGCCGATTCCTGTTCACTGAAACTATATTTAGAGATCTGTGCCACTTCTGGCAATGACTCAACTTATATTACTCACAGATGGTTACATAAGCAATAATTACATTTTTGTTAAAATTGACTTTATTTCCCGGTAGTATCTGATATAAATTAACTAACGTTACACGTTTAATGTAGCGAATTTGTCAATAACAACATATCTGCGGTAAAACCTAATATAATAAAAGTGGCATATAAGAAAGATTATACATAATAATATATAATATGTATAATTTCAAATCTATTTATAAGTAATGTAGCAATTCATTCTTTTATACGCTTTCATGTATTGTAAACGTGCTTCACTGCGCGCTCAGGTGATTCATGTTCGCGCGCGCAGCGGGGGAGGGGTCTCGTATCTGTGTGGGTGAATCCGCCATGTTTGTGCGGTTTGAAGCGGACGCGAGCAAAACAATGGATTTATTTACCAAGAGATATTAATGTTTGAGGTCATTTCGACAACAATTTGGTAAGCATTGATGCACATTTACATTTGTAGTATTTTTACTTAGCAGACGCTTATAAAGGAACTTTTTAACTTCACGTGACTGCCGCGAATGCGGCTTTTCTTGGCTTCCCTGAAAACTTTCAGTATGCCACTACAGTTAATAAACGGACGAAATCTTTTTCATCTTTGATCTAAGCATTGTTATGTGGATCTCGAGTGTTTACGCTAAACTAAACTATGACGAGCAACACTCCGATCTGCAAACAAAGAGCTGAGGAAGATGATGGTGACGGTTTGTTTCTTTGTTTTTAGCTTCCACGCTCATATATTTATATAAATGAAATTGCAATAAGCAAAAGTTGTTTTATTCCATGTTTCCTCAAGAAGGTGCGTGAATATTGTTTTCAAATAACATCAATTAACTAAATACAAAAGCTAGTTACATAAGCTAGTTTCACTGATTTTTTTGTTATGATGAGAATGTACTGCAATCCTGTGCATTATGTCTGAGATCATCTTCACATGCTAAATGTAAGCAGATTTTACATTTACAGATGCTCATGACTGCTATAACATGGACAACACAAACACACAATCACAGCTTTTGTTGCTACTGCTTCTTCACTCAGCATGTTAATGTAACAGAGTTAGTATTTTATTTAGTTTTATTGTGAATTCTTATAAATTCAGCAGCAGTTAATTTCATGTTTTACTGGCGCCCTCATGTGGGTTGTGTGAGAACTGCAGGCAAAAATGTTCGATAAGATGGGAGATGACGCAACACGGCAGTTGCAATGTACTGCATGCTGTGGGTGGGTAAGCTAATGCTCCGTCTCAATTTAGTTAAATATATTCAATTATAATGTAAAATAAGTTAAGTTTTTAAGTTTTTTATATTTATGATTTAGTTAGGGTAATATTTTGATTGTACTATCTAGATACTCGAATCTAATTTGAGTATTAATGTATATTTTATAAGTGGCCTTTTGTCAACTCTAGTAAGGTCAAGGTTAATGTTATTTTACATTTTATTTAGGTCACTTATGCCTGCAGCAATACAACCACAAAAGGGTGATTTATTTCATTTTTCAGGTATGTCTTTTTGTATGTTTTTGTTAATCATTACTATTGTTATATGGGCAGATGACAAATAAGGTTGAAACAGCATTTTTTAAAACAAAGTTCTAAATTGCTTGAGAATTGTATGAATTTGGAAAGTTCAAATACTGTTGTTTTTAAAACTGTTAGAGGTTAGCAGATTTTTTTTCTCATTATGTAATTTATTAAGCTTTTCTCACAGCTCCAGGCAAAATATGTCCTGCGGTGTGACATGACATTACTATAAAATTCAAATATTGAAATATTATTTATTTCAAATACAAATCAGGTATGTTTTAAGTTTAACAAGTATTCTTAAAGAATGATCATTAAAATTCTGCATATATTTTTTTTTCACAGCTGTTTTTCGATTATATTCTTTGCTTGTGCCATCTTTTACCACTCACTCCAGTGGAAATATTCTGTATAATGAGAAAAAATATTTGAAAATGTTTATTATTTTTTTAATATAGTTATATTATGCAATGTTTTCAAATTCATATAATTATTTAAGCTAGTTAACATAGTAAAAGTCGTTTAATTGTGTTTGAAGTGATGTCACACCACAGGACATCCCGTCACACCACAGGACGAAATGAGACACTGTATGAACATTTATGGTGAAATTTATTGAATACTTTTGTAACAAACAAATTCATTTGCATCTCTATTTGAACATTAATGAAAATGCAACATATCAGTACAATCTTATTACTTAGTGTATGAATTTGAACTAAAAACATAGTGAACAAGACATACTGAATAATTAACATTTTGGAGGCGTCAAATTAGACCCAGTCATAAAGACAATTCATTTCTATTTTTAACTTAAAAGACTAAACAAATGTCTTGTTTCTCAGGAGAAAGTCATTAAAATCATGCTAAAATAATTAAAAGTATGTTAAAATCATCAAGACAGATATATATTTATGTTTAATATATGTATAATATAGGTATATTATGTATAATGAAGACATATATATATATATATATATATATATATATATATATATATATATATATATATATATATATATATATATATTTATATTTAATATATGTATAATATAGGTATATTATATATAATATTTACAATATTTGTTTAATATACAGGTGCTGGTAATATAATTAGAATATCATCAAAAAGTTGATTTATTTCACTAATTCCATTCAAAAAGTGAAACTTGTATATTATATTCATTCATTACACACAGACTGATATATTTCAAATGTTTATTTCTTTTAATTTTGATGATTATAACTGACAACTAAGGAAAATCCCAAATTCAGTATCTCAGAAAATTAGAATATTACTTAAGACCAATACAAAGAAAGGATTTTTAGAAATCTTTGCAAACTGAAGAGTATGAACCTGAAAAGTATGAGCATGTACAGCACTCAATACTTAGTTGGGGCTCCTTTTGCCTGAATTACTGCAGCAATGCGGCGTGGCATGGAGTCGATCAGTCTGTGGCACTGCTCAGGTGTTATGAGAGCCCAGGTTGCTCTGATAGTAAAAACACAGTGGACCAACACCAGCAGATGACATGGCACCCCAAACCATCACTGACTGTGGAAACTTTACACTGGATCTCAAGCAACGTGGATTGTGTGCCTCTCCTCTCTTCCTCCAGACTCTGGGACCCTGATTTCCAAAGGGAATGCAAAAATTTACTTTCATCAGAGAACATAACTTTGGACCACTCAGCAGCAGTCCAGTCCTTTTTGTCTTTAGACGCTTCTGACGCTGTCTGTTGTTCAAGAGTGGCTTGACACAAGGAATGCGACCGCTGAAACCCATGTCTTGCATACGTCTGTGCGTAGTGGTTCTTGAAGCACTGACTCCAGCTGCAGTCCACTCTTTGTGAATCTCCCCCACATTTTTGAATGGGTTTTGTTTCACAATCCTCTCCAGGGTGTGGTTAACCCTATTGCTTGTACACTTTTTTTCTACCACATCTTTTCCTTCCCTTCGCCTCTCTATTAATGTGCTTGGACACAGAGCTCTGTGAACAGCCAGCCTCTTTTGCAATGACCTTTTGTGTCTTGCCCTCCTTGTGCAAGGTGTCAGTGGTCGTCTTTTGGACAACTGTCAAGTCAGCAGTCTTCCCCATGATTGTGTAGCCTACAGAACTAGTCTGAGAGACCATTTAAAGGCCTTTGCAGGTGTTTTGAGTTAATTAGCTGATTAGAGTGTGGCACCAGGTGTCTTCAATATTGAACCTTTTCACAATATTCTAATTTTCTGAGATACTGAATTAGGGATTTTCCTTAGTTGTCAGTTATAATCATCAAAATGAAAAGAAATAAACATTTGAAATATATCAGTCTGTGTGTAATAAATGAATATAATATACACGTTTCACTTTTTGAATGGAATTAGTGAAATAAATCAACTTTTTGATGATATTCTAATTATATGACCAGCACCTGTATATATAGAGACAGAGATATATTTATATTTATGTTTTAATATTGCAAACATAACAGACGAGAATCTAGCTAGACATCTGACTTAATTATGTCACACTACAGGACGGGCTGTCACACCACAGGACTCTTTCAACTTTGCAGCCATTTTATACAAGACTATACAAGACTGACCTTGGGCCTTACAGTAACTGAATAAGTTCATTGTTTTAAACCTGAATATGATTCTTTTTTAAAAATATTTTTCTTTTTTCTTGAACTATATCAGTCACACCACAGGACTATCAAAAATGGACACGTTCATGGTCTGACAGAAATGATGAAATTTATCAAATTAATAAGAGATTAACACTCACATTTTAACCTCCTTAGCACATCCAAACATCTGGGGGATTTTCTGGTAGGGGGCTTGACTAACGGACCCCTATGCTGTCCATGTAACTGCCAGTACAAAAATCTAATATCATATGTCACACTGCAGGACAGCATTTGTGTTTCAAAACTAAATGTACTGTAAATATTATTTAGTACTTTTTAGCATTTTGAAAACTTAAGTTAATTAAGTAAATACATACAAAATAATGCCAAGACATTTATTAGCTGCTCCAAACATATCTGCTTTATTTTACTAATATTTACATTTGATGAGTCACCAATGTTACAGTCACACCGCAGGACATTTTGCTATTCACCTTGAAATATGAACAACACCAAATACATTTTACGTCCCAAAATCATGATATTGAAATAAAATGATATTCTATGCCTCACTGGCATGTGTTGTTTTAGTTGAGAAATGCAATTCATTAAACATTTACACTTAATTACAGAAAAAACATGCGTCACGTCATCTGCCCATATGTAAAGTGTAATCGTGTGTTGCAATGCAAATTTTTGTTAATGTAATTATTACGCAACACAGCAGTTGCAATGTGTACTGCACGCTGTGGGTGGGTCACTTATGCCTGCAGCAATACAACCACAAAATGGTGATTTATTTCATTTTTCAGCCTGCAGTAAAAAGAAGAAATACCCTGAACCAGCATTTCCCTTGTGAAAAAAAGTGCACTTTAGTATACTTTTATAAAGTGTACTTATTGCAAAAATAATATACTTTAAAAGAACACACTTAAGTGTGAATTAAATGTAATGTTTTCATCGCTTAAGTGCATTATATCTGTACTTAATTTCAAATATATCACATATTAAGTTCATATTAAATGCAATAAGTTGAACTTAAGAGTGATTTTTTTGAACAACTTAAGTGGTACTTTAATACAACTTTATGACAACCTTCGTAATTGCTTCTAGTACCTTTAAAATATAGTTGAAGTGCACTGCCCAATGCACTAACAAGCAATTAATGTGAACTAAAATATATTTTAATATCAGATATCAATACACTTAAGTGTGAATTAAATGTAATGTTTCATCCGCTTAAATGCAATCTATTTGTAATCAATTTCAAATATATCACAGATTAAGTTAATATTAAATGCAATAAGTTGAACTTTTGAGTGATTTTTTTGAACAACTTAAGTGGTACTTTAATACAACTTTATGACAACCTTCGTAATTGCTTCTAGTACCTTTAAAATATAGTTAAAGTGCACTGCCCAATGTACTAACAAGCAATTAATGTGAACTAAAATATATTTTAATATCAGTTATCAATACACTTAAGTGTGAATTAAATGTAATGTTTTCAGCCGCTTAAGTGCATTCTATTTGTAATCAATTTCAAATATATCACAGATTAAGTTAATATTAAATGCAATAAGTTGAACTTTTGAGTGATTTTTTTTGAACAACTTAAGTGGTACTTTAATACAACTTTATGACAACCTTCGTAATTGCTTCTAGTACCTTTAAAATATAGTTAAAGTGCACTGCCCAATGTACTAACAAGCAATTAATGTGAACTAAAATATATTTTAATATCAGTTATCAATACACTTAAGTGTGAATTAAATGTAATGTTTTCAGCCGCTTAAGTGCATTCTATTTGTAATTAATTTCAAATATATCACAGATTAAGTTCATATTAAATGCAATAAGTTGAACTTCTGAGTGATTTTTTTTAAAGCACTTAAGTAGGACTTTAATACAATTTTTTATGTACTTCAAAATATGGTAAAAGTATACTTCCGAATGTACTGACAAGCAATTAATGTGAACTTAAATATACTTTAATGTAATTTACATGTACACTATTATATAATTTAATACATTTGTAATTACATTTTTTGTACATATAATAATGAAGTTACAATTTAGTATATTTCAAAATATTACAATCAACACAAATGCAAATTGAAACCCTCTACATTTACTGACAAAATAATCTCTAAAACAAATGCACAAAAACCTTTTTGTTGATGCACAAGAAAAACCCAAGAAACACTATACACAATCACAAACAATTACAACACTTTAACTCTCATTTAGAAAGAGTCTGGAGGACAGTGAGGCTTATATGCACTATAATTTTCTCCATCACATACAAAGGTACCTAAACCTACCATCACAATCTTTCTGCATTTTTACATTTTCAGATAAAATCATTCTGTATAAGATGATAAATAAGATAACACCCATGAATTAATACAAACAAAATGTAAAGAAAAGAAAAGATTCAAAACTTTGGGTAACACTGTACAATAATTTTCTATTAGTTAACTACTTTAGTTAACATGAACTATGAATGAAAAATACTTTAAGCATTTATAAATCCTAGTTAATATTACGTATGCATTATTAAAATCAAAAGTTGCATATGTTAATAGATAATGCACTGTAAACTAACATGAACAATAACTATACATTTTATTAACTTGAGAAAAAAAAAATTATTGCCTAATGTTAACAAATATTGATAAATACTGTAAAAAGAAGTCAATGCACATAGTTAGATAATGTTGTCTAATATATTAATTGATGTTAACAAGCGAGACCTTTTGTAAAGTGTAACCTTTTGTAAACCTTGTTACTTATAAGCTCTGCAACCCTTACTAGCACAAACATTAAACAGGACCAAAAGTTTTCTTCTAAAATCTTACTCCAGCATTACAGTGAATGTAATTTTGAAAAGAAAAAACAAAACAAACAAAAAAACAATGAATTCCAAAGGCACAAAAACAAGAAAACCAAAATTGTCTGTCACCACCTTTTTTAAGTTGTATGAAAAAGTGCTGTTTATGTCAATGTCCCAGAAGCTCTTCATCGGCAGAAAACCTTAAATGTCCATGAAGCTGCGAACCACCTCTACACAGTATGCGTAAATGAACATGTTCCAAAGAGGCAAGAAAGTAAAAAAAATAAATACCTGGAGGAAAAAAAAACAAAAAAGAAGTAAGAGTCAGTCCATTATTATAATTGGTTCAATCGAATGAAATCAATAGATATAGATATATATACAGAACTCCAAAGTTTATATCCACCTTTGTAGGTTTGAAAATAATAAAAACCCATTTGGTATTCCCTAAAGGCAAAGAGTTGCTGATAGTGATTGAAGCCTGTGGCCAAGATGTTTACTGTGTACTGATAATTTCCTCCACTTTAATACCAGTTACAGTGTGAAATAAATATGAATGAACATCTGAAGGTGTGTTACAACATACAGTACAACTGACCCATAAGTTGTCACATTTAATCGCTCAATCAGTGTTTCAACACGTGGAAAGACGTCAATGAAACAGCTTGTAAACAATGTCACGTAACATCACATTTACTTCAGAAAAATCATATTCAGCATAAACTCATTAGTCAGCTATAGAGAGGAGCATTCTGCTAATTATATGCACCACGTTACATATTCATTATAATTTTATTTTAAATATTTTTTTTTATAATTAATTTATGTATTTAATGTTTGAATACATAATTTATGACAGCTACAATTTAAATGTTTATATTTCAAAAAACAATTTAGAGTAGAAATATGATTATGTAATTCTAAAGTTTACATAATCATAACGTTATTATAAAACAAACAAATCATACAAATTAGCATTGTATTTGTTTCTTTATTTAGTACTTCCCTGATGAAGCAGTTTATTCTGCAAGGTGTAAGTAAACTTTTGACCGCAACTGCATCACCTAAGATGAATTACCTCAGTCATCAGGACAACACTGTTGTAGAATCCTGGGAGAAGCTCCTTCACATTTCCCACAAACACCAGGATTCCAGTGACCACACCATCTTCACTGACACTGGCCTTTCAAAATAGAGAACATTTTTATAAACATTTTTATTCCTACTTTACAAGGAATTAAACATAACTTTATCTATTACACAAATATAGATAAATAACCCAAGGCCCAAGCAAATTGAGGGGTTTTGCTTTGAAAATAATTATATAATAATATCATTATATATAAATATAAATATAAATATAAATATATAATGATTAGATGGGGATTTGTAAGTGCACAGGTGAGAATTTATTACTTGCAAACAGAAAAGATTCAAAGCATTTAAAAGCTATAAGGACAGTTGATGGCAGTGTTTTAGCTTGTAGTGTGTGATCAGGGTGGCTGAATTAATGGAAAAACATGGAACATCACCTCATCAATACAGGTCTTTGATTCCACACAGCTTGCACTGTATCTCCAATAACAAATCTGTACTGATCCTACAAAATGAATATATAAAACAACAGATAAGCACAAAAATATTACATATTACAAACACAAACAGTAATTGAACAACTAACTTTTCAAATGCAAAAAGAAAAATAGATTATAAGCATTACTGGTGGTTATAATAGCGATTAAATGTATATAATTGTCTTTAAATGTTACAAGATCAGATCTTTGAATATAGTCCTGCAAATTTAACTTAAAGTCATTTAAAATGATTTAAAAAGTCAGAGTTCAGTGTTCTTTGAACACGCCCACACACGCGACCACGTTCATATTATATAAGAAATTATTATAATGCAATCATAAATAAATTACAGGAAACATGATTAATTCACCTCCATATTGCGATTAAACTAAATAAGTTACACTCATAAGAACTGCTATGTTCCGGTGAAAAAATAAAAATGAAGAGAGCATATATCAATATCAAGATACTTACTTGCTTCTTTATTTGTAATACATAACGTCTCATCTGTAGTCATCCAAACGTGCGCTCCTTTGTTTTCTTCTTTGATCAGCAAAGTTGCCTCACGCATCGCGATCACAGAAAGATGGCTGAAGGTGCATTTTTCAAACTCTGGTGAAGTAATGCGCCGTCATGACGTAGTATTGTGGTGCATGCGCATGATTAAATTTGTTCAAGTTGGAAGTTTTTCTAATTCATTGTTGTAGTTAGACTGTAAGTTTACAGAACTTGACTCATTCACCTAACTGAAATTCAATTATTTTATAGTTTAGTCTGATTAAAATTAAATGTATTTTAACTGAATATGAATTCAAATTAATTTTTAGATCTGTTAAACTTTTGCTTGCAATTAAATAGGTTTAATCAACTTAGAACAACAATGATATTATAAGTATTATACAGATATGTAAAGTACAGCACTGTTGCATTAAGTATCACAAATACAGCACTCCGTTAAAAAAAAAAAAAAAAAAAAAACATTTTATGTCAAATATTATGTAGAAAACTGACACTAGTCGAGTTTAGAGCAGGAGCTGGTGATAAAAATTTCAACAATAAGTTGTACAGGATTATACACTGTATAAGCAAGTGTTTTGAAATTCAGAAAAATAAATTTCAAGTGTATTAATGCACACAGTATTTATTAAAGACTAAGCACATTTAAAATACATTAACAAATGTCATCTTGGACAACACACTTAAGTTGAAATTAAAATAAATTATTTTTCATGTGCTTTAATATATAAGTCAATACATCAGAATAAGTTTACTTATTTAAAACACTATAAAGTCATAATTAGGTAAAAATTAAGTGCATTTTTAAAAAGTGCTATTGAAATATTGTCATGAAAGTGTACTTTCTTCAAGTACAACTTAATAAGTCATTATTACAAAGTGCATTTTTAAAAAAGTGTTAATAAATATTGTCATTTAAGTGTACTTTCTTTAAGTACAACTTAATAAGTCATTATTACAAAGTGCATTTTTAAAAACTGCACTTAAGCGTGTTAATAAATATTGCTATTAAAGTGTACTTTTTTAAGTACAACTTAATAAGTCATTATTACAAAGTGCATTTTTAAAAAGTGCACTCAAGTGTGTTAATAAACATTGTCATTAAAGTTTACTTTCTGTAAGTACAATTAATAAGTCATTATTACAAAGTGTATTTTTAAAAAGTGCACTCAAGCGTGTTAGTAAATATTGTCATTTAAGTGTACTTTCTTTAAGTACAGCTTAATTTGACATTATTACAAAGGGCATTTTTAAAAAGTGCACTCAAGCATATTAATAAATATTGTCATTTAAGTGTACTTTCTTTAAGTAAAACTTAATTTGACATTATTACAAAGTGCATTTTTAAAAAGTGCACTTAAGCATGATAATAAATATTGTCATTAAAGTGTACTTTATTTAAGTACAACTTAATTAGACATTATTACAAAGTGTATTTTTAAAAAGTGCACTCAAGCGTGTTAGTAAATATTGTCATTTAAGTGTACTTTCTTTAAGTACAACTTAATTTGACATTATTACAAAGGGCATTTTTAAAAAGTGCACTTAAGCGTGTTAATAAATATTTTCATTAAAGTGTACTTTCTTTAAGTACAACTTAATTTGACACTATTACAAAGTGCATTTTTAAAAAGTGCACTTAAGCATGATAATAAATATTGTCATTAAAGTATATTCTATTTAAGTACACTTAAGTGGCCTTTAATTTTAATTATATTGTATTATCTGCAAGTGCACTTTTTAAAAAGTATACTAAGTACACACAAAGTACACTTTCAATACAATTAAGTGCACTTCTTTTTCACAAGGGTTGTGTTTGTGTATTTATTGTTCGGCCAGAGACTGAGCCCGTCGTTGTATTAGTGCTAGCCACATCGCAGAGTGGAGGAGTAAGACGAACATTTGTCACATTAGTGCCGTGACCTGTTGGATCACCTGATCTTCTCAAAGAGGATAGCTGAGAGGTTGCTGTTCATACCTGTGGTTAAAGTGGTATGATGTTTTGAAGACTTCTTTTTGAATGCTGATTTTTGTTGTTGAATAAACTCTTTTTGGTAAATTATATATATATATTTTTTTGAATGCCAATTTTTGCATAAAGACTTTTTTTGAATGCCATTTTTTTTTTTCTTAATTCACTCATTCGTCTCTGCTCCTCGACATAATGGAGCAGCTATATTTGCAAATGCAAACACACGAGAAGAGTTTGCACCAACATAAATGCGACTGCTACTCTAAACGCTTCCATGAACACATGTAAACATAGGTCGCACTTTTGACATAGGTGCGAGCTCTGGCGCATACTGTGACGCTGGCTGCCTAAACACCCGTTTATCTCAGTTTACACACAAACGTGCAAACGAAGATTTTCAAAATCTCCACTCTGGCCGGAGTTTTTAGAAGGATTGGTTTTCAGAGGCGAATTCTCCGTTTGCGTGTAAACGAAGGGCGCAAACGAAGGGAAATGTCTCCGTTTTTCAAAATAACCATGCACGTGTAAATGGGGCCTCAGTCCCATGCCACTTCTCATGTGAGCTCAAAAAGGAGATGGGAGTGTATGATATTGATGACATCACCACACCTCTTTTCTCACTTGTTAAAGGATTAGTTCACTTTCAAATAAAATTTTGCAGATAATTTACTCACCCATGTCATCCAAGATGTTCATGTCTTTCTTTCTTCAGTGGAAAAGAAATTAATGTTTTTAATGAAAACATTCCAGGACTTCAATGGTGTCCAAACGGGTGAAGGTCAAAATTACAGTTTCAGTGCAGCTTCAAAGAGCTTTAAATGATACCAGATGAGGAATAAGGGTCTTATCTAGAGAAACCATCACTCATTTTCTAAAATAAAAATACAACTGTATATCCTTTATATAAATAAATGTTCACCCTTACGAGTGCTTCCGGCAAAACCACACTTTCGTATTCTTCAAAAAGCTTACGCTGCCTTCTCTTTTCTACTTAAGGAAAGAATGCAGCACCAGTTCCATTTTCTCAGTAAGTAGAATAGGGAAGGCATAGGACATACAGCGTAAACTTTTTGAAGAATATGGAAAGCGGAAGCATGTGCAAGGCGATCATTTGTTTATAAAGCATATACATTCGAAAATGACAGATCGTTTCGCTATATAAGTCCCTTATTCCTCGTCTGATATCGTTTAAAGCCCTTTGAAGCTGCACTGAAACTGTAATTTTGACCTTCAACCAGAGATGGGCACTCAAGTTAGAGCCTCGGACTCGAGACGCATTTTAACAGACTTCAGACTCGGACTCGGAATATTTTAAAAACGACTCAAGTCTATTACCCTTAACTACTGTTAGAATAAATTAAGAATTTGTGTTGTGTTTAAATAGTTATAAGAAAAAAGACAAAGTTTAAAAGACAGGAAAGTTTTACATTTTGACAAAAGTTTAAGATGAAAAAAAAACATAACTACTGAATTTATATGTTGGTCAAACTTGTAAGGCCCGCCCAATGGGCCCAATGACGGTTTCCCACAGGACGGGGAAGGTTAACGCGTGTATGTCTCTTCAGCGTCTCTAAGTTCACTTAATTTCACTTGTTTAATCTGACTCCAATTTCAAATGATTCTTATTCTTAGGTTGTGCTTCCAATTAGAAATTAATCATTAGTTATGCCTTAATTTAGATTTTTGATTATTCTGATTACCTTATAGTTTCAATTATTTCGTTCACTGCAGTCCCGGTATTGCTTTAGAAGGATCATTTCGGCCGAATTAAATGCTCTTCTCGGACACAAACTCGTCAGTTCTGACCTTAAACATTGGATGCAGGGTGAATATCTACCTTTAAGTTGGTCGCGCTCTGCTTACTTGTAACAAAAAGCATAGTTTTTATATATTTACGAAAACTGCAACTTATTTAAGGCAGTGATTGTCAGAAATCGAAATGGACTTAATTGACGTGCCCCATGCTCCATCTATTAAACCTTCCGTATGAACAATCCTGAACACAGATTTGAGGTAATACCTTCGCTTTGATCTACTAGAAATAATGAATTAAGAATAATACAGAATCAACCAAATATAACATTTTATTTGTCAAGTAAAAATATATCATGCCAATTACATTACAATTAGATAATTAGAAGCCAATTCACAAATAATGAATGCACAACATCAGTTTAAATGCATATACACACAGTGGTGGACTAGTGTTTGAAGACACTTGTCCATCACTGTGTGGGGGTCTCTGACTACAGAAAATCCCCCCTTACTGCTTTGCACTTTACCTTTTATACCAGGACCAGAACAAAAGGGTCATAAATATTTACTACACCAACACCTGTTTTGGGGGAGAGGAGAAGAGACACCACCCAAAAAGAGGACAGAATTTTCATAAGTTTTCAATCTTCTTCATAATTCTAGTGACTGCTGTGAAATTGAGACCATTTTACCAATCGAGACATTTAAAATGATACCAAACATGAAAAGGGAAAAACAATAGATACACATAGGGCTGGGCGATATATCGAATGCTTTTGTCACGCGCATTTCGTCAGTAAAGCCGGTTCCCTGATTGCCGCTAAATCGCCATCACCTGCTTTCAAATGAAGCGGCATTTAATAGACAGAGCCGTAGTTCACTGATAAGCCACGCAATATCGCGTTCAATATCGACGCGATTCATATCGATATTGAACACGATATTGCGTGGCTTATCAGTGAACTACGGCAAATTACATTATACGTTTTGAATAACTTTCAGTCAGGGGGAAGAGAAGGTGTGTTTGTGTTTGTGTGTGGTGGGGGAGGCGTTGTCCTTTTGGGGTTAGGGCAAGGCATTGTCCATTGCTATTTCTTTGAGATCTTCTTCCAGAAAAATTTAAATGACCACAATTTTTTTTTTTTTTCTTTTCCCACTGAGGGCCCAAAGACAATTGTTTCAGTCTTACCCTCATTTAAATGCAAAAAGTTCATCAGCTAGACATGCAAGCAAGGTTTCTAGGTCTTGCTTGTCATTATATTCTAAAGGTAAATAGATTTAGGTGTCATCTGCATAAAAATGAAAAGACACTCCATGCTTCCTAAAAACTGAAGCTAGTAGAAGCATGTAAAGTGAAAACAAAATGGGAGCCATAATAAATCCTTGGGGAACACCACAGGTGAGGGGTGCTACAGATGAAACAGCACGACCAACACCTTTTAGTTATGTTACTAAGATAACTTAGCATTATCTTAGTGACATTATCAAGGCATGATAAAAGAATATATAATTTTTTATATTTATTGAAATAAATATTAAGTCATTCTCTTCAAATTAAATTAGTAAAGCTAATAGAACTAGATGTTTCAATCCCTTAACCCTTTAAGACCTGATGGCTTTTTTAGAGTTTTTTTTTTTTTTTCTGAGCGACACACACAAAAGTAAAGACTCATAACTCCAAAACTCTAGCAAGGAGAGTCAAAAGGTAGGTATCATTTGATAGAAAACATTTTAAATTTTAAGAAAATATAAATTACATTACATTTAGCCATTTTTTTGCTGAGAAACAGCTGATAAAAGACAAAAAATATATATATATATATTTTTAAATAATTTTTCTTTTTTTTATTTGACATGGAATAACTCAGGAACACAATAAGATCGCTAAAAAATTCTTTTTTGGTGATGCTCTCCTATATGTGAGCTGCATCTGGTTCAAATGTCGTGGTGATAGCATAAAGAATAGTTTGAAAAATTGTTGCTCATTTTTTCCGCAGCCAGGTGGCGCCAACGGGCGGTAAACTCCGGTTTAGAGGTGCTTCTCAGCACTCGTTAGGAGTTTTTCTCAAAAAGATGAGATTCTAAGCTTTAAAATGATATCTATTTTGTGTTATTCCACGTTGGAAAACGAACATGGATGGGTCCGGGAACATTGGATACACACTGCATCCCGGAGAGATGAGAGACATGTTTTTAGCCAAGTATGTTAAATCATTTTGTGAGTAATATCTTGTGATCATCGCAATATATTATATTGATTTTGGATTCATTTTAATCTTGAGAATCTGCTTTAAATATTGATGTGCCATTTTTATGATCTGTGCATTTTTCATGAAGTTATGAGCACGTGAAATATACATACTTGTATTCAGTTAGCGGCTGTGCTATTTTTGTTGTAAACGCATATTTCTCAGACTCATTAGAGGGTGAAAACAACGCAACAGAAGCATGTTGGAGGCTTGATATGAAAGTGTAAAGTCTCTGGTTTTGTATGCAAAAAGAATTTTTGTGCTACCTATATGGATTCAATTTTTATTGGCATTTAAAGAGAGATGCGCAAATGGGAGCGCCGACGCTCCATCCGGTCTGGAGTAAGGAAATCCGGTTGGTATGGAGTAAGGAAAAAAAACAAAACAAACAAACAAAAAAAAAACCAAGAGAAGAGGGGTAAGGTATGTCATTGGGATCATCAGGTGGGCACCCTGCTTCATCGACATTTCATTGATTGAAGCCCACAACATCTCCAAAAGGCTCAACGGTGTACCCAGTGTCCCAGGTACACCCCCCTCCGTGCCATACCCTCTATCTCCCTGATGGGCTCTGCATGGCAGGGGCGTCTTTCTCCCTGAGTCAGGCCTAAGCCTGACTGCATACCATCTTTCTACTGTCGCCTTTCTCCACAACTTTCTTAGCCGTCGCCTCTCTTTCACAAGGTGTTGGATTTCTGCAGCTGATGGGACATGGGGGCAGAAAGCATGTCTTTCTTTCTAACTTGCTCCTTCACTCCACATTTCTCCTCTCTGTAACTGTAGATAAAGTCATCCATCTTCTCCAGCTTCTTCTAGGCTAATCCTTTGATGTTACTTAGGATAAGGCTTAACTCTGTATTGATGGTTTCCCACTCCTTGCTGTTAGACTTTGGCCATTTCACCAATGGCTTACATCCTTGCAAGTTTTCTTTTTTGTGGTGGGCTGGTTGTTGTCTTGGACTGGTGATTCTGCCTGATGCTTCCTCCTCGTTCCCTGGGGTGCTGATTCTCTGCGGACTGTGGGTTTCTTTCTGCTGCTGAGTTTCATCTGACTGATTTAACCTTCTTCCTGACAGAATCCAGTCAATGCGGGGCACTGGGTTGGTGGTTTTCAGACATTTCTTCTGTCTTTTATGTACCTTAAGACCATTGGTTGATGTTACTTTCTCCCATCCACACATGCAAGTCTGAAGAATATGTCCAGCTGCAGGTTTCTCAATGAGTTTTACTACTTCCTTCATTCGATGTCATGTCCATTCCAAGGGTCATTACCGGGAGGTCAGTCTGTGAGTCTTCTTGAGCCCCACGCAGACTCTAGGAGGGTATTCTTCTTTTTGAACTTTTCGTAGCCAGATAAGGTGGCTCTTGTGCCCTAATAGGGTGACGGAGCCTGCTGCTATCCGTAGCTAGCCCATAGCAGCCCCGTTGGGATCTATTTCCTCCTGTCAGCTGTCTCTCCATGCTGTCACACAGTCTTTCCCTTGTCATTAGCTGCACTTTCACAACAGTCACTGGGTGTTCTTCCAGAAGATCAGTAAAGCTAATAGAACTAGATGTTTCAATCCCTTAAGTAGGAAACTCTTGATAGTAGCAGTCGGCATGGAGCGAGGAAAAAAAAAAAAATGATGGTATATTGTTTTGTGAGCATACAGTAGAAAATATATAGCAATATTTACATGATTTAACAGTTTAATTTAATATATATTGTTGTATTTGTTATTCCCCTCAATCTCCAATTAATACACATCTCTACAATCCTTTACTGCATCAAAAGATTTGGTCTTACCTTGGATTGAGAACATTGTATGATGATTAGAGGTTTCAAGCTGGAGTCCACACCAGCTCAATCAGGATCCGATGCTCTTGAAGCTCGATGGAAGTATTTAAATTACAGGTATTGATAATAGTTTATGAATAAGTAATTACACTCTGAGACTTGTTTAGAGAGGTTTACGAATCACCAAAAACAATGGTTTCAGTTTAATAACAAGATACAAAATAAAAATACAAAACATAAAAAGCAAGAAAGTCTTCACCCGAGGTATGGCAAACATCTGTTGTACAGTTTCCAATATATATATAGTCTTCAAAGATCACATCCTTTTCCCAACATCAACATCTCCTTATTCGTAAGCATGAATACGGTCCCTAATACCTCACAGCCTCATGCTGTATGCAGAGCATAAGATACAAAGGTCAAATTTTAACACATTTTAATCTCTTGAACTTTAACGGGTGGTTTCCCGGACAGAGATTAAGCCTAGTCCTAGAATAAAATGGCCCTTTAAACCAGATCAACAGAAATCTGCTTTCTCTGTCATGGTTTAAAATAGTCCAGAGTTTAATAAGCTGATTTCCTGGAGGAAGACTAGAGCTACTCCAGGACTAAACTGAGGCTTAAATTAAACCTACCAGGAGGCAGGTTTATATTTTTGATGCTGTTCACTTTTTTTTGATGCTGTTCACTTTATTTAAACAATTTATTTTGATTTGACACCATTGTTTCTGGTTCAAATGTGATTGCTTCATGTTAAATTGACTTGAAATGGTTACTAGAACTCACTTGATGTTTTCATTTTGAAATAACATGTTTCTTTCAAGTAACCCAATCATCAAGACTGCCACTTCCCATTATGCTTTGCACCGGGCTGCACTGGGAGAGTAAATGTTGTAAAAGTGTTATTGTATGCATTTTTTAGAAAGATGAGAATATGGAGAGCTGTTTTACTGTTTAATGTTCTATTATGTAAAAGTTTTTGATATGTTAGGGTTTTTTTGGAGATTACCGTTGTGGTGAAGTGTTGAGGTTGTGCTTGGGTTGAGGACCTGCTGATAAGAACTGCTTTTTTAATGTAATGAAGCAAACACTATGATAGTGCTTTGGATCAAACCAGTATCACCATAATTTCTAGACTACCAACACTGATTAGCACATGTGTTAATAGTTATGTTTACTTTGTTGCTATTTAAAGGACAAAAAAAAACAGCATTAATAATCATTGGATTATTATATATATAGAATTCATATTTTTAAATAGAATTTATTACAAACAGATCTCTCTCAATATTCTCGTTCTCTTTTTTTCACAGCTGATGTATTTTGCTTGCTTTAAAAGAACTGTCTCTTGTTTAGTAAAGTGTTTTTTTTTTTGTTTTTGTTTTTTGGAGATTGCAGTCTTTTTCTGCTGCCATTGTTTTCCTGGCATTTGCTTCTCAGTTCCATGCAATTTTACGTTTTTCTTGGTTCATTCCATATTTTACAGGCAGCCTCTCTCATGCTAATTCAGATTAGCACAGTTGGTTTTAAATTAATCTAGTTTATTTTAAGTCTAGACTCCATAGTCCAGGTTTTAGTAATCTGTACTCAATCTGTGTTTCAGAAAGACATGTTTTAAGCCACGATTAACTATTCTAGATTAAGGCCTATCCTGGCTTAATTTAAACCCTGTCCAGGAAACCGCCCCTAAGACCTTCACATTAGTGTCTATCTACACTTTTGAATATAATAAAAGACATCTGTCGTATCAGTTCCCCTTTAATACTTCTTGTTTAGAGAATAAAAACATACATCTTGGTTAGTTTCCATTTACAAAATCTGCAGGAAAAACATGACATCTACTCAGGCATCATTTTAACCTTTTAGCCCTTAACCCTTAAATGCATGACTGTTTCACCAATCATTCTTACATGTTCGGGTCTTTATCGACCCGGATCAATATCTAACACGGAAGGATCTCTACCTGTCGCGATAATGTAAAACTCCTCTGATATTAGAGTAACAATTACAGAAGAATAAAATAAAGCATTTTTGGACCTTTTGGAGCTTGAAAGGGCTCAGTTTGAGCAGATGTTTTATGCCATCACCACTGTCCTCGTCAGAGCTCATTTCCCAGTAAATTCAGCAAATAATGGGCTAGTTTTATGTTTGAGGTCGCAAATATGAGCCTATTCGCAATCTCAAACGTATTCTCAAAACTATATAATTTTCAACATCTTCAAAATCAATATTTCGATCGCTAACAGCTTCACCAGATCCATACAGTAACAGTTACAGTCATATTTGATTGCGTTCAGTACTCGCTCTGCAGTAAATCGCTGAGCCATTTCATGTTTTTCTTATTATTTCGTTTTCTGTCTGAATGAGTCGTCACTCCAGCATTGTGTATCAGACATTGCCACCTTGTGGAATAAAGGTGAATCGCACTTATTCTGTCATCAAAGATTGTTAAAAAATATACATACACTGATACACACCTTACAAAAAATTAATACTAAAATAGGCATTCTTTTATAATTTTATGATTTTTTTCTTGTCATATTCTTTATAATGAATTGATTGAGGAATACCAAGAAGGATGATGTCTAACTTTAAAAAATAAACTGTAATCTGTTCCAGGTCACACATAAAAGTATTCAGCGTATATGATTGTTTAATAATCAATTTCAAATTAATTCTCTGTTGCTGTCTCAGTAATTTAAGCCTCTCTTTGGCCTGCGGATCCATCTTGATTCCTCCCACTCTAGTGGTTTTTCTTCTCTTTCTCGTCCTGTTTCTTCTTGATTTCGTCTTGTTCTTTTTGCAAACCTTGAGTGATCAAATCAACCATATCAACCCTAGGTTCTCTATGATTAATTGGTTCTTTAGGCAGAAATTTATTAGTACAGTTCAAATTTGTTGGAGCAGTCTCCACGACAATATAAAAAATATAAAAAGTATGCATAAGAAAAGTATAAGAAAAAAGTGAACAATAATAACAGTAGTAACTGTTACAGAAGCTATGGCATAAACTGTGGCATAAAATAATCCATAGATAACTGCATTATCTACTCTTTCATATATTCCATAACCTGATACAAAACCAAATACAAAACCTGCTACAGCACCTACTTTAGCACTTTTTATAGCAACTTTACGAACATAAACAACTCTTTCAGCAACTACTCTAGCACCTATTGCAGGAACTAAAAGAACAGCAGCAACTACTCTAGTAACTACTCCGTCACCTGCTTCAGCACCTATTGCAGCAACTATAAGAACAGCAGCAACTACACTAGCACCTACTCCCTCAGCTGCTACAGCACCTATTGCAGCAACTATAAGAACAACAGAAACTACTCTAGCACCCACTCCAGCACCTGCTATAGCACCTATTGCAGCAGCTTCAGGAACAGCAGCAACTAACAGCTTTCGAACTTGTGTAGTATCTCCCTTTTTCTTGTTGTTGAACACATGGTATCTCCGATCAAACTTCCGAACGAGTTTCTTCAGTGCTCCATTGTCATCAATGAATTTTTTTATAGTCATGTTTTCTTCCTCCAGTTCATCTCCTCCGGTGAAGAGAATCCAGGTTTTCTTTAGGCGTTTTTCTCCCAGCAGCTTCTTGATCTTCTCCACAGTTTTTCTCTCTTCTTCAGTGAATCGATCAGCTTTGATGACCAGCAGAAACAGACAGTGACCAGATTCACATTTCTGAAGAACCTTTTCATAAATCTGCTGAATTTCCTGTTCACGCATATCTGAATAAAATAATCCTGGTGTGTCATAAACATTGACTGGAATGTCACCAACAGTTCCGGTTTGAACAGTTATGTTTTGAGTGACAGATTTGGAGCTTTTCTCTGAGATAAAAGCTTGTCGTCCCAGTATTGTGTTTCCTGATGCACTTTTCCCAGCTCCAGTTTTACCCAGCAGGACCAAATTCAAACCGACTGTCATTTCCGTAATTTTCAAGAAGTAGCCTAAAAATAAAAAGTGCACACATAAGTTAAAATCTCACAACTAACCAACTAACTAAATAAATAAATAATGCAACAGGTCAGGAGCATTGCTAGACACTTTTTTTTTTTGCTAGAATGGGGCAATCTTTAAAAATATGGGTAGCACTTTATTTTACAGTACGTGTACTTTCCTGGTACATATATAGTAATTATGTTGTACATACAGGTAAAAGAGTGGTAACACAAGGTACTTACCTGACATGTATGTACATGGGAACTAATAAGAAACACTGCTGTACTTTCCAATGGTACATACATGGTAACTACTTTGTCGGTTAGTGTCGGTTAATAACAGGTGCTTACTTATAGTGTCCGTATATGGTAACTAACAGACACATTACTGTACTTACTAATAGTACATGCATGGTAAATATTTTGTACTTACAGATAAGTGTGGGTAATAACAAGCACTTATTTTTGGTAACTTATAAGACAAATTACTGTACTTACTAATTGTTTAAAATGCTTAAGCTTATTATTGCAAAGGTTAAAGAGCTGGTAATTCCTATGTAATGTTTATGTACAAGGATGCACTTTATTTTACAGTCCTATTTCCATGTACTTACTATGAACGTACTAGTGACTATACCAGTTAATTACCAGTAGGCTATACCAGTTAATGTGTAAGTTACACCTGGTAAGAGCATACGTAGCTTTCAAAGACACAAAACGTACATTTTTGTAAATGAAAATGATAATTTTATTAAAAATATCAAAAAGATATTTTGAGCTACACCTACCTTTAAAGTAACCCATAAACATTTATTAAAACACCGTACTGTTTTAAATAAAAGAAAGACAGACAAACAAGCGTAATCACAACAATTTATTTATTGCAAAAATGTTGTACCAAAAGTAGTTCAAATGATGATGAGTTGCAGTCGCAGTCCTCTCTGGCGGTAAATAATAGTTTTTGACAGAGCAGAATATGATGAATCCGGCTTCTCTACGTGCCTTGTTTTTTGTGTGTTTTTGCACAAGATTAACATATGGAGATATAAGTTAATGTTTAATGTTGTGTTATGTTGGGATTCAGGGGGGTTCTGTTATGTTAGTTTTGTAGTGTTACCACTGTGGTGAAGAGTAGAGCCTGTGGTTAGGTTGAGGATGAGCTGCAAAACATTTAAGACCACATATGTTGTTTGATTACATATATGCAAGTATGTAATGACAATCTCTCTGATAGTTATAATAGCATGTGTTATTTGCTATGTAACATTTAACCAAGATCTGAATGTGATGTTTATGTAAATTAACTGTATGTAATTAACATTATGATGAGTTGGGCAAGGGATGCTGGTGACGGGATTGTTAGTGAGAGACACCTGTGCACCACACTGGCCTTGATCCGCTTCCATGGCTCTCAGCCCCGCCCCACTTGTCACAAAAATTTTAAGTTCTACCAACTTTAAAAAAATGAGTTAGTTTACTTAAATGTTTTGAGGTAATAAGTTTCCTCAAATGTTTTGAGTATTCTGAACTTATTGGGTTTTAAAGTGTAAGTACAGTAATGTGTCTGTTAGTTACCATATTCGGACACTATAAGTAAGCACCTGTTATTAACCGACACTTGTCTATAGGTACAAAGTAGTTACAATGTATGTACCATTGGAAAGTACAGCAGTGTTCCTTATTAGTTCCCATGTACATACATGTCAGGTAAGTACCTTGTGTTACCACTCTTTTACCTGTATGTACAACATAATTACTATATATGTACCAGGAAAGTACACGTACTGTAAAATAAAGTGCTACCAAAATATGTGTAAAATGTTCTGAATTAAAATATTCAGTGTAAATATGTGACCATGTTGAATTTCAGCCCACAAAAATGCAAGTCCTAAAAATAGAATGCATTAAAATGCAAACACAGTTAATGCAATGCACATTTTTTTTCAATTAGTGCAACACTTTTGGCATTAATAAACTTGCATACTCTCACTTCAGTAGACATAGGTTATAAAAGAGAATAATTGCATAATGAGGATGTTGAAGATCTCAATGAAGAAGATTATCGCGGTGTACTTATGACATTATGACGGGTATCAGAGTCATAATCCCTTAACCTCCTATTACCCTCAAATCCAGCAACATTTTTTCCCCACTGCGTGCAATTTGACCTCAGCAATTAAAAACCTCCAGAATATGATTTTATTTACAAAGGTTTATGTGTCAGTTACTTTATGTACAAAGGGGCGAACGTTATCCCGGAACAACCTTTCCTTTGGAGGAACACCTCACGGTTCAGGAAATTTGGGATGTCTTTGGGAAGGCAGAGGTCGAACTCTTTGCCTCAGAGGAAACTTTCGTTGTCCAAATTACTTTTCAAAGACAAAGGGTGCGCTGGCCGACGACTGGCACAGCCACCTACTGTACATTTTTCCCCCGGTTGCTCTGATTCCCCAGGTTATCAGACAAATCAGGGAAGGTGCCAGGTCCTCCTGGTTGCCCCCCTATTGATGAGACAAACCCAAGCTGTGGGATCTCTATGTATGGCTTCTAGACGGGAACCTCCCTGAAGATGTCCTGAACACTATCTCACAAGCCAGAGCTCTGTCAACGAGTCGTCTCTACTCACTAAAATGGTCAGTCTTTGCTGCCTAGTGTACAGCCCTGGACAAAGACCCATTTACTTGTGACATATTTCTGATATTGTCTTTCTTGCAAGACTTAATTGATAAGGGCTATACTCCCTCTACCCTTAAAGTCTATATCGCAGCTATAACGGTCTCCCATGCTCCTGTAGGAGGACAGCCAATAGGGAGAAACAACCTTGTTGTTTGTTTCCTAAAAGGGGCTAGGAGGCTGAACCCTCCCCACCCATGCACAGTTCCTACATGGGACCTGGTTTTGGGACCATCCCAGTTCTTGCATGGCCAGCATACTCACTGGTCATGTCACCCATTGAGCATGTTTGGGATGCTCTGGATCAGCATATATGACAGTGTGTTCCAGTTGCTGCCAATATCCAGCAACTTCACACAGCCATTGAAGAGGAGTGGACCAACATTCCACAGACAACAATCAACAGCCTGATGAACTCTATCTGAAGAAGATGTGTTGCACTGCGTGAGGAAAATGGTGATCACACCAGATACTGACTGGTTTTCGGTTTTTGAGTTCAGCTCATGAAAAATGGGGGAAAAAACAAAAGTGTTGCGTTTATAATTTTGTTCAGTGTAAAACTTCAGATTGGGTTTTTTTTTAACATTTTAGAGGTGCAGAAAGCCACACAGCAACACAGCATAAACAGACATTAAGTTTTTGTGGGCATTCCCAGTAATGCCAGCCAAGTCTGTGTAAACTAATTAAAATGATGCAGATATTTCTCTAAGAGTATTTCACAAAGCTCTTTAGCATTAAAACTAGCTCCTAGTTAGGAGTCGTCAAGAGGACACCTACAGTTTTTTACAGACGCTCGGACACATTTCTCAATACTTAGGTCACTTTTGCAAAACTCTTCACACAGTGAGAACAACCAACTTTCAGCTTGGCACAGCAGTTAATTTCACATTCAAAATGCACTAAATCTACCAAAACACTTTATTCAGGTCTCAAATCAACTCATTCTTCCAGAATACTAGCAAAGATTGACAGTCGACAAACACACTTTGTCACCCACAAAACAATTACCTAAAAAACACTAACAACATGTAGCATTATACAATGTTTTCTTGTGTAAAACAAGGACACAACTCTGTTTATAATTCAAAGCAATATATGTTACTGGAATGAATCAGACATGATGCAGAATTCATCAATATTTTGTCATTTATTTATTTTTATTTTTTTGCACTGAGTAATTCCAAAATTCAAGAATTTGTATACACACCATCCACTGATACAGATACAATTCAATTGTTTTTATAGCATTTAATTTTAAGATTTAAAATATATTTCATAACTATATTACTGTAGGAATGTAGCAAATTTCTGTCTTATTCAGTTTTGTATTATGTTATTGTTTTGAATATAAGTTTAACAGTTTTGAAAACAGTATGTAAGCATGTGCAAATTGGCCTGTACGTACAAAGAGTTTTGGCAGTTGCTGTGTCTGAGTGAGAAAAGAATTCATGAAATTTGAGAGATGTAGTCACTGAATGCATTTTGTGCCAAAGCAATGATAATTGATTCTCAGTTTAGCCCACATAGACTTCTGTTGTGCTCACTGTGTGAAGAGTTTTGCAAAAGTGACCTAAGTATTGAGAAATGTGTCCTAGTGTCTGTAAAAAACTGTAAGTCACAAAGACCAAATCACAAACAGTTCTAAAATGACTGTTGCCATCAATCCTCTATTTCTTCTATTAAATTCAGATAAGACTGAAGTATTGATTATTGGGCCAAAAACCTGTACACAGAATCTCTCAGACTACAATCTGCATTTAGAAGGATGTACTGTTACTCCATTCTCAACAGTTAAAGACCTGGGTGTTATATTAGACAGCAACTTGTCCTTCGAAAATCATATTTCATATGTTACAAAAACAGCCTTCTTCCACCTCAGAAACATTGCTAAGATTCGGAATATGTTATCTATTTCTGATGCAGAAAAGTTAGTTCATGCTTTCATGACGTCTCGACTAGATTACTGTAATGCATTATTAGTTGGTTGTCCTGCTTCCTCATTAAACAAGCTACAATTAGTACAAAATGCAGCTGCTAGAGTTCTTACCAGGTCAAGAAAATATGATCATATACCACCAATGTTATCATCTCTACACTGGTTACCCATGAAGTTCCGTATCGATTATAAAGTATTGCTAATGACCTATAAGGCTCTAAATGGTTTAGCTCCTGTGTACTTAACCGATCTTCTATCGCCCTACAATCCTTCATACTCCTTAAGATCACAAAACTCTGGACTTCTGGTTGTGCCTAGGATATCTAAGTCCACTAAAGGAGGGAGAGTGTTTTCACATTTGGCTCCGAAACTCTGGAATAGCCTTCCTGATAATGTTCGGGGCTCAGACTTGCTCACCCAGTTTAAATCTAGATTAAAGACACATCTCTTTAGCCAAGCATTCACATAATGCATCTCATACCAGATCAATTGCACATGACTATCTTTGCTTAATGTTATGAACAGCAGCTACGCTAATTATTCTCCATTTGCTTTTCTGTTTTACCTCGGGACACCCGCCCCGAGGCGACTTGAGAGGACATCAGCTTCAGTTTGAATCCAGCCTCTTAAGAAAACCTCAGATGACCAACACCTATGAAGAGACGGCATCAACTCCTGCGAGGACCTCAGAAGATGCAACATGCACATTCCCAAATTTCTATATATCCTAATTATTGTTGATATCATTTTTCCAGGAGCTCATTGCTTCTACCTTAAAGTTAAATGCTAACAGTGTTTATAAATTAATTGCCCAAATTATTACATTATTTGCTAACTGCATTCTTCTTAAATTGTAATTTTGAAATGCATTCTCTGTAAAGCTGCTTTGAAACGATATGTATTGTGAAAAGCGCTATATAAATAAATGTGAATTGAATTGAATTGAATCAATCCAACCAAAGGCTCGGTACACCATTGAGGCAATAGCGATAGAGCCTTGGATGCTGAGCCTTTTCTTCATAAATGCAATACATATTTCGATTTATAGATTTTAATCAAACGATCAAATCAAACAAATTAGACAAATGAATAGCGTAAAAAAATATAGCTTAGAATTTAGTCCAAACCCAGAGTTCTTCCTACATCCCTGGAGTCGGGGTGGTGGAGGGATGCAGAAAACTGTTAAGAGTAGGCTCGCCTGTGTATATATGCCCCCACATAGCAATTTTTTTCTGGCCCAGCTCAGGTCCTCGCAGCCCCTTTTCAATTGTACCAATTCTCAGCCTTAAGAAAACCAGAAACCCCAAAACTGAGCCACACCTGAGCCTTATTACTAACAAACACATTCACTGTAAAATGCAAATCTCTTGAAGGTAACTACATGCATTGATCAATTTAACTATACATCACTGCATCAGCAACTACACAGTTACTGCCTCTTAAATCAAGCAACATGCAGCACAACATCAATAGTTTTTTGGCCCATCCTGGACTAAAGCACAGGCTCTACTCTTCAGCACAATGGTGACCCACAAAACAGACGATACAGAAACCCTTTAAATCAGAACATTAAAACACTAACAGATCTCTCAAGATCTGAGCATCTTTACAATCTTTACTATGCAGACCTTATTTATTTCTTGCTAAAGTTCTTATTGAGACTTAACAGAGGTTTAGATGTTGATGTTTTATTGAAAATAAAAGAGTTTGGTGTCGCCATTATGGTGATTGGTGTTTTTTTTACATTTATTTGTATAAATTTCACTATACATAACGTTTCAAAGCAGCTTGTGTTGCAAGTACTCGCAGGAGTTGGCATTTGTTTTAGTTGGGCTCTTGACCTAATAGTTTTTCTCTGGCTGCTTTAGCTGTGTGTCTCTGATACATGTTTGTGATGGCAAAAAAACTTTAATCAGATGGTTTTGGTTTTTGGTGATGGTGCAGTCATAATTTAGTGGCCTGATTCACTGTTACCAGAGTCTCTGATTAAATTGTTCAATATTATTTGTTAACTTTTCATGCCAATCATACAGCAGAAATTCCTGCAGTACTATGATACTCTGAAAGCTTTTATTAAGTCATTATGCAGAAAATATTTTGACAGGATCATGTAGGAACATTAGTGGGCAGTGCCCCCCCAGATGACACAACGTACCCACCCAATCTCATGGTCGTTCAGCAAATTTACAATTGAAAGCTAAAACCTTTTAAATCTCACTCTACAACAGTTCCTCACACAAAGCATCACATCCTCAAGATTGAATGATCACATACATTTTAATCAAATCAATGTTTTAAACTGTAGTATTGTCATCATCACAGGATCTTCATGATCCGCCCACTCGTTCCCAGTCACCCGAGTTCTAATCATCGACACCTGAACCTCATTCCCCTTGCACTTCTTCCCTCCCATCAGTGTCTGGTCTAGTTTGCACTTACCTGGCTGGACTCTTTACCCCTCTGATGTCTCCGTGTTTCCACTCCAGCGTCTTGTCTTGTCTTCAGTCTACAAACTACCTGTCAAAGAGAAAGGACTCTGTATCAGTTCAGCTAAGTGACTGTCATCTAGTGATGGGCAGATCGAGGCTTTGTGAAACACTGAAGCAGTTGAAGCAAATGTGCCGTAATGTGTCAAGGCTTCGAAACAATCTGACACCTGTCTCCATGGTGACCCCTAGTGGTCAGGACTCTGTTCCATGGGTCAAGCTAAACAGGCACATTAGAGATTAATAACTATACCATTATTCATTTTAATTATTCTAATATCTAATTAAAACATCTAAAAATGTATAAAACTGATCAGAGATCTAGTAAAACCTTGGGCCTAGACACTTGATCAATAGTTCTCAGTGAATCTGTATGATTCATGGGTTCACTTTATCATTGCCCTCTATCAGTGAACCATTAAAATTTGGAACTGTTTTGAAACTATTCGAAACAGTGATGATGTAATGAAGCCTTGTTTACTAAAATCACGTGACTTTGGCAGTTTGATACATGCTCCAAATCACTGATTTGAAACAAAAGCTTCAGAGCTTCATGAAGCAGCTTCGAAATCGGCCATCATTACTGTCATCAACATGCTCATATCCACAAACTGCTTACCTGTGTTGTTCCTGTGTTCGTGCCTCTGTTTAATAATAAACTACGTATTAACTGTGACCCTTTTGTTCCCATCTGTTGTCTGACAGAAACATTATCATTTCAAATGAAGTAAACTGTGCACTTCATTTTCCCAAGGTCACAAACCTGATTTGGAACAAATGATCATTGATCTGGATCACACTCCTCCCACTACCAATCGGACCTCATGTTGTTTGCCTTGATTCATGGCATCATTGCCACACATGACCCAGCTCTGGCTCACAGGACACATTTCATTGCCGACAAGAGGCCAGCAGTGCCAGATTGAGGCCACATTCAGGCCAGGCTTGCTTGCTATGTGGGCCTCCTCAAGTTAGACCATTTGAACACGCTCCTCACAAACTTAGTGTATAAAACATAATTTGTTGCTTGATTTCTGCAATCTCTCAAGATGCAGACATGTAAGAGGCGGACAATTAGCTGAACATATATTAGTTTAATTAGTGACACTTATCCTACTTTTTAAAATCTTTAGTTAAATATGGTAACATTTTTATTTTAAAATCTTTATTTGAATATGGCAGCATGATACCTCATTCTACAATACTTGGACCGACTCCTCCCCCATCAGCCAATCACTGTGTGTGTAGTTAGTAAGCATGTTGACATCATCCATAGCAATGAGGTCAACCCCACCCTTTATCTTAGCTTAAAGGTGCCCTAGAATGCTTTTTCACAAGATGTAATATAAGTCTAAGGTGTCCCCTAAATGTGTCTGTGAAGTTTCAGCTCAAAATACCCCATAGATTTTTTATTATACAATGTTTTAACTGCCTATTTTGGGGCATAATTAAATATGCGCCGATTCAGTGCATCCCCTTTAAATGCTCGCGCTCCCCGCCTCCAAACTTGCGACTCTATAATACATTGCATAAACAAAGTTCACACAGCTAATATAACCCTCAAAATGGATCTTTACAAAGTGTTCATCATGCAGCATATCAAATCATGTTAGTATAGTATTTATTTTGCAGATATTTACATTTGATTCTGAATGAGATTTTATAGTATGCTGTGGCTAAAGGGGCTAAAGCTAAAATTACACACTGTTGGAGGGATTTATAAAGAATGAAGATGCTGGTCTCCATGAATACAGTAAGAAACAATAGTAACTTTAACCACATTTAACAGTACATTAGCAACATGCTAACGAAACATTTAGAAAGACAGTTTACAAATATCACTAAAAATATCATGATATCATATAACATGAACAGTTATTATTGATCCATCTGCCATTTTCAATATGGTCATTGCTTGCTTGCTTCACAATACCTCCATAAAGTCTGATGATTCAGCTGTGCACAGATCCAGACATTAATTCTGCCTTGTCTAATGCCTTAACATGGGCTGGCATATGCAAACATTGGGGGCGTACATATTAATGATCCCGACTTGTTAAGGAGACTTAACCAATCAGTGATGAGCTTATTGGTGATGTTGGAAAGGACACTAGGTGGCGAGCTAGGAAACTTCCTGAACAGTCAGCCAGCAGAACACGCAGCACATCGTCCTACATTTTAACCTTTAAAGTTTACCTCATATGTGTGCGTTCATGATAAAATGTAAGTTTGTTTACATATTTGTGCTCTTTAGTATAGTTATCTGCTGTGTTACAGCATTGTTTAATGTAAATTATCGAGTTGTTTATCTCCTTCATAATCTCAGCATTCGCGCTGTATTTAAAGCCTTAAATATAATAGAGATACAAAGTTATTTAAGTTACTTAAGTTAGTATTTCCTTTATTCCTTGCTTGTGGTTACTTTGTGCAATGTTAACACACTTTAATCAGTTTCAAGTTAATAATATTTGTCGTATTTTCCCGTGGCTCTGCCAATATGATGATGACGCAGCTTTTTCTCAGTCATGGAGAATTCGCGATCCCTGATATATGGGCCTCATGCGCCCTCTAGCGGTTAATTTCGGTAGCGCAGTACAAACCCTGAGGATTGTATTGAATGTAGAATGGCATGTAAATTGCTATTATGTATGTATATTGTGATTATTTATTGTAATATGTTATTCATCTGTTTATTGCAGACCACACACGCAAAGAAATACAAAGTAAAGATGAAAATTCTGAATCCTGTGATGTGTTTTTACTGACACTCTGGGGCGAGCACAATTTCCTGATCAGCACATAGCTGCAAACTCCTTTACATTGTGGTCCTTCGAGCCGGATGTGTGCTTACCACGGAGACAGGATGTCAGAACAGCCTTCCCAACAGAGTGTACGCCTGCGTCGTACAACCCAGCCTCCAGTTTATCTCAGAGACTATGAAGTCCAATATCCTATGCAGCATTCACCTGAGCAAGAAGAGGAACCACAACAAAGTGCAAGGATAAACCAGCCTGACTCTCCGCATTCATGTTCACGTGGTTACAGCATTGAAGCGGCAGGTGGAGTGACGAGTACTCCATTTTCCCAAATGACTGCTGATAGACAACCTGACCGACGATGGTCCACTGCACCGCATGATGAAAGTGATGAAGAGGAGGAGCAAGAGTATGATACTTCACTCACATCTGTAAGACAGAGGTTGGAGGTTCAAGACCTGAAAAGGGAGAATAGGCAACTTCGTGAAGCTCAGATGGTCCTTAAAGAGGAGATTCGGCAGCTACAGTCTATTCATAACAGTATGCAGGACTTAATGATACAGCAGCAACCAGCCTCACTAACTCCACAAGCACCGCAGACAAACCAGACTCCAGTGCCATTACCCAGAACCATGTACAGACCACCTCAGATAGCAGTACCAAGTCCAGCACCACGCATTCCACAACCTACTCCACGCAGAGTTCAAGTACAACCCAGAGATAGCTCCTTTAAGTCAGGTGCTGACATTCACACCTACAAGTCAAGCCCGCAGCCTGCCACTGTTCATAATTCGCCATATTCTTCTCCCACGGGGCGGCCTCAGAGCACTATATGTCCAGAGACATCCTACAGGGGCCCACAACCAACAATTCCATGCTTCACACGCCGTGACCCTAGCGAGTTCTCTCGTTTAAAGTTAGCCCTTGACAATCTGCTCCCTAATGATGCATCTGAGCTCTTTAAGTATCAGGTCCTTTTAGATCACCTGAAGTTTGAAGAAGCACGCCTAATTGCTGACTCATTCCTCAATTCCCCTTGGCCATACACAGACACTATGACTGCACTTACTGACAGGTTTGGAAGACCTCACCAGTTAGCCCTAACTAAAATTGCAGCAGTCATGGATGCCCCTGATGTTCAGCCTGGAGATTTGGCCGGTTTCGATAGGTTTGCCCTTCAAATCCAAGCTCTTGTGGGTCTACTGAGGACATTGGGTCCTGAAGGTAATGTGGAATTACAGTGTGGGTCACATGTAGCCCGTCTACTCACTAAACTCCCACCAGATTTACGTGCATCATTCAGACGACATATGCCCTATCAATCTGGTGCAGTCTACACTTTACTGGATCTAGCAGAGTGGCTCAAATTTGAATCCTGGTGCCAAGACTGTGAGGATTTAAGTTCAAAGAAGGAACAGAGACGTAAAATGGTGCAGTCAAGATCAAGCCCTGTAGCTAAGTCCAGATTTGCTACTGTTCTACATGGAGCTGATCAAACACAAGTATTATCCCCTCCACACCAGCCCAAGACAGCACAGAAACCTGAACAGAACAGAGTGTTGTGCCCATACTGTGACAATACTGATCATTTCCTAAGCCAGTGTCCCACCTTCCAGAAATTCAGTAAAGAGGAGATGATAAAATGGATTAAAGACAACAACCGTTGCTGGAAATGTGGACGGTCACACTTAGCAAAACATTGCACCCTGAAAAAGCCCTGCCGTCTGTGCAATGGGAAACATCTTCAAATCCTTCACGAAGTTAATGACCGGTCTCAGACAGAGGGTACCTGCCTAGTTAGTTCCACAAATGAGCCCCTGTACCTGGACAGGCCTGAAGGTTCCAAACATGTGTTGCTGAAAGTGATTCCTGTTGTCTTACAACACAAGAACCAAACCCTAAACACCTATGCAGTACTTGACGACGGATCCGAAAGAACCATTTTACTCCCAGCCGCAGTTCAGAAACTTAGGATTAAGGGACAGACTGAGACCCTTGCATTAAGAACAATCCGTCAAGATGTCAAGAAACTTCATGGTGCCTCCGTTTCCTTTAGTGTACGTTCAATATCACTGCCACAAAAGAGCTACCAAATCCAGAACGCCTTTACATCAGAGCACTTAAGTTTGGCCGAGCACTCTTACCCGACTGCAATGCTCCAGCAGAAATACCGGCACTTGAAAGGCATCCCTTTGCAGCCCATACACAAAGCACAGCCCCTCCTTCTAATAGGTGCAGATCATCCTCATCTGCTCGCACCCATTGAGCCCGTTCGCCTTGGCCCACCTGGGGGCCCAGCGGCAATTAGAACTAGACTTGGTTGGGTGCTACAAGGCCCAACACGGCTTCTACAGCAACAGCTTCAACCTCAGCAATGTTTGCACCTTTCCGTCACCCCTCAAATGGAAGAACTGTTCCGAAACGTTGAGAGGCTTTGGCAAGGAGATATCATTCCCCACAAAAATGAAAGACTGGTCACACGCTCCAAATTAGATCAGAAGGCAATGGACTTGCTACAAGCCAAAACCACCAGAGTGATGGTAGATGGAGTGATGCGCTATGCCACACCACTTCTGCGCAAAGCCGACATGCCTCACCTCCATGCCTGCAAAGACGCCGTCATGCCCAACCTGAGAAATACAGAGCGGCGGCTAGCTAAAGACCATGTTAAGGCTACTGCATACAGAGAAGAGATCAAAAGGCTGGAGGAAAGCAATTATGTGGTTAAACTTGAAACAGACTCTGTGACCCCTGAGGAAGAATCATGGTTTATTCCTCACCACATGGTTCATCATAACGGCAAAAACAGAGTGGTGTTCAACTGCTCCTTTGAATACAAGGGGCATAACCTCAACAATTACCTCCTCGCTGGACCTGCACTGGGCCCTTCTCTTCTGGGGGTTCTGTTGCGTTTTAGGGAGCATACTGTCGCGGTGAGTGGAGACATAAAGGGCATGTTTCATCAGGTCCGCCTACTGCCTGAAGACAGGAACCTACTACGCTTTGTCTGGCGTGACCTTGAAACAAATAATCCCCCCAGCATTTATGAGTGGCAAGTGCTTCCCTTTGGCACAGCTTGCAGCCCATGCTGTGCCATATATGCCTTACAGTGTCATGCTCTGGGTAATACCAAGTCAAATGACATCCTAAGATCAGCGGTTGAAAATAACTTTTATGTAGACAACTGCTTAAAGAGTGTAATGTTCCCAGATGAGGCCAAGGAATTAGTGGATGGGTTACGTGAACTTCTTGCCAGTGGTGGCTTTGAGATCCGTCAATGGGCTTGCAACATGCCAAATGTAATTGAACACCTACCTAAAGAGGCTTGTTCAGACAGCACTGAGCTTTGGCTGTCACATGACAAAATTGAACCACAAGAATCGACTCTTGGATTGAGATGGAACTATGACTCAGACATCCTTGGATATAAACACCGGCCAGTGCCGAAAACCACACCCACTATGCGCCACATTTATAAGGTGACAGCAAGCCAGTATGATCCTTTGGGATTTATTCTGCCTTTCACCACCCGTGCAAAAATCTTGATCCAACAGCTGTGGAACAAACAAAGAGATTGGGATGATCCCATGTTACCAACAGACCTATTGAAAGCCTGGAACGAGTGGGAAAATGAGCTCCCCAGCCTTTCTGAAGTTACGCTTCCACGTTGCTATGTCTCAGTAGATATGGACCAACCCAAAGTTACACGACAAATTCATATCTTCTGCGATGCCTCAGAACAAGCATATGGAGCTGTGTCATATCTGAGAACTGAGGACAATAAAGGAAAAATTCAACTTGCATTCCTGATTGCCAGATCCAAAGTTGCCCCAAAACGGAAACAGACTATCCCTAGACTAGAGCTGTGTGCAGCACTTATTGGTGCTCGACTGGCAAAGCTGCTAGAAACTGAACTCACAATGGAAATAAGCCAAGTGGTCCTGTGGTCTGATTCCACGACAGTCCTTTCCTGGTTGAAATCGGAGTCTTGCAACTTCAAAGTTTTCGTAGGAACTAGGATTTCAGAAATCCAAGACCTTACTGATCAGCATGAATGGCGATATGTAGATTCCCTCAGAAATCCTGCAGATGACCTCACAAGGGGTCGCAGCCTAAAAGATCTTGCATCGCCCAACAGATGGAGTCAAGGCCCAGCATTCTTGCTACAGGCTGAATCAGAATGGCCAGTTATGCCGGTCTTTAAACCACCTGAGGATGAAGTTGAGAAGAGAAAGAGTGTATTCTGCGGTATCACAAGAGTATCAAACCCCTTGAACTCCAGTGAGTACAGTACATGGAATGACCTTGTTGAAGCCACAGTCCAGCACAGTCAAAGTGACCCAAGTCAATCCAGTCCAGCTACAGCTGAAGACTACGTGATGGCAGAACGCCTCATCTTCCAGAATATCCAACGTGACAGTTTCCCAGAGGAATATGAACAATTGAAAGCTGGTAAGCCTGTTTCCAATACTAGCCGATTACTCACTTTATCCCCAGAGTTTGATGAGGCCAGTCAGCTTATACTCGTTGGAGGACGTCTACGTCGTGCTGAAGGTCTAGAATTCCAGACAATTCATCCAGTAGTCCTGGATCCTCACCACCCAGCAACCAAACTGCTCATACAGGACTATGACAGTAAGCTCTGCCACCCAGGAACAGAACGGGTATTTGCAGAAATGAGGAGAAACGTGTGGATACTAAGAGGTCGTGAGGCAATTCGCAAGTTTCAGCACAACTGCATCGAATGTCGCAAGTGGAAGGCCAAAGCTGAGATCCCTAAAATGGCTGATCTACCTCCAGCCCGTCTAAGACTTCACAAACCTCCCTTCTTTAGCACTGGGATGGACTGTTTTGGGCCCTTCCACATTAAAGTAGGACGGCGCTGTGAAAAAAGATGGGGTATAATATTCAAGTGTTTGACCACTCGATGTGTACACATTGAGCTCCTCACATCTATAAACACAGATTCTTTCCTTATGGCTCTGAGGAGATTTATTTCACGCAGAGGCACCCCATCTGAACTGCTTTCTGACCAGGGCACCAATTTCCAAGGTGGAGAGAGAGAGTTAAGAGAAGCTTTAACAAACTGTAGCACAGAGCTTCAACAACATCTGGCCAAACAAAAAATCACATTCCTCTTCAACCCTCCTAATGCTCCTCACTTTGGTGGCACCTGGGAGAGGGAAATCCGATCCCTCAAAAATGCTCTACGTACAGTAGTTGGTTCACAAACAGTGACAGAGGAAGTGCTTCATACAGTGCTTATTGAGATAGAGGGAATTCTCAATAGCAAGCCCCTAGGATATGTCTCCTCCAATATAGCTGACCTGGATCCAGTCACCCCAAATCTCCTGCTCATGGGGCGGCCAGACAGCTCTCTACCTCAAGTGATGTACCCCGCAACTGAGCTTATAGGACGACGTCGATGGAGACAGAGCCAAGTCCTCACTGATCATTTCTGGTCAAGCTTTATGAGACACTACTTGCCTAACCTCCAGTTACGACAGAAATGGCATGCAGAAACTAAACCCATTACAGTTGGATCTGTTGTAATGTTGATTGACCCTCAGCTACCACGTGCCCTCTGGTTAATTGGTAGAGTAGTCAGGACATTCCCTGGGGCGGACGGACATGTCAGGTCTGTAGAAATCAACGTTAAAGGCAGGTTATATACACGGCCTGTTGCCCGTCTCATTCCCTTACCAGAGATTACCGAGGATGATGGTACAAACCCAACTGACACTTAGTAACTTGGATACAGGAACAAATATGCCCCTGCATATTTGGGGGCGGCGATGTTAAGGAGACTTAACCAATCAGTGATGAGCTTATTGGTGATGTTGGAAAGGACACTAGGTGGCGAGCTAGGAAACTTCCTGAACAGTCAGCCAGCAGAACACGCAGCACATCGTCCTACATTTTAACCTTTAAAGTTTACCTCATATGTGTGCGTTCATGATAAAATGTAAGTTTGTTTACATATTTGTGCTCTTTAGTATAGTTATCTGCTGTGTTACAGCATTGTTTAATGTAAATTATCGAGTTGTTTATCTCCTTCATAATCTCAGCATTCGCGCTGTATTTAAAGCCTTAAATATAATAGAGATACAAAGTTATTTAAGTTACTTAAGTTAGTATTTCCTTTATTCCTTGCTTGTGGTTACTTTGTGCAATGTTAACACACTTTAATCAGTTTCAAGTTAATAATATTTGTCGTATTTTCCCGTGGCTCTGCCAATATGATGATGACGCAGCTTTTTCTCAGTCATGGAGAATTCGCGATCCCTGATATATGGGCCTCATGCGCCCTCTAGCGGTTAATTTCGGTAGCGCAGTACAAACCCTGAGGATTGTATTGAATGTAGAATGGCATGTAAATTGCTATTATGTATGTATATTGTGATTATTTATTGTAATATGTTATTCATCTGTTTATTGCAGACCACACACGCAAAGAAATACAAAGTAAAGATGAAAATTCTGAATCCTGTGATGTGTTTTTACTGACACTCTGGGGCGAGCACAATTTCCTGATCAGCACATAGCTGCAAACTCCTTTACACGACTGTTACGTAACAGTTGGTGTTATGTTGAGATTCGCCTGTTCTTCAGAGGTCTTTTGCACAAATCAAATTTACATAAGAAGGAGGAAATGGTGTTTGTCATTTCCATGTACTGAACTCTTGTTATTCAACTATGCTGAGGTAATTTCAATTTTTGAATTTAGGGCACCTTTAAAGGTGCTCTAAGCGATCCTGGGTGGAGTAACTTTCTGTTGATGTTTGAAGTGTTGTCAAACAAAACAGAGGCTAGCTAGACTCTCCCTCCTGCTCCTCCCCTCCGTGCTTCCTGAAACAGTCCTGAACGCGCATTTAAAATGTGTGTATTAAAAGCTTGTGTATTGACGCTGCTTGTCGGTTATTGGTTGGGCACTGTTTATTGTTTCATGGTCCAGGCTGCACCAGTTTGTTTTTGTTGCCGTTTTTGGAGCTCATGGCGACTACAGAGACTGCGTTTTTTTACAGTGTGTTCAGGGGACAGGCAGCCAGCGGATAGTGAGGAGATGTTTGCTGTATGTGACAAAAAATGTTTTGGCCTAAAAACGCGTGACATCGCTTAGAGCACCTTTAAGACTTCAGTCTATTCCTTAGTAAAAGTTTGTCTCAGCAGCTTTGTGAATAGGTTTTGTAGGGAAAACACCCTAGGAAGTAAAATTAGCTCAAATGAAATATTTAGGGAATTATAAAGAGTTGTTTAGATTACGACCGAGCAACTGATTCGTCCAGCGTTCATTTGCTCGAGCCGTAATAAGCTCTTGTAACGGATATAAATATCCAACAATCGTGAAAACACTGATTAGAGCACGGTAACTTTAAATCGACAGTTTAAGACATTAAATCATAAAGCACATAATACAAGACACTTTCCTTTTAAAATCTACACGAGATTTTATTTATTCTAACACAAACTAATCTAACACAAAGGCACGCACATACACACACACACACACACACACATTCATACGCGTTGCAGTAAGAAGGAAATGAGAGAGAAAGAGTTTTGAAAGAGAGAGAGCGAGAGAGAGAGAGTGATCTGATTAACCGAATTCCTATCAATGCATTTCAAAGACCAGAACGAACCATGAATCATTCATTTAAATGCACCAGTTCAGTTTTCATCTGGAGGTACTTGCTTGCGTTGACTTAAAGGTGAATTTCCCTCGTCGTGCAGAGGAGGGTTTCCCAAGTCGATGATTGGTCCAGATCAGGTCCGTGTGGAACAATGAAGGAAGTCTCTTTGTCGCTGGAGTTGAAGCGGCAAAAGTCGTTGGTTGAACTTTGCGGCGAAACTTAGGACACAAGACTTTCAGCGGTAAAGGAAAATTAAGTAAAGAAAAGAAAAGTGAGTGAAGGTTGGATGGCTTGAATGAGCGGCTTGTCTGTTCTTCTTGTTACTCCATTGTTCTTGGTAACTTGCCTTGACTTCTCTTACCAGAACTAACCAACTCCCCGTTCGTTTACTAACCAACTTCTCTCGTTCACTATCTTGCAATATGATCATTTAAACTTAGTTGTTTGTCACCCCTCTGAGGAGTCCTGGCCAATCAGACATTGTCCTGTTTCAAGAGGGCCTTCCTCTGCCCCCAATAAAACATAAGTGTTACATCCTGTTTCTGCTTCAGCAGAGAGTGCCATTTTAACATAATTTCTATTAAATGGAATACAATACATTTTAAACAGATTTCATTCAAGTCAGGATATAGGGGGAAAGAATCAAATTAAGTCCAAATAAGGCATACTTTCAGTCATTCAGTCAAGAGTTAACACATTTACATGAATTGTGAGTGTTCTAAAACTGTTTACAGGTAGTACTTGTGGACACATAATGCAAAATGTATGTAGTTAAAAGATGTTTGATAAGTCCGTTAAAATTGTTGGAACAATTTTGAAGCAGATTTATTTGTTCAACAGTCTCTTTGGCTTTCCTGTGAAGTAAGGAAACAAAAGGGTCTGGATTGTCTCTCTGTCTTCTTGGGTGACCCTTTGGTATGTCGCTTCTGCTATCAGGAAGCATGTGTCGTAAAAGTAATCAGCCTGGCTTTATCTGCAGACGGGCCGGAGCCGGAACCTCAATTCTGAATTAGAATTATGTTTTGAAAGAAACATCTGAATGATTCATTTGTCTGGTTCGTCCACAGTTCCTACAGTTTTAAGGGAAAACTCTTAGCTAAGAACTTTTACTGCTATTTAGGAGAACTCTTAGTGGTAAGATAAAATGTTTTGTGAATACGGCCCCAAATACAATTTTATAGCCAAAATACTAAGATATGGTTAAATGTAATGTGAAAAGCATACAAATCATGAATACACGGGTTTTGTATTTTTCTTTACTGCGCATACTCTGATCTGCACACACTTTTCCAGCACGCACTTTCACATATTACTTAAATTTAAAAAACTGCCTCGCTATGATATTTAAGCCATTTTGGGAATCGGCTTGTCCTAACAGCTTTCTTGAAATGAAATCTGGGTTGATGTAGTCTCTTATTTCTTACAGTGCCATCCATACCACATTTCCTCTTTACTGTAGCCTATAGAGTTATCATGTGAAAGCTGGAGTCAACCCCAAAATCTCAGGCCATCAAACAGGAAAAAAAAAATCAAAAGAAATTGCTACTAAAATTTCACCTTGTTTACACTTAGTGCAAATAGCCGCTGCCATCAGAATAACTGATCTTGCATTGTTGCTGATTTCAAAACACTGCTTCAGAAAGCTTCAGATCATAAATGAATCAGTGTATCGAATCATGATTCAGATCATGTGTTAAACTGCCAAACGGCTAAAATCATGTGACTTTGACGCTCCGAACAGCAGATTTGATACACTGATTTATTATGCTCCGATGCTTCCTTAAGAAGTATTTTGAATTTTTTTTTTTTTTTTGGCGCACCAAAAATATTCTCATCTCTTTATAATATTAATATTCAATTACTGTACTCACATGAACTGATTTAGATGTGTTTTTAGTACCTTTATGGATCTTGAGAGAGGACATGTCATTGCTCCCTATGAAGGCCTCACAGAGTCATCGGATTTCATCAAAAATATCTTAATTTGTGTTCTGAAGATTAACAAAGGTCTTACGGGTGTGAAACGGCATGAGGGTGAGTAATAAATGACAGAATTTTCATTTTTGGGTGAACTAACCCTTTAACAGTCTTCTTGCATTGCAGACAGTATGGCAGGAGGACAAGCAAAGACATTAAAGAGATAAATAAGAAAAGAGTGTTAAATAAGTGTTAAATTACAAGAATAAAATGTCATAATTTAACAAATTTGTTCTCATAATTTAACGACTTTTTTCTCATAATTTAATGACTTTATTCTCAACATTTTATCTCGACTTTTTTTCTCATAATTTAACGAATTTGTTCTCGTAATTTAACAAATTTTTTCTCGTAATTTCATGAGTTTATTCTCAACATTTTATTTAGACTTTTTTCTCGAAATTTAACAACCTTAATCTCGAGATGGTTTTATTTTTTTTATTATTGCTTGGCCCTAATCCTCTTCCGTAGATTTGTGTTCAAAATATAAACGCATTCACTTCCTATTGTCAAAACATTGTAATGCAAAAGTGCAAGAACTTGAAAATAAATATAACTATCTTTTTACCTTCATTGTAATTCTTTTACAATATACCATAAACAGAATTCGACATTCAATGAATCTGAACATTTATATTTTTATGATTTGGGTCACTGCAAATAAACATTTACTTAAATTAAAAAAAAAAGAAAAAAAAGAAATGCAAGTAAAATTGGATACTTAACATAATAAATATTAAATAAATACTAAATAGAATAAGACTATTTCAACATCTAGCGATGACAAACCCTCATCAGCTGTAAAGTTCACACAAAATAGTTTACACAAAAGCATTAGATTTAAGAAAAACAAATCATATTCAGATTTCTTCAGACAACATGTTATGAAATATATTTGTAGAGCACAGAAAAAAATATCACCCTTTTGAAGAAACCAGCATGTGCTGGTTAGGTATGTGTTGAAGAATGGCAGCTGAATGACAGCTGGTTTAAACAACTAGCTCCAGCTCATGACCAGCATAAACCAGCTCAAGCCAGCTCAAACCAGCTGCCATTCTTCTAAACATATAAAGCTGCGCACACACTTAACGATTGTAAGGCCGATTATGGTTGTATATTGATACTTATGACTGATCGCGCTCAAACGCGTCCAGTCAGAGCCAGTTGCGTTCAGTCTGCGATTACAATCGGTGTTTAAATTCCATGTGTAAGTATTTAAATCGGCTTCAGTCGCAGGAAACAATCGCTGTATGTTGAGCACAGTCTTAGAATGTTTTAGCTAGTCGTTAAATGTGTGTTCGGCTTTATAACCAGCACATGATGTTACAGGGTAGTGCTCTTTTTTACAGTCATAAAAGAACAAGCACTTAAATTGAGTTAAAAGGAGACAAAACAGAAATGACAATGAGAGAACTGTGCAATTTTTTATTGGAACATGATGATTTTGCAATCATTGTACAAATTATATATTTCTTGCAAATTCTATACACAGCATAAGTCTTATAAATATGAACTAAACTGCTCATAAAACATAATCAGGAGATGATTACATATAGAGTGTTTGTAACTTGTTGAAGATCTTCATAATTTTACTCTCATTAATGTGAGTGAGTTGTGCCTCCAGTTTGACCTCTCTGAGCCTTTCTTCATAATAACGCTTGTACTCAATCATTTTATCCATGTTCCTCTGATTCAGTCGTTCCAGCTCTTTGATCTTCTTTTCTTTCTCTTGCTCAGATGCTGTTAGTGCATCTATTCTCTCCTGTAGTTTCTTCTTCTCTTCAGTGAATCTGGACTCCAGCTCTCTCTCTTTCTCTTGTAGTTTCTTCTCATATTCTCGTCTCAGTTGATCTTCTTTAGTTTTCAGCTCGATGTCCACACCTCGGTAAGAGTCACTAGTGTAATATTCACATCCATTAGCAGAGACCATGTCGTCTACCTTCTCCAGGAACTCCAGAACTTGATTTCTATCCTCCATGTCTTTATTGTTGAAGATGTGATATCTTCCTCTGCAGCGACTCAATACATCTTTCAGGTCTTTATCAGCCTTTCTGACATATTCTTCAATAGTGCCGCTCAGTTCATTACCGTGAGTGAAGAGGATGATTGTGTGTTTATCTGCTTCTTCTCCAAATAAAGCTCTGATCTTCTCCACTGATAGCCTCTCTTCCTTTGTGAATGGACCCAGTTTAATGACCAGGATGATGGCGTGAGGTCCAGGTGCCGTCATGTTTATACACTTGCTGATCTCCTGTTTCAGATACTTTTCTGGAACATCTGTGTCAAACAGTCCAGGTGTATCTACCACTGTAATTTCTCTTCCAGCCACTTCTCTGGTCTTTTTCCAGCACTCTTTGGTCACAGATGAAGAACTTTTGGTGGCTCTGAAGACTCTTCTGCCCAGGATTGTGTTTCCAGAAGAGCTTTTACCTGCTCCTGTTTTCCCCACAAGCACCATCCTTCTCATGGACACTGAACAAAAGTGAGAGAATTAAAAACCTATTTGCATGAATTAATAGATTGTAAATTAAGAAAAAAAAAAAATCAAACAAATGTGTGACCAGATGTACACTGAATATACTTACTATTTGGAGGATCTAACTCAAGGCTTCCCCTTCTACCTAAAAAAAAAAAAAAAAAAAAATGTAATTTAAAAAAAAAGCTAAAAAACTTTAAAATGTTTTTGCTAACTAATATATCTTCATATCATTTTTTTTATATATATACTTTTAAAAGTCTTGTTACTGAACAATTTACAAATCCAGATTTAAAGCTATAACTACTCATTCATTTCAGAATGTGTTGTTCCAATTTCATCCATACATAATTTCACATTTTTGCAATAAAATATAATTAAAAATATAAAATGGAATCAATGATGAAGAATGCTCAAATTAATGTACCCTATTTTCAGATTTTTTTTATTTTATTTTATTTTATTTTATTTTTAATTTAACCTTCATTTGACCAGAAAAGACTCACTGAGATTAAAAATGTCTTTCACATGAGTGACCTGGACAAAAATACAATTAGTTTCAACACAGATTTACACCATACACACAACATTAAAAACAATTACATTTTGCTGAATCATCTTCCATTTGCCAAAAGACTACTTTAAACTGATCCAAAGAGAGCAAAATTTTTAACTTCAATTTCGATTGAAGGTGATTCCAGTCAAACAGGGCTGCATACACAAAAGCCTTCTTACCTAATTCAGGTTTAGCAAAAAGGAACAGAAAGAGTAAAACAGTTTTGAGAACGTAGAAAATATTTCTTAACAGTTTTCTGTTTAATAAGACTTAGAGCTTAGATCTTAGAGCACCGTGATAAACAGCATCTATAGAGAGAAAATATAATGGTGCAAATTGATACACTACGTCGCGATAATCAAGTACAGATAAAAAAGTAGCAGAAACCAATTTCTTTCTTGCATTAAATGACAAACAAAACTTGTTCCTAAAATAGAACCCAAGTTTAATTTTCAATTTTGCATCAGTTGAGTATTATGAGAACCAAAACATTGTCAACAATAATTCTAATATATTTGTACTCTTTTACTAATTCAATCACGGTACCTTGTCGATTAAATTACCTTCAAGTTTTTTTGAACCTGAAAAAAACATATACTTGGTTCCCTTTCGAAAAGGAACTCGCTCTGCGTATGAATACGCTTTGGGAAACGTCACACGTGACCCAATGTCTGAAAGCCAACTATCAAACAACCTCAATCCCTATTGGCCAGCGACAGCCTATGACGTAATATAGCGCGACCCAGAAGTATAAAGGAGCGCCTGGAGAAACAAGTCAGTATCTATCGTCTTTCGGGTCTGTTCTGCTGACTGAAGCTTATACAGGGCTTGCTGCCCAGAAGAAGCACAACAGTACATAATAGCATCTTGAATGTCATAATTAAGACTGTTTATATAAATAGTGAATAAGAGGGGCCCCAGCACAGATCCTTGGGGGAACAATTTTAGCAGTCTCCATTTAATCAGATAGTTTACTTTTTAATTTTTAAACCAAAGAATAACATAACTATGCTTTTCAATCTATGCAGCAATATTTTGTGACCCACCGTGTCAAAAGCTTTAGATAAATTAATAAAAAAAGAGAGGCACAGAAATGAGAACAGAAATTATCAATTGATCCCTCAATATCGTTGTGGGATTAATAGACAACACTTTGTTTGTATTCAAATAACATGTAACTGTTCACTAATAAAACTTTCTAAAATCTTTGTTAAAACACAGAGCTTTGAAATTGGAAGAACAACAAAAGCTGATTTCCAAATTTCTGGAACAACACCAGTATTTAATGAGAGATTAAAAATGAACAATAAATATTTGTGTCCAGCAATTTGAGTGCTTTATAAACATCCACATTCCTAATTTGTTTAAAATCTATACTTCTCCTTATTTTAACAACTGCGTTAATAAAATCCGAAACAGGAAATGTAATATTTTGTGATTCAGATAGAAAGTCGGAAGCAATAAAGTGCTTATTAAAACAATTTTTCTGAGATACTAAAGGAGTCCATATTTATACATGAAGGGAAGCTAGAAGTGTTTTTACTGCCTGTTAACAGCTTTATGTTCTGCCAAAATTGTGGAGATTACGTGTGTGTAGCAGCTCATAATGTAAAAACTGCCCATAATGTAATAAGTATTACATTATTATTGTAATACAATGTTCAAATGTAATAATTTTCTCAAAACGTAAACATTTTCCATTATGAGAAATATATTACATTATGAACTCCCAAAACATGTCACATTTTCATAATTGTAATTGCTTTTAAAACAGTATAATAATATAACAGTATAATAAATAGTATTCCCTTGCAGTACATTTTTACAAAACTAAATGCAGTCTTAAACTTCTTGCGAAATTCAACATTTAAATATTCGTGCAATTATTAGCATTATTGTCATATTTTTATTTAACATAAAGCATTTGTGTTCCTTTATATAAAGATCCAACAGAACAGACAAGTGAAGATAATGGTGGCAACTTCTACAACTGATACTTTTACTTCTACTTCTTGTATACAGTAAACATACTTTTAAATGCCAAACAGTGTTAAATACCAACATGTGTAAAAATGTTGTAAAAAACCTCCACACATTATAAACTCACCAAAAACATGTCATATTTTCATAATTTTAATGGCTTTTAAAACAACATTTTAAACAACATTAGTATTCCCTAGTAATTTAAATCCAGTCTTAAACTATCTGCTTAATTCAACACACACACCTCATTGCTATATTGATAGTAATCAATTTCTCATAATTATGAACTCAAGTTTTTATTGTTTTCAAAAAAAATTATAACACTATGAATATTTTATAATAATAATAATAATAATAATAATAATAATACTTATTACATTATGTGCAGTTATAACATCATAAATTGCTACAAATGTGCAAATTCAAAAGTAAAACTGTACGAAAACCTTAGAGAAGAAATAAATCTATGTATATGAGCTTAGTTACACAATTATTCTGATCAAAGTCAACCTCATATCATTCCTAAGGGCAGAAAGTTACCTTTTGTCGTGGCCATGGCTAAGATTTACAGCAGATCCGCCTGGCCCGCGCAGATAAAGGCGAATCACTCCACGGCGAACACCGGTAGCAGGAAACAGACCGTAGACTTTTTTGCCTTATACAGTACTATCTACAGGAGCCTTTGAATGTATGATTAAAAGAACAGTAAAATATGGTGGATTTTCGCTAAGTCATATGATTTAATGTCGTCAGTCAATGTACTTTTTTTCAGTCAGTTTTGGAACTGATGCATCTACTTGGATCTGATATAGTGGTCGGTGAATTGTCAACAGAAAATGTGCACTGAATTAAAGCTCAAAGCATGAATGCAAAGAAAGACAGCTTGTTTTTAAGTCACTTAATGTAGAACTAACTCTTTATAACTCTTTAACTTTTATAGCCTAGCTCTCTGTCAAGTGAGGGGAAGGATTTATTAGAAAGTGCGAGGGAAGGATGAGGGTTACAGATAATGTGGTTCTCAGGTTTAATTTAGTAGTTTTTTGATTACATCAGTCCGAATGATGATCGCATTCACAGAAGCAAATAAATCCCACAGGTGCCACTTTATTGTCGTAAAATATTTTTTGAAGAAACACTTCATCAGAACACGTCTGAAAACAAAATAATCTATAAAGACAAACACATGAGCTCGAAGTCTGAAAAGGTGAAACGGTTCCTTTTACGTTGTGGTTGAGCGAAAAACTTGAGAGGGCAGCTGTGCACACTCACAAAATAAAATTCAGTTGTGACATTGTGCTGAAGGTCATTTCTAACGAAATACATTTTCACCTAGAGTGTCTTAAGTGCTTCTCAGTATCTTGACCACCACAAGTAAAGTGAAAAAGAATATAAAGTCTTATACATTTAATATGTTTTCCTGGTGCATAACGGTTCACTCTGCATTTAAAGGTAGGGTAAGTGATGTTTGAAAAATGCTGTTTGAAGTGTGTTGGACAGACACAACAACTAGCATGTAGCCAATCAGCATTAGGGGGCATATGACAGTGGAGGAGACAGAATGAGCAAGAGGGAGATTTGAAGAAAGACTGTAGAAAAAGAGATGGTTGAGAAACATTACAAAACAGAAAAGCTCATAAGAATATCACTGGAAAATGAAGCGTTATGATCAGGAAATATAATATAATAATATTAGAAAAGCTTTCCAACACTGGAGAGAGCTAAGCGCGAAGGCCTGAATGAACAGTTTAGTGTCCTTGTCAGTTGTTAGTTAGATTAAAGGGTGAGTTTTGGAGGAGGAGCAATGAAGAGTTGATTTCAAATATCTACAATGTTCAGCAATGACTCACCTTGGCTATTAAGTATAATGACAAATTACGGTATTTCACATTTTTATACAGTGTTTTTATGTTTTCTTAAATTAGTAGCACTATTAAAATTTGTTCTGCACCGTTATAGCTCATGTGTGGCTCATATCTGTAGTCCAGACCTGGGCCACACAAGGGCCGTAATTCTGGGCTGCATGTGGGCCGATAAACAAGAAGAAATGGTCAGAATCCAAGCCAAATCTTATTATTTTCCTTCAGGAGACTAAAGCCTGAATTACTCAACATGTTCACAAATTCACTTGGGTAAGCGACAAAAGTGATGTCATTGTGGTGTTGGCATTAAATACATTTATTTCATACTAAGTATACTTTAAATCCATTACCATATTTATTAAGTGATATATCACTTAGGACTCCTGATATAAAATACTTTATTTAGAGTATTTCTTTATTGCACAATGCACATTTCTTAATAATATGCCTAAAAAGTATTTTAATATCACTATTAATAAGAATTGTATGATCTTTGTATAATATCAGTATTTAAATATTTGAATTGTTCCTAATGTTTACTTGCAGTTCCACTTCAACACAATTAAAAATACTTCAGTATATATTTAGTTGGTCCTTAACACTACCACACAATTAAAGTGGATTAAGTACACAATTAGTCGTTTCAATTTAGCAAACTTTAAGTACACCAGTTTAGTAAACCAAAAGTACAGTTGCAGGGTAAATACAACCACAAGCCAAGTACACTTAGACTACTTAATTATACTTTTAAGTGTAAGTATTGGCCAAATATATTTACTGTAGACTTCTCTGTCAGTATAAGTCAAGTATACTTAAATGTAATTTTGAGTATATTTTTAAGAAGTACATAAAGTATATTTCTGAGAAGTATATAAAACGTAGACTGAAAGTATATTTTCTTATTTTTTGTTTAAAAGAAGTATACTACACTCAAAAAAATGGTTTTGCAGCACTGTTGATTTTACCCCAATATGTTTTGTTAAAATAACACACATACATTTCTTTTCCCACCAAAACACTATTGTATTGCGTTTCATTAACTGAAACTGTGCCAATTTCCACTATACTAAATTATCAGTCGTTAAACTAATGTAAAGTGTTTCAGTTCGCGATTCAAAAAAAAACCCGGATGTGACGATTTCCAACGTATTGAAAGAAGACGGCGCGAAGGAGCAAGGCGAATGCCGTCAGACCTACTACCAGCGAGGTAAGAAAATATAAAGTTATTCTAAAGGCAAAGTGTTTAATTTCTATTAGTGTTTGGGCTCTGGGATGCTTTTAATATATTAACTATTGAATATTGTGTGAATCTTTTTTATTTCGCCATTAATGGATGATTCCATGCGATTGAAAGATGCGGGTTTATTTGTAACATTGTTACTTGTGGAAAGTGGATGATTCTCTGTAGTGTATGCCGTTTAAACGTGAAAAACGTTTTACGTGACAGTGATATTAAAAGTCAAAACTCAGTACACACCTTAAACTAAATGTGCAGAAAAGCAGATGAATACAGCATATGAATGCAACGCGTTTAGTTGACGTAGGCTACACGTTCATATTCTGGGTTAATCTGTATGAATAGCATGTGTTTAAAACATGGAAGGAAAACGCTTATCGTGTAACTAAACGCATTGCGCTCATATTTTGGGCTCATCTGCTTTTACTGGAATAGTGTTTCAGAGTTTGGTCTTTGATTATCACAGTCTTAGTATCCTTCACCGACAGGACTTAGGCTAAACCAGGATTAGGCATTATTTCAATTAGGGCATTGTAGCTTTTATAAACGTAAACTAGAAAAAAACATTACTGGTGTGCATCTTGAGATAAAACAATGACATCCACATTTTAAGATATATCAGTACAAGTTGCTTTCAGTTAAAACAGCTAAAATATGCATTTTAGTCTAGGACTAGCTTAAGCCTCGTCTGTGAAAATGGGGAAAAGCCTTTTATAATCTCCTAAAACCTCCCAGTGTAGTTTCTAAGCTATGCAAGTCCCAGTAAAAATTCACTGAAGCAAGTACAAATAATGCCACATTCGCCCTGGTTTTTGGAGTTCGTCTTTGGTGAAATAAAGGAATGTCACAACTTTATTGAAGGAGAAAACTGTTTTGGCTAAGGTAAGTGAAGCACTGTATTGTATTTTTAGGATTTAATAAAAGTAGTTAGTTAGAACCCATGGCTTGGCACAATAAAACTGCTAAACCTGCTCTTCACAATTTTTTTTTGTTTTAAATTTATCCCATTGGTGTCAACATTCGTATTCAAATTGAGGAGTTGTCCTTGGACAAAAAAATTAAACATCTCTTGGTGCCCACTACACAGGTATGAAGAACTACACTTATTAAAACCTTGTATTAACCCTTGTCGTTTGGGGAAGTACACTCAGGGTCTTCGGGGTCTCCACATACCCCAGGCAACAAAATGCAATTTTGTAACATAATACTTTTTTTTTTTTTTTTTTTTTAACAAATGTAATTTTACTGTTTATTAATGTTTTACTCCATGTTTGTACAGTTTTTGGATGATTTATCATATTTTTTTTTTAATTTATATAAATAAATTAAAAAAATATTTTTTTAAAATAGGTTTTTATACAAAAACAGCTTTTTATGTAAAATTCACTTTATAAAAGACCCACATTTCTAAATTTAATTCATGGGAATAACATGGATAATTTGACATGGTTTAGTGTAACATTTTTGCCCATCTTTTGGAAAAAGCAGTTTTAAAAGTAAAAAAAATAAAATTGTAATCATTTTTACTAGTAGATGGCTGCAGAGCTCCACTATTTGCTATTTGACTGACTGAAAGAATTTTCACAAGTTTTTTTTTTTTTTAGTTGGATTCATATCTAAATATTATGAAATCCCAATTATAACAATAAAGGCTAATTTTGTCAATTTAGTATTTTTTGTAATGGAAAAAAAAATCAGTTTTTCCAATATTGTTACATTTTGAGACCCACTTAGAAAATGGACAAAATTCATCCTCAAAATCAACATTACTGAAAAACTTTTTTTTTTTTCAGTACAAAACAAAATGCTAAACTTTGACAAAAAATAATTTTTATTGTTAGAATTGTGATTTCATAACATTTAGATATGAATCCAAAAAAAAAAAAAAAAAAAAAAACTTGTGAAAAGACGTCTTTCAGTCAGTCAAATAGCAAATAGTGGAGCTCTGCAGCATTTACTGGATAAAGTGATCATTTTTTACCTTTAAAACTGCCTTTTTCAAAAGATGGGCAAAAATCTCACACTAAACCATGTCAAATTATCCATGTTATCTCCATGAATGAAAGTAAGAAATGTGGGTCTTTTATAAAGTGAATTTTACAGAAAAAGTTGTTTTTGTATAAAAAAAATATATATTTATTTATTTTATTTATATAAATTTAAAAGATATGACAAATCCTCCAAAAACTGCACAAATATGAAGTAAAAACTAGGGCTGTCAAACGATTAATCACGATTAATCGCATACAAAATAAAAGTTTGAGTTTGCCTAATATATGTGGGTGTACTGTGTGTAATTATTATGTATATATAAATACAAACACATGCATGTATATATTTGAGAAATATTTACAAGTATATGTATTTATTTATATTTTTATATAATTTATATTATATATAAATACATTTTTTTGTACATAAATAACATATTTCTCTTAAATATATACATTAATTTGTGTGTATTTATATATACATATTATTTACACACATTACTCACACATATATTATGCAAAATCAAACTTTTATTTTGTATGCGATTAATCACGATTAATCGTTTGACAGCCCTAGTAAAAACATTAATAAACAAAGTAAAATTACATTTGTTTTTTAAAAAACAATTTTGTTAAATTACATTTTGTTGCCTGGGGTCTGTGGAGACCCCAAAGACCCTGAGTGTGACTTTTTTTTACTCTGATATAACAAGATATCACTCCAATTTTTTTTCTTTGTAGACGTAGAAAGTGTAAACAACTGTACAAAGTTTCAAGGTCATTTGGACAAAGAACATTTTTTTTTTTATATTTGAGCAAACGTCGTTTGGGGTCTAAAAAGACCCTATAAGGGTTAAAGGGTTAGTTCACCAAAAAATGAAAATTCTGTCATTAATTAATCACCCTCATGTCGTTCCACACACCCGTAAGACCTTCGTTCATCTTCAGAACACAAATGATGATATTTTTGATGAAATCCGAGGGTATCTGATCTACTCCTAGGCAGTGATGTCATTGCACCTTTTGACATTCAGAAAGGTAGTTAAAAAAATGGTTAAAATAGCCTATGTGACTGCAGTGGTTCAACCTTAATGTTATGAAGCAGTGGGAATACTTTTTTTGCACTAAAAACAAAAATAATGACTATATTCAACAATTTGAACTGTTGTCATACGTAGTGAACTAAGTGCAGACTGACTTGTTTACATCTGAATAACAGCTCATTATTGGCCGACTCCTGTGTCAGCATCAAATGCACATGTTCAGCTTCGGCCAATACGGAGTTGGCATTCGGATGTAAACAAGGAAGCCTGCGCTAAATTGACTACGTATGATGACGGTTCCAATTGTTGAATAAAGTCATTATGTTTTTGTTTTTGACCACAAAAAGTATTCTTATCACTTCATAACATTAAGGTTGAAGCACTGCAGTCACATAGGCTATTTTAACCATGTTTTTAACTACCTTTTTGGACATCAAAAGGTGCAATGACGTTTCTGCCTATGAGTGGATCAGATACCCTCGTATATCAGCAATTTGTGTTCTGAAGATGAACAAAGGTCTTACTGTTATGAAACGACATGAGGGTGAGTAATTAATGACAGAATTTTTATTTTAGGGTGAACTAACCCTTTAAAACATATTCCCTCACTTGGTCATGAGCATGCATAAAAAAACAGATTGTTTATTTTAATTTTAAAGGGTAAAGGCTATATTTGGTTAATGTTATTTGCATCTTTAGGCTGGTGACATTGAAGTGAAGAGAGAGTGCATAATCAAATCTCTGTCTACACACAAGAAGGCCCTAGCAGTCTGATTTGGGAGTATATGGTGAGTATATGTGCTTTTTAAAATGTTGTTTATTTTCAAGGATGCTAAATGCTTTGTTAAAGTTAATACACAGGAATTTAAGAGTACTGTTTTTTTTTTTTTTTTTTTTTTAAATATCCACCCTAGGATACAGATAGGAGGTGATTCAGAAGACTTTGATGGGAACTTATTTCATAAGACTTGAAGGTGCAGACATAGAAGAGAGCCTAGCAGATGTTGGAGTGGTGTTAAAGGGGAAAACGGTTCTTCAGGACCTTAGCAGTGTCCCATATGCAACAACCATGTTGATGGGACTAATATATGGACTGAATTTGAGATACCCTTCTGAATTCAGGTATACTTTCAAGCACTGCAAAATTTGATGGCAAGTTATCCAATAAAGTGCACTGAAGAGCACATTACCATCTGGACATTTTTGTAAATATAAAAAAAAAATAAAAAAATAAATAAATACAATTAAATTTTTTTATTTTATTATCTTTTTACCAGGTTTTTTTACCAAGTAAATTTTTTTTACCAGGTTAATTTTCACTTTTCTGAGCAGAAACCTTTCGACTTTAACATGTGCAAATACTTTTTACAGTCTGATGTAAAAGTAATTTTAGATCAAGTTTAAAGACTCTTGATTGTAATGACTGTTTAAAACACTGTTTTATTGCAACTGACAAATACAGTTTGATAACTTGTTACATATTGTCTTTTTTTTTGTCTCTACAAGGCAATCACACACAAAAAAAATGCTGCTTTGAAGGGTGTTACTTTAAATAGAAATCACTGAGTTAAAGTAACAAAAACTAATTGGATGGAACCACTGTCCATAATTTAATTGTGTTATTTGAAACAAATCTCTTTGTGTTGGTTGAATGAAACATATTTGGCCAGTTTTAAATAAACTAAAGCATGTTCACTAAACTTAACCAATTTAAGTTACAGGGAAGCAATTACATTGATTTGGTTGGACATTACTATTTTAAATAGATTCGTCCTCATTCAGTTGTGTTGTCACAACACAGGAAGTTTACATAGATTCAAAAAATTCCATTAATGTTAATGAAAAACAATTTGCTTGTGTGGAACCACTGTCCATAATAAAATTAAGTAGGTTTAAAGAGTCATTTTTTTGAGTGTAATAGCACACTTGAATAAACTTCCTTTTCATCAGGGAAACTCATAGCATTACTGCAGCTCATATATCTACAGTTATTAATTACATTCATAATTAAACTAGTCATTCAGCACTGTATTCTACCATACATTTACATAGACTTCAGTCAGGTTAGATGCCATTTTGGATTTTTACACAGGTGAAAACTTCGCTCTGAGAGATCAACATACTGTGCACAGCCTCATTTTCATTCTTGTCAAAAGTATGGCGCTACTCTCATGATCTATTTGTTATGACAAACAAAAATGTATTTAATACAGAAATGCCTTGCCCTAAACCCCCACCACACACACACACACACACACACACACACACACACACACACACACACACACACACACACACACACACACACCTTCCCTTCCCCCTGACTCAAGTCACTGTAAGTTCTTCAAGATGTATAATGTATCTGGTGTATCTATTGTTTTTTCTTTTCATGTTTGATATCATTTTAAATGTCTCATTGCAATTGGTAAAATGGTCTCAGTTTCACAGCAGTCATTAGTATTATGATGAAGATTGAAAACTAAGGATAATTATATCCTCCTTTTGGGTGTTGAAACACCCACTCCCCTCCCCCAAAACAGGTGTTGGTGTAATAAATATTTACAACCCTTTTGTTCTGGTCTGTATATAAGGTAAAGAGCAAAGCGGTCAGGCGGGATCTTTACATTACTGTGTGCATATGTATTTCTTTGATGTTGCATTTATTATTTCTGAATTGGCTTCTAACTGTAATGTAATTGGCATGATACATTTTTACTTGACAAATGAAATATTATATTTGGTTTATTCTGTATTATTCTTAATTCATTATTTCTAGTAGATTAAAGCAAAGGTATTACCTCAAATAAGTGTTCAGGATTGTTCATACGGAAGGTTTAATAGATGGAGCATGGGGCACGTCAATTAAGTCCATTTTGATTTCTGACTATCGCTGCCTTAAATAGGTTGCAGTTTTCGTAAATATATAAAAACTATGCTTTTTGTTACGAGTAAGCAGAGCACAACCGACTTAAAGGTAGATATTTACCCTGCATCCAATGTTTAAGGTCAGAACTGATGAGTTTGTGTCCAAGAAGAGCATTCAGTCGGTCGCTGCGACTTTTCTAAAGCGATACCGGGACCACAGTGAACGAATAATTGAAGATATAAGGTAATCAGAATAATAAAAAAATCTACATTAATGCATAACCAATTATTAATTTCTAATTGGGAACACAACCTAAGAATAAGAATTATTTGAATTTGGAGTCAGATTAAATGAGTAAAATTAAGTGAACTTCACAGAGGTGCTGAAAAGACATGAGACTGTCCTCCAAAAAAAAAAAAAAAAAAAAACACCCTATAGGTAATTTTTCAAGCACCTTATTACAACCTATATTTATGTTTTGAAGTCATGCGCCCTCTAGCTGGTGTAAAAATAATGACAGTGTTGTGTTACATCTGTGACGTATGACTGTCATTATTACCGATCAAAATGCATGTTCATTTAAATGCAGTGTGTGGACTTTTTATACCATTTCTCCTATTTCCATTTACCAAAACTATTTTTTATTAATGACTACACCCACCCCACCCCTAAACCTACCCTTAATGATTCATAGTGCATTTATACTTTATGAGCACATGTGTTCCTTGGGATTGAACCCACGCTCACATAATCACATAATTGCATATTGTTATTGCAATGCATTAACAATGCATTAAAATGAAAGTGTCCTGTTGTCGATAGGGGCGCCACTTTAGTAAACGCTCCTGTGAGTCGTATTTCAGGGAAGTTTTTTTTTTTTTTTTTCTTCAATGCCAAGCGAGATATTTTATTTAACAGAAGTCGCCTACATCGAACGGCCAGTTTTTTTTTTTTTTTTTTTTTTAATTAAACTTTCAAAATTACAGAATTCAATAGCAATACAATTCCACACATTTCCACGTTTCAAGTATACAATGAGAGAACAATAGTTAAAATAAAAACAACAAAATAAAACAAAATTAAAAGGGCATCACAAACATATTAAATTCATTTAGCAAAAATACAGTTCTTTGGGCTTTTCGGTTTTTTGAAAACTTTATAGATTCTAAATAACCTTTAAAGACTGTTTGAAAATGAGCAAAACTGGGTTTCGAGTTATTCCATTTAGATTGATGAATGAAAAATTTTCCCAGTAACAAAAACAAGTCGACAATATATATTATTCTTTTGGAAAAGTCATATTCATGTGAATGAAGTAAAACAGAGGACAGATTTAAGACTAGGTTGCAATTCATTTTAACACTTAGAAATTGTGACATCTCATACCAAAAGAAAGATGAACAGGCACATTCAAAAAATAAATGCACAATAGACTCTCTTTCACAATTACAAAAAGAGCAATTGTAATCAATATTCAGATGAAAACGCTCTAATGTTTCTTTCACAGGATATATTCTGTGAGCAATTTTAAATGACACTTCTTTGGTTTTATTTGTTACACAATACCGACTAAGAACTCCCCAAAAATTTTCCCACTCAAAAGAAGGAAACATATTAACCCAAACAAATTTAGATGGAGGAGAAGAGATATTAACAAAAAGAGATCTAATTGATCGGTTACTGCATTTATCATTAATTAAATCAAGTTCATCTAAAAACAGATGTTTAGAGACTTTACTCCCTACAGTGTTACACCAAGTACCCTGATTTCTGAACAGAGATAGAATTTTGGCAGAAATAGAATTCAAGACAATACAATATTCTTTAACAGAAATATGACACTTAAATTTCAGACATAGTTCATCAATACTCAAAAACTGACCTTCAGTATTCAACAAGTGACTAACTAATAATATATCTGACTCAAACCAATGTTTAAAAAATAAGGATTTGTTTTGGTGTGTGATATACTTGTTATTCCATATAAAAAAAGAGTGAGGAGAGAAGTTGTGCTTAAAAGCCAAACACCACGTTAAAAGGACTTGCCTGTGAAAATTCGATAATTTAAGAGGTATTTTGTTAATATCAAAACTGCATCTAAGAAAAAAATTAATACCACCAAGTTGATTAAATAAATGGTTAGGGAAAATATTCTACATAGAGCAATTATTTTTAATAAAATTTTTTAACCAATTTATTTTAAAAGTGCTATTCAAAGTCATAAAATCAACAACATTTAAACCACCCTGATCATATGGGATGCATAATATATTTTTCTTTAAATAATGAGGTTTGTTTTTCCAAACAAAATCAAAAATTAACTTGTCAAACTCTTTGGTAAATGTCTTAGGTACAAATAGAGCTTGGGAGACATATGCAGATCTTGACAAACCTTCAGATTTCGACAGTAAGACACGACCATAAATGGACAAATCTCTCTGCAACCAAGAGTTAAATTTTCTTTTTGTATTGTTGAGAATTGGATGAAAGTTAAGAGAATTACGATAAGATTCATCTTTACAAAGTTTTACACCAAGATATGTGACTACCTCCTTAACAGGGATTCCATTAATTTCATCAAAGTTAACATTTTTAAGTGGAAATATCTCACATTTGCTAACATTAAGGTTGAGACCAGATACCTTAGAAAAATTATTTATGGTACTAATTGCTTTGCTAACCTCTGCAGCATTTTTTAAAAAGAGTGTTGTGTCATCAGCCAGCTGACAAATTTTTAATTCATTCCCAAAAATGTTAATACCTTGAAAGAAATTCATATTTACATAGCAAGAAAGAACCTGTGTGACGAGCAGAAAAAGAAACGGAGAGATTGGACAGCCCTATCTAATGCCCCTAGAGAGAAAAAACCTACCAGAAGTCCCATTAATCAATTTAACAGAGCTGCTACATTCTGTGTACAGGGTTGTAATTGCCTTTCTAAAAAAGATTCCAAATTTAAAGTATTCTAATGTTGCGAACATGAATTTGTGCTCCACTGTATCAAAGGCTTTATTAAAGTCAATAAATAGTATTAGGTTGTCATCATCAAGAAGGTGACTGTAATCAATAAAATTAAGAATAAGACGAATATTGTTGCATATATGCCTCCCTTTCATGAAACCTGACTGAGACTGATCAATTAGGGAATCCAAACCTAATTTAAGCCTGCTGGCAAAAATAAGAGAAAACAGTTTGGCATCAGTGTTTAACAATGTTATAGGTCTCCACCCATCTAGAGATAGAGTATCCTTATTTGGCTTCGGTATTAAGGTAATTATACCCTGTCTAAGAGATGGAGGTAAAATGCCATTCTTTATAGACTCATTAAACATAGCTAAAATAAATGGGCAAAGGGCATCTCTGAAAGTTTTAAAGAATTCATTCGTAAGCCCATCATTACCAGGAGATTTGTTGTCCTTGAGCTTCTTAATATTGTCAATAATTTCAGTAATACAAAGTTCTTTCTCACAAATGTTGCCAAATTCATCGTTAACAAAACTTCTATTATCCAAATTTTCTAAAAAGGACTCCATTGAGGGATACTGAATTTCAGAGCTAGAATACAAAGTTTGATAAAACTCTGCTATATATTTTGAAATTGTAGGTAAATCATCGGTGACAGTGTTATTTATGCATAATTTATTAATTGATAATCTTTCACCATTTCTTTTTTCCAATGAATAAAAATATCTTGTGTTTTTTTCACCATGTTCAAGCCACTTCCTTCTGGAGCGTATGAAAGCACCTTTTGCTTTCTCCTCATAGAATGTATTTAAATCCCCTTGTAACTTTATGAGATTTTTAGTATCTTCTTCTGTTAAATCTGTTCTATCACACAGGGCACCAAACTCTTGAATGATGGCAATTAGTACCATAAATATTAGCAATAATATATTGTTTATGAGAATCATCTAATATGAGTATTAGCCACCTTCCATTATTATTACTTTCATTATGAAGAATTTTCCCCTTGAAATTTCCTTTGAGAATAGCGACTCCTGCTGATCTATTTGTACCATGACATAACCAGATGTCCTGACCCCATTGACTTTTCCAAAAATTATAATCATCCTTTGAACTATGCATTTCTTGTAATAAATAAAAATCAGCCCTTTTATCTTTCAAAAACACAGCCTTTCTTTTGTTTATATCGCGGATGCCCCTAACATTAAGAGAAACTAATGAAAAAGACAGGATTAGAGATAACTTGAACAACTGCTATAAACTCGTTCACCAAGTAGAACAAACAATTCCCGGTCAACCCTTCTGTTTTTATGAACATGAACTTGAACTTATCAAAAAAATAAAACAATACATTTGTACATAAGTAGATGGAGAAAGAGAGAGAGATGAAGCGTTAGAGAAAAAAACAACTGTCTATTAGTAGTTTTAACAGTTCAACATTAAAAAAAAAACAAAAACAAAAACAAAAACAATCTCATTAAAACGTCACGTCAACTGTTTCAAGGTTTCAGTTTTCATTAATTTTCTCTCTTCTGGTTCTTTCCTCAGGACACTAAAACAGATAAATTCATCAGATCTCCATTTTATCACCTTTTGGTCGAATCTGGATCCCATCCACATACGCCTTCGCTCCAACAAAGTACGCCGTTTTCCCAGCTTTTCTTGCGCGCTCCACTTCTGGCCACAGACTTTGTCTCGCTGCTCTGTCCGCGGGCGTCAAATCCTCTTTGAATTGCAACTTGCTAGTCTTTAAATATTCGCTGTTTTTTGCTGCTTTCCAGAGAATATCTTTCTCAGATCTCGAAATGAATCGAATGATCACAGGCCTGGCTCGCTGGTTCTCACTATTAAGCCTACCCAGTCGATGAGCCACATCAACTGTGCTCGTGTTGAAAGCTGGAACGACAGCTCGACACACCTCCTTCACTCGGGCCTTGACGTCCTCTTTGCTATTCTCCGACAGCCCGTAGAGTCGTAAATTCCATCTCCTTCCATAACGTTCAGCGTCGGACAGTCTCTCTTCTAATTTCGCAATTTTCTGTTCATAAGCTTCATGTTTCTGTTTGAGTGCGTCCATTTCAATGCGAAAGCCGCCCACTTCGTTGTATATGCAGTCCACTTTCTCCCGCAAATCTTGGACGAGCACAGCATTTTCGGAGACTTTTGATTCAATTCTGTCCGATCTCTCGTTAATTAAGTTATACAAATCAATCAATGAAAACTCCTTTTTTTTTCTTACTCGCAGGGCTACTTGTTCCATCGATCTTGGTCTTCTCCGCATTAGTAACATGTGCATAGGAATGTACGTCACATTGTGCGCGCTTTTCTCCTTTCCCTGCCATGGCTTAGGTAAAGGCCAACTCAGTTCAGATCAGTAAAAACTTATTGATATACACGGCGAAAAAGTAGATAGAGTTCAACAATTAGACACAAAGTTCATAAAATATATTGTTTGTCGTCAGTTCATAATAAAAAAATAATGTTAGAAGGGTAAAACCGGAAAATGCAACTCCACTTAGAAAAGATCGTCTTCACCTACCGCCATCTTGGCTCCTCCCTCGAACCGTATTTCAGGGAAGTGACAAACGACCTGTATGATCCCCTAGTGGAAAAAAAGTATACTTTATTGTATTTTAAATATATTCCATTTTTCTATAGTACACTGCAAATATACTAACAAAAAATGTACTATCATTAAATATATAAAAAGTATATTAGTATCATATTTTCACAATGCAACTTTTAACACACTTTAAAGTAATTGTACTTTAGTATATTTTCTAAAAAATATATTTTAGAAAAATATACTTGAAGTGTAAGTTCAGTTTATTTTTAAAAGTGTATTTATTTGCACTTTATAAAAATATATTTGAGGTATATTTTAACAGTGTGCTGAAAATGATCATTGTAACAATGCACTGAAAGTATATTTAAAAAAATACATTATTTAATATCCTGAAGTTGTAGTGTATCTAATGTTAAATTTGAGTATATTTTTTAAGTTTACTTCTTCATCCTTGGAATTCATTATATTACTTGTGCTATTTATTTCAGTATGAATGCATTACAAGCCCATTTAGTATATGCAGTGTAGCCTATACAATTTCCAAATATGTGTAAATGTTTATTAAGTTTACATTGGCAGAATCATTTTACAATCGTACACACAAATCTATATTAAACAACACACCAGCAGCACAAGTAATGCGAAAAAATATGTTGAGTGGTTAAACTTATCGGAATTCAAATGTCTCTTCAACTTGGTCTGTGACCAATCAGATTTTGTTGCTCACTGCCTTCAGCCAATCAGAGCTGCTGACGTCACGGTCGTCGTCTGAATCCCCTCGCTCAGTCAGTCAGGTGAAGTATAATGTTGCAATGTATAATTTATTTAATAAAACACTGAAAGCGCAATATATCGCTCAATCTTGGGGATTCTGACCAGTTCAATCAAGTGACATCGCAGACTGACCGTGATGGCGACGACAACCGGCTAATCTAATGTCCTACGCGATCCTGAAAGAACCGGAGAAAAGTGCTGCTATTGGGAGGTGAGTTGTAGTCTACCAGTTAACAAACTTTATTTTATTTTCTTTAACAAACGGAGAGCGATATTTCGGCTTGATATCTCCTTTTTGAGTTTTTGTGTGGTGGTTTATGGAACATGTTTGTATGCAGCACCAAAACATTCATATGATTGGTCAAATCGGCCCGTATTCTGTACGATATTAATTCATAAAGTGTTACTATGTACCGAAAACAATATCGACATGCCATTCTGATACAGTTCCCTGCTGCTAATCCTCATTTACTGTTCAAAAATAGTATTGGTTCAATGTAGGATTTAGACAGACTATTGTAAACGTGAATAAAGAGTTGAACATGCTGTCTTATATCTTTGGTATATTCTGTCAACAGATGCTGTTCTTCACGAGTCTCTGCGGTCATCATTGTGCCATCAGACACAATGAGAAGCTCATCAGAACATGGAATATAATGTGTAATTTGTATTTGTGTATAGAGGGTCACCATGGTCCAATATTTTTTTTTTCTTTAATGGAAAACATGGTAATTTTTGCTGAATCTAAGTTTAAATAAAAACTATTGTATTTGTTAATGAAATATGTCTCTTCATTAGTGATGTTGTTACATTTTATTTATTTTAATGGCCTTGAAAACAAATGCATTCAACTTTGGGAAAATGTGTTAAACTGTATTTAAATAGTAGCACAACTGTATTGTGTGAGATTATGTAATTCAAAGTACAGTAGTCAACATTTGAAGTGGATCAAAAAAGTCAGAACAACTTTGATTAAAGGTTTTGATCCGCTTCAAATGTATATATTATACAAAGTATAAGTAATAACAAAGTATTGTTATTGACTGCAAAGTGTGTAATGTTTAATATTTGGAATAAGCCAAAGGTACTGAGCATACAGTATATACTATTACCTGTAAAATAATATATTCAGTGTATATTGCTTGTGTTTTCTGAAGACACTCGTAATTATTTTGTAATGTACTTAAATCACAAATAAAGTGTACTTATAACACAAAGTGTACTCATAACAGAAATAAAGTATACTTATAATACAACGTATATTATAACAAAAAATATACTTTTAACACAAATAAAGTATACTTTAATATCACTAATCAAGTATGTAATTAGTCCCTACACAGACATATACTTAAAGTGTACTAAGTATACTTGAAGTTGTTCCAATTTAGCACACATAAGTATACTAAATATACTTAAAGTTGTATTTTAATACTACTTAATTTCAACTTAAATATACTTAGTACAAAATTAGTTGTTTCAAAATAGCACACTTTAAATGAACTAATCATTAACACACTTGAAATATACTAATAATTAGTCTTGCTACAAGTATACTTAGTATACTTTTTTTGCACTAGGGTCGTATTGGTTGGAGGACATGTTGAAAGACATACATGCGTTAACCTTCGCCCAGGCCGCCGGATTCCGTTTTTGGGCCGATGCGGGGTTCCGCATGTATCCATTATGTATACACATGTATCCATCCATCCTCAGCACAGGAGGTTCCTCAGATTTGCTTTTGGGGGGGAAGCTTATCAGTACAGGGTTCTTCCTTTCGGCCTAGCACTTTCACCCCGCACATTCATGAAATGCGTGGATGCAGCTGTGGTTCCTCTGCAACTCCAGGGTATCCGCATGTTGAATTATATCAACGATTGATTGATTCTAGCTCAATCCGAGCAACTGGCAGTTCAATATCGAGATGTTGTTCTGTCCCACAGTAGAAGGTTAGGGTTGAGACTCAATGCCAAGAAGAATGTGCTTCTTCCAGCTTGAAGGAACCTCGCATCGGCCCAAAAATTGAATCCGACAGCCTGGGCGAAGGTTAACGGGTGTATGTCTTTTCATCGCCTCTGTGAAGTTCACTTAATTTCACTCGTTTAATCTGTCTCCAATTTCAAATGATTATTACTCTTAGGTTGTGTTTCCAATTAGAAATTAATCATGACGCAGATTTGTGGAAATATGGACTCCAATAATCTACTGGTCATAATGATTTCAGAAGAATCCAGAATAAATCAAATATAACATTTTATTTGTTAAGTAAAAATGTATCATGTCAATTTCATAGTTGGACAATTAGAAACCAATTCAGAAATAATAGATGCATAACATCAGTGGAATGAAGACACTTGCCCATCACTGTATGGGGGCCTCTGGCTACAGAAGATCCCTGTAATGAGGTTCTAGTTTAGGGAATGAAGAGGACAGGGTCGGCTTGACTGCTGGCGGTGGCTTTATTTTCAAAATTCACTCTCAAAAACAGACGGCTGTGCAAACAGCACAGATACAACAACAATGTCACAAAGTAACTTTCACTCCAGCATAAACTTTCTCTATCTGTCGGGGTCCACCAGTCAGCAGTCCTTCTCTCTCTCGCACACTCCTGTTTCTCCTGGTGTTTTATCCTCTCTCCATGCCAATTACTGAAACAAGAGACAAGTGTTTGTTATTTGCGTTTAACCCACTCACTCACTGTGAGTCTCCCGACTCTCTCTCCCGCTGCAGACCTCGCTGAACCACGCCCCCTCACCACATACCCCCACTGCCCGACTCAGGCCGGGGAGCCAGTTTGTCCACCTGTGGCATTGGATATGCGTCGAACTTCGACACAGCATTCACCTTGCGGTAATCCACACAGAACCGCACTGAGCTGTCCGTTTTAGGAACCAAAACTATCGGGCTCGCCCAGTTACTGCTGGATTCTTCTGTTATCCCCATTTCAAGCATTGCTCCTAATTCTGCCTGCACTACCTTTTTCTTGTGTTCAGGCAATCGATACGGCCGGTTGCGAACCACCACGCCCGGCTCTGTCTCGATATGGTGCTGAATGAGGTTTGTACGGCCAGGTAGGGGAGAAAACATGTCAGCAAACTTTGCTTGTAACTTAGTCAAATCAGTGAGCTGGGAGGGCGAGAGGTGATCTCCCCCTGGGGCCAGAGCGAGAGATTGTTTTTTTATATTCGCCTCCGGCCTGAGATCATCCTCTCTGCTAATCACCGTCGCCAGCATCACTGATTCTGCCTCATTCTATTTCTTCAGGAGATTGAGGTGGTAAATTTGACGTGCTCCTCTCCTATCAGACCGTATTACCTCATAATCGAGCTCTCCAACTTGCCGTGTGACCTCAAATGGTCCTTGCCACTTTGCAAGTAATTTTGAACTTGACGTGGGGAGTAATACAAGCGCTTTATCTCCCGGTGAAAATTTGTGTAAATTAGTCCCCCTGTCATACAGCCGGCTCTGTCTGTCCTGGGCTTGTAACAAATTCTGAATTTCGTTTTTTGATTGAGACAGTCTGTCCTCCCAAGTTTCTCTTAGGACTCCACGGAGCTGTGGAGGCTTGCAGGACCTCTCACACAGCAAACAACAGGGGTTCTAACCACTTATCCCAATTTTTGGCGTTTTCCTGAACGAATTTACGAATCATGGTTTTAAGTGTGCGATTAAAATGTTCGACCAGCCCGTCAGTTTGTGGGTGAAAGACGCTGGTAAGAATCAATTTAACGCCCAATAACTTGTAAAGTTCCCGTGACATAAATGCCGTGCCTTGATCAATGAGGATTTTTTCCGGAATCCCCACTCGGAAGATTAGACTAAACAGTGCGTCCGCAACACTCTTAGCGGAAATGTTGCAGAGAGCCACTGCCTCTGGATATCGTGTTGCATAATCCACAATGACTAATGCAAAATGATGCCCTCTTGCTGAGTGCTCTAATGGCCCGATGAGGTCCATACCAATTCTCTCGAAGGGGACCTGCATTAATGGGAGGGGGCACAAAGGCGCTTTTGGGGTGGCCGGTGGGTTTACCGACTGACATTCACGACAAGACACGCACTACCTGCGCACATTCTCGTAAATGCCCGGCTAAAAGAATCGGGTCATGAGGCGATTTAGTGTTGCTGTTTGTCCTAAGTGTCCAGCCATTGGATTAGAATGAGCCGCTTGGAAAAGCATTTCCCTGCGGCTCCTTGGAACTAACAACTGGGTTGTATCTTCTTTTGTCTGAGTGTCTTGGGTCACTCAATACAACCTATTTTTTACGATCGCAAAATACGGATAGGTAAGCAGACGTCCACGTTGGAGAGGCTGACCGTCGATGGTACTGACCTTTTCAAATGCATGTTTCAGCGTCTCATCCTGAGACTGCTCCAGGGGAAAGTCATCGTGCTCTGAGAGAATAAGTCTCTCGATTTCACTCTGTTCCCCTGAAGCTGTACTCAGTGGTCCCCGCTCAGTCTCTCCCACCTCGTCTTGCGGTCCCATCTTGTTTAATGGCAGGTGGGTGGGTGGAGCGTGCTCTCCGGTGGCTTCCGTACGAACCTCCCGGTCGATCCAGCTCTGGAACCTCTCGCGGTCTTCCTGCTGGGTTTGAAGGATGGCTTGGAAGCGCCGCTCCTGATCAGTCTTTAAATCCAGCAGGGCCTGGTGTTGATCTTGATGCAAGACCGCGAGGGATGAAATGATGTCCACAAACGGCGTGGCGGAGGACGAATGCATGGCAGCGGCTCCCTTCTTCCTTTCCGGGTTTCGGCACCAGTGTAATGAGGTTCTAGTTTAGGGAAGGAAGAGGACAGGGTCGGCTTGACTGCTGACGGTGGCTTTATTGTCAAAATTCACTCTCAAAAACAGAAGGCTGTGCAAACAGCACAGATACAACAACAATGTCACAAAGTAACTTTCACTCCAGCATAAACTTTCTCTATCCGTCAGGGTCCACCAGTCAGCAGTCCTTCTCTCTCTCGCACACTCCTGTTTCTCCTGGCGTTTTATCCTCTCTCCGCACCAATTACTGAAACAACAGACAAGTGTTTGTTATTTGTGTTTAACCCACTCACTCACCGTGTGTCTCCCAACTCTCTTTCCCGCTACAGACCTCGCTGAACCATGCCCCCTCGCCACAATCCCCCCTGACTCCTTTGCACTTTACCTTATATAAAGACCAGAGCAAAAGGGTTGTAAATATTTATTACACCAACACCTGTTTTGGGGGAGAGGAGTGGGTGTTTCAACACCCAAAAGGAGGACATCATTTTCCTTAGTTTTCAATCTTCATCATAATACCAGTGACTGCTGTGAAATTGAGACCATTTTACCAGTCGCACTGAGACATTTAAAATGATACCAAACATGAAAGGAAAAAACAATAGATACACAATTTACATTATACATCTCAGAGTACTTTCAGTGACTTGAGTCTAAAAAAAATAGGGCAAGGCATTGTCCTTTGCTACTTCTTTGAGATCTTCTCTCCAGATGAGTTTTATTACTTTATTGCAGGGCGCTTGATCTCAGTTTTTGTCTAAGCAGGAAAATCAAGTCTTATAGTCCCCCCCTGGCCCTTTGGGGCAAATTTAAATCAGTCCTGATGGGCCACTTTTAGACATTTCCTGCTTCCATATGTTGGGTGTTATTTTCAGTTATTTTCATAGGCTGGCACCTAGCAGCACTAGTCGTTCAGTGCAGGAGTCAAGTTGTCACCTGAAATAACAACATTAAGGCAGGTTGAACATTAAGATGAATGTACAGCAGGATGCATCTCTGTGGCACACAGTCTCTTTAGGTGTGTACTGTGCTGACTGGATGCTGTAGCAGCTGGACAAGATGTCTGTGATCCTCTTGGTCAGGTTTGCTTCCACCTGCACTTGGCTGTGGTGGTATTCTGTCTGTAGAATGACTGGTTGTACCAAGTCTGTTGTGTTGGTCAGCATGAGCAGAACGTGTCAGGAAAGTCTCATTACACTTAACAGAAACATCTGTCCACCCCAGGTTTAATTGATCCTGTGAGAAATCCTCGGTTACCTTCAAGTAGAAGGCCTGGTTTGCCGGGCAGGTCAAATCTCCATGGGTGAAGGATTAATTTCACTGATGATGCTCCATTGCGTGCAGGACACCTGAACAACTTCTGAGTTACTGCTCAATACTTGAACACCGATGAATTTGGTGTTATTGTAAGATGAGATAAAGGATTGTTGGAAAAACATGATGAACATGTCAAAAGTGCGAGTGGCAAACAAGGTCTCCCTTTCAGAGTCCTATCTTTAGTGAGCAGGTCTCATTCTAATCACCAGATTCTTTACTATGATAGTGGAATTTAGACTTGGTCTGGATGAGTTAAAGGAAAGTAGCAAAGAGTCTAAATAACTAGTATATTTACCAGTGGTATACATAGTTAAATATATCACATACTTAAACATAGAAATACACAATTTTTATAATTACAATTATAAAACTGTCTATAATAGTTGTTTTAATTACAAATCCTTAATGCAAAACTAAGGTTTCAATCAAGTCAATTAGAGAATGGAATTTACAGAAACAGAGATTTAAAATCTCTTGTTTAGCTTTTACAACCATCATCTGTGCATTTGATGTACAGGCTAAGTCACACTCAAGAATACAGATGTGACTGGAAATTATGTAACAGATTGACAGAAATGCCTGCATTTCAGTTCTAACTGTTCACTAGTTCATTTTGTCATTAGCCCTCTACCGCACGCATTATGATAAATCTATAAAAAAAAAAAAAAAAAAATATTTGACTCTTTTTCTTTTCTTAGAATGGCTTAACTGTAAAGTGCTGTAAAAAAATTTTTGGAAAAAATTATTATTTTAAGGTACTTTATGATATGTTGCCATATGGCAACAACGTACAATAGTGGAAATAACTTAGAATAAATGTAAGTGTATATAGTTAATATTTTTCCTCAGAAATGTTGTTTGTATTGAATCAATTGGTGATATTATAAGCTTTAGCAGTAAATATAAACAATACCTTATACTTATTTTCCAACATCTTGTGCTTTTCCATTCTCTTTTGCTGAATAATGCTTTATATTCTTTAAATTTCATTAAATTTTTTTATGAATATTATTTAAATTGCAAATGTAGACAGTTAAAAACAAATCTAATACTGTTCATCATGTATCATAAAACATTGACATAAAACCAAAAACATTGCAGTTCATGAAAATTCAACATTACGCAATCTTATGAGAGGAAGGTTATGAACATGAACCCCCCATAATCCTTGAAACGTCACCTTTTTTCTGTACGAAACTTCAAAAAGCATTTTTGTCAGAGGTGAGACACATTACATTTGGTGCACTTCACCCTAACAATACACTTACATCCACTTGCACCTGCCTTTTTGAGACACCATGGTAGACCAGTGGTTGGTCTGGTCCAGTAGTACTGGCTGTGGTGGCAGGTCTCTGATGTTGATTTAATCCATAATATAAATGCCATGGCAGTCCTTAACATATGACTAATCAACATTATATCACTAGCATTAATGTTTTATTTAATAATTTAACAATAATTTATTGTTACAGCTTAACAGACTGCAGCTAACTTTTGCTAGCTATCTAACCTATTATAATAATGTCATTCCATTATTGCACAGTGTTGCCATATGGCAACACAGACATTTTCTCGATTTACCAAAAACGAATTTCATAAAAACTTTTTTGAGTGGTGAATATGTCATCATACCTTACCTGAGATGATGTTAAAAAATTTTTTGTGAATGTGACATGGGTGGGTCATTGTTTGTTACTGACGTTTTAGTATACTTTCAGCAACTACCGACAAGAGACAGCAGTCTGTCAGATATCGCGTCACAGAAAAAAAACTGCATGTCATGTGACTTAACCAAAGCACATCATTGGCTAAACTAAGGTCTTCTCTTACCAACAAAAAGAACTAGAATGTTCTCTTAAAGAGATAGTGGCAAGGAAATGAACACAAAGAGTATGTTGCCATATGGCAACACTATGCGGTAGAGGGTTAGTCATATGTTGGAAACTAGGGGGCCCTCCTAGTTTGCAACAATGCCAAGGAATGGACATAATAAACATTTTCTCTAAAGAGACCAGTTGTATTCCTGAATAGGTCTCATTTAGATTTTGAATTTGGAATTTGAATGATCAGAAAATCTATGAATTGATGTGTGACTAAAGCCATCCACATGTCCTGCATATTACAGTGTTTCCATAACACCTCGAAATTGTGTGACACAATTAAAAAGAAAAAAAAAATGGCAATAATTCCCCTTGTCCTATATGTATGAAGGTGAATGATGTATGCTAGATTTGCATTATGTTAATAATTTTAGCCTAGATAGTCTTATGATCTAGGTAGAGATGTTGTGAGCTTGTAGTGTGTGTTCTGCATGTTTGTGTAGAAGATGGGTGGTGTCTATCCTACCATAATTTATGTTGCATAATTTAGTTCCAGTTCTACACTGGGAGGCCATGTATCTATTCGTGTTATGAGGTGTGGATGGCCTCTTGAAGTTTTTACACACCCATCTCCTGCATGTAAAGTTGTGTATCATGGCTCAATGCAGGTGGGACCAGACCCTTGTGGAATCTGGCCCTAAAACTGGCAGCTGTCAGTCCTGAAAGGGAAACAGACACAGAAAAAAAACAAAAAAAAACACAGTTGAATCTTGAACCTTTAAACAAATTGCATTAAGATAGATGGTGCCATCATTGTAAATTTATTATTAATTTAACCCTTTCGCACGTAAGTTTCAAATATTCTGTCTGACCCCCCAGCGTGAGTTTTTTAAGGCGACCGTTATTTAGAACGTATCACTTTATGGTTTCCATGGTGACGCGTCATTGCTTATTACGTGACACACCGCACCACTGTATGAATGATGATCTGCTTTCATTTAATTTTTCCTTTTTTATTCAAAATATTCACAAATTTGTTAACTATAGCATGAAATATCTAATATTCCTATTGCCAAATATGTGCAAGTGGATGTGTTTTGCTGTTTAAACACCTTTATAACGATCGCGTTAGTTGAGCCATATGAGCGATGGGCGCCGCCATGTCAGTTTGCACCACGCAGAGAATCGGATCTGTTGGATTTACAACCCGTGAATTTATCCACTTTTCCCGAAATACATGAACGTAAGTGTACCGGTGAACTGGGGAAGAATAGAGTAAGCTTTTAAGTTACTTTCACAATGTGTATCTGATATGAATTAAACGTGTTGTCAAGTTATAATGGAAAGGGTTGTTATTTCCGCTTCTATAGACATCATTGTGTATTTTACAAACTCTAAATATATTGTTTTGTTACTCATGTGCATCTAAATGTCTGAAACCTGAAAGGAACATTATTTGGTTGAAAACACTGCATATATGTGATATATGAAAAGCGCTGCGCGCGTCTGTCTCTGGTTTAGCGTCAGTTAAAGCGCGCGCGCACATTTGAATTTGGCAGTTGATCACGTAATGCAGTGAACGTTCTAATCACACCGGTGTGATCGTACGCTCCTGGGACCAGCCAAGACTGATCACACCGGTGTGATCGTACGCGTTAAAGGGTTAATGCTTTATTGTGCTAAATTTCACATTCATAAGTGTAAATTTTCAAAGAAAACTCCCTATTTTCAGGAAATATTTTGATATGTATGTAAACTCTTTAAGAAACTCCAATAATTCTATTCCATGTAAGACTCTTGGTGTAAGTCTTTTAAGCTAACATAGTTTGCTTTTGGAGTATTGTTTGTAACCCTCATTGTCTTTTTTTCTTACTTTGTCTTTGTAATTGTATTTGTTGTTCTTCTATTGCGTAATAATAATAAATAAAAAAAACTTCTTGACATTTCTGGCACCATCTTGTTCTCCCTTTTTCTTGCACAGTAATTCTGTGTGTGTATTATTTTTACAATGATTTTACAATGCTTTCTTGCTCTGTGTCCTTTTATTCCACATTTGTAATGTCACATTTGTATTTTCATCTTTTCTGTCCTTAGTGTGTGACTTGAAAGGGCCTCTTCCTTGTTTTGTGTGTGTTTTCATCACATTACCTTTCATTTTCTCCGCCTCCTCATAAATCCGTAGTCTTCTTTTAAAGTCTGTGAATGTGACGTCGTCCTCATTTTGTTTTATGTGAACAGCTAGCGGCTTAAAAGAGTCTGGTAATCCACGGAGAATCATAGCTATGGTCAGTCAATTACTCGTGGTTTCTCTTGCATCTCTCAGGGCTGTTATGATGTTATCTGCCCTTATTAAGTAGTCAGTAACACCCTCGTTGTCCATCATACGCAGCTGGGTTAATGACATGTACATATTTATTATTTGTGGCTTGCTTTTCCCTGAATAATGCTCTTTCAGTATTCTCAGGGCTTTACTGCCATTATCAGCAGCTTCGTGTCTTATCAGTGACAGGCTATTATCATCTATCAATCTTACTAGTTCAGCATAGCAATCAGCATTCTTCAGTCTGTCTTCAGCTTCAGCTTAATTCACCACACCTGTTTCTCGTTGCATTCATTAGTTTGTGCTGGTATTAATTGAGCCTGATTAATGTCAGTCTTGGTTCAATTGTTTTGTTGTAATTGCTTTTTGGATCTCTGAGTACTTTTGTTTAATACTGAGGGTTTGAATAAATTGAGACTGCTTCAATTAGATCCTGCTTTTTAACTTGCTACACCCGAGCTGTGACAGTGTACCCAAAACTGTATAAACAGTTTCTAGCAGCCAAGAAGCTGACTGAGTAAAACCAGAGATGAGCAGAAGGACACAAATTGATGATAATAAAAAGTTTATTGAATAATTTTAGTTGTGTATGTTTCAATAGTCATACTTTTTCTGATCATGACAAATCCACACAATTGATGAATGAAATGTGTACATAAATGGTTTAAATGATCATTATTAATGATATGATTAGATTATATGATTATATATAATGATACATTATCAGAAATGATTGAATACATGAAGAATAAATGCAAAACAACACATTTTTAACACATGCATTTCAGAATCTTTATATCTTTATACAACACGATCACATGAGAATGCATATCAATAGTACGAGTTTGTAATCTCGTAGAATATATACTTATGGTACGCGTTTTTTCGCGTGCATATGATACACATTTTATGCCGTGTATATGATACGCTCTTGGGTAGGATGGGGGTGGGGGAGTGGGGGTTTCGTACGTATAATACGCCATAAAGTGCATATCATATGAACGCGAAAAACTGCGTACTATAAGCACGCCCAAACTCATTTCGGCGTATATATTCTATGAGATTACAAACTCGTACTATTGATACGCATTTTCATGTGATCGGGCTCCTTTATATCATAAAATTAGTTTTAAAATAAAAAGAATAGGGAATGGAAATTCAATGGCCATTAAACCTACAACTCATGTCTTACTTTTGCAGTTCAGATATTATCTACAAATGCATGATTACATAGAATTTCAGCAAAATAGTCTCTCTTTCTGATACCACAACAAATTAAGCTTAGATATAAAAAACAGTTACAACAAATGAATATACAAATTAGTAAAACAAGTACAAATTGTAAGGAATAATATAGAGGAAAACAAAGAATATATCAAGAAGGAGTAACAGACTAGAGATTCATTACTGAATGTCAGGTTGAAGGAGTAAAAGACTGTTACTGCACTCACGATACAGACCAGACCCTCGGTCAAATAAAACATGCAAGATGCTTTTCAGAAAAGCATCTTTTTTAAAATCTGTTATTTTTTGTATCACAAGCAAAACTCAAAGACTGTGGAGCAGCTACAACAAACTAGAAAGTAAATTAAAGCGAAATTCAAATCATAATATTTGGATTTTTTTTTTTTATTCCATACATTTATATGTGTATCTATAGAATCATTATTTACACAAGATTTGAGTAAAAACTAGAGTGTCAACAGTGACAGCTCAAATGGCATTTTTAGTGGCAGCACCTCAAATAAAAGCTCTAACAGCAGCTCCAACACCAGCTCCAATATCAGCTGCAGTAGGAACAGATTAAGTTGCAGCACCTCCAGAGGCAGCTGCACCAAAAGAAGCTGACAAAGTACATTCACCAACCGAAACTGAAAAAGTAGCTCCTTTACCACTAACAGCTTTTACAGCAGCTCCAACAACACCAGCTCATCCAACAGCTTTTACAGCAGCTCCAACACCAACTCCAGCTGCAGCTCCAACACCAGTTAAAACCAAAGCTCCAGCAACAATTCCACCAACAACACAAGCTGCCGTTTGAAAATAAGTCTTGTACTCAGACATAAAACCGAAAAATCCACTCTTGCTCGACTTTTCCTCTGCTCTGTTTCTTTCTTCTTCCGCCTTCATCACTTTCTCAATCTTCTCTTTTCTTTCTTTTTCCCTTCTCTTAAACTCTTGTATTTTTTTCTTTTCTTGTTGTTCTCTCCACTCTTCTTCCTCTTGTCTGAATCTCTCAGCCTCTTCATAGATCTCATTACTGTAGTATCTTCCTCCATTCTGCTTTATCATTGTATCAATCTTCTGCAGTAGATCATTCACCTGCTCTCTGTTATTCTGACGGAGAAACCCACAACCACCCCACGCCCCCCCCGGAACGCACTTGCGTCCCAGCCCTCTATTGCTGAAGACGTGATATCTGCCTCCACACTGATCAACTAGATCTCTTAATTTATTGTTGTTATTAATAAGTTCTTCTATGGTCTGATCTTTTAGCAGATCTCCACGAGTGAAGAGAATGATGGAGTATTTTAACACATCCTGACCAAACATCATCTTAATCATCTGAAGAATCTGCTGCTCATGTTCAGTGATCCTCATATTCACAGGAAACACAATGAGAAAAGCGTGAGGTCCAGGACTGGATAAATAAACACTTCTCCCTATCTCTGTCATTAACTCTTCAGGTTTCATATGTGTGTCAAATAATCCAGGAGTATCAACTACAGACACAGATCTGCCTGAAACAGTGGCGTGTTTCTCTAAACATTCACTGGTTACTGAATCAATTCTCACAGATTTAAACTCTTTGTGTCCCAGGATTGTGTTTCCAGTTGAACTCTTTCCAACACCAGCTTTACCCAGAAGAACAATCCTTCTGGATAAATGATTGTCGACAGGAATATCTTGGATGTTGATTGGAATTCTTTGCTGTGATTTTTTTTGCACTGCAAAAAAACAAAAAAACAAACAAACAAACAAAAAAATTATTTATTTATTTATTCATTCATTCATTCATTCATTCATTCAGGAAGCCACTTTTCTACTGAAATATTCTGGTGTGGGTTAATGCCCCACGCATTTAAACTGCAGAAAAGCCAGTTCTGGGATGAAAACTGGGTCCAACAACATCAGGAGATGGAGAGATGTAAAAGAGGTAGAGATGTGGGCATGAATAGTGTTTAAATATAACAGTAACAGTAAATACCAATTATACAGACAGATAATATCAGAACATATCACTACTGCTTATAAACTCCAAAACTTTGGAATTTTATATAGGCCTATAAAATTTGAAAATTCACCCAAAATCTGTATGGTTTAATGTGAACAGTTATCATACAACATTATACATGTTTGGTATCATTTGAAATGTCTCAGTGCGACTGGTACAAAGTTCTCATTCCAACAGACATAAACAAGAAGGTAATAAAAGTTTAAAGATTTTAGAGATATTTTGCTCTCTGTAATGGGTGTGTCCACCTTCACAGGGCCTTTCATGCAAATGGTCTTCTGTCCCCAAAATGTGTAAACTACTCAGTCTGGGACCCTGATTAATGCAAATTCCCATTGTGAACTCATGTTTCCATTTGAAAGAAGTTTCTGTCTTGGTCTGGGTATTTAAAAAGATGTTGCAGGAGGTTCAGGGCTCGATCCTCTAGTCAGATGAGCCCACATTGCTGAGTGTCCTTCAGACAATGTGCATTTTTCTAATGTCAGGTATTCATATTTTACTCTGTTTGTATTGTATCCCGTTGTATCATCTTTGAAATGATTATGTGATTGGCATGATACATTTATCTGACTAATAAATTGTTATATTTTATTTGACTTACTCTGAAATTATTGACTATAGTAGATTATAAATCCATAATCCCACAAATCTACGCTCAGGTTAGTAACGGACTGAAGTACAGTTTAGGTGGAGCAGTGAGGCACACCAGCTGATACTTTAGAGCTCCGACTAACACATTGGCATCAGTTATGTATTCTTAGACTCTGTAGGATAATAATGGGTTTTCCGTTCAGAACAACATAGAGTTGTCAGACCAATCTGAATAGGGTGAGCCTTAACCTCGGCATGATTATTTAAAGTTACCATTAGAAAGGTTAGATTGGTCAGCTTGGTTCTATGGTAATGGTCATGACCTCTGGTTAGATTGAGTCTTGCTTTATTTCAGTGTGTTCAGATCTATGGGGACTAAATAACGTACTTTTAGAAATAAGCAAGCATGGTGCGGCGTCTAAAAGTATTAGTCATCGCCTCTAATGACCAAGACTGATGAGTTTGTGCATCTGAGATCGTATACCCGGCCAGTGAGAAACTCTAAGCGTTATAAGAATCCGAATAAACGAGTACAATAAGAGTAAAGAGTTAAATAGAGTAATCAAATGTCTAGATAAATTATCATATAAATGTTCAATAATCAGTTGACATTCTAAACTAAATTCGAGGTCATGATAAAATGGAGTCAGATAAAAGTTTACTGGGAATTAAACTACTTTGCTACACTGAAAAGACAGAATTCGCAAGAAACCTTCCCTGTCCTGTCGGAAACCGTTGTTGGGCCGATTGGGCGGGCCTTACACTAATATGATGCATGGCTGAAATATTTCTTTTAAATCTATTTCAAATATACTTACAATTCTCCAAGTTCCTCGCAAAAACTTTAGTTATCAGAGAATCTACTTGATTTCTAGTCTTTTTCTCCTTGTTGTTGAAACTGTGCAATCTTCCCTCATATTTCTGATTAAGTTTCTCCAAGGCTGTGATCTCTTTAATGAGATGATTTATGGTCTTATTTTTATCTTTGAGTTGATCTTCTCCAGTGAAGAGAATCCAGGTGTTCTGCATGCGTTTTTCTCCCAGCAGCTCCTCAATCTTCTCCACAGTTTCTTGATCTTCTTCAGTGAATCTGTCACACTGGAGAACCATGAGAAACGCACACAGGCCTAATTCACATTTCTGCAGAAATTCTTCATATTTCCTGAGCTCTTTCTCTCTCTCTGTACCAGACAATCCTGGTGTGTCATAAACAGTGATTGGTAATCCACCAACATCACCATCTTTAGCAGCAAAATCCTGATTGAATGTGGAGCGTTTCTCTGATATGAAAGCTTTTCGTCCCAGTATTGTGTTTCCTGATGAACTCTTCCCAGCTCCTTTTCTTCCCAGCAAGACCAAATTCAAACGCAAATTTGGCATCACATTAGTCTTCTCCATAGCCTAGAAACAAAATTAACATGGTGTAAAAGAAAAAAAAATACATGAAAAACAATTTACCATTGGAAACATGGTTTCAAATGCATCTGTTCAAAATATACTAGTTTATTTTTGTTTTTACTGTAAAATTTCAAAATCAAATCTGTAAAACAAAGGGTAACATTTGACATGCTATTCACATCTTACACATCTGCAAATATGTGATGTATTGCTTATTGTTCATTAGATGTAAGAGTCTGTCCAGTTTCTCATTTATTTGTTAGTTATTACATTATTAGTTATTATTCAAATAATTTAAAATCAGGATCAAAGTAAAAGCTAAATTTTACATACAATATATTAAATGTTTAGAAATATAGTACCAAAACAAATACATTAGACCCTTTGTCATAATAAAGAGAAAACACAAATATTTAACAACCTGTCAAAAACTTGTTTAAAACTAAAAAATGTATTGTTATTTAATAAATAATAATATATATTTAATAACAAATAGGAATGTGGAATGTCAAACTGAATTCATGTGTTTATACCTAAACTTGAGCCAGCAACTTCACTCAGAAGTCTGAAGTTAATCACATGTAGTGCTTGTCCATAAGAGAGAGATGTTAATCCATTTATTTTTTTTATACTTAAAACTATATATTTTAATGTATCAACGAACACTTTGTATACTCGTGTAATGTACGTTCATTTTTTTTGTGCTTTCTTGTCATTTGTTCATCAACTGTGCTTTATTTTTCGTGAAGCATTTTGTTGCGCATCAGCTGTGATAAACAGACATCCACTCGCATTGTGTGTGTAACAGTGGCCAGATAGTGAGAGTTGTGCAGTTAAACTACAGCACACTGACGCCCGCTAGATAATGCGGTGCTTAGTGTCATTGTTAATGCACTTGTCTAGGATGTATGAAAGAAACTAAAATGTCAGTATAACAAACAAGGACCAGTCCATGTCACATCCACAAAAAAATTGGTAACATAATCTCAGGTAAGTTATGATGACATATTCACCTCTCAAAAAAGTTATTCTGAAATTAGTTTTTGGTAAATTGATAAAATTTCTGTGTTGCCATAAGGCAACACTGTGCAATAATGGAATGACATTATTATAATAGGTTAGCTAGCTAGCAAAGGCCAGCTGTCATCTGTTAAAGTCCACGTGAACCGGAAGTTGCAAACGACTTTTCTCCAGTGTTGTGACGTATTTCCAAGTGAAACAGAATATTGAATAGAGGGCAGAGTTTTACTTTAGCGCTCCTCCTCTCCATCTCTCGTTCATAGCAGACGAACGGTTGCAGAGGAGTGGTTTACGCGTTTTCAAACCAAGCTGTCAAACTGACGTTATCAGAGAAGGAACACCATTCCAGACCGGAAGTAACTTTTCAGAGTTTTATTAAAGATTACCACGACAAACAATTTTTTTTTTTCTGTGTATTAACTTGCATGGATTAATTGACTAGTACAAGACTTAATAATATGAACTAATAAAGTAAATAAGGTCAATCTTTAAACTGTAACAATAACAACATTAATGCTATGTCATGATCATTACTGGGAGTGCCCTTGTCTGCCTCTAGAGGGCACTTCAACCCGGACTGTTCCTCACCACACCTGTGAACTATATTTCCCATAACCCACTTCCCGGACTCATCACCTCTTCATTGCACCCAGCTGTTTTGTATTATGTTCATTAGTGTCTGTCTATTTATACTCAGTTGTTTCTGCCTTTGTTTGTGGTTTGTTGTTTTGTGTTACGTGCACCGTGATTTCTGGTTTTCTGTTTTTGTGGACTGTTTCCTTGGATTTTGACCCTTTGGAATTACGACTTTGGATTACCCAATAAATGCTGCACTTGGATCCAACCATCTTGTCTGTGTGCTAATGTGACAGAACGAACCACCATGCAAGGATCCAGCAGTGGGAGTGTTCGGATTGTTCCTCCAGTCACCGTGGGGGAGCGTATGGCTTTACTTAGGGCAGTAATGGCCATACGACAAGGGGAACGGGAGGTAGGCTGTTTTGCCCAGTATTTTTGGACCATGGCGGTGGGGCTGAGGTATAATGATGAGGCATTAAAGGGGATCTTTAATAAATGCCTCGAGGACCCTCTGCCTCAATGGGAGTTGGAGGGGCTTCAGATCCTGGATTTTTGGGGCTTTGTCAAATATCTCGGCCATAGAAGCCAGTGGGCAACACCTGGGCAACCAGAACCCTACCGTAGAGACTTTCCCTCTATCAGTCAAGACCCTGGTCTCCTAGATCCCACTGGGAGGCACAGGGTACGGAGAAAGAGGAGAGCCCGTAAATCCACTCCATCCAGGGAGTCCATTCCATCCAGGGAGTCCGCTCCAGCCAGTGAGCCCGCTCCAGCCAGGAGTCCGCCCCAGCCAGTGAGCCCGCTCCAGCCAGTGAGTCCGCCCCAGCCAGTGAGCCCGCTCCAGCCAGGAGTCCGCCCCAGCCAGTGAGCCCGCTCCAGCCAGGAGTCCGCCCCAGCCAGTGAGTCCGCCCCAGTCAGTGAGCCCGCTCCAGTCAGTGAGCCCGCTCCAGCCAGGAGTCCGCCCCAGCCAGTGAGCCCGCTCCAGCCAGGAGTCCGCCCCAGTCAGTGAGCCCGCTCCAGTCAGTGAGCCCGCTCCAGCCAGGAGTCCGCCCCAGCCAGTGAGCCCGCTCCAGCCAGTGAGTCCGCCCCAGTCAGTGAGCCCGCTCCAGCCAGGAGTCCGCCCCAGTCAGTGAGCCCGCTCCAGCCAGTGAGTCCGCCCCAGCCAGTGAGCCCGCTCCAGCCAGTGAGTCCGCCCCAGCCAGTGAGCCCGCTCCAGCCAGGGAGTCCGCCCCAGCCAGGGAGTCCGCTCCAGCCAGTGAGACCGCTCCAGCCAGTGAGTTCGCCCCTGCCAGGGAGTCCACCCCAGCCAGGGAGTCCGCCCCAGCCAGTGAGACCGCTCCAGCCAGTGAGTTCGCCCCTGCCAGGGAGTCCGCTCCAGCCAGGGAGTCCGCTCCAGCCAGGGAGTCCGCTCCAGCCAGTGAGTCTGCTCCAGCCAGGGAGTCTGCTCCAGCCAGGGAGTCCGCTCCAGCCAGTGAGTCCGCTCCTGCCAGTGAGTCCGCTTCGGTGCCTACAGATGAGGTAGGCACAGAGCCACCGCCTCACCCTCATAAGAGGAGGAAAAGGAGGAGAAGGGCTTCCTCCATCCCTCAAGGCCTGGAGACCACCCTAGAGGTTGTTCTTTGGTTTCCCAATCACCTTGCCCTGCCGGCGCCGCCCAAGCCACCAGCCATGTCGCCGCCGCCCAGGCCACCAGACCTGCTGGCACCTGTCTGGTCAGTTCCTCCAGTGCTGCCCTGGCAATCAGCCAGGACTCCAGACCTGCTGGAGCCTGCCTGGTCAGTTCCGCCAGCACCGCCCTGGTATCAGTCGGGACCCTGGACTTGGCCCGCCATCCCTCCCCCTGATCCTCTTCCTGTCCACCTCCCTCCTGAGTTTGTGGTTTTGTTTTGTTTTGTTTTTTGTCTGGTGGAGCGTCTGGTAGCCGCTCCTTTGAGGGAGGGTAATGTCATGATCATTACTCGGAGTGCCCTTGTCTGCCTCTAGAGGGCACTTCAACCCGGACTGTTCCTCACCACACCTGTGAACTATATTTCCCATAACCCACTTCCCGGACTCATCACCTCTTCATTGCACCCAGCTGTTTTGTATTATGTTCATTAGTGTCTGTCTATTTATACTCAGTTGTTTCTGCCTTTTGTTTGTGGTTTGTTGTTTTGTGTTATGTGCACCGTGATTTCTGGTTTTCTGTTTTTGTGGACTGTTTCCTTTTTGACCCTTTGGAATTACGACTTTGGATTACCCAATAAATGCTGCACTTGGATCCTAACATCTTGTCTGTGTGCTAACGTGACATGCTAGTAATATGTTGATTAGTCGTAAGGACTGCCATGGCATTTGTATTATGGATTAAATCAACTTCGACAATTTGAACATTGGCTGGTAATGTAGGCTACTTGCTCAATAATTGATTTTGTTTCAAGGATTATGGGGGATTCATGTTCATAACCTTCCTCTCATAAGATTGCATAATGTTGAATTTTCATGAACTGCAATGTTTTTGTTTTATGTCAATGTTTTATGATACATGATGAACAGTATTATATTTTTAAATGTCTAAATTTGCAATTTGAATAATATTCAGGAAAAATTGGATGAAATTCAAAGAATATAAAGCTTTGTTTAGCAAAAGAGAATAGAATAAATAAAAGCACAAGATGTTGGAAAACATGTATAAGGTGTTGTTTATATTTCCTGCTTAAGCTTATATTAGCATCAATTGATTCAATACAAACAACATTTCTGAGGAAAAATATTAACTATATACATTTACATATTTCCACTTTTATGTTGTTGCCATATTGCAACATATCATAAAGTACCTCAAAAAAAAAAAAAAAAAAAATTAATTACAGCACTTAAAGTTAAGCCATTCTAAGAAAAGAAAAAGAGTCAGATATGTTTTTTCTATAGGTTTACCATAATGCGTGCGGTAGAAGGTTAAACTAGTGCTTGAAAGGATTTAAAACATTATTACAAGCTTATCGGGCTGAGGTAAGGAGATTTGAACACTGGTTATGTACCTGCTCAAAAATTGATTTTGTATAATTTTTAGCCAAAAAAAAAAAAAGTTACAGACAGCAACTTTAAGCAAAAACCAGTATTTAGTGTAACCTTCTGGATTCCTTCCAGTTTCTCAAAGAGGAAAATCTGAGAAACTTCTCATCAGATTTTGAAAGTTTTCTTGACCTTGCAGTCCTTTTTTATTCCATTTAGGTTTAAGAGAGCCAGTTTCTGCAATTGCTCAAGTGTAAGGGGAGGTCACTAAATACTTACCACTTTAGGAGTCCCTATTGTCTGTTTTTTAATACTGCATACAAATTTCCTGTATTTTCTGGTTATATTCGAATAAAGAGATGAAAAAAAATATATTATGTATGTTACATAATTTTATATATATCGGGAATAAAGTTAATAATGTAAAGTGCTCTACACTATTTTTAATGCTGTCGTTTCATCTGAATATCAACATTTGTGACATTTAGTCATTATGTATGTTGATATTCAGATGAAACGACAGCATTAACAATAGTGTAGAGCACTTTACATTATTCACTTTATTCCCGACTGATTATTGGTTCTTCACTAAAGTTCTTGCACCCCGCAATGCACGTCACTGATCCCCGCGGTTTCCCTTGAGAGAGAAACAGAACGAGCGAATAAAACTGACCAAACCCGTTCTATGTTTCGTGAGAACTAAGTTTGCATATTTTGCTCCGCTATAAATAGGGCGTCTTTAACCCTCAATTGCACACATGTTGATAGCACATGAAAAAAAATATTCCACATAATTTTTTGGTTCATTTGGGAACATTTTATTGATTAAAAAAAAATGCCCCCTGCCATTCCCCAACTCCAAAAATATTTTTTCGTTGCCCTGTTTTTTGTGCGACAATGGTAGAGTCATAGAGAAAATTATCATCAAAATCAATTTTTGTTAAAAAAAAAAAATAAAAAAATAAAAAAATCAAGAAATCATTAAGTAAAAAGGGGGAAAAAACACTTGAAAGACATTGATATATTGAATTTGATACATGCATACGTCTGTAGAGTGCTATGCAATATAATGTTCTTCATGTGATAAGATTTCACTCCGTACGAAACTTCAAAAAGCACTTCTTCTCTGCTGTGAAATTGAGTTTTTGCGCATCACTTTGGGTGTTCCTGCACACCCAGGAACCTTGCATCTTCCCATTTTATAACACATTGTTGCCAATGTTAGTATTGTCCAAAACCTCATCGAAAAGTACTCCTTATCGCACAAAAAGACAACAAAAAGAGAAACTGAATTTCTGAACATGCAAAATAAAAAAAAATAAATAAATAAAAAAAAACTTCATAAAACCTGACAAAAGGCTTCTCTACACCTTCATACAAACACATATTTTTTTATTTTAAACAATAATATATAAAATAATAATAATAATAATATAACAATAATTATTATTATTATTTTAAATAAGATTACTAAAGCAAATAATTTTGCTTTCTCACACCATGTGTTCCTGTGACCATGTGTCAGAACAGGACGTCCCACCTTTAAGTGGTGCTTGATATTGACTCCAACACCTTACTGGACTGTTCTTTGGTACTTTCTCGAACTTTCTAATTGGTTGTAATCATTTAAAGCAAAATTTAATAAACATAGGGCTTAAGAAAACAAACTCCGTTGTTGCTGTGCTGTAGAGGGATTTTTTTTTTTTTTTTTTTTTTTTTTTTTGCTTTAACGAAGAATAAAAGCCAGTGAAGAGAACTATAGCCTACACTTTTTAAACTCAGTTCGCACAATCGCTGTTGACATTAACGTAACTGTTTCCACTACTTAATATAACAAAGGGAGTGTTAACCTTACCTGTCCGAAAATGCACGTGGAGATTCAAGTGAGATAGCTTGAGCCTTGCGCTGATTAAAGACTTGTCAGAGATGGTCTGCTATTACTCCTTTCGATTTCAAACGTAAATAATCGAGCAGGCGGAGCAGATCCATATGATTTGTTAAACTCAAACAAGTGTAACTGGGGCTATTCGGTTGTTAACCCATTTGTGCCCAAATTTTTCTGAATGGTTTCATGCATATAGTCCTGTTAATAGTGTCCTAAGTGAACATGTTCTGCATTTATATATATATATGAAGAGTTTCGTTGCAAAACGAGATAACTCCGTTTTTTTAATTTTTCAAAAATCTTGTATATATATATATATATATATATATATATATATATATATATATATATATATATATATATATATATATATATATTCTTAAACTATTGCCGGTGGGCAATAAAAGTAAAATTTGAATAGGAGGATAATATTTATGCATCTAACTCAAAATAACTGCTTTCAACAGATCAACAGATTAATCAAAGTTCAAGAACATTCGATGTGAACACAAAAAAGCTGCATCTATCTTAATCTCTTGAATATGAAAACACAACAAACAACAAATCCATTTGTCTTAAAGTGGTGGAACATAGTGCAGAATAAAGTGCAGCCATTAAGTTGCTCCAACAGAACATTGTGAATTAAAATGTTAAATTACATTGTTTATTAGAAAAAATACTCCTATATGTGACCCTGGAGCGCAAACCCAGTCGCAGGGGTATATTTGTAGCAATAGCCATACATTGGGTCAAAATTATTGATTTATTTTTTTTAATGCCAAAAATCATTAGGATATTAAGTAAAGATCATGTTACATGAAGATATTTTGTAAATTTTCTACTGTAAATATATAAAAAATATATTTCTGTGAGTGGATAAACATTGTTAAGGACTTCATTTGGACACATTTAAGGCAATTTTCTCAATTTTCTCTCTTTTTTTTTTTTTTTGCACCTTCAGATTCCAGATTTTCAAATAGTTATATCTTGGCCAAATGTCCTATCCTAACAAACACTTTTTTTTTTTTTCTTTTTTTTTTTTTTTTTGGGAATATTTTTTTAGAAACAACATTTTATTGGTGACACAGTTGTTTTGCCATGATGGTCACTTACTTTCATATGGAGAATTTCCAGATAAATTCAAACTTCCTATATCTGCAAAGGATTATGCAGTTGTTTTTGATATTATACATTCTGGTCTCCTTCAGCTGTTGTGAGGTGCTAATGTTGTTGATTTTGATGCAACTATTGATTTTAATTCAAGGTTAGATGGTACAAATATTGTTGATAAAAAAAAAATGTAATAATTTTCTTAGACAGATTTGTCATTCACTTAGGATACCCCCAGCTAAAAGCTTTTGGAATTCACGATGCCGGGACATTCAGTGGGAGAAGGATTTTTTTAGTTTCCAGGAGATTGTGTCAACAATAAGATTAAGGAGGTTTCGTTTAAAATCATTCATTGTACTTACCTAGTTAATCAGGTTATAAAAAGATTTAAGAAATATATTGATTTGAAATTTGTATGATGAGACTACTTTTTTTTTTTTTTTTTTTTTTTTTCGCAGCTGATCCGCCGCAGATCCGATCTGGACCCGTTAATTAAGTGGTTCATTCAAATATATTCTTTGAATAGAAATAAAAACAATTAAAACATTTATTTAAAAATAGTAATCTTGTACCTTCTTTATTTTATTGTATCTGTTGCTATTTTAAATTAACACTTCAAAACACTGAAGTTAACATTGGCTACGTTTAAATGCACCCAAATAATCCATTTCAGATTGAAAAACGCTGAAACACCTTAATCGATCTGAATGAAATTTCGATCGGATTGGAAGGGGTGGTTTATTGCTTTTCTAATCCGATTTAACAGCAAAAAAATAACCATGTAAACGCTTGAATCCCAATACTTTCTCAGTTGTATTCAGAAGTATATGGGGCACATGGAAGTGCAATGCTGACACGCATTACAAGTTCACGTTCACGCGTCTTTAGTTGTAAAGATGTATGCCAACAGGCAGTGGCGTATGTAGCCTATCCCTTTGTCACAATATTGGAAATCTTTCGTTTTAAGACAAGAAGGGGAGCCAGTGGATATCACACAAGAAGCAACGTCCAAAAGTATGCCGATGAAAAAGTCTCAAACTCGGTCAGTATTCACCACAAAAAGTGAAAAGTAAAAAGTGACGGAGCTGTCTGAGACTGCATTGACGGAGCATATTCTCAAAGACAAATTTCAACATAAAATGCTGATAACGGTAGCCTATGTAACTGTCTAAATTTATTCCATTATTTATCTTGTGGCTGTACATATAGGCTAGTGAAACAAATGAGAATAATAGTATTTCGTGTTAAACAGGTGGTTTGTTTTTTAAAGTCAGTGCTTAAAGTAAAGCTGCGCTTAATTTTCATTGACACTCTTAATAATTTTAATTGTAGGCCTATAATTCATTGTATAAGACCAAAAAAAAAAGTTTAAAAAGTTTTTAATTTTTTTTTCAATGATAGCTAATAGCCTAATCTTACAAATTATAGTATCATCAGAGCACGTTATGCGGTGATGCGCTATGAAATTATTGTGGGGCAAATTTATTATAATATTAATTTAATAATAAAAGAAAGAAGCCTAACCTAATAGTATAATAGACTAGAAGTAGGCCTATATAATAGGCCTGGATTCATTGGAAATACCAAATCCTCTTAATATTGCCAAGATTTGCTGCATTTGACAATATCTCTGACTCTGTTGACGCAAGCTGGGTTACCGCAAGTGATTGATATGACGTCAAAGTTTTGATCGGAATGTAAATAAAACAAATATAAACGGATATTTGAATCAGATTACAATATTTATAGTACATGTAAACAGATCTGCAATCAGATTCAATTCATTCGGATTGACGAAAATTGGTGCATGTAAACGTAGCCAATGATACTCTGAAACTCTACTGTTGGGTGCTCACACACTGTAAAAAAATGATTTTTTGAACTTGTAAATAAAGATAGCATAATTTAAGTATATTTTACAAACAAATCCTATTTTGTCTTTTTACTTCAGAATGTCATGTTTAATTCAATAAACTACTTGAGGTTTTGTTTTATTTTATTGTGCTTAAATACATAAGTAAATGTAAATGGAACTCCCCAAGTAATATTTACTTAGTATCTTGTCCTAAAATGAACTAATGCAAAAAAATGACAAACGCAAGTAAAACTTACTCCACGAAGCAAGGCAATCTATGCGCATGCGCTCTTGGTCCCCGAAGTGGCGCGCAGAGGAAGAGGAAAGCAACGGAAAATTTCCTGGAAGGACGATTTGATTTTTACACGGTAAGTTATAAAATATTTGTTTATTTAGTTATGTTTCCAGAGAAGTATAGAGCAATTAGGCTGTCTGCAGTTCGGGTGGTTAAAGAGTTAACGCATTAACTGTTATAGTCGACAGAGTTGAGTTTGCTAAAGAACCGATTAGCACAAACATCCGTTATTAGCAAACGGCATATGTGTCGAAAACAACTGACTTGTATTTTACAGTGAAGTTTAAAATAAACTTTGCCGGACGAGAGCGGCGCGATGCGTCGCGACAAATGCCAATAGAAGGGCGTCTGTTTATTCATCTGTGTGAATAAATAATTGTGTCCTCATGTGCTATCTGAATTATAAATACAAGTTTTCTAATTAGAAACTGGACATGTACAGCATCGGAAGTCAAATTTACGAACCCGGAATGATACCCGAGCCCTGAGATGGGTGGCCATTAACTTTAAACGCGACTGAGAAAACCACTAATACCCCATTAATCCACATCAACTACACTGCTTTGTCTTATTTATAAAATAGATAAGCATTTGATGCATATCAATCAAGTAAAACAGAGATTATACTCCCTATTGAAGCTATACAATAGTGATACATTTTCTAGTGTATGTGTTCAGACAGCCTTAAAGGGATAGTTCACCCAAAAATAAAATTTCTTCACCCTCAAGTTGTGCCAAACCTGCATACATGTCTTTCTTCTGCTGAACACAAAAGATATTTTGAAGAATATGGGTAACGTTAACCAAACAGTTGATGGACCCCATTGACTTCCATATGAAAAAAAATAAATAAATACTACAGAAGTCAATGGGGTCCATCAATTGTTTGGTTATCAAAAATTTTCAAAATATCTTCTTATGTGTTCAGAATAAAGAAATTCATACAGGTTTGGAACATCTTGAGGGTGAGTAAATTATGACATAATTTTCATTTTTTGGTGATCTAATCCTTTGACTCTACCAGATGATTGAAAATGTATTGTTGATAGGCTACTTACTTGAATGCAGTTTTTCCAAAATAAATTAACTGTTCAAATTTCAAATCAAGTATATTTATTCAAATTTTATTAAAAGAAATCTATTTCTGACATTAACATTTCTAACATATGTTCCACAGATTGCACTCACCGTTCAAGCTCATGCAAGGTAAGTTGGCAATACTTCTTACAGCCTATGCAACACTGATTAAGCTTGCAGTATTCACTCTGCCAGGACATGTATATAGTTGTATGTAGATGGCTGTTAATGTTCACTGCAATTTACTTTTATTTTTAACAGCAAGTTGAAGATAAGCGAGATGCTGTTATTCGCTGGGAGAATCATCTGAGGAGCTCATTGAAGCCTACCAGGTACATTAATAGATTAATTCAAATTTTGTTTTGACTTAGCATATGTACAGTACTGCAGAAGTCTAGGGCACATTAGTATTTTCATCCCCCCCAATTTTTTTTTACTTTTTATATCTTTGTGCTTTAGTTTGGCATAAAATATCAGTTTACATTCCTAAACATTCATTTTGCCATTATTTTTAATAATCCAGTGAGATTTTTGTATGCACAGGGAGTCTGACAACAGTTGGTGCTCCACAGAAGATCTGGTCTCACCATCATTGAGTCTGTCTATTATAACATGAAGAAAGAAATGAAGCTGAGAATAAATGCGTAAATTAAGAAAAACTGTGGCAATGTCTGCAAAATGTTAAAAAAAAAAAACATGCAAAGCTATCTGAAAAACAATATCAAGTGTACTAGGCCAAAAACTGTTTTAAGTGCAAAGGGTGATCACACCAAATATTGATTTAATCAATAGAAGGTAAATGAAAATCAATTTATGAAAGCATTTTAAAGGCATCCTCACTTTACAGAATTTTTACACAAGTGCCTAAAACCTTTTACAGTACTGTAGCTTTGCAGGTATTTTCTAATCGACTTGCAGATACAGCTCTTCTGGATTTAGTCTGTCATAGTCCCTTTTCCCTCTTTCTTCATGTAATTACAGATTTAAAGGTGCTAAAGAGGATGTTTTGTTTTATACATTTTTGCAATATTACTTGAGACTGTCTTTACTAACTGATAAAGACTATTTATTAGGTGCACTGAAAGTAATAATATTAATATACATCATCTGTGCACGAGTTAGGGCCTTAAAAACATCAGCCAATCGCGTAAACGATTGGCCCTCTGGCTTGTCAATCACTGCCATGACGTTCCTTGTGAGAGACGTGCGCGGATTGGCCCTCTGGCTTGTCAATCACTGCCATGACGTTCCTTGTGAGAGACGAGCGCGGCTGCGCGCTCCAGTAACTTTCCACACTCCACAGGCGCTGCATGCAATGTTTTTGTCCGGAGACAGGAGTAACAACTGCAGATTATGAGTTACCTGCGGTGAGTCCGACATAATGAATCCACTAACACAACACAGCGAATGCCGGTGGTAAACACTCGTGTTCCAATACTCGTGCACGAGTTTTGGGAGGCGTTCCTTTGTTCTTACGCATGCGCTCATTTCAAAAACTCACTAACAGTCTTTGGATTCTCAGTCGACGAAAAAATCCTCTCTATCACCTTTAATGATGTCGAGACCAAATCTCTGTGTGTGGCACTTATCACATAAAATTAAAGAGAACATTCAACTTACTGTACAGTATTATAACCACTTTGCATTTATTTGTGTATTTGACAGGATGTCAGCAGAGACATGATTAAAGATTGCTTCACCAGTCATGTAACGAAGATCATTGAACTGGGCAGCACTGCAGGAGAGGAAGATGCCAACACAGCTGACATCGTTATCGTCATTGAGGGAACTAAGGTGTTGTTTTACTCTGATTAAATCTGAGAGCTTTCTGAACCACACATTGGCAGCAATGTCATTGGCCCTTTTGAGGTCTGGATAAATAGTAAATACATAGTTAAAATAGTGATTGTGACTACAGTGGTTCAACCGTAATATTTTGAAGAGAGAGGTATACTTTTTGTGCACAAAAACAAAACATATTCATTCAACAATTTGAACCATTTCATACCTAGTGAACTCAGTGCAGGATTCCATGTTTACGTCTGGATGCCGGCTCATTTTATTAGCCGCCTCCTGCGTCAGCATCAAACCCATGTGTTGTGCCGCTCACGTGTTCAGCTTCGGCCATTACTTAGTCGGCATATGGACGTAAACATGGAAGCCTGCATTGTCTCTACCTATGACAATGGTTCAAATTGTTGATTTAAGTCTTTATTTTTGTTTTGTTTTTGTGTACAAAAAGTATTCTTGTTACTTCATAACATGAAGGTTGAACCACTGTAATCATGTTGACTATTTTAACGATGTTTTTACTATTTTTCCAGACCTCAAAAGGTGCAATGACATTGCTGCCTATGTGTGCTTCAGAAACCCTCGGAAGATGAACGAAGGTCGTATGGGTGTGGAATGACATGAGGGTGAGTACTTAATGAGAGAAATTTCATATTTGGGTGAACTTACCCTTTAAACTAACCCCCAAATCTGAGAAACACATTTGAAGTATTTCAAAAATCTTTCTTGGGCTGGATGCTTTAAAGGGTTAGCTCACCCCAAAATTAAATTTCTCTCATTAATTACTCACCCTCATGTCGTTCCACACCCGCAAGACCTTCGTTTATCTTTGGAACACAAATTAAGATATTTTTTGATGAAATCTGAGGGTATCTGATCCACACATTGGCAGAAATGTCATTGCATCGTTTGATGTCCAGAAAGGTAGTTAAATATTTTTAAAATAGTCAACGTGACCACTGTGGTTCAACCCTTATGTTATGAAGTGATGAAAATAATTTTTGTGCACAAAAACAAAACAAAAATAACGACTCGTTTACGTCCAAGTGCCTGTTCATTAGTGGCCATTTCCTGCGTCATTCTGCTCATGTGTTCAGCTTCGGCCAATACTGAGTTGCTGTTCGGACATAAACAAGGAAGCCTGCACTGAGTTCACTATGTATGACAACGGTTCAGATTGTTCAATAAAGTCATTATTTTTGTTTTGTTTTTGCACACAAAAAGTACTCTCGTAGCTTCATAACATAGAGGTTGAACCACTGCAGTCACATTGACTATTTTAACAATGTTTTCAATTACCTTTCTGGATGTCGAAAGGTGCAATGACGTTGCTGCCAATGTGTGGTTCAGAAACTCTTGGATTTCATCAAAAGTATCTGCAAAAAGTCTGCTAGTTGGCCATTTTGTTTGACACTTACACTTTTTGTATTTGCTCATTTGTTCAGCAAGTCTCTAAAAAGGTTTGTTATTTTAAATTAAGTTTGTACTATACTGTACTGTTTCAAAGAAACATTGTAATGCAGTGTAATGAATAAGTAAGTGTTGTATGTAAGATCACAGTTAAGCATCTCACGTTAAATTGTTGTGCTCTGTTAAACACATTGAAACATCTGTGATAGGATAAAGATGCTGAACCACTTTGGCCATGTTTTTGGCCGACAGCAGTTAATCTTAATGAATGTGTCCATTCATTTTTGTCCATTTGTTTTATCATTGCCTTTGTTTAATCTGTTTTTTGAAGAGTTTAATTCAAATAAAAATACTCAAGGAAAATGTCTGTTAGTGTTGTTTTTACTGAAAACATCAGTAGTAATACATCACAAATTATATTAAGTAATGTTTAAATAATATTTGAAGTAAAGGTTACTCGGGATAACTAAGAAAGATAACTAGGACTCTTAAGTAAAAGAAATGCAATAAATCCTAATATATTTATAAGCATTACTTAAGTAAAATTTACAAACAAAGAGTCAATAAAATTTACTGGGAATTCCCAAGTAAACTTAACTTAAAATTGTCTAATTAAAGCTACTAATAATTATGTTTAGGCTTTTACTTGGCAATTTTTTGTAAATTTACTAGCCTTTTCTGAGTGAAAAAAATGTCCAAGCTTTTTTCAAGTAAATCCTACTCCAAATTTTTTACAGTGCAGTGGGACGGTTCCTTGAGCTTCCCCTATCAGCTGCCAGGCTGAACCATCGTATTGTGTTTTGTAATGTCTTCATCAGTGGCGGTACGTGATACATGGTTCTTTCTCACAGCACCTGTAATACACAAGCAGATTTTCATTTAAAAAATAATTCACATAACCACTGCTTTAAAAACAAAAGTGTACAATCTGACATTTATTTACATATAAATGTCAAATTGTACACTTTTGTTTTTAAAGCAGTGGTTATGTGTATCCTTTAAACAACAACAACAAAACAAAACAAAACAAAAAAACTGGTAGCTTCAATGTGAATTAATTTTTTAAATAAAAATCTAACTTTTGGTGCTCTAGCGGTTAATAAACAGAACTGCATGCGTCTTGCGGAAGAACATTATAGCCGGAGCTACTTCTCTCTTTTTATATCTATGACGAGTCACGCAGATACTGTGCTACTCCACAGCGCTGCCGACCAGAACCAGTCTAAAATAGTCCCAATATGAACTCACTCGTTACAAACATTTTGAACAACAACAAAAAAGTTATGTGTTGGCAAAAAAATAAAAAAAAATAATTGTGCTTATATTTTTTAGCCAGGCAATATTTATTACATTTACTTACACAGGAGGAACTCATGTCGTTCCACACCCGCAAAGCCTTCATTCATCTTCAGAACACAAATTAAGATATTTTTGTTGAAATCCAATGGCTCAGTGAGGCCTACATAGGGAGCAATGACACTTCTTCTCTATGATATGAAATAATGATCTGAAACAACATTACATGAGGTGGAGAATTGTCAAATGTAAACAAAAATAGACTCAAACTAGTATACTAGACCTAAAGTTTACTGATACAAGTGGGTTTTTAAACTACAAAGTAGGTTGCAAAAAAAAAAAAAAAAAAAAAAAAAGGTTTTTAAACTTTTATAGTTATGAATTTTTTGAAATGGCACAATTATTACATGTCAAAAGCTGTAGTAGTGGACCATTATCAGTATTTGACAAAATAGCTGGCTAAATCAAGTTTAAAACAGTTTTTAATCTTACTTTACTCAGACGTTCAGTAAAGATGAAATAGAAAGAAGAAATACTCCAAAAACAAACTGGTGGCACATGAATGAGCTGTAAGCTGTAACACACTGAATAAGTTGTCTGATTCATTTGTGTTGAACTGTTATGTGTCTGCGTCAGTAACGTACACAGCATTCAGTGACCGCAGCCATGCAATGTCTTAACCATACGGCTGCTGTTTTGACATTTGAATGGTTATATCTCCGTGTTTCTTATAAGCCTTTTAATATTGCAGTCAACTGTATATTTTATTCTTATGACAAGGAAAATAAAAATGGTTCTGTAAATGAGGATGTGTTTTCCTCCATATTTCCAATTAAAGATATTATGGTGGGTCTTGAGATTGATTGTACTTGTCTAGATGGAATAGTCCTGGAATAAAAAAGTTTGGGAACCCCTGCTGTAACAGAACACACACACACACACACACACACACACATACACACAGTAACTTATTACAGTTTTTCTCGATTGCTTAAACATTTCTTGAAACTATGCCTTGAATTCTCAAAACAGTAAACACAAATCCATAACTTCTCACCCAATTCCCCAAACATCCTATTTTCAGGTCGAAATGAAGCTCTACACTCAAAACTATTCACTCTTGCTGAAAATCCAAACTTTGCCCTCAAACATCACACATAAGCTCTCAAAAACACACACACTACAACATAGTCTTACACACTGGTGAGATAAATTCAAAACAATACTACAAAAACAAAAAACAGTAATAATTTGTGTTGCTTGTGGACCCTTGGACATTTTTTATTACTTAATGTACTGTACAGTACAATACACCAAACAACAACAAAAAATATTCTGCCCCAGCATCACATCTTTGGTCTGGGACAGGCCAGAGAATCTTATCAACATCACAGGCTGTACTGGTCCTATCCTGGCAGCGGGGGGAAAATCCTCTTGCATGCCTGATCCACCCCTGTCCAATCCTAAACACAAATTTTCACCCCTTTCCAGTAAAATAGCAGGTTGAGATAAGCTAATGTTAGGCCTAACCTTACCTGTTTTTTTCACTGAACTTCTAGTTGTTTGAGTCTATTTTTTTGTTTACATATTCTCCACATCATGTAATGTTGTTTCAGATCATTATTTCATATCCTATTACAGTTTTTTACAATTGCTTACACGCTAAAATTAAAAATAACACACAGTTACTGAAACTCTACACTCAAAAAGCAAAACCTCAGAACAGATCTGCACAATAAGCACATTCTCAGCCTCACACTTTTTGTAAAACACTACACACATTGTTTTGCACAACACTAAACACACTTCTCTGCATTCGACACAGAAATCTAACATAATGTCACGTCTTTGCCATTTCAAGACACTGTTTTCCAAAATACCACCCCTATAAAACAATTGATCAAACACAGCCGTCAGGTGTGAAGACACTTGGGTGCTTACAGTTTTTTACAGTTTTTTGCTAGGATACATTTCTCAATACTTGGGTCACTTTTGCAAAACTCTTCACACAGTGAGCACAACAGAAGTCTAAACTGAGGATCAATTATCGTTGCTTTGGCACAAAATGCATTCAGTGACTACATCTCTCAAATTTCATCAATTCTTTTCTCACTCAGGCACAACAACTGCCAAAACTCTTTGTACGTACAGGCCAATTTGCACATGCTTACATACTGTTTTCAAAACTGTTAAACTTATGTTCAAAACAATAACATAATACAAAACTGAATAAGACAGCAATTTGCTACATTCCTACAGTAATATTTTAATGAAATATATTTTAAATCTTAAAATTAAATGCTATAAAAACAATTGAATTGCATCTGTATCAGTGGATGGTGTGTATACAAATTCTTGTATTTTGGAATTACTTTGGAATTAGATTTAGTGCATTTTGAATGTGAAATGAACTGCTTTGCCAAGCTGAAAGTTGGTTAGGAGAACTGTGTGAAGAGTTTTGCAAAAGTGACCTAAGTATTGAGAAATGTGTCCTAGCATCTGTAAAAAAAACTGTAACTGTAAACTCAACGATCAGGTGCAAGTATAAAAAGGCAAAAGGTGAGTTTATGTCTTCAACAAAATGAAAGGCAATGTTGCAGTAAGAGGTAGAGGGAGAAACATCATTGGCCACAGATTTTGAATGTCTCAATGGCAACCTGGTGTTACAGTTTTTTTCAATTGCTAACATACTTTTGTCCATTCTTTAGTCACATTTTCAAAACTCTAAACACATTTAGCAGAACATTCGTCTGTTGTGACCATACCATTAACACAATTCATGTCGTTTTCACACAAAATGCAGGCAATTAACACATTTCTAAAATGCTTAAATTTTCTTTTCATATAAGCTTACCTCATACCAAAATCATGGATCTTTCTCATCTTATTTGCAAATGCTTAAACACAGCAAGTCAGAAATGAAGACCCAATGTTCCAATCTTTAAATATAGGATAAAACCTCTAATTCTGCAACAACAGCAGCTCAAAAGTATTGAAAAAATATATAAAACAGGAGAGGAGAGGAGAAGTTGGATCAGGACAAGGGAGAAGAAGAGGTATGGGAGAGGAGGAAGAATGCTGGACTGTGCATCTCTGTTTTTTTTCACTTACACGTGGAACCCATGAAAGCTTATTTCTGCTATGAATAGAAAATAAAAAAGGTAATTATGTCTTTTTATCTCACAATTCTGACTTTTTAAACTCAATTCCTATAGTTTATATATCACAATTCTGAGGGGAAAAAGTCAGAATTGTGAGATGTATGTTCACAATTGCAAAATAAAAAAAACAGAATTGTGAATTGTGAGATAAAAAGTTACAATTACCTTTTATACTTTTTTTATTCTGTGGTGGAAAAAAAGCTTCAACAGTAACCGAAGGCCATGTATGTTGGATTTGTTGTTGATCAAAGGCAGCAATTTCATGTTTTCATTTCAGTAAAAGCTTCATGTAAATCTTTTACTACAACGATTCCACTACCACTGTTCCATATATGCAGAATATGTGGTCTGCGTAGGGCACTAGCTACCAAGGGGACACTATCCCACCCTCTATGAGGGCACCATCAACACCACAGAAACCCCAGAAAGAGATTTCAACAGAGGGGTCACTGAAGTTCTGCATAGGGGACTCATCTGACCAGTAGCTGCCCTGAGCAATTCTGTTACTTTCTTCTCTTTTTTTCTACCGCACATTCTATAAAATAATGACTCACTTCTGTTGCCAAGAATGCACACATTCAACACTCAACCAAAAATGTAGAATGGCTTACATGCATTATACTAGTACTGTAGTAAAAGGAAACTGAATTATAAAAACAATGGATTTCATATTTTCTCCAGTTAGAACCAAAACATGAAAAGTAATGCAGTTTTCATAATGCCATCAACTGTTAGTATTTTGACAGTCATTGCGCTTTGATCGACTATATGTTCATGTTGAATAGAAAACTAGTGCTATGTTTTGACAGAACGACTCAATTTTGAATCAGGTTTGCTGTGTTTTGATAGAGTTAGTATATGTTGAAAAAGATTTTTAGCGTTTTGAAATGTAGAGTTTGTGTTTATATAACAAAATATGGTTTTGGGCAGAAAATTAACTGTTTGGCTAATTGTGTGATGCATGTGTGTTGCTGTGTTAAGAGTTTAGAAAAAGTACTTTAAGTATTGCTAAACGCTTGTTAGCAATTGAAAAAAACTGTAACATCACAATATTGCAGTCGTGCAGAATGTGGTCCTCCACCAGCATGCTGATTTAAGCCCTTACAACACGGCCCACATATTCACATTTTATACAGACTGCACAAAATCATCACAGCAGAAGACCAAATGAATGCAGAGCAGATGAGATACATTGTCATATGCTCTGGTCCAAAACTGGTTTCATTAGCATCCACATGTTACAACAGAGACACGGAGGCAGAGGTATAAACAATCCAGGTGAGTTTATTTACATTAAGCAGAGCACTGGGTTATGGTAAGCAGATAAAGAGTACTTGAGAGATGAAGGGAATAGAATACTGTCCTGATTTTGTCTTGTAGATGCAGGTGAAGAGATGAGATGGTTGAAGCTGGCGGAGACACTCACACACACAGGCAGGTAAGCACACAAGGAGAACGGGAGACGAAGGAGATGGAGGAGACGACTGGAGCAGGTAAGTATGGTGTTTGGAGTCCTTAAGGTAAGCATACATGTGTAGTAGTGCAAACAAGACCGGACAGTGAGTGTGTGTGAGTGTGGTGGCTTTATACTGGTGCTGATTGCGGTGCTGATGAGTTACAGGTGGCGGTGATCAGTATGCTGGTGATTGAGTGCGTGGGTAAGGGAGTGAGGTGGAACCTGACGTGTCTGTGACACCACAATTTTCACTCCAATACCTCCCACCATATTGTCCCTTTCATAAACCCATTGAGGAGGGTTTTTTTGGCATGGACTGGAGCAGATTTAAATACTTACACATGGAATTTGAACACCGACTGTAATCGCAGACTGAACGCAACTGGCCTTACAATAGTTAAGTGTGCGTGGCTTAAGAGAGGACATCACCTGTGATGTGGATGAAGTGCTATGGCCAGATCCAGCTAGGCCAGAGATGCTTAGGTGTTTTTTATATTGTTTTTTTCCCCCCATTTACAGTTTTTTTTACAGATGCTAGGACACATTTCTCAATACTTAGGTCACTTTTGCAAAACTCTTCACACAGTTCTCCTAACCAACTTTCAGCTTGGCAAAGCAGTTCATTTCACATTCAAAATGCACTACAACTACCAAAACACTTTATTTGGGTCTCAAATCAACTCATTCTTCCAGAACACTAGCAAAGGTTGACAGCCGACAAACACACTTTGTCACCCACAAAACAATGACCTAAAAAACACTAACAACATGTAGCATTATACAGTGTTTTCTTGTGTAAAACAAGGACACATTTCTGTTTATAATTCACTGCAATATATGTTCCTGGAATTAATCAGACATGATGCAGAATTCACCAATATTTTATGTCGTTTATTTATTTTTATTTTTTTGCACTGAGTAATTCCAAAATACAAGAATTTGTATATACACCATCCACTGATACAGATACAATTCAATTGTTTTTATAGCATTTAATTTTAAGATTTAAAATATATTTCATTAAAATATTACTGTAGGAATGTAGCAAATTGCTGTCTTACTCAGTTTTGTATTACAGTTTTTTATGATTGCTTACACACTAAAATTAAAAGTAGTACACTATTAGCAAAACCTTACACTCAAGCAAAACATCAGCCCATATTTGCACAACTATAAGCACATTGTCAACCTCACACTTGTTGCAAAACTCTACACACAGTGATTTGCAAAACACTAAACACTAGGCTTGTTTGAGATGCGCCTAGCCTCGCCTGAAGTTCAGCCGAGAGTAGGCGGCTGCAGTGAGGGGAGGAGTGAAAAAAGTGCAGGCAAGACGAACAGTTCTCTGTTCTCGTAGTGGATCAGAACCTACGAGATCAAAGGCGGATATCGCGGGATTCACACTCGCGCTGTGTTGCTGATAAACTGGATGTAATTTAAGTTCTGTTGCTTTTATATGAAAATAAACTTAATGAACAATACACCCAAAGTACTTGTTATTTATTTCCATTCGAACGATGTGTGTATCAATCATTTTTACTTTAATTATAGACATGTTTTTATATATTTTTTTTTATAAATGACAACGTTCGCATAACCCATAGAGAGATCACTGTTTCAGAGAGTTTGGGTATATTCACACATTATTTTTACACATAAAAACATGATATTAGAGTTTTAAAATTAAACATTTTAAATCAGATCAATACATCACGGTTGTTTAAACCAATAAGCTTTAAGCTGTGTCGTCAGCAAGTCGTTTCCCATCGTGCTTTTGGTCAGCACAGTCGGTGGAGAGCAACTGCGCTCGACTGCAGAATCCGACACGTCCGCCTCGCACTCGCGAGAGGTTTTTGACACACGTCGGCATGACATCAGAGCAAGGCGGCCCACCCTCGGACACATTTCTAACCGGCATGCATCTCGCGGTGATCACCGGTGATCGGTTCTGCGCAGAATTTGCTCATCTCAAACAAGCCTACACTTAACATACACTACACACAAAAATCTATCATGAAGTCACTTCCTTGCAATACCAAAGCACTGACTAGGCTTGTTTGAGATGGCCTTACAATAGTTAAGTGTGTGCGCGGCTTAAGAGAGGACATCACCTGTGATGTGGATGAAGTGCTATGGCCAGATCCAGCTAGGCCAGAGATGCTTAGGTGTTTTTTATATTGTTTTTTTCCCCCCCATTTAAAATCATGCTTTTGTTTTGTCTCCAAAAGTGTTTTTGTTTGTGTACTATATTGTATTTTGAATATGTTCAGATTTTTAGTGCAAAATGTAACCTTTGGAAAGGCAATGTGGTGAGAAATAAATATTTTCATCAATGTGCAGTACAGGGGCCTGTACCATGAAGCTGGATTAGCTGGCTAGCCAGGTAAGTTTCAGATTAGTTTGCACCAATCCTGGGTTTTAGGTACCATGAAAGTGACTTGGCTTTTAGCAGTGTTCATCGCCATAGTAACTTACGCTCCACAGCTAACCTGCTCAAGGGCAGATTATTTTCTGGTTCAGAGATCTCAAACCGAATTTGGGCCAGTCGGATGTGAGCAAAGTGACACTGACACATCCAACGCAATAAAGTCACTCCCCCAGTTTCTCTTCCTCCAAATTAAAGGTCACTATATAGTAAAAACAAATATTTAACAATGAAATTGTCTGGCTTTAATGATAATTACCTAGAATTATTTTATGATTTATATATGATTTATATAATAATTCAATATTATTATTAATCCATTACACAAGCGATTTTAGTTTAACAGTTATTATTAATTATTTAGTTTCAGTGAATATTAATATATACAGATTATATGTAATATAAATAAGCTGTAAATAAACTTTAAATATGACTACATTTGACCTTACATGTCTCTATCACTATACATTATTGACTAAATAAACTAACTTCACAAGTTTGACATGCACTGATAGAGCAAGATCATTTATCATTTATTTTTTTCATCAGTGTAAATGAGTTTAAATTTTTCATTTTCTTCAATCTCTTAATCTTCAGCAAAAGAGTTTTGAATCGCGCTGGCTCTCTCGTGAGAAGTGAATCATAGTTTATCTCTGTTGCAAGGCATGTGATTGGCTGTTTGCCACTGATGTCACACAATAATGTGCACACGCTCCACAAACTCAGGATCAAAGCCTGAGTTGACAGAGAAAGTTGATGATCAGCATCATGGTACCAACAAAGCCGGATTGGAGTGGTTTGGCTTTGTCAACTCGAAACTAATCCTATAATCCTGAGTTTGTTCAACTACCATCATGGTACAGGCCTCAGGTCTTGTGTTGTTGTTGTGTTTTTTTTTTTTTTTTTTTTTTTTTTGTATGTTTGTATGTTGTCAATATATTCATGTGCATTACTCTAAATATCTCTGACAGAAAAAAACAAACTATATCATCAGAAAAGTATACAGTGTTTAAGATTGAGCACATCAGTGTGTAAATGAATCAAACAGAATCTGAATGCATGAACCATGTGTGTTCCATACAGTGTCAAATTTGGGTTTTGTTAAATTAATGTAAAGTTTTGAATGAGGTGTTTAATTTTGCAAAAGATCTGAGGTGTTCTGATACTTGTGTGTGTGGATCTGTGAATTGTGTGTAGTGTTTTGACAAAATGAGCCTTGTTTTTAAAATTGTGCTTAAGCAATCGTAAATAACTGTAATTATGAATTAGAGTTTTTTTTTACAATTGCTTAAGCACAATTTTAAAAACAAGGCTCATTTTGTCAAAACACTACACACAATTCACAGATCCACACACACAAGTATCAGAATAGGGAAGAATCTTCTTGAAAGGCGAATCCATCCTTGCACAGACCCTGCATCAATTAGGTCAGGTCTTCTCCATGGCTTGAATGAGAGATATACTGACATAGGGCTGGAGATTGTAAACCTTCCATGCCAAAAAACTCCTCCTCAGTTGGTTTAAGGAAGGAACAGTATGGTGGGAGGTATTGGAGTGAAAATTGTGGATGCTAATGAAACCAGTTTTGGACCAGAGCAGATAGGTGGAAATTTACATTGTCCCATATGACAGTGTATCTCATCTGCTCTGCATCCATTTGGTCTTCTGCTGTGACGATTTTGTGTAGTCTTTCTAAAATGTAAATATGTGGGCCGTGTTGTAAGGGCCTAAATCGGCATACTGGTGGAGGACCACATTCTGCATGACTGCAATATTGTGATGTTACCACCACGTTGGCATTGGGACATTTAAAATGATGTTTCTCCCTCTCCCTCTTACTGCAACATTGCCTTTCATTTAGTTGAAGACACATAAACTCACCTTTTGTCTTTTTATACTTGCACCTGATTGTTGAGTTTACAGTGAAGCACCCAAGTGTCTGCACACCTGATGGCTGTGTTTGATCAATTGTTTTATAGGGGTGGTATTTTGGAAAACAGTGTCTTGAAATGGCAAAGACGTGACATTATGTTAGATTTCTGTGTCTAATGCAGAGAAGTGTGTTTAGTGTTGTGCAAAACAATGTGTGTAGTGTTTTACAAAAAGTGTGAGGCTGAGAATGTGCTTATTGTGCAGATCTGTTCTGAGGTTTTGCTTTTTGAGTGTAGAGTTTCAGTAACTGTGTGTTATTTTTAATTTTAGCGTGTAAGCAATTGTAAAAAAAAAATGTAATAGGATATGAAATAATGATCTGAAACAACATTACATGATGTGGAGAATATGTAAACAAAAAATTAGACTCAAACAATTAGTGAAAAAAACAGGTAAGGTTAGACCTAACATTAGCTTATCTCAACCTGCTATTTTACTGGAAAGGGGTGAAAATTTGTGTTTAGGATTGGACTGAAACCCGGACAGTTTATTAAATCACCCCACCTCCCAGAAAGATAAAGAAATTCTGTCCAAATAGAGTTTTACTCAAAAGGTTATTTGCCAAATAATTTTTTTACTTAAATCTATGCTAATGACACTGAAGAGTTAACTTGCCCACAGTCATTTTTAAAAACATCAAACAAAGCAATGAAAGGTAATGTTACTGGATACAACTGTACAAATAAAGCATATTTTAACTATTCTTACCGTGTTTAGTCTTCAACGACCTGCCGGCTCCAGCTTTTTCACGGTGAGGAGGACTCAGTGACCACGTTTACATGGACAGCAGTAATCTAATTATTGACCTTATTCAGATTAAGACAATATACTAGAGACAACATAGATCGATTAACGCCAGCACACGTCATTACGTCTCCATGGCGACGTTCCCTCCAGATTTTCACACATTAACATAGACTACAGTTCGTTTTGGGTGTTTCATTTTTAATTGTACAAAAGCTACAAGAACAGTTAATCTGTCATGCTATACGCAAAAATAGATGACGGCAGACACCTAATTAGCAACAGGTGTCCTCTGTACTTTCATTCACCAACCTTTCGTTCATACCACCGCGACAAACGCGGAGGTACGGATGAGAGTACGAAGTAAGGACTGGTGGGAGAGGGTTGTTTTAATGGAATTTGATGACGCCGAATGGAAAGAGAAGGCTTGTTTGAGATGCGCCTAGCCTCGCCTGAAGTTCAGCCGAGAGTAGGCGGCTGCAGTGAGGGGAGGAGTGAAAAAAGTGCAGGCAAGACGGACAATTCTCCGTTCTCGTAGTGCATCAGACACCTGCGAGATCAAAGGCGGATATCGCGGGATTCACACTTGTGCGCTGTTTTGCTGATAAACTGGATGTAATTTACGTTCTGTTGTAACCCTCTCTATGTAACCCATAGAGAGATCACACTGTCAGAGACTTTTGGAATATTCACACATAATTTATATGCGTAAAATCATGGTGTTAGTGTTTTAAAATCAGACATTTTTAAAAGAGATCAATACATCACGGTTGTTTAAACCAATAAGCTTTAAGCTGTGTCGTCAGCAAGTCGTTTCCCGTCGTGCTTTTGGTCAGCACAGTCGGTGGAGAGCAACTGCGCTCGACTGCAGAATCCGATGAGGCCGCCTCGCCCTCGCGAGAGGTTTTTGACACACGTCAGCATGACATCAGAGCAAGGCGGACCACCCTCGGACACATTTCTAACCGGCATGCATCTCGCGGTGATCACCGGTGATCGGTTCTGCGCAGAATTTGCTCATCTCAAACAAGCCTAGAATTTTCGCATGTCCCGGAGATCATTTGTAAAATTATGTTCCGTGATGGAGGGTGTCATGAGTCCCCAGGAGGTCACTGTGCGTGCACCTGTGCCCTTGGAGATGCGGGTGGCAGTGGTCCTGTACCGACTTAGACTGGGTAAACCCAGCCTGATCTGCCGGCGATTTGATTTCACCCGGCAACTCAGTCTGGAAACCCGTACATTCATTTCTGCTGCATCTGTTACACTTTTGCGCTTTTACACTTTTTGAACCAATCACAGACTGGCTTGTCCACCTTGCTCGCTATTGGCGGGTAGTACAGAGCTCTTTCTATGGCTCTGGGCGGGTATAACACGATGACGTCTCTTGCACGACCGTCAATCCAATTCCTTTTAACCTCTCAATGATGCTAAATGACTTCTTTAGTTTAGCAAACAAATCGCTCGACTGGGTGTAAATACCACTCACTTTCGTGTTTTTTTGCACAACCTGCAAAAATCGCTCAATGCCATTGCTGCTTCTGCAAACTGCTGATCAATGCTACAAACCAATACAAACTAAGCCTGTCTGGAGTTTTCACATCGCTCTGCAAAAGATTTGAAGTGGAACATCACATTCCACAAATAATCGGATGCGTTGACGGGACGCACATTCCCATACTTTCGCCAAAAGTTGGATATAGGGACTTTGTTAATCGTAAAGATTGGCCCTCGTACGTGCTGCAGGCAGTCGTGGATGACCGATATTGGTATGTTTTGCCAAGCATATGTTTATTTACCTGTCTTAGCTCACATTGCCTTTATTGTATAGCATATATTTGATCAGTTGCATTTATTGGTATCTGTCCTTTACATTTTAAATATTTATCTGCCATGAGAAGTGTTTTATGACTGTGACAAGCACAATACACAAAATATGAGTGCTTTTCATTTGGATATCTGCCTTTCTGTCATATATCGTACATAAAACACTAGAGCTTAATTTGTAGTGTACAGTGTTACTGAGTTTATCTGCTAATATGACCAATACATTCAGTATCATACTTCTATAATGCTGACATTATTATTTTTATTTAGCTTTTGGAATGTTAATTGCCAGGTTCCTGGAAGTGCACATGATGCCAGTGTCCTGCGGCAATCGCAGCTTTTCAAAAAGGCCCATCTGTTCCTCAGGGTAAAAATATTTTTGCCATGGTCTTGTCTGGTAACATTATGTAAGCTTGTTTCTGCCATTAAATATTACAAAGAAAATGTAATTGCGACTGTTTATCTCACAGTTCTGATCTTTTTTTCTCAGAATTGTGATATACTCAATACTTATAACTCACAAAAAGTTATAAAGTCAAAATTTGTGCTATTAAGCCAGAATAGCCTGATATAGTCAGAATTGTGTGATAAAATTCAGAGGAAAAAAAGTCTTAATAATGAGATAAAAGTCGATTTTTTTTTTTTTTTTAGTGGCAGAAACAAGCTTCCATATAACATGAATTGCTTGCAGTGACATTAACTTGATGTTGTTGTATGACCTTTAGGGAGTGAGGGAGATTCAGGGGAAACATGTGCGTTTCTTTGTCCTCGGAGATCCAGCTTATCCACTCATGGACTGGCTGATGAAGAATTACCCACAGTCTCCAGGCCTAACTCCTGAGCAAGAGTCATTCAATGTTCACCTCAGCTCTGCAAGAACAACAGTGGAGATTACTTTTGGGAGGCTGAAGTCTAGGTGGAGGGTGCTCCTGAAACAAAGCGATTTTCACTTCACCTTCTCTCCTTGCATGATTGCAACATGTTGTGCACTGCACAATTTTAGTGAATGAGAAAAGGAGCAGGTCCCCCAATGCTGGTTAGAAGAAGCAACAGCTATGGAGAGAGCCTTACCCCAGCCCCACAATGCACCACAGATCCATACTCCCAGTGCAGATGCTGATGTCATGAGAGATGCATTATCAGCATACATGGCAGCAAACTTTCCCCTTCGGAGGAGCATACATTAGGCACCAGTGGTTAACTTTCATTTGCTTATATTGAGGAGCCTGGCAATTCACACTTCTTAGTATTTGCTTAACAGTGTTACCTCTGATGTTAACTGCATTCAAGAAGTTATTTTATGATGAAGTGCTGCACTTTTTAATTTAATGTGAACTAGGCAATTTCTTTAAGTACTTTGTGTATTAGACATTCGTCACAGAAAGAAACACAATTTCCGTTGAATGCTTTAATTCAAGAAACATTGCACAGGTTTTAAGTGCAAAAAAGGAAACTACAAAAAGAACAATAAATAAATGGACCTCTTCAGGTTCTGTTCACTTATGTTAAATGTTAAATGTTAAATATTTCTTTTCTCATAAAAAATAAAAAAGTTTTACTTAAGTAATTTTACATAACAAAACATCTGGCACATTCTTTCCTGTAACACAGGTAGGTAAAACTTCAAACGTACCTAAACTTCAATACAGGAATTCACAAACTGTTTAACATTCTGCTAACCTAATGGCAGGTTGCTCACAGGTGAGTATACGATCGAGCATAGTTATTTGTATCTTCTGACCCATGTTCAGCAGGGGATGTGTTTGACATAGTACAACCATGCATGGGATACTTAGCTGGCTGTGTGTGATACCCTTGAAAGTGCGGGGGGTGCAGTGAAGGAGGTACAAACACTGGCTGTGGCTGGGTGCTTCGGAACCCCTCAACAAGAATTGATAACATGCGCTCGGTGGAACGGGCATTGCTCTCAATTAAAGTATTAAGGAGTCTCTCCTCTCTTTGTTCTGATTGTTGTATTTGGTCTTGAACCCATTCATTTTGTTGCCTCATCATCTGCTTTAGGAACTGCTGATGCTGGAGATCACACTGCACCTTGCAGACTTCTTTCTTCGACTGATAAACATAAATGTTATAAGATTTGACGGCGGAGACAAAGTGACACATTGGTTAAGTCACTAGTAAATTATCCAGAGAAACCCCTCAAAAATTTATGGAAGGCCGATGGGCAAACAAAAAGGACGAGTGAAAATAACTGATAAAAGTTTTATTTTTCATCCATTAAATGGATGTATGACATTAGATTTCTAGAGAAATATAATTTATGTAATAAAAAGGGTTGAAGGAGGACACAACTATAAGGTTGTCTGTGTAACCTAGGGATTTGAGATTTGAGTAAAATAATACTTGGTTTCTGCAAAACAGTAGAGATAAGTGGGACTGAGACAATAATAAAATATTTTTTTTTAGATCAGCAGAATAACAATTTGATGGGATAGAGTGACACAATTATAAACAGTTGAAAATATTGTGATGAAAAAAAATGTTTCAAAAACAGCTTTAAAGAAATTGATATTGTCTTATAGTACAAATTTGTATAATTTATAAGTGATATGGAAGATTATATATAAAAATAAAAATAAAAATCTGTCAGTTTGTGTTTATGTTTATGACAATTTTGGTACAGTGGCAAAACTAATGAGATGAAAAAGATCACTGCCAAAGAAGAGGGTTAAGATTTTGGTCATTTAGCCTAAGCAGTTATAACTGACAAGACATTTGAGTTTAATCACTGAAATCATTAGACTGTGCAGCAACATATCAGTGCTGAGATTATTCTCAGTGAATTTAATTCTCACTGTCCGTTCAGTGCAGTGTTCTGCTACATCTGTACCCGGAGCCATCGGCCCTGCACATGGTGGTGACAAAGATCAGACAAAAAAGTTACTGGTCATAGAAGAAATTCATCAAAATAGTCACTTCTATCATTCAAGGTCTGTGTTACCATTTTAAAGACCTCTTTACTCTCATTAAGTTTAATTTGACACATTTAACAAAAAATGTCCTTCTTTTTGTCAGTCATTTCTTTTAACATCTCTGTGTCCATGATTTTCAGCTGAGACATGTGCTTCACTATAAATAGCTTATCACTTATGACACAAGCTCAGATAGCAGCTTTTAGCTGACTTTGAGTGAGAAAGACTCTGAGGATTTCAGGACTGGTACACTGTCTTATAACTTTTAACATCAAACTTTACCTAGATCTTTTAACTCTGGCCCAACTTATGACTTATGACCAGAAATTACATACGTTTTCAAATAAACATTTTTATATTTGTCTCAGTGACACTGGCAGTCTCATTTTTGCCATTTAAACCCTCTGTCACTTTGACCATCAAAAATCAAATGTTTAGAAATTAGAGGTCCTACATCATTTTAGTTATTCACATTCACAGTAGTGATGCGCTCATCACAAGAAAACATACTTGAGACTGTTCAAATATTTTTCCATAAAATGAAACATTCTTTCAGAACATCCAATCAAAGGGTTGACAAAGACACTGGAAGCCATCAGAGGCAGACAGTGTGGGGATACTACACTCCATTAAGGGGTAGGAAAGACACTAGTAAGCTAGGATACTATACTCTATTAAAGGGTTGATAAAGACACTTGAAGCCATCAGAGGCAGACAGTGTGGGGATACTACACTCCATTAAGGGGTTGTAAAGAAGTTACTACTAGTGTGTCTCACGAACCAAAGCTCTCTGACTCCAATTCCAGACAGGGGCGCCCCAAGCTTAGAGATTCAGGTAGTCAGGAATAGAATTGTAGCTTTTAGTTAAATACGACGAAATAGAGATAGGAATAAGGGTTGGTTGGTCAAGGATGCATCAGGAACGTTCCTGACGAAAATAAAGTTGTGACCCTAATTGGACTGGACCAGATTTCAGTGCTTTCCACCAACCGTCTGCCTCTGATGGCTTTCCATAAAACACCAGCCTGTATTCAAGGACCTGGTGTCCTACACTCACGTCTGAGTGCGTAAACCCACCATCTCACTTCCCAATTATCTCAACTCTTTCAACCAGACAGCCCTAACCAATAAATAAATAAATCTTCCTACATTGTTAGTCAGGGATGTCACCAAAGATTGATTGCTCGCATTTCCTCCACCATAAACTGTAGGGGATAAACAGTTTAGGACCCTTGAGACCAGATATGTTGAATAAAGACCCGGAGTCAAAGTTTTAAAATAATTAATAAATTGAAGAAAATTTAATGAAGAATAGTTTGCAGTTTCATCAGCAGAAGCCAGCTTCAAGTCTCACAAGGAGTTCGTAGGCCGCTCTGCATACATTCACATTTCCACAACAATTATACTCTTACAGAGTCAACGAACTACGTCATTACTTCAGGTTGGATGATTCTGATTGGCTAAGAAAAATAGAGAGATTTGGTAATCTTCCACACATGGACAGATGCTGGTCTCAAGCACAGTGGCAGTTTATCCACCAGTACAAAGGGACCTGCACAGAACACTAGCACACACAGGTACACATGATTCACAGCTTCTTCAAGGCTGAAGTTGATCTGAGCTCTGCTCTGAGCAGGAAACATTCCCAAAACATACTGATAACATGTTCTTTTCTCTCAGTGAGAGGTGCAAAGGAAAATAAATGCTTTAACATATGTTGAAGAAGTCATTCAAATAATTTAACAGAAATATAAATGTTGATTAATAACTTATATATATATATACATATATATTGAAGCGGCAGTGGATTCCAGAATCCACCCCTTCAAAACTTTGTGGGTGGAATTTTACACTGAAAAGGGCAAAACTTTAAACTTGTTCAAGAACGCAAGACACGTGTTGCCCCCTTGGACAATAACAACGACAAGCTTTACTTTTCTGTAGATTTATTCGCCCCGGTTGTTTCTTCTTTTTGTTTTCTGCAACAGATTTGGGGCTTTCGCACGAACAACAACATGCGTCAACTGCACTTATTCTCTAATCATTTTACTCCCATGTCCTTCTTCCCACAGCGCCCCCAACAGTATACAAATTTTCCTTAGGTTTTCTTTATATTATCTTATTATATTACTGCAAATTATTTATAATAAACAAAAACATGAAACAAATTAAATAACTCTCTTGAGGTCATAACACCCTCCCCCACTAAAAAAAATAAAATGTTACAAAACATTTTTTTCTATTTCTAGATAAACATTTTAAATGTAAGTTCCATTAACAGTGTAATGTACATGCTATCTAACAGCTTAACATTACAATCAACATCTTCTACTTCTATACAATTTACTACAATACTACAATCATCTAAACTTTTAGACTTGATGCGTGTTGAGAGGTGTCTTGTCTTTAGGCTTGCTGGTGGGCCCCCCAGAACATCCTGTAATGACAAGTGGACACAACCACATACACCTCCACAATGTATTGACACATTTTCAATGTCACTTCAGCACTGCATTAATCTCTGACTGTTTCATTCAGCCTTTTAAATACTTCTTAAGCTGGCAAAAACTATAATTCTGCTGTATAGCACTATTACAACTGTAAACTTACTATACCCCTTACTGTTTATAACCCACTTCACAAAAATATCACTTTTACCTTAACTATTTCAACTCTTACTTAGTATAAAGGATACAGATTCAGGTGATCGATGCTCTGCTGGGGTCGTATACCGCAAGTTACCACATTATTGTTCCCACCACAAACACTCCAATTCACTGGTCGAAGTGTGGGCTCACCCAGAGTGTCATACGTGTAGAGATTCCTAGGTCGCCTGTTTCTGGTGGAAGTTCTTCTCATAGGTTCTGACTCAAAGTCACCCTCTTCGTGCTTTTCTTCTCCTATGGATTCTTCCTCCAGCTCCAGATCTGCTAATATTTGTTCATCAGATTCCTCTGGGCATCCGTTCAGGTCAGGCAGGTTTACAGATTTCTCAGCAATTTCTTCAATGTCAGAATCCCTCTCAGGTTTCCTGTTTTTTTTCTCCTCTTTTAGGGTGAAATTCAGCTGCACATGGATCCAGATTTGTTCCTGTTCTTTGCGTTGGAACCCACAAGTCAAACTCCTCCTCGCTGGAACTGTCAATGCCATCACGGTGAGTATTCCATTGTAATTGTGCTTCCTGTTTTGATTTTTTTCTCTGATTTCCTTTTCTTTCCAGACAAACATCGGCTGTCTTCTGCTCATCAACCAGGTAAGGACAAGGTAATAGGAGATTTCGGTGTAGCACTCTTTTCTTTCCAGTCCCATCCAACGGTTCTACTACATACACCAGGCCATCCTCTCCTCTCCTTTCTTTCACCACATATGGTTGCTTTTCCCAGTACGCTCGCAGTTTTCCTGGGCCACCTCTTTCTGACAGGTTCCTCACCAATACATGATCACCTGGCTCCAAGACAGAACTCCATGCCTTCCGGTTGTAATTCCTCTGTCCCTTTGCAGCAGCCTTCTTCATGTTCTTTGTTGCAATCTCATATGCTTCTTGCATAGACCTTTTCCATCTCTCAACATAGTCAGCATGAGACTGAGCGTTCTTGACTTGTTTTGTGGGGAGCACCAGATCAATGGGGAGAACTGGCTCTCGACCAAAGAGGAGAAAGAATGGAGAAAATCCAGTTGACTCGTGCACTGTAGAATTATAGGCATGGACAACTTTGTTAAGGTGGTCTGTCCAATTTGACTTCTCTGTCTCCTCTAGGGTCCTCAACATTCCCAATAGTGTCCTATTAAACCTCTCTGCTGGGTTAGCTTGGGGATGATAGGGAGTTGTACGTGAATGCTTAATCCCACAGTACCTCTGTAGTTTTTGGAACAGAGTGTTCTCAAACTCCCTCCCCTGGTCATGGTGGATCTTTGCGGGAAAACCGAAGCGCATGATAAAATCTTCAAAGATCTTCCGGGCTGCTGTCTTTCCAGACTTGTTTTTGGTGGCGTATGCCTGGGCAAACTTTGAAAAGTGGTCTATGACCACGAGGATGTACTCTGCTCCCCCTCTACTTTTCTCCAGGTGCAGATAATCGATTGAGATCATCTCAAATGGAGCTGTTGTCTCAATGCTCTGGATTGGGTTTCTGGTGATCCGGTTTGGTTTCTTCTGTCTAAGGCATCGACACACTCTTGTGACATAATGCTCTATCTCTTCTCTCATTTTTGGCCAGAAGAAACGTGTTCGAGCTGCTGCCACCATACGATCAGCACCGAGGTGAGCCATGTCTTCATGTAGGTACTTGAATATCATCCTTTTCAACTTTTCTGGGACAACTAACTGAGTTTTAGCCATTATTTTTCTTTGCAGGATACCTTCCTCATCAATCTGCAGGTGATGCCATTCTCGTAAGAGTTGTCTCACAGCTTTCGGTTCCTTCAATTTGTCTTTATGTTTGAGTCAGGCTCTCTGTCAGGCTGACAGAGAGAATCTCAGAATTAGAGACACGCATCCAAACTTTAATTGAGGATAGTGAGAATGAAAGGGCCTTAGATATTGCTTTGGATGCGACTAGCCTAGTAAACACTGCACATTCGGTTCCGGTTGTAGAAGCCACGCAGCAGGCTAACTGGGTGACTGTGAGGCGGCATAATGGCAAGAACACCACTCTTCCGTTCCGATTAGAACATCAAACAGGTTCTCCCCACTCAGTGATGCACCCACTGAGAATCCTGTTGAAAGTGCCCTAGTTATTGGCGATTCTATTACACGGAACGTGAAAATAGAGACACCAGCCACCATAGTCACATGTTTGCCGGGGGCCAGAGCACCTGACATCAAAGCAAATTTAAAAGTGCTGGCTAATGCTAAACGTAAATATTCTAAAATCATTATCCACGTCGGCACAAATGATGTTCGACTTCGCCAGTCGGAGATCACTAAAATTAACATTAAAGAGGTGTGTGAACTCGCAAATTCAATGTCAGCAGAAGTAATTTGTTCTGGCCCTCTTCCTGTTCGTCGGAGTGATGAGATAGTTAGCAGGTTATCATCACTCAATGGCTGGCTGTCTAAGTGGTGTCCGCAGAATAATATAGGTTTCATAGACAATTGGAAAAGCTTTTGGGGCAGACCTGATCTGTTGAAAAGAGATGGTATTCATCCCTCCCTGGATGGTGCTGCTCTTCTATCTAGAAATTTGGCAAATAGTCTTAGAGCTGAAACATGACAAACCAGGGCCCAGATCAGGACGCAGACAAACTGGCTAAACCGACCGTCTGCTAGCCACCTCACGTCACAGAACTCAAATAATTCACAGCACATAGAAACTCTCTCACCTAGATATTATCACATAGAGACTGTGTCTGTACCTCGAACTAGTAAATACAAAAAACTTCCGAAACCTTTTAAGGGTAAAAATTTAATTGATGTTCAAAAAATTAAAATCACAGATAAATCAGATAAACAAATGATAAAGCTTGGGTTACTGAATATTAGATCTATTTCTTCAAAAGCACTTATTGTAAATGAAATTATCACAGACAATAAACTAGACTTGCTGTGTTTGACAGAAACCTGGCTAAAACCAGACGATTACATTACTTTAAATGAATCTAGTCCTCAAGGTTATGATTATCGACACAATCCTCGACAGAAAGGCAAAGGGGGAGGTGTTGCTGTAATTTATAGTAATATATTCAGAATCATTCAAAAGAATTTCAAATATAATTCCTTTGAAGTGATGGTGCTTTATGTAACATTATGTAAGTTGACATTTGTGCTGGCTACTGTATACAGGCCACCAGGGCACCATACTGACTTTATCAAAGAATTTGCTGATTTTCTATCAGAGTTAGTACTGGCTGCGGATAAAGTCCTTGTTGTTGGTGATTTTAATATCCATGTAGATAATAATAAAGACGCATTTGGATTGGCATTTGCAGACATTTTAAACTCTATTGGAGTTAGACAACACGTGTCAGGACCCACTCATTGTCGTAATCATACCCTAGATCTAATACTGTCGCATGGAATTGATATTGATGCTGTTGAAATTCTTACAGCAGAGCGATGATATATCAGATCATTATTTAGTCTCGTGTATAATACAATTAGCCAAGGCTACAAAACCACCACCCAGCCATAAATATTGTAGAACCATCACGTCTACCACTAAAGATTGCTTTATAAATAATCTCCCCGAGCAGTTTCATCGCCTTAGTATACCTGACAACTTAGAAGAACTCGATGCTGCAACAGAAACTATTGGCTCTCTCTTTTCCAGCACATTAGATGCAGTCGCTCCTTTACGTCTAAAGAAGATTAAGGAAACTAATCCAACGCCGTGGTATGATGAGCACACTCGGGCTCTAAAACGAGCTGTTAGAAAAGCTGAACGTAGTTGGAAGAAAACAAAACTAGAAGTTTTTCGCCTTTCATGGAAAGAAAAAATGATTGAGTACAGAACGGCTATAAGAAATGCTAGATCTACTTATTTTTCAAATCTCTTAATAGAAAACAAACATAATCCTAGGTATTTATTTGACACAGTGGCTAAATTAACTAGAAACAGAGATTCAACTGCTGACGTTTCCATAGAGCACAGCAGTAATGACTTTATGAACTTCTTTACTTGCAAGATTGATAATATTAGAGAGAAAATTATAAACATGCAACCGTCTACAGTTTCGCTTCAGACAGTGCACTGTAGTGTCCCTGAGGTAAAACTAGAATCATTCGCCGCTATAGGAGAGGAAGAATTATCTAAACTTATCAAATCATCAAAATCAACGACATGTATGTTAGACCCAATGCCGACTAAACTACTGAAAGAAATGCTTCCAGAGGTCGTAGGTCCACTTCTTGATATAATTAATTCATCCTTAACACTAGGATACGTGCCAAAAACCTTTAAGCAGGCTATTATTAAACCTCTTATTAAAAAACCTCAACTAGATCCGAGAGATTTAGTAAATTACAGGCCAATCTCGAATCTACCTTTTCTGTCAAAGATACTAGAAAAGGCAGTTTCAACACAACTGTGCTCCTTTTTAGAAAGAAATGGAATCTGTGAGGATTTCCAGTCAGGATTTAGACCATACCATAGTACTGAGACTGCACTCGTTAGAGTTACAAACGATCTACTCCTATCATCCGATCGTGGCTGTATTTCTCTATTAGTGTTATTAGATCTCAGTGCTGCTTTTGACACTATCGATCACAACATTCTTTTAAAAAGACTTGAAAACTATATTGGCATTAGTGGAATTGCTTTGGCATGGTTCAAATCGTACTTATCTGACCGTTATCAGTCTGTAGTAGTTAATGAAGAGATGTCGTATCGATCACAGGTTCAATATGGAGTACCACAAGGCTCAGTACTAGGACCGTTGCTTTTCACTCTGTACATGCTGCCCTTAGGAGAGATAATTAGGAAGCATGGTGTTAGATTTCACTGCTACGCTGACGATACTCAGCTCTATATTTCCTCGCGCCCTGACGAAACCTACAAATTCACAAAACTAACAGAATGCATAGCTGACATTAAAAACTGGATGACAAGAAATTTCTTATTATTAAATTCAGAAAAAACTGATATCCTAATCTTCGGACCAAAAACTTCCTCACGAAAAAACCTTGAATACTCTCTAACACTTGACGGGTGCTCCATTAAACCTTCGTCCTCAGTTAGGAACCTGGGTGTGCTCTTTGATACCAATCTTTCATTTGAAAGTCATGTTTCTAGTATCTGTAAAACCGCCTTCTTCCATCTAAAAAATATATCTAAATTACGACGTATGCTCTCAATGACAAATGCGGAACAGTTGGTTCATGCATTCATGACCTCAAGACTAGATTATTGTAACGCTCTACTGGGTGGTTGTTCTGCTCGGCTTTTAAACAGACTACAGTTGGTCCAAAATGCGGCAGCTAGAGTTCTTACTAGAACCAGAAAGTATGACCATATTAGCCCAGTTCTGTCAACATTACATTGGCTCCCTATTAAACATCGTATAGATTTTAAAATCTTGCTCCTTACTTATAAAGCTCTAAATGGTTTAGCTCCCCAGTACCTAAGTGAGCTCTTAATGCATTATAGTCCTTCACGTTTATTGCGATCTCAGAATTCAGGCCAGTTGATAATACCCAGAATATCAAAATCAACTGAAGGCGGCAGATCCTTTTCCTATTTAGCCCCTAAACTCTGGAACAATCTTCCTAGCATCGTTCGGGAAGCAGACACACTCTGTCAGTTTAAATCTAGACTAAAAACACATCTCTTTGCTCTTGCATACACATAACACATTATCAATACATTAACATTTTTCAAATCCGTTAAAGGATTGTTACGCTGCAATAATTAGGTCGGCCGGAACCGAGAACATTTCCTATAACACTAGATATACCTGTACATCAGAATAAGAATGGCATCTACGCTAATATCTGTCTCTCTGCTTATCCTGAGGTTTGCCGGGTGCTGGATCCAGGCCGTATCCAGATCAGATGGAGAACCTGTGTCTGGACCTGACTACAACGTAACCCAGGAGACAATGGGCCTACAGATCCAGTTCTGGCTGCATCTATAATTCAGATTTTTAATCCCCGTATCCGCTTACATATATTTATATATAATCTATTTTTAATCTCTATAATAAAAATGTATAATTCAGATTTTGATCTCCATATCCATTTACATATATTATATATATCTTCCAAGGGGTTTTTTCCCTCCTAGGACTTTTTTCCCAGTGTTAGCATGCTGGGTTTTTCTCCTAGGGGGTTTTTTCCACCCCTGGGAGTCAGCCGACATTGGCTTAATGTAGCACCATCTTGTATATGTTACATATTACCACGCTTGTTTGTACAGCTTATTTTTAACCACTTCCCTTTTTTTCTGTGCTTCTAATATGTAAAGCTGCTTTGAAACAATTACCAATTGTAAAAGCGCTATATAAATAAATTTGACTTGACTTGACTTGAGGTAGAGTTGTTTCTTTTTCAGTGCAAGTACTCGGCTGATGACTGGGTCACTCAACTGGGCATTCCTGATATCTTGAGGTGTTAGCTGTTGACAGGTCTCTGATCCACTCTTCAGCTCCTCAGGTAAGACATCTATGTTGCAGGTGATTGCAGATATCCAATCCACTTCTCCCCATTGTTGTGCTTTCAGGGTTTCCCCAATTGATCCCAGAACTTCTGGCTCACATTCTTGAGTACACTCCCTGACTGTGACTTCAATGGGCACTGGTCTCCGTGACAAGAAGTCAGCATCTCGATTCGCCTTTCCTGGTCGATACTTCAAAGTGAAACGGTAGTCTGCCAGCTCCGAAACCCACCGTTGCCCCGCTGCATTAAGCTTTGCTGTTTTCATGACATATGTCAGTGGGTTATTATCACTGTAGACAATGAAATGTGGCGCATGAAACAGGTAGTCCCGGAAACGTTCTGTGATCGCCCATTTTAGCCCCAGGAACTCCAACTTCCCAGAGTGCAGCCTGTAGTTCTTTTCGGCGGGGGTCAGAGTCCGAGACCCATAACCCAATACTCGGAGTTTGCCTCCCTGACGTTGGTATAATACGGCTCCTAGCCCTTCTTCTGACGCATCCACGTGAAGGACAAATGGCTTCTCGAAATCTGGGTATGCCATAATGGGTGGGCATGACAACTCTGCAATCAGCTTCTCCAGCGCTTCCTGATGTCGCCCTGTCCACTCTACTGGCTGCGATGGGGGTGCTTGTGAGGAAGGCTTTCCTTTCCTTCCCGAACCTTTAATGTTGCTCATACTGGGTTTTGTCAACAGTTCACATAGCGGCTTGGCTATTCTGGCAAAGTCAGCAATGTACGATCTGTAGTAACCAAGGAAACCCATAAGCTTCCTCACCTCGCGAACCGTGCTGGGCGTTTCCCACTTGAGTGCTTGCACTGCCTCTATTTCTTTCGGGTTCATGCTGTACCCATGTTCCGAAATGATGCGGCCCACATAGCAGACTTCCCGCTTGAAAAGGTCACATTTCCTCTGCCTTAGCTTAATACCACACCGCTCCTGTTGCTGTAGCACTCTCCTCAAGTCCTCCAGGTGCTGGTCGAAATCCTTGCTGAAGACTAACACGTCGTCAAGGTAGGGTACACATATATCATTCCTCAACTCTCCTAAGCATTCTTCCATGTACCTCTGAAAGGCAGCAGGTGCATTCATGAGGCCAAAAGGTATGCGTACCCACTCGTAAAGCCCCCAGGGTGTTATGAATGCTGTGTATGCCCTACTGTCTTCACTCATGAAACCCTGATGATAGGCTTTACCCTGGTCCAGCACCGTGAACCAGGAGTTCCCTCCTAGATTTTCTAGGATCTCTTGAATTCGCGGGATAGGATGCCGGTCAGGGTATGTCTTCTCATTGAGCAAGCGATAGTCCACACAAAGACGCAAGCTCCCGTCTTTCTTTCTCACACACACAACCGGCGAGGAATAGGAGGATGTTGACTTTTGGATCCACCCCTGACTCAGCAAGTTCTGTATGTGGGTCTTTACCTCTTGGTACAAGGGTCGCGGGATTGCATTATACGTCTTTTGGACAGGGATGTCATCTTTCAAACGAATATCCATTCTAAGGTCCCGAACACATCCAGTATCCCAGTCATCCTTAGCAAAAACCCCACTATTCTCTCTCAATAGTTGTCTCACACGTTCCTGTTGTTCCCCAGGTAAGTGACTGAGGTCCACTGGAGGGTCCCATCCTTCACTTTCCTGAACCCTGGGATTTGTCTCTAGAGGTAAGTCACCACTGAGTAGTGATGATTGAAGTTGGTGTTCAGTCGAAGGTGGTAGTTTTACTTCCAGTTGATGGATAGCATCCACTGCATACAGCCATCCCAGGACTGTCCGTGCAGTAAGGGTCAACTCTTCGTCTGTTGTATTTTCCACCATCACTGCGATGTTGTCATTATCTTTCAGAGGCATCTGAATGAGCTGTTTGTTTACCTTTATCCCCACAGGCCAGGGTACATCCGGATTGGGCTCCAGCATCACGTGTGCTCCCAGGGGAACCGTCTTATTTAGTTTGCCACAACGTACATTCACTCTTGCGCACCTTGGAAGGAGGATGGATTTCCGTCCCATTCTGGCAATATGACAGCCGTTGCTGTCTTTACGTTTCTTCAGGAGTGATAAGACGGCTTTTGCTTTCCTAGGGCTTACTTCCAGAGATGAACTCAGTGTGTTCACAAGTAAACTCAAAGGAATCTGTTGGGCTGCATTAGCTTGGACCAATTCCTCAATCACATTAAAGCCGATTATTGGTTTCTCCAATTCACTGGATGTAATGAGAATTGGTGCCAGCAGGTGTCTGTCTCTTCCTTCAGTCTCAGTGTTACCAGACAGACAAAACTCCACTTCCATCCATCCTTCATATGGGATGCTCGTCCCATTCGCCGCTGTCAAGTTGAGTTCCCCCTCCTCGAGCAGCTCTCTCACTGGTCTCACCTCTGCATCAGGAAGATGTCTCTTCTTCCACTCTGAACTAACAATTGAAACTTGTGACCCTGTGTCCCAGAGTACAGATGTATTAACACCTCCTAGAGAACATTGCACCATGCATCTACGTCCCACCAAACTGGCTGTCTTCTCTTGTTTGGTTGACCATGGTCCTTCAAGGTAAGTGATCTCTTTGTAAGCTTTCCATGATGTCTGAGGTTGTCTCAATCTTGTTTGATGTCACATGACTTACAGTTCGTTTCCGACAGCCTGCTGCCCAGTGCTCACTGCTTCCGCACTTGTCGCAGTGTTCACATCTTCCCTCTGGGTTGGACTGCTCACACTGTGTGCAACGTCTGACGTTTGCTCGAGCAGGTGGAAATTGATTACGAGTGAATTTCTGGTTACTTCTTCTGACTATCTGAGGTTGTGATGTTTGGGTAAGACTTGCCACTTGAGAAGTCAGGCTCTGGATTGCTTCACATATCACTTTATCCCGTGCATCCAACTTTTCCATCAGGCTGTTAGGCTTTGGGGTTTTCTCCTTCTTTAAACTGACACATTTATCTTGTCCAGCATGTGTCTGTTCCTCCTCACTCACTGTAGCCACCTTGACACACTTGGGTCGAGTAGTTGAGAACTTGGATTTTCTTTCAAGCTCAAGACTATATGACATGTTCATCTTCTCCAAAAGCACTTCATCTTCCACCAGCGGGTTTTCCAGGTAGGGTTTCAGATCTGTGTGTATGCTGTCATCATGAAGGCCAGTCAGGACTGTCTGCAAGAACTGATTTTGGATTAACTCATGGTTGTATTTTAACCCTGTCTTCACATTTTCAGATGCTGACAAAATCCTCTGCCTGAGATCCATGGCTCGGACTAAGAACTGTATAGGCGTTTCTTTGGGTTCTTGAACTGCGCGTGTAAGTGAATGATATAATTCTGTTGCATCTTTTTCAATAAAATGGGCTCTGAGAATTTGTTTAAGGACAGGCAATGTTAGGTCTGTTCTACTCTCCAGATAACTTCTCAGACTTACACCTGGGATGATAGCTTGAATGACTGCCTCAACAATTTCTCCCTCATCATAACCTCTCTTGCATGCCCTGTGGATCTGTCTGTCCAGGCTGGTAAAGTTTAGTTTGTCTCTCTGACCAGGTTCACCGATTTGTCCAATTATTTTGAGTTCTTTTTTATACACTGGGTGCATTAGTGTGATATTTTCTCCTAAAACAGATGCATTTTGCATTTTTCTGTCTGTTTTGCCACATACTGATTCTGTTTCTGTCATTTTCACAGGTTTTTTGGGTGCAATTCCCATAATTCCCACAGGGTGGCGCTCCAGGTCAACTTTTCGCTGTCTCTCGTTGCTTGTTTCACGCTCTACACTGGATGAGCTATCGGTTTCCTCTTCATCATAATTTCTCAAACTGTCAATTTTCTCCTTGGTATCTAACAATATAGATAGTCCTTCATCTTCAAGTGAAACAATATCATCTCCTTCTAAATGCTGCAGAATGCGCCTTCTCAGCACGCGAGGCGTGTGTGTTTCACCCTCCCCCACATTTAGCTTGAGCATCTCACACAAACTTCTCAGTTGCGAAGCGGATAACTCGAGTAATTTACTCTCAATTTCATCCAGCGTAGCTTCCCACACAGGCAACATTATAGCCACTCACTGTACAGAATCATGTAACTCACGCATGCAGTTATTTTTCCGCTGTTCACGGTCCTCTCTCTCCGTGACTCGCGGCTCGTTTTTCCTCTCGTGCTGTACTCGCGGCTCGTTTTATCCCTCGCTGGCCGCTCCGTTGCCGCATTTACTGCTTTCTTCCTCCCGAAATCCGTCACGACCGGGCGGAAACACCAGTTTTATGTTGCCCCCTTGGACAATAACAACGACAAGCTTTACTTTTCTGTAGATTTATTCGCCCCGGTTGTTTCTTCTTTTTGTTTTCTGCAACAGATTTGGGGCTTTCACACGAACAACAACATGCGTCAACTGCACTTATTCTCTAATCATTTTACTCCCATGTCCTTCTTCCCACAGCGCCCCCAACAGTATACAAATTTTCCTTAGGTTTTCTTTATATTATCTTATTATATTACTGCAAATTATTTATAATAAACAAAAACATGAAACAAATTAAATAACTCTCTTGAGGTCATAACACACGCAGTACATTCCCCAGTGTTAAATCAACATCGCTCAGTTCATATGGGAACCACCAGAAGGGTTGGTTGCCAAGTTTGTGGGTACTTGTGGTGTTGAGCTGACTGAGATCAAATGAGGCTGGAAGAAAGAGGAAGTCTGAAGCATAAGGCTTCTCAAGATGAATGATTTGGAAAGCAACATATCCAGTTCCTCTACAAAGGTACCCAGTTGGCCTGGGGGATAAATTACTATAATATCAATTATGAATATGAATTCAATATGAATTTCATCTTGTCATGATGAAATATATAGCCTACTTGGCTACTCTAATGCGGCGATGCTTGATGCAGTAGTGTTGTCATATATAACATGTTATTTAGCCTATAACTGTCAGGATGTGTTCACGAAGGATGACGAAGGAGAAGAGTTCTATACAAAAATACAAGTTTAATCCAAAAGTCAGGCAAACGGGAAACAACACAGCATTACAAAACAGTGATCGGACAAGGAACTGAAGACAAACAGGATCTTAAATACACAAAGGAAGATTAACTGAATATGTGCAGCAGTGATGATAATTAGTGTCCATAGAAACAAATGAATGTGTGCAGGTGAGGAGCAGGAGGGATGCTGGGAAATGGAGTCCTAGTGCTGGTGACCATGACAATAACTCACTCTCACAAGTTTATTTTTTAGTATTTTTGGGAGAAGTTACAATTACATATGTGATTTCAACAACTAGATATATTTAGACCTGTTCAGTTTTGACTGGAATGCGTCCCAGACCACCTCCTGAAGTGGTTTGAGCGAATGCGTTTCGAAGGGCATTTAGACCTGGGGCCTCATTTATAAAACTTTTCGTAGATTTCATCCTTCAAGTGTACGTACCTAGTGTACTTTAGTGTATTTAAGACCTAGATTCTGCGTACACATAAGTTATCTGTTTTATAAAACCTGGGCAAAAATCCCAGTAACAACTATTTTAAACTGACTTTTAAGGACGTCTTAATTATTTGATTTCGAATGCTGTACTGTTGACATGGTCTGAGTACTGTGAAATATTGAGTCAAGACAAACAAATTATTAGTATTAATGAATTTATATGTTTTGATGCTTATATCATTTTGATTAAATATTTTAAGATTAAAAAGTTTAGGTTTATGGTTATTTATGTTTATTTTTTTATTTAATTGTTTGTGGGCTATAATGGATCTGATGTGAAAAGAAATCTTAACAAAAGGGTATTACGTAAAAGTAACAATTCTATGTTTTGTTGAAAATGATCATTGAAATGGCATGCAAAATTGTTTTCTTTTATTTCTATTTTTAAAGGTATTTAAAAAAAGGATTTAAAAGATGTTCTACAAGTAAGGTGGTGCATGATGTGTCTATAGACTGTAAACTGAACAATGATTTAAGAAACTTACAATACCTAGATGGATTATGATGGGTCTTATTTATTTTTTGTTGTTGTTTATTTTGAGTTAGACCACAATTTTGTTTTTAACCTTAAAAATTATCTATAAGGGGTATAGTGAAAGGAGTGGATTTACGATCCATCTCCTTGTATTATATAATGAATTGGAAATGATAATTTTCTAAAAACCAGTGTAAATATCCTGGTGTATATGATTTCAGGCAATGTCTGTATTTAGTATCTGAGGAGTGACTGAGGGTCTGGCCCATGCCAGGAATGCAGAAACAGTGCTTACTCATTTAGCCCGGCTTCCAGAGAATAAATATGTATTTGTTTTGTAGTCAAGGAAACTCAAGTGTCCTAAACTGTTTATCCCCTTCAGTATTTTGTAACATTCTGTTTCCTGTAAGACATCAATTCAAGCACGCAAAACATAAATGCCAGTATCTGATCTTTTTTCTCTTTTGTCTCACAACAAGAACTGCAAGTAAATAAAGGAACATGTGGGTACATTTTTGCTTTCAGTCACCTGAGCAAACTTGTGATATGTGAACCATTGCCAACCAAGTGTATAGTATCTGTGTTTTAAATGATCTTTTATATGGGTGATCCGTTTGTTTTTAGATCATTGCTTACAGCAGCCCTGTGATGTTACAGCATAAGAACTTGCACAAACATATTTGAAATATATATAGAACCTTATAGTACCAAGTTAGGTACTACACTCAATTCTGCTCATAATTTGTTCATGGTTCAATGCATGCTGGGAGCCATGGGTGAGTTTTGGTTGGTGCACACAGAATGCACTGCATTATACTTTTTTGATGGTCACTGTTGTTGAGATTCATCTGCTGATTCTTGACGTGTCTGAGTCTGTGTGTGTCTGAAGTGTCCGAATGAGTAGTTGAAAAACATAACCAGCCTAATCACATTTTTCTTGGCTCATCTGCTATTAAAACTTGGAAAACACTGCTGGATTGTCCAGTTTGAATAGGTCCAATAATAGCTTACTGTACAGCTGCACGGAGGTGTGGATGTCGTGTGAAGGATCTTCAAATTATGAAAAATACCACTGTATTTGAAGGATGCAACTTGAGGAAAACGGTCAGATTTGCACTTTTTCCTTTTAAAATACTTTGTCAGTGACGTGCCGAGTCAGAAGTAGGCCTATCTGTTTCCACTAAAAATAGCCTATAAACAGCCTAAAATATATGTTCACCTTATCAGCAAAACTGCATAAATTTGATGGTACGGTGTTGCCTCCAGGCAACATGCTCTATTTTAGTTTGTTTTTAATAAAATAAGGCACCAATTGATTGATCAAGCATATCTCAGGACAGAATAACTTAAATACTAATCAATAAAAGTGCAAAAAAGACCAAAACATGACCAAAAGAGGTCCATTTTTTGACTCCATGTTTTCTCCATTGAAAAGTGCCTTTTTCACTTGTTTGTAACAATTTTAATCACCCACAAAAAATATGAGTCACCTTCACTGGCAAGTAAAGAACTATTTTTAAGTAATTTACATTATATATCATCAAATGTTTTAGAGAAACATAAGGCAAAAACGTGAGGCAAAAAACTGTGTTGCCTCAAGGCAACATTATACCATATATCGCATAAGGCCATAACAGGTTTGAATAAAAATGTATCATATTTGTAAGGAAAAGAGTTAGAATTATCTAAATATGTTGGCATTTTCACATGATTTTGTAATGCACTTATAAGAATAGTAATTCACATACTATATCTGCATTTATTATGATCTGCACATTTTCTATAGCACTTCAGAAAGGTGTAAAACACTGGCAGTTGATGAGGGTGAGGATGAGGAGTTAATGAGGGGTCATACTGTGACGAGGAAGATGAAATCATAGTGACAATGGCTGGAGAAATTCTATGTAAACAGCAGAGCAATTAATATTCTTGAATAAAAATCTGTAAAAATGTGAGACCATTGTGGTTTGATTTGTTTTATTAATCTTCATTTTTCATGACCAAAATAACCTACGTATTCACTGTGAGAAGGGTTACAAAACCAACATCATGTAGTTGTCAGACAGATGTTAAAAACTCATCACGTTAACAGAGACACATTTTTTTTTTTAAAATGGCTTGTCAAGGTTGTTTCAGATAACATGTGAAATTGACCACTAGGGGTCACCGTGGAGACGGGTGTTAGTATAGTTTGGAAGCCTCAACACAATACGGCACATTTGCTTCAACTGTTCCAGTGTTTCACAAAGCCTCGCTCTGCCCACCACTACACATCACACAGGTGCAAATCACATCATGTGACTTAAGTCATCCTTGTAGATAAAAAGTGTCTTTAGACACTCAATGCTAGGACTCTTGTTACTAAAACCATCACATAGAAAAAAATTCAATAGCTTGTATGCGGCTATCATATGAATTTAAAGAAGTGTCTTCCAATTAGTCAGTTTAAGAGGATTCGTAGGATTTGTTCGTATAATGAAAGGCACGAGAAACAATGTAAAGATCTATGTCACAGGTTTTACGAAAGAGGTTATGAAAATACTTGGATTAAACAGGCTGTGGCACGTTTCGAAAATACAGATCAGAAAGAGTGTCTTGCTCGAACAGTGTCTAAATCGACCAACAATAGGTTGTATTATCCACTATTCTGCTCTAAGTAATGAGTTTACAAACATAGTACATAAACACTGGCATATTCTAAGCTCTGACCCTTCACTGAGTCAGTGTTGTAAAGATCCTCCACGAATTGTCCATAAACGAGCCCCTAATATACGGCAAATGGTGATGAAAGCTGAGGTCCAACCCCTGGTGTAAGTAAAACAAAACGTTGTTTAACCCTCTACCGCACGCATTATGATAAATCTATAAAAAAAAATATTTGACTCTTTTTCTTTTCTTAGAATGGCTTAACTTAAAGTGCTGTAAAAAAAAATTTTGGAAAAAAATATTATTTTAAGGTACTTTATGATATGTTGCCATATGGCAACAACGTACAATAGTGGAAATAACTTAGAATAAATGTAAGTGTATATAGTTCATATTTTTCCTCAAAAATGTTGTTTGTATTGAATCAATTGGTGCTATTATAAGCTTTAGCAGTAATTATAAACAATACCTTATACTTATTTTCCAACATCTTGTGTTTTTCCATTCTCTTTTGCTGAATAATGCTTTATATTCTTTATATTTCAATACATTTTTCATGAATATAATTTAAATTGCAAATGTAGACAGTTAAAAACACATCTAATACTGTTCATCATGTATCATAAAACACTGACATAAAACCAAAAACATTGCAGTTCATGAAAATGAGACACCATGATAGGAAAGTGGTAGGTCTGGGCCAGTATACATGGCTGTAAAGGCAGATCTCTGATGTTGATTTAATCCATAATACAAATGTCATAGCAGTCCTTAACATACGACTAATCAACATTATATCACTAGCATTAATGTTTTTATTGTTATAGCTTAACAGACTGCAGCTAACTTTTGCTAGCTATCTAACCTATTATAATAATGCCATTCCATTATTGCGCAGTGTTGCCATATGGCAACACAGACATTTTCTCGATTTACCAAAAACTAATTTCATAAAAACTTTTTTGAGTGGTGAATATGTCATCATACCTTACCTGAGATGATGTTAACATTTTTTTTGTGAATGTGACATGGGCGGGTCCTTGTTTGTTACTGACGTTTTAATTTGCTTTCAGCAACTACATACAAGAGACGGCAATCTGTCAGATATCGCGTCACAGAAAAAAAATTGCATGTCATGTGACTTAACCAAAGCACATCATTGGCTAAACTAAGGTCTTCTCTTACCAACAAAAAAACTAGAATGTTCTCTTAAAGAGACGGTGGCAAGGAAACGAACACAAAGTGTATGTTGCCATATGGCAACACTATGCGGTAGAGGGTTAAAAACGCATATAGCCGAACACAGAAGTAATATATGATTGAAGGACCAAAAAAATCCCATTGCTGTGCATTTTGACGCTTTCAATTTGACGATTTTGCTTTAGGCATTGAACAAATACAAGTACCTTGAAGGGGTGGTGATATTAATAAAATCTTATTACAGAGGGAAGCTTTTTATATTTACACATTAAATACTCTATCTCCTAAAGGTTTAAATTTGGATTTTGATTTGAAACCTTTTTTGTGAATTTATTTGACTTTTTTTGTATATATTTGATTCCATTTGTTGAGTTAATGATAAGAAATTGCCATTTTTTGAATATTTACTGTTTGCCTGACCAGACAAAGACCTCTTTGGTCGAAACGTTGTCTTTTTAATAAATTTTGAGAGCAGCAGTGGCAGTGTGCCAATTTTTGTTTGTTTACCTAATAGTGACTCTAATTATCGAGCACCTGCTCTAAGTTGAGCTGGGATGTGCACATATTACTTTTTTCTCTACACTCCAACACTACAACGGTCAGGAGTAGTGGCCATTTTGAACAAAAAATCTCAACCCTGTCACATCTCTGTAAATTTATCATTGTTTTGGGGTTGAAAACTTGTAAAAAAGAGTTTTTCACTTCATTTATGAATAATTTTAGCCATGGTTAGAGATATACTTACCAAAATTTTGTTAAAAATACAATATTTGATGTAATGTGTGCACTTAAACGCTGACAAGCATCCAGTGTCAGAAAAGGCAGCCACATCAGCAGCAGAAACACTGTCCCTGTGTTCCATTCGGAAGGGCTCATCCCTATGTCCTAATCCATTCAAAGGGTTTACCATCCGGAGTGAGAGCTTCAAAGGGAGGAAGGGTGTAGGGGTCAAAAAAACTATTTTTTTGGAACGCACTTAAGCATCATCTTAACGAGACAATCAAGGAGGTGCCTTCGTCTTTTTCCCCCGGTTGTAAAGATCCAATCTCTGGGCTGCTTTTCCACTCCTAGCCTGCAGGGGGCGCCCTCCTTAAGCTTCCATGTCATGCTCCCTCCAGGTCTCCAGATGGCACTTTAACCCCATGCTCAGTGCTCTCCACTCCTGCAGATGGTGCTTTTGTATTTAATTGTACTCAGAACTCTCCTTCTTAACCCTGATTCCCTTCATCTGTTTCTTGTCCTTTGTAATTGTGCTTGTTCCTTGCCATTATGTTCAGTCTTAAGCCTATGTTCTCCAGTCTCAAGATAAGTTTTGTGCCTTATTCATAGACTGTAAAAAAATATGGACGTAGCGTCCGTGACGTCACCCATAGAGTTCTGAACAGCAGTTTTGAAGCGAAAATGAGGCCGCTGCCATCTTAGCTGCGCGTCACCGCACGTCACTCCCGGATAACTGAAAATGGGCAAAGAGGTGGGGAGGTGGTTTGAGCTGATGTGACGGTTGCTGAAACCACGCCCGCCTAGCTCGACGTGACCATGTTAGCAAGCAAAGGAGCTATCTATCTAGATACTATCTAAAATATTAATGAAGATAAGTTTTATCATCAGAACGTTCTAAAGGTTTACTGTCAATCTACGGTGTTTCATTAAGATATAGATGCTCCAACACCAGTAGTGTTGGGTGTGCAAATAACAACATGGAAAATCAAATGGGACTTCATACCTTTATAATGAAATAGAGATCGCGAGATGAATCCAATCTGGCACTTGGGTAAAATATGAGTGTCCATTGCAAAAGAAAAAAACATTTCACATTTCTTCTGAATGATCTGCTCTCTGTCATCGTTCTTCAAGAAAGGATGCAATCTGAGCAGCGTTTATGTTGTAAAACTGTATACGATCGTATCTAACAAACAAATGAGCCCGTGTCCAAAGTATACTTTTTTCAAAATAGTGCAGCAGTTTTAGTTATAATATCCAAGCAGTGCTGTCAGAGTTGTATATCCTCCTGGTATTGTCATTGTAGTAAATCTCACAATCAAAACTTTCAGCCAATGCCACGATCCAACAACGTGTGTTCTGTGTCTCTTCCGCATGCATGCACACAGACACACATCAGTCTCGAATATTATGCAGCAAGCCATATTTTATAATTGTATAAAATAATCGAGAAAAAAAAGCACAAAAACGGCTGAGATGCCAAATTCAGCGGCAGCTGAGGTAAAGTGACGGCTCACAGACAGCAGCGCAATCTACCTGTCACTCAAGTGACCACGCCCTTAATTATGCAGAACTTTAAGGCTTAATATAATTTAAATGGATAAGTTATAAAAAAATTCACCCCCCTCAGAGTTGTCATGAAGGGCAAAAATAGCAGTATAGACCAAAACCACAATTTGAACCAACTCGTAAACATGTTTTTTTCTGCTATAAACTTGGCCAATTTAACATGGGACTCTATGAGATTCTGCTCTCTTTTGGAGCCTGTCCCTAGCGGCCAGTCGATGAATCGCAGTTTAAGTTACTTCCGTATTGGCTTCACGAGAGAAAGGGGGAGGTTGCCGCTTGGCCTTATTGCACTTTTTGACTCTGTGTCTATTTTTGTTTCTCTATTTTATGGAAGCTCTGCTATCTTAGGGTGCTTTCACACCTGCCTCATTTAGTTCGGTTGAATCGTACCAGAGTTTGTTTTCCCCTTTGGTGCGGTTCGTTTGGGCAGGTGTGAAAGCAGAAATCGCACTCAGGTGCGCACCAAAAGCGGACCAAACAAGCGTACCGAGACCTGCTTGAAGAGGTGGTCTCGGTACGCTTTCAAACGAACTCTGGAGTGGTTCGCTTGAGATGTGAAAGCAATCCGACCCAGTTAACGGACCAACGAACCAAATGATATCATTTTCATAACGGAAAATATGATATAAAAAGCAGTAATGTCTGATTCTGTGAGTGAGCACATTATTTACCATATATATAGCCTATCTGAAAACCAACGAGCGCCTCTGTTGTGTAATTACACTTCTCCGTGCGAGAATGCTGTCCCGACGAAGTCTCAATTCCCGCTCTGCTTCATTATAAAATTCAGATGGTCTCTCTCGACAGACACACGGACAACAGGTCGCCTACTAGACAACGCTGGGAAATCCAGAGACGGAGAGAGAGGGAGAGAAAGAGCGCGGGTTTGAATTTGCCGCAGCAAATATGAATGGAGTATATAATTTAACTGCGGGAGAGACGGCTACATTTATAAAGTGTTTGTGTGTGTCTCGACAGTTACAAATAAAGCCACAATAAGCTCATGGAACTAGCTTGTCAATCATTATTTTGATGGATGACGCAGCGAAAACTCTGACCAATAAGAGGACAGTTGTACTCGCATGTGACTTGCCTGAACGCATTTTGGTACGCTTTGAAATGTTGCCATGTGAAAGCGAACCGAACCAAGAAGAAAATGCAACATTGTAACAAATTTAGTCCCTGTTTCGGAACAAAACAAGCGATCCATAGGTGTGAAAACACCCTAAGGGTGCGTTCACACTTGTCATGTTTGGTTCGATTAAAACGAACCCTGGTGCGATTGCTCGGTTAGTGCGGTTCATTTGAACATATGTGAACGCTGCCATCCGAACCCTGGTGTGCACCAAACAAGCGGACCGAGACCGCTGAAAAGATGGGTCTCGGTCCGCTTTCAAACGAACTCTGGTGCGGTTCGAATGATATAGAACGCAACATGGACCAAAGACATGTAACCGAACCAAAAACAGGAAGACGAGACCCTAAAAAGGACAGAATCCTCACGCATGTCGGTTTTTCTCCTCATATAGACGTGAGTTTGCCCATCACAGGCATCAGACGCGCGTCTCCATGCAGCAGATCATTTGTGTGTGTGACGGATGGATTCCCGCCGGTGTTTTGATTACTTTACACATTTTATAAGCTCTTCACGAGTTCCCAGCTGGCCAAAATACCATCAAATGCCGGCTACGCACCGCTACGCACACACAACGAGTGCATTTACCTCAGCAAACAGCATTGTTTTGGATGTTTGGTAAGTTCCGTCTCAAAATACACAATACGTCATAAAATCTGACCAATCACATTGTGAATGTATCCCTATGACTTAAGGTTCGGTATCTTTTGGTTCAGTGATAAAATTGCCAATGTGAACGCTAACCGGACCAGGACTAAATGTTTTTTTCTTCTTCTTTGGTCCGGACCAAATGAACCAAACGAACTACAAGTGTGAACGCACCCTTAGTTTATTTGTACTTTGTGCTTTGGTTTCTCAAGTAAAGTCTATTTTTTATTTTTTGGAAGACTCAAGTCTCTTGACTCGTTACTTCTGCTCTTAGTTTCCATTGTCTGGGAGATAGCTCAGTGGAGAACATGCCACACTTAAAACACCACAGACCTGGGTTCAAGTCCAGCCAAGGGTGACATCCTTACACTGGTTTACTCTTTGTATTAATACACATTCATTTACTGTGGTAACATTATAAGCTACTTCCGCTCTTTTACTCTAAATATAATGCATATTGTGTCTATGAATTTGAAACATTTGAATGGACTGATAAAGGGAGCTGTAAAGTATTTTTGTTTAAGTATTTTGACCATAATAATGTACCAAATTTAACTCATATAAATAGTACAGAAAAATACTATATAACGTTATACACGTCTAGGTAAAATTGAACTCCGAGCCTCCTGTACCTATTCTGTGACGTCAAACAACTTCCCTGTGCCAAGGATCATGGGGGCCTGAAGTGTCCATCAGTTGTACCCTTCGAAATCCTTCATTCCGAAGGGCCCTTTCAAGGGGCCAGTTTTGAGCACTTTGGTTTAGAATGACCCTTCAACATGGTGGCCATGATTATTTTCACTCTGAAGGGCCGTTCAGAGATCTATATACCCCGTTTTGAAATGCACCGCCTGTTTTGAATGCAGGGGTGTGTTTCCCAAAGCAAACTTTTGACTTAGAAAGAAGGGTACAATATAAGATTGAAGGCAAACCTGTTACAGTCTTCAACCCCATTACACCATTCTCAAGTTAACAACCTATTAACCTATTATTTTGGGCAAATTAAATTAATTAAATTGTTTTGAGGAACACATGAACAGTAGGTAGTAGTGATGGCCGATTTCGAAACACTGCTTCATGAAGCTCCGAAGCTTGTTTCGAAACAGTGATTTAGAGCGTGTATCAAACTGCCAAAGTCACGTGATTTTAGTAAACGAGGCTTCATTACGTCATCACTGTTTCGAAACAGTTCGAAATTTCAATGGTTCACCGATAGAGGGTACACCGATGATAAAGTGAGCCCATGAATCATATAGTGTAATATCTTCTATAATGATTGAACTGAATCACACTAGATAACTGCACTGGTGGTTTATTAACATTATTGTTAGAACAGAGCATCCATACGGCATAGCGGTTCTCTGACACTTCTTCTCTGGCTCACTGTAACAGCACCCACGTGACCCCGAAGGACAACAGCACCTCCTGTGGCACGGAGCGGAACAACTACAACATCAGGATACCACATCCCTCCCCCCTTAAGAGAAAAAATTACTCCAGAGGTAAGTCACATACGTTCCTCCCCACTACTCACACATGTACAGTAAAGGTGTCATTGCACTTAATACTTTAAACCTAGAGAAACAAACAAAACAAAAAAAAAACAAATCAACAAGAACTGTTTTAGCCATTCTGATCACTTATTGAACAGTTAACACAGACATCTCTTATAACTCTCACATGTTTCTCTTTTTTTTTTTTTTTTTTTTTTTTCCCAAAAAAAAACTAACTAGGAAGGTGGGTAGACTACCATCCTTCCAGTGAGTCCCAGAGCTCATTCTTGCTCTGACTTGAGGGATCTCACTACTATGTCACAAAGTCTTTCAGGTAAGTAGGAGTCTGTTTTGTGCGTTCGGACCTGCGCAGTACAGGTAGCGGATCAGCTCCTCTTTGTTTCTTTTCACCAACTGAAGGGTGTGCTTGAACTGTCTCTGAAGCACTCACTTCCTCTCTGACGGAAGTGGGGACATTTGAGTCTGCAGGCAGGGCCTCCAATGCTGTCCCTGAGACTGGAAAACTGGTAGGCTCCTCCGTCCAATCTGACATGCGCGTCTCGCTGCCCCCAATGGTATGCCGTTTTCTCATTTGATCGACATGACGCCTAATGACTCGGCCATCTCCTGTCTGAACTGTATAGGATACAGGTCCGGTGTTATCAACAACGACCGCTGGTATCCAACGAGGTCCATGACTGTAGTTGCGAGTGTACACCTCATCCCCAGGAGAAAAACTCCTCCACTTACTGTGAGTGTCATGTTGACCCTTCTGCTTGAGTTGTTTCTGACGTATCTTTGACTTCACATCAGGCAGCAGAAGATCCAGTGTTGAGCGCAACCTTCTGGACATAAGCATTTCAGCGGGTGACAATCCAGTTGTGGTCTGTGGTGTGATTCTGTAATTGAACAGAAATCTAGCTAACCTGGTGTCTATGGTGTCCCCCGTTATCTTCTTCATTCCTTGCTTGAACGACTGTACAGCTCTTTCCGCTAGACCGTTCGACGCCGGATGGAATGGTGCGGATGTTATGTGCTGTATGCCATTCTGTTTTAGGAATGCCTGAAACTCTTGGCTTGTGAAACAAGTTCCATTGTCCGATACTAGGGTCTGGGGCAAACCATGTATGCTAAAGCACTGTCTGAGCTTTTCAATGGTAACTTGACTTGTAGCTGTATTTCCTGGGTACACATCAATCCATTTGGAGTGTGCATCTACAATGACAAGGAACATTTTTCCTAGAAAAGGGCCAGCGTAATCCACATGCAGTCTGCTCCACGGTGACTCTGGCCACTCCCATGGATGTAGCGGGGCTCCAGCTGGAGAATTCCTGTTTTCCTGACATGTAGAGCAGGACATCACTTCCTTTTCAATTTCGGAGTCCATTCCTGGCCACCAGACATATGAACGAGCTAAGCCCTTCATTCTAGATATTCCTGGATGTGTGTGGTGTAACTGTTTTAAAATGGCTTTCCTACACCTCTGTGGAACGACCACCCTGGCTCCCCAGAGCACGCACCCATCCTTTACACTTAACTCCAGTTTTCTCTGACTGTAGGGCTTGTACTTTGCATCCACCTCCCGTGGCCATCCCTTCAAGCACCAGACTAGCACTTGGGAGAGTGTTTCATCCTTAGCTATCCACTGTCTCAGCTGCTTTGTTGTGATTGGTGGATCCTCCAGGACATCCAACATGAGAACCTGGTCTTCCACGTCCTCTTCCTCTATTTGTGGCAGTGGCAACCTGCTCAGCGCGTCTGCATTGGCATGTTCGTGCCCAGGTTTATAGATGATCTTGTACTCATAAGCTCTGAGTAGTGTTGCCCACCTCTGCACTCTCGGTGACCCCATCTGTGGCACTGGCTTTTTTTCGTGAAACAGGGATATCAGTGGTTTGTGGTCAGTACTAATGGTGAACGTTCGACCGTAGATGTATTTGTGAAACCTTTTGATTCCGAAAATGATCGCTAACCCCTCCTTATCGAGCTGTGAGTACCGCTTCTCGGCTGGTGTTAGTGTGCGTGACATGAACCCCAAAGGCTTTTCACTACCATCTTCCATGACGTGTGACAATACCGCACCTAATCCATAAGGCGAGGCATCACAGGCGAGCACTAGGTCCTTGTCCGCTGAGTAATGACCCAGGACCTTAGCTGACTTCAGTAACTGTTTTGAGTTCTGAAAAGCTTCTTCCTGCTCAGGGTTCCACGTCCACTGAACATCTTTTCTCAACAGTTTGTGTAGTGGCGCTAAGCGTGTAGCTAAGCTAGGTAGAAACTTATTATAGTAGTTCAAGAGACCTAAGTAGGCCTTTAATTCAGTCACGGTGGTTGGCGATGGAGCTTCCTCTATGGCTCTCACTTTGCTCTGCACAGGATGCAAGCCTTCAGCATTAACCACATGCCCGAGGTATTCCACCTCTTTTTTTAGAAACACACATTTGCTTCTGTGGAGACGCAGGCCAGCGTCCTTCAGATGTCTGAGGACCTCCTCTAGGGTCCTCAGATGTTCAGCTTCGTCTCTTCCTGTCAGAATAATGTCATCTAAATACACAGCTACTCTTGGAAGGCCTTGTAACAGATTTTCCATTGTTCGCTGGAAAATGGCAGGAGCTGAAGAAACTCCAAAAGGTAACCTATTATAGGTGAACAGGCCTCGGTGTGTGTTTATTGTGAGGTATTTCTTTGAAGCCTCATCCATCACAATCTGTTGGTAAGCATGGCTTAAATCAAGCTTGGAGAACTGTTTCCCTCCTGACAGTGCATTAAACAGATCTTCAACACGAGGAATGGGGTATTGCTCGAGTGAGGAGGCACGGTTAACCGTTAGTTTATAATCTCCACATATTCTGACTGACCCATTTGGCTTCAGAACAGGAACAATAGGCGCGGCCCATTCGGCGTACTTGACAGGAGCTATAATGTCCTCTTTCAGCAGACGATCTAACTCCTCTTCTACTTTAGCTCTCATGGCATAAGGAACTGATCGGGGCCTATAAAATTTAGGCTGTGCGTCAGTTTCCACCCGAATGGTTGCTGTCATGCCTTTTAACATGCCTAACTCCTGCTTGAACACATCCTCATTTCTCATGAGTACTTCTGGGAGACTCTGTGCCTCTGTTCTCACATTTTTTATTTCCTCCCACCTCAGCTTCAGGGCTTCCAACCATCCTCTTCCCAACAAACTAGGTCCAGTGCCTTCCACCACCACTAGGGGCAATGTCTTTACTTGCTGCTCGTAGTGAACTTCCACTTTTGCTACCCCCACTACTTTGATTTTCTCCCCGGTGTATGACTTAAGTGAAAGTTTAGTTTGTTTTAGTTTCGGACGTTGCTTCTCGCTCCACAGCTCCTTAAATTTCCTCTCATTCATTATGCTTACGCTACACCCTGTGTCAATCTCAAAATTCACTGTTTTTTCATTCACTTCCAACGTCACCTCAAACGGTTTTATCCGCTGAATTGAAGTCTCCGTTTCCATGCAGTTTAATGTGAAAGCATCCTCTTCAGATCTATCACCATCCTGCTTTTCCCATTCTATATTATGTGATCGATGTGGACGTGAACACCGCTCTGCCCTGTATGTTTTCTCTGCTCGGTATGCTTTCTTTTCACTGGGGTATGCGCTTTCTTTCTTTTTATTTCGGCAAGCCTTAGCTATGTGTCCTATTTTCCCGCAACAGTGACACTTTGCCTCTTTAAATTTACACTCGGCTGCTCTATGCTGCTTCCCATGACATCGGTAGCATTCTCTTCCTGCCTTTTTCCATTCACCCTCTTTTTTCCGTGCCCCCTCTGTCTTCATGCTGTTACACGCTAACGGTGTTTTATGGAGGTCTTGAACATTTTTACTAGCAGCTTCCGCCGCTACTGCAATTTTGAACACTTTTTTAAAAGTCAAATCTGTTTCGGACAGCAAGCGTCTTTGGATCCTGTCATCATTAATACCGCATACCAATCGGTCTCTCAACATCTGTTCCAATGTAGTACCATAGTTGCAATCATGCGCTAACTGTCTCAATTCTGCTACGTATGTACTGACGGTCTCCATTGGCTGGCGGGTGCGCGAGTCGAATTTGTATCGCTGTACTATTTCGCTCGGTTTTGGGTTGAAGTGCTCTTTCATTAAAGTTTTCACTTGACCATATGTTTTCGAGCTGGGTTTATCTGGACTCACCAAGTTCCTTATGAGCTTGTAGGTGGCTGGTCCCACCACGCTGATGAGGATAGCTCTTTGCTTCTCTCCGTCATCAATCCCGTTAGCTTCAAAAAACTGCTCTAGTATCTCACAATACTCTTCCCATGTCTGCTCCTTCAAGTCAAAAGCCGACAGAGTACCTATCATCGTTGTCATCTTTGCGTTTTTTTCTGTGAATCCTCCGATCCAATGCTAACGTTAGCTTTTCGCTCTCTCACCATCAGCTCACTGAACACATTCAGTATCCTCCACCTTTTAGTTCGACACTTCTCTCCTCCTTCCAGTATCCTCGTCGCCAATATGTAATATCTTCTATAATGATTGAACTGAATCACACTAGATAACTGCACTGGTGGTTTATTAACATTATTGTTAGAACAGAGCATCCATACGCCATAGCGGTTCTCTGACACTTCTTCTCTGGCTCACTGTAACAGCACCCACGTGATCCCGAAGGACAACAGCACCTCCTGTGGCACGGAGCGGAACAACTACAACATCAGGATACCACATATAGATTCACTGAGAACTATTGAACAAGCGTCTGTGGGCTTTACCCTATGGTTTTACCTGATCTCCAATCAGTTTTATACATTTGTAGATGTTTTAATTAGACATTAGAATAATTAAAATGATTAATGATAGTTATTATGATAGTTATTATTAGCTTGAGCCATGAAATGCTTGGCTAGACATCCCTGGTGCTGCCATCTTCAGCTCTTCAAAAGAAAAAAGGACATCTGTTGAGTAGTGAGAAGTGGCAGGCCAGTAGTCATTACGCATCAGGTCTTCCACTCCAGGACTCCAAGTGGCTTCACATGCTTTGCATATAATCTGAGGCCATCTGAGATCATATCGCCCTGGAAAAAGAAGGAAATATATACACAAAGTTAATTCTGACAGACCAAACTGTGTCATTCTGACAACTGATATGGGAGCCTTTGACTAAGGATGGATCAGAAGGACACGTCTACAAACATTTTGTAAGGCACTCTATTGGAAGTCACACTTTTGTCAAGGAAGTTAACTATCCCCATTCAAACAAAGGTTCAATGTTTTCCATCACATAGTTGGGCCCAGCCAATCTAATCAACACACAACCTATTGACACCTCTGGATTTCCAGCCATGATAAAGAAAATTTCTTGCACAATGTAACATGTATGAATTTAACATATTCATGACTCGTATATGTGCATAATTGTGACGAAAAGTGAGAGGGAGTATATACGAGGTGTGATCAGCAAATAGCTGTGGGTGAAATTCTGCAGACACTTCTACAGAAGTGACCCCCACCCAAACCCATAAAGTTGTTCTTACCATTCATTGTAACCACAACTATGGATTGTCCTGCGATGACACTGGACGATACTCTTAGACAACCACATATTGTCTCTGGCATCTCCAAAGGTACAAGACCCTCTTGAAAAAAAAAAAAAAACACATGGATAAGAATTAAAGAATAACATTTATTTACTGGCAACTGTTTTAAACAAGATGTACTTGACAGCTTTATCGACCTATCAGTTTTTCAGTCAAGTCTAAGAATGTGACTTTTAAAAACTACAACTTACCACACTGGGTTAGAACCCTCTCCACAACACAAGTTGTGGGAGGCAATGGATGAAAAAATGCATCCGTCATCGAATCCCTGTTGTGGAACACTTGACATTGGTGCACCCTGACATCACACTGGCCACAGAGGAATGGGTGTGGTCGGCAGTCACAACAACGGATAACGGCTGGACCATTTTCACAATGTTGGCAGATCCGAGATGCCGCATGTTGTCGAGCCACCATGGTGTTGACCAGTCGGGGTCTCTCTTTCTCCCACCACCCTGATATGAGGCTCTTTCAGGTCAACCAGTCTGTTGAGGCTTGAAGTGCCATTTCATCCTCATGTATGTCCTCAAACAGTGAGCTTTTAAGCTCTTGAAGAAAGGACTCTGTTAAAACAAGCAAAATATTTAAAAACAGTAGTTTATTATAACAAAAGAGAACAGCATTGAACAATGGCAATTTTATAATAAATTAAATATAATAAGTAAAATAAGTCAATAATATAGTCAAAATAAATAACACACCTGCAGTAACGGAAGGAAAGTCACTGGTCATTTACATTTGAATTAAGATTAATGTAAAAATATCGTACCTGCTTGTTTCCGGGATGATCTGGGTCTGCCATAAATAATGTTTCCATCACTGTCCCTCTTAATCCACCTAACATCTTGCTTGCTGTTTGATGGCTGGCTAGTGGATGGATTACTGGTGGAAGGCTGACTGGTGGATGGTTCTGCTTCCTGGTGTATGTTAATGAGCTGTTGGAGGTGAGCTTGATGTTCAGCCTGATCAACAAGGTCATTCATCTCATTCAGGAGACGGTCCATCCCAGGATCAGACATATCACAAAATATAAACGCACTATAAACACACAGGGACAAAAAAAGACAAAACAAACAAACAAACAAACAAAAACCCCACTCAGAGGGAGAGAGAGCAGAGAGAACAACAGCAGAGAGAGTAACAAGATACAAGACAAATGTGGCTCTTAAAAGTGCCTTTTTTTATGTAATGAGGTGCTGATTTTTTTTTTTTTTTTAAAGGACAGGGATTAAGGAACCTGCAGAGAAAGAGAAGAATAAATAACAACAAAAAAAAAAAAGAATAGATCACCAAACGACATATTACAATATGAATAACTACTAGGCTAAGAAGTTAAGTAAATGCTGCTCTTGTTCATTCATGCAATCACAATATCATAAAAAAATGAATGATTTTAAAAAGAAGTCATTGTGTGAGCAAGGGTTTTATCATGATATTTTGAACACATGCTGGTTCTGCCTTAATTCAAATGGATAAACAAACAGGAATAACATGATCAGGGTGCTTGTATAAACACACACACACACACACACACACATATATATATATATATATATATATATATATATATATATATATATATATATCCCCCAATAATCCCTCAATAAGCATTTACACGTCCAAAGTTTATTTCCAAAAAAAAAAAAAATGTTGTGGATTTATGTGTAACATATATATATATATATATATATACACACACACGTAATTTTATTAATTTTGGACGTGTAAATGCTAATTCATTTCTCTTGCTGTAAGCGACTTACCGTGGTGGAATCGCGCTGGGAAATGGTTCTGCGATGGTCGCACACAGTGACGTGTTGCACAGAATTGCGCCAAAATATCAATCATAATGAAAAAGTAGTTTCAATATTTTTTACCCTTGCTAAAAATTTTAAAGGGGTAAGCATCAAAAACACGGGTATGTAGCAATTACATTTAAACACATCACTTCCCAGAATGCATCCATCTCTTTGCCAAAGGATATCCATATTAAGCAATATAAAGACTTCTGCAGTAGGCTATTTATCACAACTTCATAATCAGTATTGAGATGAAAGTTCTATAAAAGTAGGCTATTCTTTTTTTGTCGCAAAAAAAAGTTGTAGGCTCACTAAGCCATAGCAAATTAAAAAACCATCGACAATTATAAAATATCCCACCTAAATTAAGGCATTTGTTAAGCCTACAGCAAATATGCAGTCCTGCAGTTATGTCGTTTAATGTAGCCCAAAATTATATTAAAAAAAAGAGAAAAAAGTCGACTTAGACAAGGGTTTCTGCCCCACGAAAATGTATGGCGACCCCGCACCAATGAATGACTCTAACGGTATATGCGCTGCACGCTACTGCAAAATACACAATTTGCAGCATTAAAATTAATCGCCTGAAACCATACTACTTTCTAGCGCAGGCAAACCGCTGGATGGATAACCCAGTTTCGTCAAAATACAAAGATATGGGATTTGCATTCAAATATCGGACGACCCCTCTACGTTGTCAAGCGACGAATATGGGTACCCCTCAACATCGGCCTCTGGACGTGAGGGGGAAATGACCAAACGGCAGTATGTGATCGAAAATTATAAAATATCCCACCTTAATTAAGGCATGCTTTAAGCATGCAGCAAGTACACAGTCCTGTAAATATGTCATCACTCTCATCAAAAGAGAGAGAGAAAAAAAGACGTGATAGCGGTTTCTGCCCCACGAAAATGTGGTCACCGCACCAATGAATGACGGTATACGCGCTGCACGCTACCGCAAAATATAACCCCATTTCGTCAAAAATAATAGTAGCAGAGAGATACTGCGGTAGCACGCCACACTAACAGTAGGAACAAACAGCACCAGTCTGAATCCTATAGTGTTTTCTCATTAGACAAAGCTTGTCAGCTTTGACTGCCAAAATTACTGAAATGAAACACAACAAAAGGCTCGAGCGGCTGGGATTTATTTTATAAATACAACACTGCCTGTATCAACTGAAAGAACCCCGTAAAAAAATTGTCTGTGGACTATTATCTAATTTGGTATACTTGTTCTTAATTTTTTTGTCCTGAAAACAGCTGTGCTGCTGAATGAAAGTGAAAGCCATGATACAGTGCTTTGATTCACAGAACAGAAAGTTTGAAAAACAGTTTTGAAACTTTAGAAATGTCTTTAAAAATATATATTTAATTAATCCTCGCCAGATTCCAGACATTTGAGTATTTTAATGCAAATGCATGTCACTCTAAAAATGTTGGGTTGTTTTCACACAGCCATTTTTTTCAACCAAATTTGGATTTATTTTTTTATCCAGCAATATATTCATATAGTAAAAGGCATGTTTTTACTCACCCCCAAATAGGGGAAAATTTTATGGGGTATTTTAAGCTGAAACCTGACCAGACCAGAGACTTATATTACATCTTGTGATAGAGGGCATAATAGGTGCCTTTAACCCAACCTGCTGGGTTTGTCCATATTTACCCAACTTGGGTTGTTTTTAACCCAGCATTTTTATGTTAGACAAAAACTGAGATCAAGTGCCCTGCAATAAAAAATGATCTCAAAGAAATAGCATAGGACAACACCTTGCCCTAAACTCTCCTCACACATCTACAGCATGTAACCAGAAACCCCATGCAGTCATGGATCTGTGTCTTAAAACACTAACCCACCACTGTGTGTATATGTATTTCTTACTCTTAGAGACATCTTTGAGCAATTGATGTTATGTATTTATGACTTCTGAATTGGCTTTAATTGGTTATTTGTGTAATTGGCACGATACACTTTTACCTGACAAATAAAATGTTGTATTTGATTTACTCTGGATTCTCCTGATATCATTATTACCAGTAAATTATGGGAGGCTGGTGCTACCATCTGTGTCCAGGGTAGAACAAACTGAAGGCGCATGAATGAATGAGCAGTAGGCACTTCATCTGAAGACCTTTTGATTTCTGTCTCTCACTGATTTAGCAAGTTGTATGGAAGTGGCTAAATTAAAATACACTTTTGTTCGAGTGAGCAGTAGGCAACCGACTAAAGGTATTAGCCAACTTATTACACCCTCTGATGAAGATCAGACTGGAAACCATGAAAAAACAATAGACCTATAGTTTCAGCAACATTTTTAGCATTTGTCACCAACCAGAAAACCAGAGAATGTTAGTCAGAACAGGTAAGCATAAGCTAAGACATGTATCATCACAAGGTACAAAGGATGAGCACAACGCGCTGAACTCATTGTAGACGATAGCTGAAGGTTGCTCTGCTGTTACATGAAGTGTCTGTCATTCAGTTACAGATGACTGCACAAAATGTGCATACTAATGAAAACAAAACTGTTTCCTAGAAGTAAACAACTGTAGTTTAGGCAAGTCATGTGCAAGGCTGAGAATATAGTTACCTAAACATCCACTAATGTGCTGTGAAGTAAAATTCTCAGTTGCACATGCAATCGCGCATGTCCGGGAAACTCATGAATATTAATGTAAGCTCCGCCTTCAGAAACCGAAAATCTCAGATACCGAAAATCTCACAACAGGGGCTCATGACCGCAACAATAAAGGGAGAACAAAGCAAAATATCTATATGATGAATAAAGTTTATTACAATTCTAGGGGGTTCACAAAATATGCTACGCAAATTTATTTCCATTTGAAAAAGTCTGAAAAACCACAGGTT